>CM060886.1:53093008-54295508 GCA_030762935.1 Hymenopus coronatus
GTTTACCAGTTACGCAAAGTGTAGATAAATTCATTCTGAATAACAGGTCTTTAGAGAATATTCTCAAAAAATTCAAGATATACATTTTATTTGGCACATAAATATCTATAATATATGGTATTTTAATCAAAATCGTTAGGATTAATTTTGAGAAAATCAAAATTTTTGAATTTTTTTCCACGTAAAGAGTAGTTTGGAGCGGGGAGATTTTTCTCAAAATCTTTGTGTTGCATCCCTGGAAGATACTAAACTTAGATACCAAGTTGGGTATTTTACCGACTTTTCGTTTTTGAGTTATCGTATTCACAGACATACACGGACCTTTTTCTAAAAATGCTTTTTTATACAAGGGACCCTAAAACATATATTTCCGGTGAAATCTCGGTATAGAATTTTTGGGTGGAATGCAATACCTCCTCTATACACTATGTACATAAAACGTTTAGAGAAAGTAGAAAAACTTGTAGCATTTCTGGCTAAACCATCATAGTGCTAATGATAATTAAGTTGGAAACACAACGCCAAATTCTGCTAATTTCTTGGAGTTGCAAGCTTTACGAGATACCTATCAGTGATGTGAAACCTGAGGGTTAAATCGTTGACCTTGGATTTCCTATCTCAAATTACCTGTCTAAAGCCTCTCTATGTAGGATGAATTTGTTTCGGTGTGGTACGTATCCCACGTATCCGCCTATATAAGATACACTGCAACTAAAATATATACGGACTTTTTTTTCAACCTCCGATAGGCTATAAATAAAAGAAAAGTTCATAGCAAACAATTCTTTTATTACTAAAAGTTTTGTACACTTATGCTTACTTTTCAACATAATCACCGAAAAGATTGAGACATTTATCGCACCTGTGCACAAGCTTTGCAATACCCGCTTCAAAAAAATGTTGCCGCCAATGATGCAGTCAGGAACCGCTATCAATGCAGCTGTTTATTGTGAAACTTTAGGACGTTTGCGGAGAGTCATTCAAAACAAACGAAGTGGAATGCTGACTTCAGGAATTGTGTTGATCCATGACAACGCTCGTCCACACGTTGCTGGCACAACCCATCGGCTCCTGAACAATTTCAATGGGACATTTTCGATCATCTGCCGTACAGTACTGTCCTGACACCCAGCAACTTTCACGTTTTCCCTGAACTGAAGACGTGGCTAGGAGATTTTCAAAACAACGTCAATGCTCATTTGAAATCATTGGCGGCAATAGCCTATCGGAGGTGGGGGAAAAAAAAAACGCCCTCGTATCATCGAAATATCTAAAAGATGTTTACCACAAACCCTGTTCTTTATTTTAATCATTCTACAAAATAAAAGTGTATTCTGAGAGAAAGAGAAAGATAAAAGAGAAGAAACGTATGATGTTACAATCACACGCACATTTCCAGTATAATCCTCGTATTTGTTTTCTAATTGTAAAACTGTTTTTCGAATTCAATCTTCATTTTGTTGAAACTGCATAGAAACTTACACGACGGTAACACACGAGTCAAATATTTAAGAGGAGGTCATATGATTATACTAGACTTGATATTTTGAAAATGTAGAGTCAGTCTGAAAAATTTAATACCATAACTGGGATTTGAACCACGGATCTCCCGTATTCTTCCTGTTGATCTAACCACCGAATTATCATGCCAACATGCCCCAAATGACTGGCATTTTCCCCGGTATACCACAAGAGGATCTCAAATTATTTTGAGATGACATACCCGATTGACGACTTGCAATGTCGTAGGTATTCAAAATTCCGACCGACAATAAGAAATGTCTCGAAAATAGCTAAAACTACAAACAAAATTGTTGTAGTACCAACCCAATATTTTAAAACATTGTGCATGTTTTATGAATTAATTTTGAATGCCTCTTTTGATTTCGTAGTCATAATAATAGATAAAAATTTGATGTTTCCATTCACATGACTTAATTTACATCATTTATTAACAATAAATTATTGCTAAATAGCTTATTCTTCTATCTGCTTCATGATAATTGAGATAAACGTTGGCAGAAATTGTCTTAATTATTTGTTTCAAAGTAGAAAGAAAATAAGGGAATACACTGGATTAAAACGATAGTGAAATATTTTAAAAACTAGTTGAACTGCATTACAAATTTCCGTGTGAGAATAGTGTTTCAAATCTGAAACAAATAATGCATAATAGCTCAGAAATGGTCAATTCCATGGAAAAAATGTATATGACATAGTGTTTATGTATATTGTATGTTTTACCGTGATATACTTGTGTGGTAAGATTTGTCTATATCTCTGGTTTACCATTTATGCAAAATTCATTAAACTCATCCGGAATAAATAGATCTTTAGAGGCCATTTCCAGAAAATTCAAGATATACATATCTTAAATATAAGAGATTTTACTCAAAACCGTTACAGACATTTTTGAGAAAATCAACATTTTCGATTTTTTTTCGATGTAAAGAGTAGTTTGAGATGGATTTTCTTAAAAATCTTCGTGTCACATCCTTGGAAGGTAATAATATAACTCCATGGCACGACAGCTCACGGGGAACCTTGGCCTATCGCCCGGCCGCTACGTCCCCCATCTCGGTCCACTACAGACGTCATGGATGGGGTGCAGTATTGGAAAGTGAGACGTGGTCAGCGCCTCGAGTCCCCCCGGCCGGTTAATGCGGTCTTCATGACCTGGAGCTGCTACTTTTCCATCAAGAAGCTCCTCAATTGGCCCCCCAGGGACCTTACGAGGCTGAGTGCACCGCGGGCCAAGTCTCCCAGCGGGGGAAAAATCCCCACGCTGGTACTGGAGATCGAACCCAGGTCTCCCGCTTGGTAAGCAGCTGATCCTTGGAAGTTACCCAACTTAAATACCAAGTTTGGTATTTAACGGTCTTTTCTTTTTTGAACTATGCTGTCCACAGACACACAAACGGGCCTTTTTCCAAAAATGCCTTTTGTGGATTCAGGAGGACCCAAAAGATATATTTCCGGTGAAATCTCAGTATCCAATTTTTGGGTGGAATAGAAAATGCAAAATGTTTTCGTATTTTGACTACCTCCGTGGTCGAGTGGCGAGCAAGCTGACTTTTTACCCGGAGGTCCCGGGTTCGGGAAAGTTTTTTTTTAACCAGGATTATTCCGTATCCCCCACAGTGTCAGAAAGTGTGAATGTGCGTGTGTTTACTAATATAAAACTGATTAACCTAACATTATAAACCTACATAACACGAGTTGTTTCATATGTCAAAGCCGTTCATTGAAGTTGAAGGGAACTTTACAAATGAAACAATTAAAAAAAAGTTCGTATATATATATGCTTTTTCGTTTTCAGAAAGTCTCTCTCTCTCTCTCTCTCTCTCTCTCTCTCTCTCTCTCAGATGATTTTTTTTTTTTTTTTTAGAATCACCTTTGGGATATAGGGGATCTAAAACATATTTTCAGTGATAGATCGCTATCGCTTTTGGATGAAATGCAACACTTATTCTATCTACTATAGGTATATAGCAAAGAAAGTAATAATTACCAGGAACTAAATATCACATCTATGTCAAATTCGTGTTTTGAATTATTAAATAAGCCATTCATATGCGAGCTTTCCGACGTTCAGTAGGTCACCGGTTAACCTATAACCTGAAAAGAACAAAAAATCTCAGGTATGGAATATTCAAGAGCTTACTTTAGTTCATGCTCAGAATTCTTCGCTGATGTGAGCAGCAGCAACCACGATCGCAGAACATGATGGTTCGTTTAGAAATGTTAATAGGAGGAGTTGGTACCCCTGTTTTTGTGTAACAAAGAGAATAAAAACCTTGTGTGTTACAGTTTCATAACTTTCTCTAGTTACTCTAAAAATAAACTTCTTACAAAGATAATTATTCCAACACCATGCTAATCGATATAAACAATATCATAGTTTTATCATTACTTCATTTTAAGTAGGAGGAAACTAAGGGAATGCACTAAGCTAAAGTATTAGAAGCTGTCGTTATGCGATTGTCATTGCAAATGGCTTCTTTGCTTGACCAGAGTAGAACAAAAGAAAAACGGGCACTTCCGTCTGAAAAAAGTATTAGTACTTCACTATTGAAACTAATAACAAGGAATACCTCATAAACGAAAAGCTCCACGAAAAAAGTGCATATGACATAACTTGTGTATTTTAGCAAGATCTACACTTTCTGTATTGTAAGTTTTTTTCTATCTCTAACTGATTACTATTTATGCCAAATTAAGCAAAATTCATCAAGAATAAACAGGTCTTTAGAAGCTATTACCAAAAAATTCAAGATATATATTTTATTTGTGATAGAAATGACTTTAATATGTGGTATTTTAATCAAAATCGTTTGTATAAAAATAAAAAATTAGTAGAAAAAGGTCCATTTGTGTCCGTGAACATAATTCAAAAACGAGAAGTCGGTAAACTACCAAACTTGGTACTTAAGCTTAGTATCTTCCAGGTATGCGACACGAAGATTTTGAGAAAAATGCCCACACCCCAAACTACACTTTACATGGAAAATTTTGATTTTCTCGAAAGTGACTCTGACGATTTTGATTAAAATACCGCATATTAAAGAATCTATATGACAAATAAAATATACATCTTCAATTTTCTGGGAATAGCTTCTGAAGATCTCTTTATTCTGAATGAATTTTGCGTAACTGGTATACCGTAAGAGATAGGCAAAGATTTACTGCACTAAAAATGTAGATCACGTTAATACACACAATTTATGCAATATAGGTTTTTTTTCGTGGAATTGACCATTTATGAGATATTCCTTGATATTTGTTTCAGATTCAAAATACTTTTCTCACACGGAAAGTTGTAAACTCCTGACTCTGCATAGAAACGGATTTTAACCACATGACAACCAGCTTGTCAAGTATTTGATTATCGTTTTAGCCTAGTATTCCCTTATTTTACTTCTACTTACAAGGAAATAAGTAATTGAGACTATTTCTGCTAATGTTTATATTGATTATCGTAAAGTAGATAGAAAAATATGCTTTTAACATTAATTGTTACAGTGACGTAAAGAAAGTAGTGTGAATGGAACACATCAGCTTTTTTTTGTATTCCATCCAAAAATTCGATGTCGAGATTTCACCGGAAATACATTTTATAGGACCCCCTGAGTCCAAAAAAAGCATTTTCAGAAACAGATCCATGTGTGTGTGTGTCTGCTGTCTTTGTGTGTGTGTTTGTGGATAGCATAGCTCAAAAACGAAAAGACGGTTAAATACAAAACTTGGTGTTTAAGTTTGGTATCTTCCAAGGATGCGACACGAAGATTTTCAAGAAAATCCCCCCACCCGTTAAGATGGCTCTAACGATTTTTATTAAAATGCCACTTTTTGAAGCCATTTCTATCACAAATAAAAATCTTGAATTTTCTGGGAATTTTTATAGGCCTGTTTATTCTGGATGAATTTTGCTTAATTTGACATAACTAGTAAACTGTAAGAAATAGATAAAAACTTACTGTACAAAAAATGTAGCTTTTGTTAAAATACACAGGTTGTGTCATATACATTTTTTTCGTAGAGCTTACCGTTTTCGAGGTATTCCTTGTGATTAGTTTCAGTTGTGAAGTACTTATACTTTTCTCCCTTTTGTTCTACTCCTGGTCAAGCAAAGAAGCGATTTGTAATGGCAATCGCATAACAACTGCTTTTAAAACATTTGACTATCACTTAAGCCTAGTGCATTCCCTTAGTTCTAGTCTACTTGTAAGGAACTAAGTAATAAAATTCTGCTAATGTTTATCTCGATTAGCGTTGTGTTGAAAGAAGAATCATCTTTTGTAAGAAGTTTGTTTGCAGAGTAGCTAGAGAAAGTCATGTGAGTGTAACACATCAGATTTTAATTTATATACCGGTGCTGATATAATCAGCGTGCATTTAGCTGAACAGAAGGTATGCGATTCACAAGTCTAACTGAAATTTATAATTTTTGTCACACTATCTCGGAAGATAGCGTTGGAGGGTGACGGCGGGAAGATCCTTTAGCAAAATAATCAGAGAAGATAAACGATTACTTATAGGTTTTAAATTGTTTGAGAAACTCCACCTTCTCCTGCAGCATGGGAGGGCGGCATCAGCAGAAAGCAAATAGCTGTTATGAGTAAGGAAAATGCCACGGGCGCTAAAATACCGAAGAGGGGGAGAGAAAGGAGATCGCCATGCCGTCTGAGACTTGACGGTTAGACTGACTAATCTATCGAATTAAGGAAGAGTTGGCTATCACGATGCGTGGGGCCAGACCGACTCAATATAGACGGATGGTCTAACACCTTAGCGACCTCCCAGGTGTGGCCACATTCTTTGTTTAGACTACCTTCCGTCAAAGTCACATTGTGGACATCTCAAACATGCTGCACTCACAGCATTTGGTGGTGCATTACAAATAGACTTCTGATGTGTTCCATTTACATGACTTTCCCTGCAACTTTGCAACAAATTATTGTTAAAAATCTTATTCTTCTAATTATTTCATACTACTCGAGAAAAAGTTAAGCAGAAATAGTCTTATTACTTGCTTCCTTGTAAGTAGAAACGAAATAAGGGAGTACCATAGGTTAAAGTGATAGTCTTAAGTGGTTGTTATCTGACTGAAGCTCCTTTGTTTGGACGGGAGCTGCCAAATTCCTGAATGTAATTTTTTTTTTTTTTAAAGATGAAACCAATAATAAGGAATATCTAAAAAACGATCAACTCCACGAAGAAAATGGTATAAATTGTGCTTTATCGTAATCTACATTTTGTTCAGTAAGTTTTTGTCTATCTCTTACGGTTTAGCAGTTATGCAACATTCTATAAAATCATCCAGAATAAAGAGATCTTTAGAGGCTATTCCGAGAAAATTCAAGATATGCATTTTATTTGACAGATAAAAACCTTAAATATAAGAAATTTTAATCAAAATCATTAGAGCCATTTTTGAGAAAATAAAAATGTTGAAATTTTTTCCATGTAAAGGGTAATTTGGGGTGGGGGGATTTTTTTTTTGAAAATCTTCGTGTCGCATCCTTGGAAAATACCGAACTCAAATACCAAATTTGGCATTAGCGGCCTTTTCGTTTTTGAACTATGCTGCCCACAGACACACACATACACACATATAAACATACATACAGACAGACACACACGGACATTTTTCTGAAAATGCTTTTGTGGAACCAGGCTCTCAAAAGATGTATTTCCGGTGAAATCTCGGTATCGCATTTTTGGGGGCAATACAACACCTTCTCTATACACTATGTAGATAGTGTGTGTAGAGAAAGCAATATGCATGAACGGAAGTGGTTTGTTTCATCTGCCCTGATAACTTCAACTGCCGGAGAAAATACGCATTCAGTAAAACTGAATCAAACAGAAGAACCCTGCGGATATCAGAGCTACGGTATAGAAAAAAGTCTTCTAGAAGACTAAGAATATGGTAGTTATTTTCATTGACAGAGTAAATTAATTTCTAAACCTATTTATGAATCAGCATATGATGAACTTAATACAATGATGATTTGTATGTACTGTCATTATTAATTGGCTTTTCTAGAAGTAATTAATATTCTTAATACTGCAAAGACATAAGATTGAATAATCTCTAAAGTACTTTACTTATACTAACGTCAAGGTTACTACAGTCAGATGACAGAGTTTGAGGTTCGATTCAATAGACAAAGAAAGTATTAATAATAATAATAATAATAATAATAATAATAATAATAATACTGCTATTACCACTACTACTGTCTTACTGCTACTAATATGATTATGATGCTGATAATAATAATAATAACAATAATAATAATAAAATATTGTCTTAACTGGAATTTAAAACTAATTTACTTATACTGGGCTGCTAACAAGCAAGTGAGTAGTCTTTGATGATGATGATGATGATAAAAATAATAATAATAAAAATAATAATATAACTACAACAGCAATTTGATCATCTTTATTGGAACTTACTCTGAAATACTTTATTAAAACCGCATGATGCTGCTGTCAAGTGATCAGGAGTCTAGGTTAAAGAAAAATAATAATAATAATAATAATAATAATAATAATAATAATAATAATAATAACAATACTAATATCATCTCTATAACACGTTCTTAAAATTTACGCGTAGTTAATTTTCTCTTATTGAAATCTCAAATTCTGCGGGCAAAGTCTAAGGTTCAATTCCCGGCTACTCTGGGAGAAGTTACACAGCATTGAAATAGCCCTGTATCTTCTGCGGAGTATGAACGTGTGAATCAGAGGGCGGACGGATATGTTTCAAACTAATAAATGTTGAGTACAAACGCAACGTCAGCGATTATTTCTGAAGTCAAATCTGCCGTTATAACCGGAGTAGTTAAATGCCTGAATGCATAAACTCTGTACTGATCGTGATAAAATGCGTGAGTGTGTGTAATTCAGTTCCAATTTTATCAATACAGTTAAATAAGAATTATTACACAAAAATGTACATTTTTTCTATTTCATATAATAGCAGAGTGAACCTGAAATATAGTAAATATTAAATAATTATTATTAGCATTATTATTTTGCATTGCTAGTATGAGTGAACTATTTGCATTTATTATTGAATATTGTGAGCGAAGTCTATCTATATGTCTCAAAACATAAGGCCATTTTTCCGAGGACATATTTGTGAAATTCAACAATACTTTCTTTTACTTATTGTTTGTATAGCACTCTTTAACTTTATGGTCATATCGGAGGCTTTTAACTTGAGAAACAACTGCTTGTAATTTGCTCGCTGAGGTTTCTTAACTTTTCTCAGCGTTAAACTATTAAACATACACAAACACATTCACCCCCAAATTTATACTTCCAGACTCTGTGGGAGATAGAGAATGATTCTGGTCAAAAAAGAAAAGTCCCTGCTCCAGCCGGGAATCGATCCCGGTACCTCTGACCAATATTACTGTTATAAAAGTTTAGTAAGAATGTAATCTAATAACTTCTCACCCAAATGGATAAATTCGTTTATAATAAAATATATATCAAATACAAGTCTTAATAAAGGAAGTAATATTAAAGAAAACAATTGTTGTGTTACATTCACGTGACTTCCTCTAGCTGCTCCATACCAAACTTTCCTTAAAAAATATTATTCTTTTATCTACATCATGCTAATCAGGATAAACATTAGCAGAATTAATCTCATAGTTTCCTTGTAAGCAAAATGGAAATAAGGGAATATACTAAGCTAAAACGATAGTCAAATCTTTTAAATGCCAGTCGCTTTGTGAAACAATTGAAATTCGGTTCTATTTGCTTGCTGGGAATAAACGAGATACGAAAAGAAAGATGGCTCTGCCTTTGAGCAAAACGTTAAGTAGCTAAAAGTGAAACCAATACTGGAACATCTCGAAAACGGCTAACTCTACGAAAAAAAAAAATAAACTATATTGTGTGTCTTAACGAGATCTACATTTTGTGTAGTAAGTTTTGGTGTATCTCTTAGAGTTTACCAGTTATGCAAAATTCATCCAGAATGAACAGGTCTGAAGCTATTCCCAGAAAATTCAAGATATACTTTGTATTTGTCATTTAAATAGATTTAATATACTGTATTTTAATCAAATTCGTTAGAGGTATTTTTAACCAAATCAAAATTTTCAAAGATATTTCTATTTTCCCTTTACATGGAAAACATATATTTGAATCTCAAATAAACCGTATATTTTGAATTTTATTAGAATAGCCGCTGAAGGCCTCTTTATTCTGGATGAGTTTTGCAAAATTTTGCATAACGATTAAACCATAAGAGATAGACAAAACCTTTCTACACAACAATTGTAGATCAAGTTAAATCACATAATTTATGTCATAGTTTTTTATGTAGACTTGACCATTTCTGAGATATTCCTTGTTATTGGTTTCAATTTTAAACTATTTTAACTTTTCTCAAACAGAAAGTGACGTTTCGTTTCGTGTTTTACTACAGGTGATGCAAAGGGAGCCGAACTTCAGTTGTTTCAAGTAGGACTAGTTTTAAAGTATTTGACTATCGTTTTATACTAGTGTATTCCCTTATGTCCCTCCTACTTCCAAGAAAGAAAATAATAAGGCAATTTCTGCTAATGCTTACCTTTTATGATTAGCTTGTCGTTGATAAAAGAATAATCTTTTATAAGGAAAGTTGTTTGTGTAATAAAATTATAATTTTTGGGTAAGGTGCAATACATCTTCTGTAACTACTAAGGTGGCTAATAAGCAAAAGCAACTGGAGTGTTGTTTTATGTGGAATTGTTATAGCAATCAAATATGTTTCGAAATGTATTTTTGCAAATTTATCTCAAAGGTTTAGAAATATATTATTTTGGAAATCGATAAAATAATCAGTTTTACTTTTAATGAATTAAAAGTAATACATAACAAAATAAAACTCGTCAAGTTATATACTTTCTAATTAAACATATACAAATTGCTTGTAAAAATAAAATTAATCCAATGGATAAAGGATGATTAATAATAATAATAATAATAATAATAATAAATATAATAGCTGCGTTTGTTGATCAGGCCACTGGTATTAGTTCAGCATCCTCTGCAACCCCATAATGTCCCGTTGATTATTAACAGCTACAGCATTAAAGGCACTGAGGGTTGCATAGCCAAGTGAAAGGTGCTACTTCTGTTACATCCATTACCTGCTGAATCTGTAATCTGTTCATTTCACCGTTAGAAAGGTCATGAATCCTCGTGTGCTGCAGTTCTAAATAAGAAGCATGCTTCTATTGAAGGGCAACTGGGCATGGGACACAATGTTAGACTTGGCTTTTTATTGTACGATGGACGATTAAGAATAATGCTAATGAAGTTGAGCCTTTAGCTTTACCTCATCCTCGTGAAGCAGCAGATATAAACAGGTTAGCCAAGAACTGTTTTAACGACCCATCCTGACTTTTAAACACCTCTGGACAAGTTTATTGTATCTGGTATAATTAATTTTAGCTCATTAGATAAATTAATAGGGCCGACAGCTCGGCCGGTAGAGTGCTGATAATGAAAATAGGGTGATTATGAATGAAACGTGCTTGGGATAAATTGTGGGCCCTTTCTAAAGTGCTTGGTTCAAGTACCAACTAGTTTACACTCCCTGCACCTATATTTGCCTTCGTTTTATATTTCTTGTAGCTGCTAAGTTTGCAAACATAATTTGCTTTTAAAGAGGATATATTGATAGATGCGGTATTTACTTTTCACTGTAAACTTCAAGTATATCCTCCGGATCGCTTTCTTCTTTCTTGGTCGTCATCTACGGTTTGGCTAGGTTTCTTTTGCCTTGCAAGGATATCAATTTCCTGTGGAACATAGGCGCCGACTTAGGGAGGGGGGAGACACTTCCTACCGCCTTAAGTTATAAAACCAGGGGAATCGCCCCTCCCCTTGAACTCTGATATAGATCTCAGACTAAAAAAAAATTGCATAGGTAGAGTCAGACTGATAAATTCAATGCCATAACCGGGATTTAAACCACGGATCTCTCGCTCTCTAGCCGCGTGCTCTACCACTGAGCTACCATGGCAAAATGCCGGCATAGCATTGAAATTCCCGGCTATGGCATTGAATTTTTCAGTCTGACTCTACCTGTCTAATTTCTGTCCTACCATGGTTTCTGAGAGAAAACAATTAAAATTATCAAAAATAAATTCTTTAAATAGTTCAAATTGAGTAGTAAAGAATTGCCTTTATTTCAAATGCAGAGTTGAAGTTAAACAAAAGCAACGATGCTTGATCACTTAATTTCGGATGAAAAACAGTGGGTATTTTGTTATTGTGTTGACACATCCGTAGTTTCATCTCCTATTATAAAACAATATTTTTAGCCTTAATATCTGTGATCACTTTTCGAAGAAAGGTGTGATGCAAAATGCAGTTCATTTAGTATGCCCCAAAAATTCACTTAGAAATCATGTCGCATTCATTTTTACTTTCTCTAGCCCCGTATGTACAATGTACATAGAGATAGAGAAGTATTGCGTTCCACCCAAAAATTCGATGTCGAAATTTCACCGGAAATACACGTTTTAGGACCCCTGAATCCAAAAAAAGCATTTCCAGAAAAAGGTCCCTGTGTCCGTGTGTCTGTGAACACGATAACTCAAAAACGAAAAGTAGCTAAAATACCAAACTTGGTATTTAAGTTCAGTATCTTCCAGGGACGCGACACGAAGATTTTGAGAAAAATCCCCCCACCCCCACTTTACATGGAACTTTTTTCGAAAATTTTATTTTTCTTAAAAATGGCTGTAACGATTTTGATTAAACTATCGTATATTAAAGATATATACCTGACAAATAAAATTTATATTTTGAATTTTCTGGGAATAGCTTCTAAAGACCTGTTTATTCTGGATGAATTTTGCTTAATTTGGCATAACTAATAAACCGTAAGAGATAGACAAAAACTACTATAAAAAAAATTTAGGCCTTGTTAAAATACACAATTTACGTCATATTCATATACATTCTTTTCGTGGAGCTTACCGTTTTCGAGGTATTCATTTTTATTAGTTTCAGTTGTGACGTACTTATACTTTACTCAGACGGGAGTGTCCGTTTTTCTTTTGTTCTAGTCCTGGCCAAGAAAAGAAGCGATTTGTAATGACAATCACATAACGACAGCTTTTAAAATATTTGACTATCGATTTAGCCTAGTGCATTCCCTTATTTTCTTCTTACTTATAAGGAACTAAGTAGTAAGAACATTGTGCTGAATACCTCGATTAACAAGGTGCAGAAAGAAGAATAATCTTAAGTAAGAAGTTTGTAGAACAGCTAGAGAAAGTCATGTGAGTGTAACACACCAGATTTTTCGAGTTATTGACTAACCATCCATTTAACTTGCAGCAAGCTTTTAAATAGCTTTTATCATTTATAAGTGAAAGTCCCTGTATTCACCTGAACACAGTTGCCATCATGTGTTGTCTACTAAGATCGTAATTCAGTAGCAGACGAGTTTACAGGCAGGAAGCCAAGGGAATGGCTCAAGCGGTTGTATGTGTGGCCCGTATTCAATCCCTGACCCATGCGTTTTTTTCAGGGATTTCTCCGGGCCTCCAGGCGAATGCTGATAGGTTTCTTCCATCCCCCAAATTTCCTGCCTCCCCACGTCGTTTACATTCTTCTTTCATCCCGTTGGTCTCTTTCAGGGTTGGGAGTGTCGGCATTAGCGCTCGGTGTGGCGCGAGCAGGAAAAGAATACAATGAATCTCTTTATCCCCCGACTTCGGTTAGTTACCAAGATGAGAACTCCTGATGGAGACGTTGGACGCTGTCGGGGTGCTTCAATCCGGAAACTGTAGGGACTCTGTCACTGCTGTGCCATCGCTCCTAGTTCCGGCGATTCGATGAAACCTTCACATCATCCCTTCCTCCCGGGGGAAGCATCGGTAAAGTTGCCTGCATTGGTTCGGTGCCGAGACCCCTCTATTGGTATCTTGTTCCTATTCTAATTACAATAATGGATGGTGATAAGATGCTGATAACATGAAATGAAATAACCGGAAAAGAAACACTCCAGCCTAAGTTTACGGTGCCTTCTCGACATCTTCCAGACATGAAAACTGAGCAAATCCTAGAAACAACAGTAGTCAGGGAGGACCATCCTGGCAGGATTTGAATCGTAGACCTCCGAGTTCATATGTAAACGACTTCTTACATCTGTATTAGTAGGGATGAATTGAGATACAACGCTTTCACCGAAAATAGTAGAGTAAGACTCAACATGTCTGCATCATTTTTCTTCTTACTTTAAATTAACGAATCATTTTTCTTTAATCTTCAGGCAGTTGAAAACATCTCTGCAGCCCATCCACCCATGTAGAACAAGTCGGTGGATGTAGGCATGACAACCTGGAATGTAGGGATGATTGAATTTTTTGCTTTCTCTATACGTACTATGTACATAGTGTATAGAGAAGGTATTGCATTCCACCAAAAATTCGATACCGAGATTTCACCGGAAATATATGTTTTAGGGTCCCCTGTATCCAAAAAAAGTATTATCAGAAAAAGGTCCGTGTGTGTGTCCGTGTGTCTGTGAATACAATAACTCAAAAACGAAAAGTTGGTAAAATACCAAACTTGGTAAAAACTTTAGTATCTTCCAGGGATGCGACACGAGGGTTTTGAGAAAAATTCCCCCACCCCAAACTACCCTTTACATGGAACTTTTTTCAAAAAATTTTATTTTCTCAAAAATGGCTCTAGTGATTTTGATTAAAATTTCGTATATTAAAGATATTTACCTGATAAATAAAATGTGTATCTTGAATTTTCTGGGAATAGTCTCTGAAGAGTAGTTTATTCTGGATGAATTTTACGGAATTTTGAATAACTGCTAAACGTAAGAGATATACAAAAACTTACTACACAAAAAATGTAGAGCACATTAAAACACACAAATTAGGTTATATACATTTTTTTCGTGGAGTTTGTCGTTTTTGAGACATTCCTTATTTTTGGTTTTTGCTATGAAAAACTTATATTTTTCTCATACAGGAACTTGTCAACTCCTATCCATATAAACAAAGGAGCTTCATTGACATAGAAACCAGCTTTTGACTATCATTTTAACCTATGGTAGTCCCTTGTTTCGCTTCTAATTACAAGGAAGCAAGTAATAAGACTATTTCTGCTCATTTATTATACAGTTGATAATATTTAACATCCTTGGATCACCCTATGCAAAATATCTTGATAGAGCATAAACAGAAACTACGAACGTGACTGTAACTTTTGCATTTGTTTACACATTAGCATTTTAAAATGTGGCTGTTTTACATCTTGCAGAAGTTTCACAGTCCTCCACTGCTTTCTGATAGCTGTTGAAATGGAAGTTACCTTCGGCTACCTTTTTATTTCGCGGCTTCTCTCTGTGATGTACGCTAGCGTTACTTTTATTACTCACGACAAAACATTTGTAGGCTACTACGTTAGAGATGAAGGAACCCATTTCTGAGAAAGAAACGCCCATGGAGCGGGCTCTATTGCACCCGAAGAGTTAACAACCAGACAGATGACAGCTTCAGCTTGATGTACGACTGAGTGTTTGTCCTTAAAAGTACTCCATTATTCTTCTACCAATACAACAGAGAACGAATGTACTGCATTCCCTGCAAGATGGAGGTAACACGGCTGTTAGTTTTCCTGCAAATATTCAATTGAACTTAACGCACACTCAAGGAAAACAAATGTACCTATAAATATGTATTGGTCTGCACTTCAAAGCCATTATAGAAGCTAAAATAAAAAACTGATGTGTTCCATCACACGACTTTCTCTCATCTCTGCAAAAAATTATGTTAAAAAGCTTATGCTTCTATTTACTTTATTTTAATCGAGAAAAAATAGCAGGAATAGTCTTATTACTTGCTTCCTTGTAAGTAGAAGCAAAATAAGGGAGTACCATAGGTTAAAGTGATAGACAAAAGCCGGTTGCTATGTGACTGAAGTTTCTTTGTCTATATGGACACGAGTTGACAAATTCCTGTATAAGAAATGTGAAAGTTTTTTAAAGGTGAAACCAAAAACAAGGAATATATCAAAAAAGATGAAAATTCATATAACGAAAACATGTATATACCATAAATTGAAGGATTGAGAACCATAGTGGGCCAAGCACCATTTTTTAAACATGGAGAAATAGAAGGTCAATGTTTTTTTCAATATCGTAATTTATTGAGCCATGTTACACATGATATCTAAATGCAACAGCAATCTAGAACATATTTTCTATCTTATATTAGTATAACATTAATGTGGCTTCATGCAAAATTAGATTTTAGAGTTATTTATTGGGAGCTATTTTCCTTTGCTGGGATTTGACTCAGCCTAAAGAAATGTAAATGGGCCATTTCCATCTATGTCCTGCTGATAATCATTATTGATTTGCACACGCAAACTATTGTAAAAATCATGTTTCACTGAAGGAATTAATGGTAGCATGCGGTAGCGTGATTTGCTGCATGGATTTGGACCACTCTGACTCTAACAGAATTTGTAGTTTCATTTAGACCGATATGTTGATGCAATACTGTCTGTAAACGGGAAATGCTGGACATGGCCCAGTTATAAGATATAACTGCAATATAAGATGCATAACCAACCATAAACTATACCGACAGATGACAACAGCTCAAATTTTGACCTCGCATGGAGATGGCCCACTATGGTTCTCAGCCCTTCAATTGTGTGCTTTAACGTGCTCTACATTTTCTGAGGGGTAAGGTTTTGTCAATGTCTTACGGTTTAGCAGTTATGCAAAATTCCGTAAAATTCACCCAGAATAAAGTAGTCTTTAGAGACTATTCCCAGAAAATTCAAGATATACATTTTATTTATCAGATAAACATCTTTAATATACTACATTTTAATCGAAATTGTTACAACCATTTTTGATAAAATACATTTTTTAGAACTTTCCATGTAAAGGATAGTTTGTAGTGAGCAATGTATATGAAAATCTTCGAGTCGTATCCTTGGAAGGTACTAAAAAATACCAAGTTTGGTTATTTCTTTTTGAGCTACGCTATCCAGATATACACACACGAAACTTTTTCAAAAATGCTTTTTTACGGAATCAGGAGACCTTAAAAAATATATTTCCGGTGAGACCTCGATATCGAATTTTGGGCTAGGGCATTGCATTTTTCAGTGTGACTCTATCTCTCCAAAAGCTATACTCAATTATGGGTCACATTTTATACGTAGTGAGGAAAATGCCTACCTTTCTGTATCCAAGCGGGGACTAGACTGGGCTACTGAGCGGACAGTTTCCATTCTGAGCACTATGTATGTCAGACTCGTGGGTGGAAGCGCGAAATAAAGGGAGACAAGCGGTCAAGGTGACTCCTATACGATGCTAGCAGTTCATCTCTCCGCTAGGTTTCACCAGGCAGTCCACTGTACCCCTGCGCGCGTTCTGTCAGCCACCATCCAACCCCAGCGGCGAGAACAGCAGCTACAGAGCGAAGTGTCATAACCTTGGCCGCAGCAAAACCGCCGACAGCTCTAACTAAAAATATCGGTTGAAAGATGAAGTGAAATAAAATTAAGGGATGGGAAATTCGAGGGATGAAAGAAAACTCCGAGAAAACCCCGAAAACACCCGAATACTAGTTATCACGGAGCCATCTCACTCAGTATCCAAATGGGGAATATGATCTTAACATGAGAAAAGTCCCTGCCGTGCAAAGCTGTTAAACTGGTAATATTCACTTTCTCTACACGTATAGAGAAGATATATTGCATTTCACCCAAAAATTCGATACCGAGATTTCACCGGAAATAGACGTTTTAGAGTTCCCTGAATCCAAAGAAGGTATTTGTTTAAAAAGGTCTTGTGAGTGTGCCTGTGTTTGTGAACAGGATACCTCAAAAACGAAATGTCAGTAAAATACTAAACTTGGTATATAAGTTTAGTATCTCCCAAGGATACGACACGAAGATTTTTACTAAAATGCCCCTACCTCAAACTACCCTTTATATGAAAACATTTTCGAAAATTTTGTTTTTCTGAAAAATGGCTCTAACAATTTTGATTAAAATACCGTATATTAAAGATATTTACACGACAAATAAAATGTGTATCTTGAATGTTCTGGGAATAGCTTATAAAGACCTCTTTATTGTAGATGAATTTTGCTGGATTTTGCATAGTTAATAAACCGTAAGCGATAAACAAAACTTACTACACAAAAATATATATATCGTTGAAACACATAATTTATGTCATTTACATTTTTTTTCGTGGAGTTGACCATTTTTGAGATATTCCTTGTTATTGGTTTTAGCTTTAAAATATTCTCAACTTTTCACATGCGGGAATTTGTCAACTCCTGGCAATGCAAAGAAACGGATTTCATCCACATGGTAACCAGATTTGACTGTCGTTTTAGCCTAGTGTATCCCATTATTTCCCTTCTATCTACAATAAAAGATTTCTGCTTTTGTTTAACTCGATTAGCATGAAGAGATAGAAGCACAAGTTTTTAATAATAATTTATTACAGAGATGTAGAGAAAGTCATGTGAATGGAACACATGTGATCCTATTCATTCGTTTCTCGTTATGCTGTTTGTGAGGTCTTCCAGGAGTTTGATCATAAACATGGAAAAGCAATTTTATTTTCATTCCCATTTTGTATGAGAGCTAGCATGAACAGAAGATTATAGACCAATATCTAGCATTAGATGTCGTGAACAGAAAAAGAAGTTACAAGCCGCTTTCTCCCGCGTGCATGTTAGCTGGATAATCACTAGGCTTGTGCATTTGTCCCTCAAAATTCTAAGGTTAAGTCCACACGTGATGGAAATAATGCCCACAAGACAGTGAAAACACAACATAAATTACGTCATATCTGATCAAACAGCGACTTTCAGTAACTATCCTTAGCCAGATCGAATTTAATGTTAGTAGCTCCTCAGAAAAGCCTTCTTTCTGTATAAAGTCAATCTTCCTTATATAAAGTAATGACTATAATAGTGCTCACTTTGATGCGTACAATACTGCAGGAACACTTCTTTGTGTACATCTTTACCCCTTCCAGTTGTAATCCTGGCTGTGGCGGGGAATTTCCCTTTAACTAGAATAATTATTCCCTATCCCCCTCAGAGTGTGGAAGTATGCATGTGAGTGAATGTGTTTGAAGAAAATAAAACACTTTAAACCCAACGTAAAGAGCCTGCAGACGAGTTGTTTCTACTGCAAAGCCCCCGATATGTCTTAAGATATTAAGAGGGCTATATAATGAAACAATAATTATATATATGTATGCTGTTATTATGAAACTGAAATTTCCTTGCTCTCTATATTGGCTGACCTTCACCTAACTTGCTCTACATCTCTGTAACAAATTATTGTTAAAAAAAACCTATTCTTCTATCTACTTTATGATAATCGAGATAAATATTAGCAGACATTGTCTTAATTACTTGCTTCCTTGTAAGAGAACGGAAACAAGAGAATACACTAGGCTAAAGTGATAGTCAAATCCTTTAAAGGCTGGTTACCATATGGTTGATCCGTTTCTATGCAGGGCCAGGAGTTTACAACTTTCCTGTGAGAAAAGTTGAAGTGTTTTAAATCTGAAACAAATAAGGAATATCTCAGAAATGGTCAATTCTACGAAAAAAACGTTTTATCGTGAACTACATTTTTTGTGTAGTACGTTTTTGTATACCTGTTACTCTTTAGGAGTTAAGCAAAAGTCGGCAAAACTCATCTAGAATAAAGAGGTCTTCAGAGAGAGAGACAGACAGAGAGACAGACAGTCTGACAGATAGATATGCTGGTTTTCACATGATATACATATAAGGTGTGCGCTTTTGCTGATATACGTTGCACAGATTTAGACAAGGCAAAGGCAAGAGAGATATTGGATAAGAAAGAAATACCCATTGATAGGAGGAGCAGAGATTAGAAGAGGGTGGGAGGAAAACGTTGCAAGAATTAAGAGTAGTAACAGAAAGTGAAAGAGAACAACAAACTTTTAAACAGATCTCACAAATACCTTATTTCATATTTGAGTCAGATACTATTTTAGATGCCAGGCGAAGGTTTCAAGACAACTTCCCACTTCAAACTACGCTTCACATGGGAACATTTTAGTTGCTCTTTTATTTTCTCAACTATCGCTACCAACTTTGATTGCAATACAAATTTAAGACTACCTAATAAAAAGTATATCTTGAATTTGCTCTGCATATCTGTGAAATCCTCTTCAATATGCATGAACTTTCCATAACTTTGTACATTTTTGTCTGCAGATTCATATGGTCTAGACAAAATCTTGCTGCCGCCGTGGTCGCGTGGTCAGCGAGCTGACTTCTTATGCTGAGGTCCCAGGTTCGATTCCCGGCTGGGGTGGGACATTTTTCTTCAACCAGAATTATTCCCTATTCCCCAGAGAGTCTTGAAGTATGCATTTTGGATTGAATGTGCGTGTGTTTAATAATATAAAATTGATTAACCTAATGTTCTAAAAATCCCATAATACGAGTCGTTTCTCAAGTCAAAGCCAAAGATGTCAACATTGAAGTTAAAGGGGGCTATTCAAATGAAACTAAAAAGAAAAAAAATTACTGAACAAACATTTTTAGCTATTTGAAATGCACAATATGGTAATGTCAATAAGATTTTCGAAAGATTGATTGTTTCATTGTAAGTTTTCCAAAATTTTTTCGTCTATGATACATCTTACGCAAATCTTTTTCCCTAATTGATTCAATAATCTAACTGACTACATGCAAGCTTCCACATCATGCTTGTAGCCAAGTCTGTTTCGCGTAATTTGGGACTAGTTAATAGTAAACTATAGTGAAGTGAATAAAATAGTCAAGTTTTCATTAGAATGCTGTAATAAATAACACATGCATGAGATGGTAGGATGTGAGTGAGTTTTAATTTTTGTAAGATTTTTAGATTGTAGTTTGTTCAGCTACTCCCTGTTGCATAGCTATTCTTTAGAGAACTCAATTATGTTTCTATGACCCATGCATGAACGCCAAGGCACTCTCGGAATGATAATTCAGCAAACAGTAATTTTCCTTCCAAAGATTTGTGTGGGGAAAAGGAAAAGCGAAAAGTATCCTGAACCTGCTGAGTCGTCCTCCATGGTCCAACGGTAAGACGAGAACCTTTGGTTCACAAGGCAGTGGTTTCAACCCCGGAGGAGGGTGATGCATTTTTTTTGGGCATAAGAATCAAGTCAGTAGTCCCGTGTCGTAGATATATGACACTGTTAAACATGCCAGTAAGAAAAATCTGATGTGTTCCATTCACATGACTCTCTTTACATCTCTGCAATATATTATTGTTAGAAAGCTTATGCTTCTTTTTACTTCATGCTAATCGAGAAAAAAAATTAGCAGAAATAGTCTTATTACTTGCTTCGATGCAAGTAGAAGGGAAATAAGGGAGTAGCATTGGCTAAAGTATTAGTCAAAAGCTGGTTGCTATGAGAGTGAAGTTCCTTTGCTTCAATGGACAAGAGTTGAAAAATTCCCGTGGTTTTTTAAAGCTGAAACCAATACCAAGGAATATCTCAAAAATAATCAACTCAACGAAAAAACATGTGTATAGCATAAATTATATGTTTTAACATGCCTCACATCTTTTGTGTAGTAAGTTTTTGTCCATCTCTTACGGTTTAGCAGTTATGCAAAATTACGTAAAATTCATCCAGAATAAGGTAGTCTTCAGAGGCTGTTCCCAGAAAATGTAAGATAGGTATACAGTTTATTTGTCAGGTAAATATCTTTAACACACAATATTTCAATCAAAATCGCTAGTGCCATTTTTGAGAAAATCAAACTTTTCGAAAAAAATTCCATGTAAAGAATAGTTTGGAGTGGGGGGATTTTTCTCAAAATCTATGTTGTGCATCCCTGGAAGATACTACACTTAAACACCAAGTTTGGTATTTTACAAACTTTTCGTTTTTGAGTTATCGTGTTCGCAGACGCACACACATACACACACGTACCTTTTTCTGAAATTCTTTTTTTTTTTTTTTTTGATACAGGGACCCCTAAAACATATATCTCCGGTGAAACCCGGTATACAATGTTTGGGTAGAGTTCAATACCTTCTATATACACTATGCACATAGTACGTGTAGAAAAAGTAAAAATCTGATGTGTTCCATTCACATGACTTTCTTTACATCTCTGCAACAAATTATTGTTAAAAAGCTTGTGGTTCCATTTATTTTATGCTAATCGAGAACAAGTTTGCAGAAATAGTCTTAATACTTGCTTCCTTTAAGCAGAAGTGAAATAAGGTAGTATCATAGGCTAAAGTGGTAGTTAAAAGCTGGTTGCTATGTGACTGAAGTTCTTTTGTATGGACAGGAGTTGACAAATTCCTGTATGAGAAAAGTATGTTTCTTAAAGCTGAAACCAAAAGCAAGGAATATCTAAAAAACGACCAACTACACGAAAAAATGCTTACAAAATAAATTGTGTGTTTTAAAGTGCTCTACAGCTTTTGTGTGGTAAGTTTTTGTCCATCTCTTACGGTTTAGCAGTTAGGCAAAATTCCGTAAAATTCATCCAGAATAAAATAGTCTGCAGAGTCTATTCCCAGAAAATTCAAGATATACAATTTATTTGTCAGGTAAATATATTTAATATACCACATTTCAATCAAAATCGTTAGAGCCATTTTTGAAAAAATGAAAAATTTCGAAAAACGTTCCATGTAAAGAGTAATTTCGGAAGGGGAGATTTTTACCAAATTTTCGTTTTGAGTTATCGTGTTCACAAACACACGGAGCTTTTTCTGAAATTGCTTTTTATATGCAGGGGCTTGAAAATATATAGCTCCATGAAATCTCGGTATAGAATTTTTTAGTGGAGTGCAATACCTTCTCTATACACTATGTACATATTATGTGTAGAGAAAGTAAAAATTAAGCGGTCTTTCCCAATATGGAATGGGACGCTGAGAACCACGGCAGTTAAAGGGCATCAATAGTACAGCTCAATTTAATTTTTGAACCTGGTGAGACGTGTGAGTCACCGTTTTTCGGTCTTCGCTGTTGAGTGAAGCCCCAAAACAATGACCGAATAGGACTTCTTCCACCGGCTCACAGGTCTATACAGAGATCGTAAAGTTTATTAACTTCACTTCTGAGTAGATTCTGTGGTTACATGATGTAATGAGTTTCCGACTGGTAAACCTTAGCTGGTGTACTAATGTACAAACATTGTGTTGTGGAAGATGAAGCGCTAACAAAGAAATGAGTAATCACTCACCTCGTACCAGATATTGTACAACAGACCTGAGCTGCTACGTCATGCTTGTTAACATTGTGGTTTTGTGTTCAGAGAAGTCTTCAATTTTTCACCACTATGACTATACGTCAGTTTGTTATCTAAGTTCTTTACTTCTGTTTTAAAAAAAAATGATGTGTTCCATTCATATGACTTTCTCTACATCAAATTATTGTTAAAAATCTTATCCTTCTTGCTAATCGAGAAACAGTTAGCAGAAATGGTCTTATTACTTGCTTCCATGCAAGTAGGCAGGAAATAAGAAGAGAGTAGCATAGGCTAAAGTGTTAGTAAAAAGTGGGTTG
The DNA here is from genome assembly GCA_030762935.1 of Hymenopus coronatus. Classification (NCBI taxonomy): domain Eukaryota; kingdom Metazoa; phylum Arthropoda; class Insecta; order Mantodea; family Hymenopodidae; genus Hymenopus; species Hymenopus coronatus. The sequence goes on from CM060886.1 coordinate 53,116,110, forward strand.
CTATGTGACTGAAGTTCCTTTGTTTCTATGGACAGGAGTTGGCAAATCCCATTATGACAAAAGTATACGTTTTCTAAAGCTGAAACCAATAACAAGGAACATCTCAAAAACGTCTTAATTCACGAAAAGATGTATATATTTTCTGTTAAATAAGCTTTTGTCTATGTTTTATGGTTTGCCAGTTATGCAATATTCCGTAAAATTCATCCAGAAAAAAGTAGTCTTAAAGAGGTCATTTCCAGAAAATTAAAGTTATACATTTTATTTGTCAGGTAAATATCTTTTATATATGATATTTTAGTTCAAAATCTTTAGAGCCATTTTTGAGAAAATTAAAATTTTCGAAAACTGTTCCATGTAAAGGGTAGTTGGGAGTGGGGGATTTTCTTGAAAAGCTTCGTATCGCATCCTTGGAAGATACTGAATTTAAATACCAAGTTTAGTAGTATTTAACGGACTTTTCGTTGTTGAGTTGCTGTTCACAGACACACACACTCGGAGTTTTTTTTTCCAAAAATGCTTTTTTTTTTTTTTTTTTTAATCAGGGGGGACCCAAATCACATATTTTCGGTGAAATCTCAGTATCGAATTTTTCGGTGTATTACAATACCTTCTGTATACACTATGTATACATCATCCGTAGGAATTCGCAACCTTAGAGACTAGCATGTTAACCTCTACACCATGGTAGGCTACATTTGAATTTAGATCTCCGATTTTCTGTCCTGTAGATTATAGAAAGCTTAGCCATGCATCATAATTGGATCTAAACTCACGTTTGTAGGGAAAACAAGAATTAACAGACTGCCTCCGTGGTCGAGTGGTCAGGAGGTCCCGGGTTTTATTCTCGGCTGGGGCAGGGAATTTTTCTGTAGCCAGAATTATTCCCTATCCCCCACAGACTCTGGATATATGTATGTGAGTGTGGATGTGTGTTTGACCAAGGAAAATAAAAATGATTTAAAACCCAACGTAGAAGAACCTATAGACAACGAGTTGTTTCAAGTGCAAAGCCCCCGATATGACCTTAGATGTTAATGGGGGTTATATAAAAGAAATAATAAAAAAAATTAAGTGACTATCACAAAACTACGAATAGGACATAATAAACTGTTCCATTCATACATCTTCACCAAAGAACAACCCACCTCAATGTGAAATCTGCAACACAAAACTAAACCATTAAACACATTTTCACAGAATGCAGAAGAACACTACAGAACAACAGCTCTACAACATCACTGAAGATATATACACAACATTCAAGCAGGTTCTTCTACTCTTTCTCAGAAGCATAATACTAGATTTCGAACTGTAATATACTTATTCACAATATTTTAAATCTGTGTAAACCTTGACCTTCAACAGCAATGTACTTATTCACAATATTTTATTTAAATCTATGTGAAACTTTCTTTCCTATTGTAGTTTATAATTCACAGGCCTTTGTTATGTATGTAAATAATTTCATTGTAATATTATGAATTCAATTGTTATAAATATTGTATGGTCGCAATATGACCTAGGAGTTAAAGCAAGCTAAACTAAATAAATAAATAAATAAATAAAAACCAATTAACAAGAAGTGCATTTTTGTTACTTAACCTGAAATTGTAAACTTGCTGCATTTTATAGACAGCTAAAAAACGTTCTTTCTGCAAAACTTTCATTTACTGTTTCGTAACCGACCTCACCAGACGGTATTTGCTATCAACATTCCTATGATTTGTGTTCATGAGCGTCCATATGCTGCTATTGGTGTTTTTAAAACATTTATTCCCAGTGGATATTCTACTTAAGGATAAATTATGTTATGATTATGCAGGAGACTTACAATACCTTGTGGATGTCTTTTGTTTTCAACCTAAAGCTCTCGTAAAACAGCAATAATAATTCAAGTCTGTACTTGCTGCAGACAGGAATACTAATGAATAGCGCCGTACCGTTCTGAGCAAATGTATGAACGCTACGCATGGGAATTTTATAGACCTATTGTGGCCTATCAAAGTTTTGTAATGAAATATATCTCTTAAAGGATGTCTCTGAAACTTCTAAACCATTCTACATGGTCAGTAATCCTCTGTGGTGTAGTGGTTACAGGTCGCAGGTTCCAACCCGGCGGAGGACGATGCGTTTCTTTTCGGCTTAACATGGCTTTCTTCGTAAGGGAGGTGAAACCTTCGGTCCTGTGTCATAGATTTACGTCACCTAAAAGAATCTCAAGCTTAAAAGAGGCCTCTGAACAAAATTAATCGGTCTTTCACGCCCAATATAGAATGGGACCCTGAGAACCACAGCAGTTAAAGAGCGTCCATAAATAGAACTTAATTTCATTTTCATTTTATTTATATATGATCATATTATGGACTGTTATTTCGTTAATATGATATCCTTTATACATGTACCAAAGTACGCCATTTAGGTCACACCCAGTCTCAGAGATCTACAAATTATTATTATTATTATTATTATTGTTGTTGTTGTAATCGATATTATGGTTTTGTGCATAAGTTGTGATGGCGAAGCTGTTGACGAATTCGTCTAAATACTCGTTTTGGTTTTTAAACCACTGGTACACATGCTACTACCGAAACAGGTGGCTCAGGGTTTCATCTAAAATGGGCATTCGGGAGGTCGTGTGATCGGTTCCCCCTAGCCGACCTCTCTGGCACATGGATTTTTAGGGAAGTTTTTTTTTCAAATAATGTTTACAGAAGATTTATATTTTACAAATAGTGCATTTTAATGAGTTTACACTTTTCCAGAAGTATTAATTTTTCTCTTACTATATACATTTCAACCATTATGAAGAATCCATAGATTATTCTTAGAAAAATAAATATATTCATTTAATTTTTCACAAATTGCATCTGGGTTTGAGAAGGAGATTAGACTTGATTCCATACCCCAGCAGAATCTGGGAGTATGAATGAAGGAGAGTGAATTTGGGTGTTTTTCTAATGAAAATCAGAAAAATAGAGAAAATAAAAAATGAAGAGTAATTTAGTGTATACATAAATGTAGTCTGACTAAAGTCTGAGATTTTGCAGTTAACCGATTTTTCGTTTTGATTACCAAACGGTATCTGGTTTCCATATTCGGTAGATCGCGGGTTAGATACCAAGGCCGACTTACCTAAAAAAAAAAAAAAAAAAATGTAAATGGCGTGTTATTTATGGTCGCTCTTTAACTGCTGTGGTTCTCAGCGTCCCATTCTAAATTGGGCGTGAAAGACTGCTTAATTTTGCTCTGAGGCCTCTCTATCAGTCTTAAGGTTCTTTTACGTGCCGTAAATCTACGACACGGGACCAACGGCTTTACTTCCCTTCCGAAGGAAGCCATGCTAAGGATCTTTACGCCCGAAAAAATCCATCGTCCTCTGCCGAGTTTGAATCCGCGACCTTGGGTATATGAAGTCAACCATTACACCACGGAGGGCGACAACCGACATACCTGACTCATAGGCTTTTTTGGGGTTTCTCGGGGTCGCAGGTGAATGCTGGGTAGGCTCATTATCCCCCCCCCCGGAATTTTCTGGGCCACTATCCCTGATCCCATCGTTTCCTAATCATTTTTCTTGAAGGCTTGCAGGACCAGGTGGCGGTGTTCGGCTTGTTGCGTATTGTAAAGTGTTATCCTTTTGTCGGGAACACTCGTTGGAGCCCGCCTTCGGGTTTCGGGCAAGCTGGAGGCTTGAAATCGTTAGCAGGACCTCGAGCGTCGAAGGCGTTCCAACTAAAGCCTTAGGGACCCGAACTTGGTTGCGCTTGTCGTCACCCGAATCTGGTCGCACTTCGGGTCTCCTCTCTCATCCCTCCCGCCCTGGGGTCGTGTAAGAGGCAAAGAGCCCCAAGAGTCTACGTCCAGCGTCCTGGGGGGGGGCCGTCCGATTTAAGCATAATCGTAATCCTTTCGTTTTGAGTTACATATGTGTTCATAGAGACACGTCCATACTGTCCTTTTCTATGGACACAAATGAAATATCGGTATTAGTGTCTCTAGCCTGCATGTACAATGTACAGTGGATAGAGAAGGTATTGTATTCCACCCAAAAATTTGATACCGAGATTTCACCGGAAATATATGTTTTGGGGTTCCCTGGGTCCGAAAAAAACATTTTTAGAAAAAGGTCCGTGTGTGTCTGTGGACAATATAACTCAATAATGAAAAGACGTTAAATGCCAAACTTGGTATTTAGGTTTGTCTTCCAAGGATGCGACCCTAAGATTTTCAAGAAAATTCCCCGACCACAAACTACCCTTTACAATTTTTCCAAAATTTTTAATTTCTAAAAAATGTCTAACGCTTTTTATTAAAATCCCGCATATTAAAGACATTTACATTCCCAAATAAAATGTATACCTTGAATTTTCTTGGAATAGGCTCTGAGGACCACTTTATTCTGGATGAATTTTGCCGAATTTTGCTTAATCGTAAGAGATAGACAAAAACTTACTGCAGAAAAAATGTAGATCTCGTCAAAACACACAATTTATGTCATTTAAGGTTTTGTTGTGGAGGTAACCGTTTCCGATATATTCCTTGTTATTGGTTCCAATTGTAAAGCACTTGTACTTTTCTCAAACAGGAAGTGTCCGTTTTTCTTTTGTTCTACTCCTGGCCAAGGAAAGAAGCGATTTACAATGACAATCGCATAACGACAGCTTTCAAAACATTTGACTACCACTTTAGTTTTCTTCTTCTTATAAGGAACTAAGTAATAAGATCATTCTACTAATGTTTATATCGATTAGCAATGTGTAGAAAGAATACTAATTTTTTGTAAGAAGTTTGTTTGTAGAGGAGCTAGAGAAAGTCATTTGCTTGGAAACTATATTTATTTTTTGTAGTTTGTTGGAGAAATTAATGAATTAATATAAATACTACCAGTAAAAACTAATCACTAGCTATTGGTTGAAAGATCGTGGCAATCATGAACTTATAAACATGAAAGAGCTAATATTTTCGTAAACACATATCTATTTTGCGATCCTCTGTACGTTATTTACCTAGTGCCTACTTATTCTATGCGAAGGAAATATTGCGTGTCACAAAAAATCCTCAACATTTGCATCTGAAATATGCTTCAACGCCCCCTGAATCTTAAATTAGGCATTGAGCAGAGGAACATTATTCAATACTTTAAACACCAAACTTGATATTCAAGTTCAGCATATTGAAAGGATGCGAAATGAATATTTCAACATTTTTCCCACCTCAAACTACCGTCCTACACCCATAGCATGCTTTAACGATTTGTATTAAAATACCATATATTTAAGATGTCCGTCCCGATAATGCAGTGGAAGCGTGGTTTGATTCCCCGTAAAAATGGTGGGGATTTTCTCTTAGGTGTGTGTCTTTGAATATCTCCATTCCGCGGAAGGGAACTTGCATCACATCCGCGATAGCATCCTTGCAACGCCGAGGTCGCGTGGCCTCTGCCACAATTTCGTCTCGACCATTTAACGACCTTCGGGTTGAATAATCAACATATTTAAGATACTTGTATGCCTGTTCAGATACATACACATCTTAAATGTTGCTAATAGCCCATGAAGTCCTCTTTATTCTGAGGGAATTTAACATGATTGTATGTAGCAATTTAACTATAAGTGTTAAACAAAAACTTATTACACAAACTTATAGACCTCGTTAAAGCACACAAATATATTAAACCGTTTTGTCACAATAATATTATCAGGATTCTCTTAGTTATTATTTTCAATGTCTAAATACTCCACAGAGTTATAATGCTAGCCTTTAGAACTCAGTTCGCAGGTTCAAATCCAACGAGAGGGTGGTGTCTTTCTTCGGAAGGGACATAAACAGTGTGAGATTTACGGCATGTAAAAGAACTTCAAGTCTGATAAACGGACCTCTGGGCAAAATTAAACAAACTTTCTCAACCAATATAAAATGGGACGCTGAGAACCAGAATGGTAGAAGAGCGTCCATAAGTAAAACTCTATTTACAATTTCAAATAGTTTATATACAAGGTACGTCCAGAAAGTAAGTTCCGTTTGGTAATAAAATTAAATTGTGTACAGATACATAATAATTATTTATTGCACAAAATTCCACAACTCTTAAACTACTTTTCCACATAACTGCCGAAATTTTGCAGGCATTTGTCATAGCGTGGCACAAGTTTTTGTATACCTTCTTCATAGCCTGTGTCTTCAAAAAGTTGGAAACATTTTCTTTAAGCTCTTCGTCATTGTTGAAGTGTTGACCACCAAGGAAAGACTTGAGATGTAAGAACAGATGAAAGTCGCTAAGAGCGAGGTCAGGGATGTACGGAGGATGGTCAGACACGTCCCAGCCAAATCCCTGTAGGAGGTTTTTCGTGAACCAGTTCTTCTGTAACCAAAGATGGACGCCCACTTCGTTCTTCATCGTGCATTTCACTATGTGCTTCATTGAACTGTCGGACCCATCTTCTCACCATTGAATCACTCATCGCATTTTGTCCGTAAACTTCGCAAATTTGCCAATAAATTTCAATTGGTTTCACTTTCCTAGCATTCAGAAAACGAATCACAGATCTGATTTCACAAGCGGCGGGATTTTCAATCAACACCGACATTGTAAACAAGCACAACAGAGCGTATGTGGTGACAGCGATCTCAAAATGGCGCAAGTTTCTTCTCTTTGATACAGAGCGTCTACCGCGCATGTGCGAAACTGCGATCGCAGCGCTGCAGCGGAGATAAATTGAAACGGAACTTACTTTCTGGACGTACCTCGTGTGTGTATATATACTAAATGCTAAGTCAAGTCCTGTCATACACAGAATAGTCACAACCAACATACGGCGACCATCCTTTTAAAATTTTGAATACCTCCTCAGACTCCTGCATCCCCTTGCCCTAGACTGAAATGTGCAAAAAACTATTTTTTTTTTTTTTTTTTTTTTGTAGCTTAACGTCCTTTAACCTAGTTGGTCATATCGGACGATGAATGGAATTGGTGAAATGATGCTCAAATGTTCTCGGGGTCCATGGAGCTTAAAAGTTACTCGACATTCGTCTTCTCAGGATAAGGGAAAACCCCGAAAAAAACCTTATCCGGGTAACTCACCCTTGGCGAGATTCGAACTCACGACCTTTTGAACCTGAGGCAGACACACTACCCAGGCGGGCAAGAAACTATTTTCTCTTCAATGTAAGTAATGTGGAATAGTTTGTGAAAGCATTATAAAATAATCGATAGGGTGTAGTGAAAACACATATGTGTAATGCTTGTATCTTTTACTTTTTCTACTGCATAGGTGTAGTTAGTAGCGAAGTACTTTTGTATTCCACCCAAAACTCTGCTATATCGGAAATATACGCTTTTAGAATCGCTGAAAAAGAAAAAAAAATCGAGAAAAATATCCTTCTGTGCGTGAGTGTGTGTCTCTCTGACTGTCTGTCTCTCTGTCAAGAAAATCCTCCCACCCCAACTACCCTTTACATGGAAAACTTTTCAAAAATTTTGATTTTCTCAAAAATAGCTCTAAAGATTTTGATTAAAATTTCGTATATTAAAGATATTTACATAGAAAATAAAATTTATATGTTAAATTTTCTGGGAATAGCCTCTGAAGACATCTCTATTCTGGATACATTTTGAGGAATTTTGAATAATTGTTAAAACGTAAGAGATAGACAAAAGCTTACTCAACAAAAAATGGAGAGCTCATTAAAACACACAATTTATGTTATACATATTTTTTCGTGGAGTTGACCGTTTTTTAGATATTCCTTGTAATTGGTTTCAGTTTCAAAATAGTTACACATACCTAGCCAGGTAATTAACAGATTTAAATTTCATAGCATCCACATTTTAAAACATTTGTGGTCAGTTTAGCCTTACACTTACAAGGTAACAAGACCATTTCTGCTAATTTTTTCTCGGTTAGCATGAACTAAATAGAAGAATAAGCCTTTTATCAATTATTTGTTACAGAGACGTAGAGAAAGTAATGTCAATGGATCACATAAGATTTTTTGTATTGTTGCTTAGTAAAATAAACAAATATTAGCTCCGAAATGTTTTCCCTCATTCTACCGTGCACTTTTGACTTCCTCGTGAGTGATTGCTCCAGAACGCCCACGTTGCTGGACGCATAAACACAAAGAAATGTAGCATAAGGGAGAAATATAGCTTGGGGGCACGCAACGAAATTTGACAGCAGTGTATGGCGTCATCACGAGTTAATAAATTATCCGACAGCTAATTGGGTGACAGTATCACGTATCCAAGTACCACTTGGAATCTTTAAGCATGTCGCTTGTTCTAACCATTACAGAAAAAATGGATCAAAGATGAGACTGTATATTCTTACAACCAAGAAGGGTGGAACGGTGATGTAAATTTTATCTTAATGGGCGAGGCGTTTGACAAGCGCGCCTGCGACTAGGGGAAAGATTTTCTGTACACGACCAGCTGTCGTTCGGGTGGTTTTTTAAACCTTCAGTACGATTTAATTAATTTCATTTAACCCCTGCATTATTCTTTATGAAGTTATTGAGTCTTCTACTCTACCCCTCAGAACCTTCATTTTGTAAACCGCAAGCTATTAGTAATTAGAGGGACGTCCAATAAAAAGCCGTCTGAGTGGCCGCGCTCGCTAAAGTTCCTAGCTTTGGTGCTTCGTGGCGCAGGGGATCGTGGGTTCGAGTCCCACCTTGGGTATGGGTAAGTGTGTTTTTAAATGTATTTATATCTGTGTATGTATAATTAAAAAGAAAACGGTAAAAAAAAAAATAGGTCCACAAAGGAAATGTAGGAAACTAAAGAAAAAAAAGATTACAGGAACTCCGGAACTGTATTTTTTTAAATTAAAAAAATAAGTGAGATTCCATATTTTTTAAAAATTTGATCTGTTTTATTCACATGTTTTCCTCTACCTGTTCCGAAATCTATTCTTACAAAAGAGTAATGTTTTATCTACTAATCAAGATAAACATTAGCAGAAAGTGTCTGATTACTCATTTCCTTATAAATAGACGGGAAAATAGCCTATACGATAGTGAAATTCGTTTCCCTTTGAGTTACCAGAAGTAAAAGTAAGGAGATATGAAACGAAGTACGATATTCTGTTTGAAAAAAAAAGTTTAAAATTGAAACTAATAACAAGGAACGTCTCAGAATTAGTCAACTCCACGAAAAAATATATACGATATAAATTGTGTGTTTTAGCGAGTCTACAGTTTTTGTATATCTCTTACGGTTTACCAATTATGCAAAAGTCACCCAGAATGAAGTGTTCTTCAGAGGATATTTCCAGAAAATTCAAAATATTTATTTTATTTGTCATATAAGTACTTTTAATATATGTTAGTTTAATCAAAATGGTGAGCCATTTTTGAAAAACTTAATTTTTTCCACGAAAAAAGGTGATAAATGGTACAAAACAAAAGAATAGCCAGGTTGTAAATTGTAAATGAACAATTCAGGTCCACTATTAAAACGCCAATGGAATGGCCGAAATAAGACAATTTCAACCAATCGCAGTCATCTGACTGGAGCGATATTGTCGAAAAATCTTATCGCAACTGATATTCATTTCTTTGCAATCTTGTCGCACCCGACATTCGTATGTTTAATCGCCTGCCTTGATTATTCGTAACAAGGTGGCAATCCAGGTAGCCAACCTTCACTTTTACTGGCTGTTCTTTCAATTAATTCAGTTACTAAGTTTATTTCAAGTTTTATCCAGTTCATAATGTATTTAGTTCAAAAAGAGTGAAAATAATCATTATTTGTATTTCTTATTAATGCGATTAATGCAATAACTTCAAATAAAATAACGTTTGTTTCCATTTCATCTATTATTTATTAAAATCTGAAATAAAATAATTATTCCCTATTTCTATTGCTGCATTCGATATTTCTATATTGGGTATAGACACGGTCGGTCATATCGTAATTCAGGAGGCAGTGAAGAAAGAAAAAGAAAAAAAATCGATAAATAAACATGGTCGAATGTGTCATTTATCATTTGAGAACTATAATGTAAATATCCCAATCAGAATCTGATAAAATCATCCTTCCTATATATAATAAATTATTAATAGTCTAGTTCACTGAATTGTCTTATCAAATACAACTCGTGTTTTTATCTGTTAGGTCAATTCACTCCCGTCGCTTCGCTCCGGTCTTAAATTATCGACAAGATGAAAACACTCGTGATATTCCTTATGAAAAATGTTGGACTTTATATATGAAATTGTCATGTTGAAATAATTTTATTTACATTATTCAATCCTCTAACACTTTTATGCATAGTCGCATGCTTTTTCAAGCACATTTGGTTACACGACACAAGTGTTTCCAAACCAGCGTCGTTCCAGTCCAGGTCCTCCAGTTTGACTTTATTATTGGTGTTTAAATGCTTACCTGCAAAATGACCTTTGAGTTAAAGGAACATATGAAAGTCGCGTAGTACAGGATCTGGTGAACATGGAGGATGCAGAAAGTTGAATCTTCCAAGCTTTTTTGCTGTGTGAGCATTGTTATGAGCAAAGAAAATTGTGTGAGTTAAAGGTCCAGGATGTTTTCTTTTGAATAGGAATTTTTTCTCTCTCCCTGTTTGTAATATTAGTAGAAATGCAAGTATAATTACTTTCTCTACATTTACTATGAACATAGTGTATAGAGAAGGTATTGTATTGCACTCAAAAATTCGATACCGAGTTTTCACCGGAAATACATGTTTTAGGACTCCCTGAATCCAAACAAAGCATTTTTGGAAAAAGGTCCGTATGTGCATGAGAGTGTGTGTGTATGTGTGGTCTCGCCGTGGCCGAGTGGTTAGACCACTCGACTCTCACCTAGACGGCCGCATGTGAGATTTGTGGTGGACAAAACGGCGCTGGGGCGGTTTTTCTCTGGGTACTCCGGTTTCATCCGCCATCGCATTCCACCGGTGCTCCATCATCATTCATGTAACATCAGTGTCACCGCCTGCGGTGCCATTAGTAGTTAAAGCGGGCGTTAAACACTACCAAAAAAAAATGTGTATGTGTGTCTGTGTGACTCTGTGGACAGCATACCGCAAAAACGAAAGGCCGCTAGATACCAAACTTGGTATTTAAGTTTGTATCTTTGAAGGAAGCGACACGAAAATTTTCAAGAAAATCACCCCCAACTACCCTTTACATGGAAAAAAATTCGAAAAATTTGTTTTTCTAACGAGTTTGATTAAAATCTCTTAAACGATGTGACATGCCAAATAAAATAAAATGTATATCTTGAATTTTCTGAGAATAGTCTCTAAAGACCTCTTCATTCTGGATGATTTTTATTGAATTTTGTATAACTGTTAAACCGTGAGAGATAGACAAAAACTCACTACACAAAAAAATGTAGATCACGATAAAACACACAATTTGTGATTGGTTTCAGCTTTAGAAAACTTATACTTTTCTCATACAGGAATTTGTCAACTCCTCTCCATACAAACAAAGGAACTTCAGTCACATAGCAACAATCTTTAGACTATCTTTTACTTTAACTTATTGTACTCCCTTATTTCGTTTCTACTTACAAGGAAGCAACTAATAAGACTATTTCTGCTAATTTTTTTCTCAATTACCTTAAAGTAAATAGAAGCATAAGCTTTTTAATAATAATTTATTGCAGAGATGTAGAGAAAGTTATGTGAATGGAACACATAAGATTTTTTTTCTACAGGTCCTTTTTGCGAAATGAAAAACACAATTTAGGATATATATTTTCTGTGAGGCATGGCTAGTAGGCTTTTTCTATTACAGCCATGGGCTGTTTTTTGCTGTCTGCTCTCTTAAGGTCTTAGGCATGCCATTTATTTACGAGATTTTAATAGTGACATGCAGGAATAGCGATATGGCTTAAGTTTGTGGACATGCATTGCTTTATTAGTATTATTGTTATTATTTACATTATTATTATTATTATTTACATAATTAGGAACAAAAACGATTGGCATTTCTTTAATTTTTTGCTTTTTACCCGTAATTTATGAAACTCAAATATTGAGGGGTAGTGCACATCTGAAATTCCACTTGTGACGGAACTAGTAGAAAAAGGGAGACATACTAGAAAGCCGGTGCAATATTAACCATAATCACTCGTCTCTTTGAAGTGAACTTTGCCCTGATTCGTAACAACAAATATACTGCGAATTCAAAGAGTCTGCCTTGGATTAATAATTATCAGAGCCCGGAGTTTGATTATGTAAAATTATGAAGAATTACTTATTGAATGACTTTAAAATTAAGAGAAAAAATAGCAATAAGTACAAAAATGACTGTGCTCTGACATTTAAGAAATTGCAATTAGTACAGAAAGTTAAATTTTACAAGGAATAACTATAAAACTGGTAGGAAAAGAAATATAATAATAATAATAATAATATTAATAATAAGGTAATTAAAAAAACTTAATTAGAATATGTTAGCCTCATGTAGTTGTTTGAAAATAAACTTTTAAAGATTATTTTTGAGGCAGGCCTTAAAAACTATAGCATAACTATTTTAAGTTCTTAAATTACACAAAATTAATTGCGAATAAAGGGGATTTTACAGACCATTACACGACACAATGACAAGAACAATATGAACCTAATAGTCTGCACTCATTAATATGTCTCATCCCTAGTTTGGAATATAAATTTAAAACCATAACTTTGCATCGTCCCCTGCAAATAGGCACTCTTTAAACACTTTTTCTTGGACTAACCATTAAGTACGAAAATGATTTCTTTTAAAGAATGCGAATAAAGTTACTCTTGATTATTCCTGAGTCATGTAATTACATTTCTGATATATGAAAAGAAATCCCTATATCCAATTTCAACATAAAAATGTGTATATACTCAACCTAAACGATAAAAAAAAAAAAAATCGGATGTGTTCCACTCACCTGACTTTCTCTACATCTCTGCAATAAATTATTGTTAAAAAGCTTATGCTTCTGTTTACTTCTTACTAATTGAGAAATTAGCAGAAATGGTCTTATTACTACCTTCCTTGTAAGTAGAAGCGAAATATGTGAGTACCACAGGTTAAAGTGATAGTCAAAAGCTATGTGACTGAAGTTCCTTTGTTTCTATGGATAGGAGTTGACAAATCCCTGAAAGAGAAAACTATAAGTTTTTTAAAGCTGAAACCAATAACAAGGAATATTTCAAAAACGATCAACTCCACGAAAAAATATATATATGAGATAAATTGTGTGTTTCATCGGGTTCTACATTTTCTGTGCAGTTAGTTTTCGTCTATCTTACGGTTTACAAGTTATTCAAAATCCAATAATAATCATTCAGAATTAGAGGTCTTTAGAGGCTATTCCCAGAAAATTCAAGATATACATTTTATTTGGCATGTAAATATCTTAAATATAAGAGATTTTAATCAAAATCTTTAGAGCCATTTTTGAGAAAATCAAAATTTCCGAATTTTTTTTCATGTAAAGGATAGTTTGGCGTGGGGGGATTTTTCTCAAAATCTTCATGTCGCAACCTTGAAAGATACCAAACTTAAATAGCAAGTTTGGTTTTTAACGATCTTTTCGTTTTTAGCTATGCTGTCCACAGACACACACACGCACACACACATGGACCTTGTACCAAAAATGCTTTTTTTGGATTCAGGGGGACCCAAAACACGTTTTTCCGGTGAAATTTCGGTATCGAATTTTTGAGTGGAATACGATACCTTCTCTATACAATATGTTGGTACATAGTACGTGTAGAGAAAGTAAAAGCTAAATAAAGACGCAAAGGGCAATCTGGCCTTTTCTTCCTTTTAACGATTTCTTAAGCAATGGAATTTCTAGACCCCGAGTTCTCCACTATTCGACTTAGTGACGAGGGATCAACTCACATAATAAATATGTATTTTCAAAATGTAGAATCCATGATAAGCATTTTTGTCATGTATCATTTATAATTAAAAAATTAAAAGACGGTATAACATCAGACTCCAGCCTTCAATAATAGTTACTATTGAGAACATTAATTCGTTCTAAGGGTCGGCTGATAACTCCCGGGCCTCACACAAATGTGGCACCACTAGGTCAGTTAGATGGTAGCACCGTATAGTTTAACTCTATACTAGCTTGTATCCATAGTTACACGTCAATAGTTTGTTTAGTTTTCGAAAAGCAGCATTTTAAATAAGACAACTTTAGAGTTTTCACGAAAATGGAGGATTTGGAAAAACGAGCAATGATAAAATACTTCCATTTGAAAGGCTAACGCCTATAGAAAACAAAGAGATCATTGAAAAAGTTCAACCTTTAGTACTGGAAGACCGTAGATTAAAGTTGTTTGAGATAGCAGAGTCTGTAAACATATCTAAAGAACATGCAGGTAATATTTTAAGTGATGTTTTGGGCATTCACAAGGTCTGTGCAAGATGTATGATGCGATTGTTGACAACTATCAAAAGTTGCAAAGAAAAACTGTTTCTGTTAAGAATATGGAGCTCTTCCGTAAAAATCCCAGTGAATTTTTGAAACTGGGATACATCACTACACTACAGAAAGTAAATCACAGTCAAAACAGTCGATTGCGACAGGTGAACCAATTCCAAAAACGGCAAAGTAAATGTTGTCAGCTAACAAGGTTATGACGAGTGTTTTCTGGGATGTACAGGGAATTATTTTTATTGATTGCTTGGAAAAGGGTAAAATTATTACTGGTGCCTACGTTTGAGTGATGAGGTGAAAAGAAACAGCACTCATTTGACAAAAAAAAAAAAATGTTTCACCACGACAATGCTCCTGCCCATCGTTCAGTCCTTGCAATGAGAAAAATGTGCGAATTAAATTTGAAAGTGCTTGATCATCTATCCTATTCGCCAGATCTAGCACACAGTGACTACCACCAGCTCCCAAACCTCAAAAAAATTCTTGAGGACGAAGATTTCACAGCAACGTGCAGGTCATTGATGCGGTAAACAGCTATTTTGAGGACCTTTATAAATCGCACTACAGAGATGGTTTAATTAAATTAGAACACCGATATGACAAATTTATTTGCCTTTCTGGAGATTATGATTATAAATAAAGCAAAAAAAGAATTAAATTAAATGCTGTTTTCATTGAGAGGCTTAGACTTATCGGACGACTCTAGTATCTTAATGAACTTTACCAATGTGCTGCACAACTAGATAGTTTTGTGTAATCCAATTTAAATAGCACCGCTCTATTGTGTTTAAGCTCTATGTAGCTTCTTTGTGCGATCTTTCATAATTAATGTTGGTTGAATGTAGGAGCTTTTTACCTACAGGTAGAAAAGCTGCAGAAGAAGGTATTATTTGACAATGTTTTTATGTAACACTAAATCTGCTGGCTGCAAAGTTACGGTATCCATAACCTAAAGGCGGTTGATGCATTTGTGTATACGAATAATGAACACTTATGACTCGCGTATAACATCTAACTGTTATCTATTTGATCAGTATTAACAGGTAATCAACAATTTACTGCAAACTACTACACTTAACAACTTTCTACGGTTTCTCAACAAACCAGAAAACCAAAGATGGCGATAGAGATCATCAAACTCATCTAAGCTGCAACCTTCTGAAATTAACACTTTGAAAATTATTTCTGAATTAAAAAGACTTTAATTTGCCGAAATGTTAATAGTTTAAAATTAACGCAAAAAGTGATAACACTTAGGCATATTCTTGCTGTTAGATAAGCAGCATTACCTATCCCAGTAGAAAATACAAGTGTTCATTTTATCATCGCCACTTTATAGAAAAGCAAACACATGTCAGTTAATTTTAATAAAAGTTAGTTTATAACAAACTTGGAGCTCGTAACAGATAATGTTCTTAGAATGGATAGTCAGTACTATATTGTTTCAGTATTGTTGCATGTTACTGTAGTGATTCTCAGGTGTTTTTTAGATTGGTAGAGTGGAATCATCCACATGAATCTCTTAGAAAGTGGTCAGCATGTGAAACAATTGCTCAAGCCTACATTCCTGAATGGACATAATTTGCATTTGACTTGCGTTTCTGCAAGAAGCGGATAAGACAGTAGTGCAGTGTCGGTTGAAGGAAAGGCAATTGAAAGCGGTGAGCGTGTGATGTTGGCTAGCGTGATGAATTACCATTCTCAGAAATTGCTCGCGTGCCCCAGGCTTTTCTCTAATCATCGGCTACATCCTTGCAATTTTTGTCCAACCCATGGCTTGTGGAAATTTCCCGCTAACCAAAACAAATATACACACATGGCAAGTTTTTTCTTAGAAGCCCTTGAGAGCTCTGTTAGGCAGTTTCTTCACACCTGTCGCGCTCTGCCCTGCTACAGAGTGATATTTTTATCATCACTTATATTATTTTCTTATTGTCGTGTTTTATTATCTTGATGGCTGGCACCTTGGCCAAGGCGGGCCGAATTCGATCACAGGGGATGCGACATTGAAGACTCTAGTTCAGTTTTAGATTTGACTCTACCATTGGTCGATTGACCAACACTGCCCATGTGCAAGCAGAAACAACGAACGGAAGATTGTACATTTCGCAGAACCGATTTTCAGAAAGTCTAGAACTGAACTAGAATCTGCAAGTGACACTTATGGTGGACAGGTTTCTCCCGTCATTCATTCCAACGCCAACTCCATATTCACCTTTCCTTTCATACATTTCACCGTCAATTCACGCCATCCACTTCCTCATTCTCATTCGTGTGTGCGGCTCATCATCCTTGCTGGCGCCTCTGTCAAATCTAGAGTCTGTCTGCTTCTCAACAGGCATTTTGGCGTGTAATTCCTATTATTAGGTGAATAAACAAAGAAAAACATGCTAATGATTTTAGGTATATAACAAGTAACCTTTTGTCTTAAAGGATAGAATCTTATTATAGTACGGAGACATTTTGGTTTCCTACAAACTCTTCATGCGTGGACACATTTTCCACGTAACTTCATTCTGTAGTTGGATTTCCACTTTCACCACTTCCTATATCAGATAAAGGAATTATAATATTCAAGTAAAAATTCGATATATATAGATTTCACTGAAAATAACACTTGATGCTACCTCTTAGAAACAAGCATTTTGCAAACCTTTGGATTAACTTTGTGTGAGCGTATGTGTATGTGTGCGTGAGGTGAGAGAGAGAGAGAGAGAGAGAGAGAGAGAGAGAGAGACAAAGGGTGAGGGAGAGTGGTAGAGAGCAATTACATACGAAAGAGTTTCAACAAGTACCTGTCTTTTAATATATTTGGTGTTGCTAAGGCAAACTGGTGTTATCGTGTACTAGCATTTGTTATATGTCGTCAAAACAAATTTGGTATTGATTTATACTTTAGTTTGGATTGGCATGCATTTTGGATGGGAAAACTGGTGAGGATCGGATGCTGTTTAAGCGACCTTTTATGAAAGTTAGATGTTGATTCAACGACTTTAAATATGGTTGAACATCTGTTATTGATGAGTAGTACCCAGGACTCCTGGCAGAAGTGGTTTCTGAGGAAATCATTGAAAAAGTCCACGATTTGATTATCGCTGATCTTCGAAGAAAGTTCGAAATGGTAGAGGACATTATGTTATGGGAACGGGAATTCATATTTTGCATGAAAGTTGGAGATAAAAAGGTTGTTGAACTAATGGATGTCGGGAATACTCACAGCTAACAGCAAACGTGTGCGGCTTTCAACTTGGAAGTTGTGTTTGGAGATACTTAAGCGAAACCGAAGGACCTTTTACTTCGAGTTGTTGCGTCAACGATACCTGGATTCATTATTAGGTATACTCCGTAAAACAACCCCAATCCAAACGGTGAGTTGTTTCTGTCTGAGAAAAATATAATACTTTACAATTGAAACTAATAACAAGGAATATCCGGAAACGGTTACCCCCACAACAAAAACGTAAAGAACATAAATTGTATGTTTTGACGAGATCTAAATTTTTTGTATAGTATCTTACGGTTTACCAGTTACGTAAGATTCAATAAAATTCATTCAGAATAAAGAGGTCTGTAGACACTATTCCCAGAAAATTCAAGATACACCTTTTATTTGCCCTTTAATATAAGATATTTTAATCAAAATCGTTACAGCAATTTTTGAGAAAATAAACAATTTTAAAACTATTTCCATATAAAGGGTAGTTTGGGGTGGGGGCATTTTTCTCAAAATCTTCGTGTCGCATCCCTAAGTTTGGTATTTTACCGACTTTTCGTTTTTAAGTTATCGTGTTCACAGATACTCACACATACACACACGTACACACACACACACACACACACACTCTCTCTCTCTCTCATACACACACATGGAATTTTCCTAAAAGTGTTTTTTTTTTGTTTAGGAGGACCCAAAACATGTATTTCCGGTGAAATCTCGGTATCGAATTTTTGGGTACAATACAATACCTTCGTTATACACTATGTACATACTACGTGTAAAGAAAGTAAACATTACAGCAGAATTGCAGAACTCATAAAAATGCACAGTTTTTTGTTAAATTAATATTTTCTTAGCGTCATCCGTTTTTGAAAGTACGTCATCTGTTTTCTTTCCATCACGAGCTTGTTACATCACGACTAAATATATAGATACTATTTACCAATTTATTTATAGTTTTGCACATTTTAATAATACAATGTCCATATAAAATCACTTTGACTATAAATATAATATTTCCAGAGAAAGTCTTTTGAGATTAGTTTATTCCGTTCATCTAGAATTATATTATAACAATTGTTCAGATGTCTTTTGTTTATTTGCTATGATTCAGTTAATAATTGAGCCCCTTATATCAAAATGAAAGAATAATAGCTTAGGGTTTTAGTAGTTGAGTTTAAAAAGAGCTTATAAAAAGAGTTAAGAAATGCTCTGAGAAATCAGAGGGAATAAATCGGAAAATGTTTCCATTGTAAAAGCAATAAACCGTGGAAGGGTGGCGTATACCCGCATCCTGTCAAGCCAGACTTCATATGGGAAGGCGCAATTAGCAATACGGTTGGGGGACTCCAGACTGTGATGTCATCAATAAAAGCTACATCCATCGTCTCTGGGTTTGGAATTCTAAGCGTTCTTTACTGTAGCTTGGGTGTAGTAGGGCTCGCCAATTAAGGCCGCATACTTTTCGAGTGAGTCATTTGTTTACTTAATTATAAAATTGTTTCGCTTGAGTATCACATATTAGGTAATGACCAGTCATATCTGATTGCAGAGCAATGGAAAACGTACATATGATATTTTTTACTTTCTGTATACGTACTATGTAATTGTGTATAGAGAAGGTATTGTATTGCACCCAAAAATTTGATACCGAAATTTCACCGGTGTGAGAATTTTCTTGAAAATCTTTGCGTCTGGTATTCAACGGTCTTTTCGTGTTTGAGCTATGCTGTCCACAGACACAAAGACCCACAGACAGACACGCACGAACCTTTTTCTAAAAATGCATTTTTTGGGTTCAAAAGACCCAAAATATGTGTTTCCGGTAAAATTTCGGTATCAAATTTTTAGGTGGAAAGGTGGAATGCAATACCTACTCTATACACTATATACATAGTACGTGTAGAGAAAGTAAAAAATGATGTGATCCACTCACATAACTTTCTCTGACTATTCTTACAAACGATTATTCTTTTATCTACATCATGTTAATTGAGATTAATTGAGAGCAGAATTGGTCTTATTACTTGCTTCCTTGAAATTAGTAGGGAAATAAAGGAATACATTAGGCTAAAGCAACAGTCAAATCTTTTAAAATCTGGTCGCTATGTGAAGCAGTTGAGGTTCGATTTACTTTGCTTTGCATGGTCCCATTTGATGATAGGTAGTTTAAAATGTAAACCAATAACAATATATCTCGAACATATTCAAAACGGTCAACTCCACAAACAAACAAAAAAAAGGGCAAATGACATAAATTATCTTTTTTAACGATTCCTGTAGTTTGCGTTTATGGTGTATTAAGTTTTTGCGTATATCTTAAAAATCCTGCAAAACTCGTCCGGAATAAAGAGACCTTCACAGGCTATTTCCATAAAATTCAAAATATACATTTTATGTGATTTGAACATTTTAATGCACGGTATTTTAATCAAAATCGCTAGAGCCATTTTTTGAGAAAACCAAAATTTTCGAAAAATGCTCCATATAAAGGGTAGTTGTGGGTGAGGGGATTATCTTGAAAATCTTCGTGTCACATCCTTGGTATATACTAAACTTAAATACCAAGTTTGGTATTCGACTGGCTTTTCGTTTTAGAACTATGTTGCCCACAGACACCCCAGGACATGTTTCTGAAACAGCTTTTATTTTTTAATTAAAGGGATCTCAAAACATGAATTTTCGGTGAAATCTCAATATCGCATATTTGGGTGGAATGCAATACCTTCTCTATTCAATATGTGCATTGTGCATACGGGATAAATAAAGTAAAAAATGAAACGTCCTTTTAGGCGTCTCGTTAGGGTAATATTCAAGAAAGTGAAGGGTCTTGGGTTCGAGTTCGGTGTGGGGTTGAATTTTTTAAACCTAATTTAATATCCAACGTTGCTGCACATTATTACTGTGAAAGAGTAAGAAGCGCTCGCCAGGTATCAAAATGGCTTGAAGTCATCGTCATCTGGAAGCGAATTCTACCAACCGCTGCAGCGCGCAAAAGATTACCTAATACTGTTGGTCCCTCTGTTGACTTAGGCTTCCCGCTGCTGTGCGGAGGTCTCATTCTACATAACTGGCGAAAAAAGAAATTCCCCAAAGCGTGAAATAGGACTGACCACAATGGCGAAGTAAACATAATAAAATGACATGAAATAAACAAACAAAATAATAATAATAATAATAATAATAATAATAATAATAATAATAATAATAATAATAATAATAATAAAAATAACACTCCCTCAGTCGGGCCTTTTCTACTGGCTCTTCCTCGCTCTTTTTCACCTACCCCACCAAAAAAAAGGTCAGTCCTAAAAAAATAAATAAATAAATAAAAAAAATAATAAAGATATTCCCTGTGAAAAAATGTGATGTGTTCCATTCACATGACTTTCTCTGCATCTCTGCAACAAATTATTGTTAAAAATCTTAAGCATCTATCCACTTCATGCTAATTGAGAAAAATTAGCAGAAATAGTCTTATTCCCAGAAAGTTCAATAATACTTTGGCATGTAAATATCTTAAATATAAGAGATTTTAATCAAAATCGCTAGAGCCATTTTTGAAAAAAGTTCCATGTAAAGGATAGTTGAGGTTGGGGGGATTTTCTTGAAAATCTTTGTGTCGCATCATAGATTGATACCAAATTTAAATACCAAGTTTGGTATTTAACGGTTTGAGATATGCTGTTCAGGCACACAGAGCGTTTTCCAAAAATGGGTGGGTGAAATCTGGGTATGGAATTTTTGGGTGCATTACAATACCTTCTCTATACACTATTTACACAGTACGTGTAGAGAAAGTAATGAAAACTCTTGAGATCAGGAAAAAAAAATACCACACTTCAAAAAAATTCTGTAGAACACCTCACTTAGTTCTGATGTCCTGTAACATCCTAACAGGAGTTCTAACATATCTTTAAGCAGAGAAGATTTAGATGATGTTTACAAAACTCCGGAGACATTTTAATTTTTTACCGCCTTCATTACAAAACGTGACAACTGGCCGCGT
This sequence comes from Hymenopus coronatus, assembly GCA_030762935.1. Classification (NCBI taxonomy): domain Eukaryota; kingdom Metazoa; phylum Arthropoda; class Insecta; order Mantodea; family Hymenopodidae; genus Hymenopus; species Hymenopus coronatus. Next base: position 53,137,740 of record CM060886.1, read on the forward strand.
CTCTAGGCTGTCAGTCTACATCTTAGCATGACCATATCGTTGGGCATTATGTCACACTTAATATGAGTGAGGAAAGTAAGACTGGAATTCCTCTGGAATTGTTCCAGCAAGGCAATGTTTACCAGTTGAGTCCTTGAGAGATCTAGTGTTCAGAACCTAATAATAAAAATCTGACGTGTTCCATTCACCTAAGTTTCTATAACACTGCAACAAATTATTGTTAAAAAGCTTATGCTGCTATTTATTTCATGCTAATCGAGAAAAAAATCGGAGGAATAGTCTGAAGTTCCTTTGTTTGTATGGATACGAGTTCACAAAGTCCTGTATAAGAAAAGTATACGTTTGTCATAGCTGAAACCAAAAACAAGGAATATCTCAAAAATAATCAAATCCACAAAAAATGTATATAATATAAATTGTGTGTTTTAAAGTGCTCTACATTTGTTGTGTGGTAAATTTTTGTCCATCTTTTACGGTTTAGCAGTCATGCTAAATAACGTAAAATTGACCCGGAATAAAGTAGTCTTCAGAGGCTATTCCCAGAAAATTCAAAATATGCATTTTATTTGTGAGGTAAATATCTTTAATATACGATATTTTAATCAAAATCCTTAGAGCCATTTGTTAGAAAATCAAAATTTTCGAAAAAAAGTTCCATGTAAAGGGTAGTTTGGGATGGGGGAATTTTTCTCAAAATCTTCGTGTCGCATTCCTGGAAGATACTAAACTTAAATGCCAAGTTTGGTATTTTAGCTACTTTGCGTTTTTGAGTTATCATGTTCACAGACACACGGACACACACGCGGACCTTTTTCTGAAAATGCTTTTTTTATGGATACAGGGGGTCCTAAAACATGTATTTCCGGTGAAATCTCGGTATCGATTTTTTGGGTGGAATACAATACTCCTCTATCCTTATGTACATTGTACATATGGGGCTAGAGAAAGTAAAAATTGTCCATAAAGAAAACTCCATTTCATTCAGGATTTTATTCACGATTTTATTCAGCTACTCGTATTTGGAACTGGAGCTTAGGGAGTAATCCAGAACTCTACTCTGTAACCGCCTGCAAACTTTGTATGCTACTAGCGCATTTAGTGTTGTTAGACCTTTTAACGTTATTAATCATATGCCATAAGCTATTAGATATTGTACATAATTCGTGCTAGAAATATTAACTTAACCCTTGGTGACGTAACGTACAATCACCATTTCTTGCAGAGTATCATTGATTATACCTAATGACAGAACCCTGTAATTAATTAAAGATTACTGAAAGAAATAACAGCTAATAAAATCATTTAGAAAATCTATATAGATTTCAATTGACAGGACTGTGACTTTGGGATGAACTTCAATCCAGGATATCTTGGTCTTTTAAACCGCCTGTTCATTTAGCGGGGATCCTTTGCCCTTCAAAATACGAGGGCCAACCAGAAAGTTACAGACGGTTTGGCACAACTAAATAATAACGAAAGTTATGAACACAAAACTTTATTTATAAAGTTACAGTACCTTACTCTATTTCTCAATGTAATCGTCATTGCTATTAAGGTATTTATTGTCACGTGGTACCAGTTTTTCAATGCACGTATATATAAAACACTGTCACTTTGAGATCTTCCTGGCTATGTGTCATGTATGTTGTCCAAAGTGAAACATCGGTTTTTCTGAATTCTTTTGTCGACATTTGCTTTCAACTCCTCCATAACGACTGGTGAACTTCCACTTCGGTTTTTACTTTCTCTATACGCACTATGTACATAGTGTATAAAGAAGGTATTACACTCCACCAAAAAATTCGATACCGAGATTTCACCAGAAATATATGTTTTAAGGTCCCCTTTATCTAAAAAAAAGCATTTTCACAAAAAGGTCCGTGTGTATGTGTGTGTGTCCGTGTGTCTGTGAACACGATAACTCAAAAACGAAAAGTCGGTAAAATACCAAACTTGGTATTTAAGTTTAGTATCTTCCAGGGATGCGACGCAAAGCTTTTGAGAAAAATACCCCCACCCCAAACTAACCTTTACATGGAACATTTTTCGAAAATTTTGAATTTTTAAAAAATGGCCCTAACGATTTTGCTTAAAATATCATATGTTATAGACATTTACCTGACAAATAAAATGTATATCTTGAATTTTCTGCGATAGCTCTTGAAGACAACTTTATTCTGGATACATTTTACGAAATTTTGCATAACTGCTAAGCCATAAGAGATGGACAAAAACTTACTACACAAAAAATGTAGAGTTCGCTAAAACACACAATTTTTGTCATATACATTTTTTTCGTGAAGTTCATAGTTTTTGAGACATTCCTTGTTTTTGGTTTCTGCTATGAAAAACGTAATACTTTTCTCATTCAGGAATTTGCCAACTGCTGTCCATACAAACAAAGGAACTTCAGTGACATAACAACCAGCGTTTGACTATCACTTCAATCTATGGTACTCTCTTATTTCGCTTCTGCTTACAAGGGAGCAAGTAATAAGACTATTTCTTTTAATTTTTTCTGATTAGCATGAAGTAAATAGAATTATAAGCTTTTTAAGAATAATTTGTTGCAGGGATGTAGAGAAAGTCATGTGAATGGTACATATCAGATCTTTTCGTATACACTGGTTCTTCTTTGATTACTCGTAAATTATGCGCCATTTTCTCACTGAAGAATCGTTCATTGCATTATCACCATACACTTACGTTATTTGCGTATAAAATTCGATTAGCCGAACATTTTTGTAGGTATTCGAAAAACGAGATAGAAGAGTAATAACATGGGCATTGAAAAACCGGTACCATGTGACAGTAAAATTGTTGACAGAATGACGATTACGTTAAGAAATTGTGTAAGATACTGTAATTTTGTAAATAAAGTTTTGTGTTGATAACTTTCGTTATTATTTAGTTATGCCAAATCGTTCGTTACTTTCTGGATTGCCCTCGTATGTATAGACAAAGGAATTCTAAGATGTTTCTGTTACTTAGTAGCCTGCACCAAGAGGACGTGTGATTCACCAGGTTTGTATATTATCTCCTTACGTTTGCAACACGTAAAAATCGTCAGTTGATATCTGGCCCATATAGACTATGTTAATTTTGCTTATTTCCACTAAATCTAAATATGTAGTCATAGCTTCTTCAAAGTATATAAACTACCAATGGTTATCAATTCGCGCGCTAATTCATGTTCTTAGGCTAGGGAGCACTGTTAGCAAAGCCTAAAGAAAACACGTCTACCATTAAAGTCTACCTTAAGATCTACAATATCATAATTCGTTTGTAATAGGATATGCATATTAAATACTTTCTTAAAACAGATGTAATAAGGCAAGTTTTTTGAAAAACATATTTTTTGGGGTATGGGACTTTTCTTACTTTATCTAAAACAATGCACATTTGTATCCGGAAACCTACGTAAGTTGCAACAGTGGGTTTTGAAAAGCACAACCTACGTCCTACTAGACTTCGATTTAATGATTTCTATTTGGGCATTTCAACTATGCTATAAATAAAGTGGTTAACAGACCTTTTCCTGACACCGATCAAGAGTAATTTAGCAGTGGTGTGTTGAGAAACAGCGTATCATTAACTCTGTCACACACGCTTGCAGGATACTGCTTGCTATAAAACAATTTCCATTTAACGACTTTTAAATTAGAGAAAAGATACTTCACAAATTAAATTATGAGTTACATCATAATTCTTTAGAGTATGTACGCTTTTAAGTTATACTTGTCACTACTTTTAAATCAGGTTTATATTTAAGGCACTACTAAGGGAAATTTAAAATAACGGCTTTGTGGCTATCCCTTTAATGTTTACTTTCTCTACACGTACTCATGTACATAGGGTATAGAGCAGGTATTGCATTGCATCCAAAATTCGATACCAGGATTTCACCGGAAATACATGTTTTGGGACCATCTGAATTAAAAAAAAAAGCATTTTTTGAAAAAGGTCCGATGTGTGTGCATCTGTGTGTGTCTGTGGACAGCATAGCTCAAAAACCAAAAGACCGTTAAATATCAAACTTGGCATTTAAGTGTGGTATAACAAGGATGCGACACGAAGATTTTCAAAAAAAAATCCCCGCACCACCACAAACTACCCTTTACAGGGAAAACATTTCGAAATTATTTTCTATAAAATGGCTCTAAACATTTTGATAAAATTCCACATATTAAAAATATTTACATCCCAAATAAAATGTATAAATGTATCACGAAGATTTTCAAGAAAATCCTCCCACCACCACAAACTACCCTTTACAGGGAAAACATTTCGAATATGTTATTTTCTATAAAATGGCTCTAGCGATTTTGATTAAAATTCCACATATTAAAAATATTTACATCCCAAATAAAATGTATATTTTGAACTTTATGGGAATGACCTGTGAAGATCTCTTTATTCTGAATGAATTTTGCCGAATTTTGCTTAACTGCTAAACCGTAAGAGGTAGACAAAAAATTAGATCTCGTCAAAACACACAATTTATATCCTTTACGTTTTTGTTGTGGAGGTAATCGTTTCCGAGATATTCCTTGTTATTGGTTTCTATTGTAAAGTAGTTGCACTTTTCTTAGTCAGGAAGTGTCCGTTTTTCTTTTGTTCTGCTGTTGGTCAAGCAAAGAAGAGATTTGCAATGGCAATCGCATAACCATGGCTTAAAACATTTCACTATCGTAGTGCATTCCTTTAGTTCCCTTCTACTTATAAGGAAATAAATAAGAGCATTCTGCTAATGTTTATCTGGATTAGCATGGTGTAGAAAGAAGAAGACTTTTTTGTAAGAAGGTTGTTTGTAGGGCAGCTAGAGAAAGTCATGTGAGTGTAACACAAGATTTTTTAGTTTGTTTATGTCACTTTAGTTATCTGGTCATATAATGACGGATCCGTTAGCCTTCTAAATCTCTTTCATGTATGATATCGTCTTGCTTTCTCACGCAGAGAGGCCGTAGTGCTAGGCAACTGTACCTCTGCTTCTGTACATAACAGCTTTGTCCACAGAGACCTTAGCGTCATGCAATTACATCTCTGCTTATACACGAGCGGCAGGTGGCATTAGGATGACGTCAAGTCTGAAACTATCTTGTTCAGATGACAGAGCTTCTATTATTGTTATTATTTTATTTCACTACGGTGTTTATCATGGCGACTGAGAAAAATCACGAAAAAACTTTAGTTATATTGATGTACTGACGGGATTTGAACCCGGAACGCCTCTGTTCCAGCCCACAGAGTTACCGCATGACCACAGCTGTGCCTTGTTAAGAGTGATTATGGATACGAGTTTGAAACAAATCAGTACTCGTAACTAGTACAGTGTACTTTGTATACACAATGAAATGCAAGCTCAGACGTAACGTAAGCGCAAGAGTTTGGACTCATATTATTTAATGTAAGCATTCACATAGGAACACGCAAGACGCAGCGCATGTACGTTTACGACGAGTAGCAAGTGTACGGCGATTCGGGAACACTCTGTATAGTAATATAATATTTTAAATGATGTTTAATGTAATAAGATTGCTATACATTTATGTCCTAGCAAAAATATCAATATCAATGATATTAAAGTCAGGTTAAAGACCAAGAAACAATCCTAAAATACTTTACCTGCACCGTGCTGGCTTCCCCACATCTCTGGTAAATGTTTTCCTCCATTGTGGAGGACTACAGATGTATTAATGTTTGTATTATGCCAAAGGGCTAGGAGGATATGACTTCTGCCTGGTATGGAGCGCTCAAATGCCGCTAGAGAAATTATGGAAGATGAAACCACGACACGCATCCACGTATATTTGGGCTTGATCCAAATAGCCAAATACTGGTGACAGTCTTCCTATCATAAAGCTGTGGGAGTCACTAACTCTTGTTCAAGTACTACACAAATTGCCCACTTCCACTGTATGGCGGGAAACGTCACATGACTGTCAAGTAGCATCTCCATGTTGGATCTGTGCCATGCGTTTTGGTTTTGTTGGGTTGGCAACGCAACAAGTGCTTATTGAGGAACGTAAACACGAACCCTAAGCATTATACTTAACATTGAATGTAAAAGTCCTGCCCGCAAACGTACTTATATAACACTCCCTGCATCTGTTCGAGACACCACATGTTCTAGAGATCAGAGGAATAAAACATCTGCAGCATTCTTTCAAAATGAATTTAACTTTAACTTACAGTATTGCTCATCCTGAATTTTTTCTCAGTGACAATTCTGTGTAGTTATAAATAAAAACAGTTTGCAGTCTATTTTGACAAATTGTATTTTGTTTCCAAGCTTTCTACAGTACTATGTACATAGTGTATGGCGAAGGTATTGCATTCCACCCAAAAATTCGATACCGAGTTTTCACCGGAAATACATGTTTTGGGTCCCCCTGAATCGAAAAAAAGTATTTTTGGAAAAAGGCCGTGTGTGTGATCACGCGCACGTGTTTGTGGACAGCATAACTCAAAAACGAAGCAAGTAATAAGACTATTTCTGCTAAATTTTTCTCGATTAGCATAAAATAAATAGCAGCGTAAGCTTTTTAACATTAATTTGTTACAGAGATGTAGGGAAAGTCATGTGAATGGAATATATCAGATATTTTCTTAATGTTCAATAAAATATTGAAATGCAATTTTGGTTTATATACTTTCTCTACACGTAGATACTATGTACACAGTGTATAGAGAAGGTATTGTATTGCACCCAAAAACTCAATACCGAGATTTCTCCGGATATATATGTTGTATGACCCCCTGAGTACAAAAAACAGCATTTTCATAAAAAGGTCCGTATGTGTGTGTGTGTCTAAGAACAGAATAGCTCAAAAACGAAAAGACCGTTAAACACCAAAATATCTATTTAAGTTTGGTATCTTCCAAGAATTCGATACGAAGATTTTCAAGAAAATCCCTCCAACCGAAACTACACGTTTACATGGAAAAAAATTCAAAATTTTTGAAATTCTCAAAAATGGCTGTAACAGTTTTGATTAACATATGTTATATTTAAGATATTTACATGACAAATAAAATGTACAACTTGAATTTTCTGGGAAGAGCCTCTAAAGACCTCTTTATTCTGGATGATTGTTATTGGATTTTACATAACTGGTAAAACGTAAGAGATAGACAAAAACGTAGGTACCACACAAAATATGTAGATCAAGGTAAAACACACACTTTATGTCATATACATTTTTTTCGTGGAGTGGATTGTTTTAGAGATAGTTCTTGTTGTTGGTTTCAGCTTTAAAAAACTTATACTTTCTTTACAGAAATTTCTCAACTGTTGTCCGTACAAAGGAACTTTAGTCACATAGCAACCAGCTTTTGGCTATCACGTTAGCCTATGATACATCCTTATTTCACTTCTACTTAAAGGAAGCAAGTATAAGACTATTTCTGCTAATTTTTTTCTCGAATAGCGTGAAGTAAATAGAAGCATTAACCTGTTAACAATAATTTCAGCAGAGATGTAGAGAAAGTCATGTGAATGGATCACATAAGATTTTTTTTATCTTTCTCTCTCTCACTCACACTCAGAAACACACACACAATGCATCAGCATTTTCATAAGCTTACATTTAAAAGCAAATTGAGAAATCTATAATGCGGTGGATAGTTAACTTCAACATTAATTTTTTTTCTCAAAAATTCCTTAAAATTATTTTCCTTACTTTGAACTGATAGACTATGTTGATTTCTTAATACCTTTAATTTAAGGATGTGTTACATTCACATGATTTTTTCTACCTATTCTGTAACAAATTAATTTTATAAAAACTTGTTCTTTTATCTACTTCATGCTACTGAAGATAAACATTGGAGGAAATAGCCTTATTAGTTAGTTCCTCATAAGTAAGGCAAATGCGGGAATACACCAGGCTAAAGCGGCAGTCAAATCTTTTAAAAGCTGGTTGCCATGTGGTTGAAATCCGTTTCTACGTATGGTCATGGTTTCCGTGTGAGAAAAGTCTAAGTATGTTAAATCTGAAACAAATAACAAGAAATATCTTAAAAATGGTGAATTCTACGAAAAAAGTTATATTATATAATTTTGGGAGGGGGTAGTTTAACGTTCTTTAACCTGGTTGGTCATACCGGACGATGAATGAAATTGGTGACATGATGCTCAAATGATCTCGGGGTCCATAGAGCTTAAAATTACTCGACATATATTCGTCATCTCAGGTTAAGGGGGAAAAAAAAAAAACGAAAAAAAGCCTTATCCGGGTAGGTCACCCTAAGCGAGATTCAAACTCACGACCTTTTGATTGTGAGGTAGACAAGCTAACACCACACTGCCCATGCGGGCTATGATATAAATTGTTATAAACGGGATCTGAATTTTTATGTGGTAAATTGTCTATCTCTTACCAGTTATACAAAATTCAGCAAAATTCATCCAGAATAATGTAGTCTGTAGAAGTTATTCCCAGAAAATTCAAAATATACACTTTATTTGTCGTGTAAATGTATTTAATATACGATATTTTAATCAGAATCTTTAGAGCCATTTTTGAAAAATTTCAAAATTTTCGAAACTTTTTCCATGTAAAGGGTAGTTTGAGATGGGGATATATTTTCTCAAAATCTTCGTTTCGCATTCCTGTTAGATACTAAACTTAAATGTCAAGTTTGATTTTTCACCGACTTTTCGTTTTTGAGTTATCGGGTTCACAGACACATGGACACACGGACACGGACCTGTTTCTGAAAATGCTTATTTTGGATACGGGGGACCCTAAAATGTGTATTTCCGTTGAAATCTCGGCATCCAATTTTTGCGTGGAATGCAACACATTCTCTATACACTATATACATAGTACGTGTAGAGAAAGTAATTAGCCTCCTAAAATGAACACAACATAGAAAGTTGCTTTAGCCTGGGAAATTCAAGATGCTTAGTATTCGTGTGGAACGATAAGCTTGTCGAATTTAAAGTGTGAACACATGCCCTGGCAATGTGGACCTTTAAATGTTGTCCATTTTGGTTTTGGTATTCTAATAATTATGCAAAATACAATCCAAACCCGTAAGGTAATTTGACTAACTTCCCCTGACAGCTTAACTATGCATGAACGACATCACTCCTTAGTGGTTCACATCCTAATTTGGACTTTGGCATCACATTCCAAAGATGTTACACTTCTCGATAATCCCCCCAGGGGCCTACTACGGTAGGTACGGGTTAGGCGCACCCGGGGTCCCGAGCCACCTTGACTCCCTCTGTGGGCAACCTCAGAGTGGTGAGGGAGTCAGTAGGTGAAAATGCCCACCCACGTGTAGGCCGTGCGTGGAGACCCGTGTCGGTGAAGAGGAATATCCTGGTTGGTTGAGGGTTGCGTACCTGAGCCTGGGCTTCTGTCTTTCAGTAACTGGGGAGGGTGCGCAGCCTAATACACCGCTTTGGTTTCTGATTTGCCTAAACGGGAGGCTAGGGACTAACCCACCCCTAGTCAATCGGCCAGGACTAGGTATTACACCGAACTCCAGGGTGAGTGGGACGGCGAGCCCGCTATATCCCCTGTGTAGCCCTGTCACCCCAGTGGGGTGACCCCTCGTTGGGCTCCGTGGTGGGTGGGGAGCACTGGGGGATGAATTTATACCATTTTTTCTATGGCACCAAAACAAAAACCCCTTAATAAAGAAGTTGGAAAGGAAGTAGTCGAGTCATGTGGTCCTCGCTACTTGGTCATTCATAGGACAGAGGAAGGTAAGAAGTTCCTTACGGTGAGCCCTTTTACTATCCAAAAGGGTCTCGATGCCATTGCTGGTCCTGTTAAATCCTGCGTTCGAGCTCGCAATGGTACACTTCTTGTCGAAGCCAACTCCGCCTCGCAAGCTGCAAGAATACTTAAAGCCACCATGTTAGCCAGCTATCCAGTGAAGGTCGAGGTGCACAAGTCGCTGAACTCCTCCCGCGGTGTAATAACAACCCGCGCGTTGGACGGTTTGTCCATTGAGGAGATCAAAGAAAATCTTGCGACTCAGGGTGTCTCAGCTGTTTATCGGGTACAACGTAAGATCAACGGTGAATTCCTGCCTACTCGTACCCTGTTTCTTACTTTTGATCGGGTTGATCTGCCTCAAAAGATTAGAGCAGGTTATGAAGCCATCGAAGTTAGGCCTTATATACCCAATCCGCTGAGGTGCTTTAAATGCCAACGTTTTGGTCACACTAGTGAGTTGTGTACCGGCAAGTCCACCTGCGTCCACTGCGGTGACACCTCCCACGATGGGGCTTGTGCTTCAGCTCCATCGTGTGTGAACTGTAACGGGGAACACCCATCTAGTTCCCGAGACTGCCCCCGTTTTGCAGAGGAACGAGCGATCCAGGAGATACGGGTGAAAGAGAAGGTGTCCTTCTTGGAAGCCCGGAAGCTCCTGCGACTCCGCCAACCCTCTGCCCCGAGGTCCGGTACCTATAGCTCAGTTGCAGCTAAACCGGTACCGCGTCGGGAAATCGCAACACAGACCGGCGATATGAACGGGGCTACAATTGCGGAAAAGGTTATTTTAGCCCAAGCGCTGTCAAAGCCTTCGGCACCTACACCCAAGTTGGTATCAACATCTGCCAAATCCGCCAGCTTACAGAATAGTCCTGCACACTTGTCACCGAAAGCCTCGACCTCCGGAACTAAAGCTATTAAATTCACGACGTCTTCTGCCCCAGAAAAACAGTTTAAGACCAAGTATGTACGACAAGACTTTTTGAAAGAGAATGTGCAATCTATTACCAAGTCATCTAAAGGTAAGAAAAGTTCACGCAACTCCACACGTGTATCCTCCTCTGAAGGGTCATCTGGGGAGGAGGGCGTGAATCGGCGACGGCCGTCTTCGCCGATCAGCACATCCAATCGGTTCGAACTACTTGGACCGAAAACTGCTCTTGAAAAAGGGACCTCCCTTGTGGAGGAGATGGACCAGGAGGATTCTGCCGCCACTGCCAGAGGGACAGTGCGGAAACGGCAGGATCGTGCTCCTGAAAATAGTACTAGCCCAACGCCTAAGAAGAACAAATTGAACCGACCAGCCAATCCCAATCTGCAGAAGCGTCTTTCGATTTGAAACTTATCCCATAATATACTCAATGGCTATCCTCCATTGGAACATACGCGGAATTCGACCACATCGACCAGAGCTTGACTTGTTGCTGCGCCAGCATGAACCCTTGGCTGTATGTTTACAAGAGACGAAGCTCCGTCCACAGGACACCGTTACCATCAGGCAGTACTCCTCCGTACGATGTGATTTATCCCCGGAGGACGGTGTCCCGGCACATGGGGGCACTATGATGCTTATTCGAGATGATATTTTTGCCAACTCCGTACCCATACAATCTGCAATCCAGTCCGTTGCTGTCAGCATTAAGCTACCCTCCGCTTCATTCACCATTTGCAGTATCTATTTGCCTCCATCTGCGGACCTCTCGCACAGCGACTTAGAACACCTCATTTCGCAGTTGCCACCACCCTTTTTATTGGTAGGCGACGTGAATGCCCATCACCCTCTTTGGGGCTCTCCTCGGGCTTGTGCGAGAGGTACGCTACTTAAAGACTTCTTGGATAGTCAGAATCTTGCTCTCTTGAACACCGGAGAGCCCACCTTTCTATCTGACGCATTTCATAGTTTTTCACACATTGACATTGCAATTTGTTCCCCTCAGCTGGCAGTCACCTTATGCTGGAATATCATCTCGGATTTGCATTCTAGTGACCACTTTCCTTGTCGTATTAGTGTCTTGACACCCGTTGTATGTTCCACCCGTTTACCTAGTTGGCGCCTAGACCACGCCAGCTGGGAACTGTACTCCCACTTGGCTGAATTTAGCTACGAAGAGCACGACTCTGTGAACCACTTGGTCGAACATCTTACAGAGACCATTCTTTCTGCTGCTGAGCAATCCATTCCGCGTTCGACTGGCTACAGCCGTCGATTTCCGGTACCTTGGTGGACCGCTGACTGTCGGGATGCTATTCGCGCTCGCAGACGAGCTCTACGGGTTTTCCAGCGTTATCCTACACTGGATAACCTGATACACTATAAACGGATGCGTGCACATTCTAGGCGGGTTATTAAGGATAGCAAAAAGATGTCATGGAATAAATTCGTGGGTTCCTTTAATCGACATACACCTTCCTCTGTCGTATGGGATAAGTTAAGACGTGTGGCTGGGAAACCGAACCATATGCCCATCGCCGGTCTCAAAACACCTACCGGAGCTGTTGTTGATACATTTGACGTGGCGAATACTTTAGGCAGTGCTTTTGCTCAGGTGTCTAGCTCAAGCAATTATTCCCCTGAGTTTCTTACAATTAAGAATCAGGTGGAATCTCAAGAATTCTCGTTTCTTTCTGGCAACCTTGAGGATTATAATCGCCTTTTCACCCTGGCAGAACTAGACAATGCACTCTCCTCTTCACGACACTCAGCACCAGGTCCAGATGGTATCCACGTCCAAATGTTGCAACATCTCTCTCCTGATGGCAAAGATTTCCTACTCGAGGTCTATAATCGTGTCTGGGTTGATGGCATTTTTCCAGACAAGTGGCGGAAGGCCACCATCATACCCATTCTTAAACCTGGAAAGGACCGCCATCTTCCTTCCAGTTACCGTCCTATTTCCCTCACCAGTTGCGTGTGCAAGGTGATGGAACGCATGATCAATGGACGGTTGGTGTGGTGGCTGGAATCCCACAATCTTCTGACGAACATCCAGTGTGGCTTTCGACGACGACGTTCAACTGCTGACCACCTTGTCTCTCTGTCAACTCAGATTATGGACGGGTTTCTTAAGAACAGCCCCACAGTTGGGATATTTTTTGACCTCGAGAAGGCCTACGACACGTGTTGGCGGGCGGGAATATTGCGTTCTCTGCACAACTGGAACATACGTGGACGCCTACCGTTGGTCATTCAGGAGTTTATGCGGGACCGCGTTTTTCGAGTGAGGGTGGGTTCGGTTTTATCTAACCATTTTATTCAAGAGAACGGAGTGCCGCAGGGCTCGGTACTCAGCGTGACTCTATTTGCTATTGCGATAAATTCCATATCACTATGTGTGCCTCAAGGTGTCTCTTCCTGTTTATTCGTGGACGACTTTGCCATCTTCTGTACTTCTCAGCGTACACCGTTTTTGGAACGCCGTCTCCAGCGGTGTTTGGACAATCTCTATGCATGGAGCTCGAAACACGGTTTTCGTTTCTCCGCTGAGAAGACAGTCTGCGTTAACTTCTGGCGCCGTAAGTGGCAAATGCCGCCGTCTCTTCGACTCGGGCCAGATTTACTTCCTTTCGCAGACGAGGCGAGATTCCTTGGTTTGATCTTCGATCGGAAACTTTGTTGGGCACCACAAATAGCACATCTTAGAGCACGATGTGACCGTTCTCTAAATCTTTTACGGATACTAAGTGGCAAGTCTTGGGGTGCGGATCGGACGGCATTGCTCCGTCTTTATCGTGCTGTGATTCGTTCGAAGTTGGACTATGGCAGCATTGTGTATTCTTCAGCTCGACCTTCAGTGCTCAGAAGGTTAGACACAGTCCATAACCAGGGCATCCGTGTGGCCGTTGGAGCTTTTCCAACGAGCCCAGTTGTTAGCCTCTACGCCGAATCGGGAGAACCTCCTCTGCGTTGTCGGCGTGATGTCCTGCTTGCTAATTATGGCTGTGGGCTGAAGTGTATGCCAGGGCATCCAACTTATCACGCTTTTTTCTCCCCTGAGCTGCACGAGCGATACTGCCTCCGCTCTCTGAGCCCCAGGCCAGCAGGTTTTCGTTTCCGTGAGCTTCTACGCCAGCACCATGTTGACATTCCTCGGCTGTTACCCAAGGGAGAGAGTATACACCCCCCTTGGTTACGCGCTACCTCCCATGTCGATCTCGGGATGACGCTCTACGGGAAATCTGTTACGCCTCTTGATAGTATTCGTCGATGCTTTTTAGAATTTTTATCCAAATACAGTGGCCGTATTTGTATTTACACCGATGGTAGTAAGAGCCCCGACGGTGTTGGATGTGCCTTTGTAACTGGCACCACAATTTCTACTTACGGTTTGCCTAGTTGCACATCTATATATTCTGCCGAGCTATATGCTATTTATCAAGCCGTTCTGTATATTCGACGTCGAAAATTAGGTGACTGCCTTATTCTTAGTGATTCCCTTAGTGCCCTTCAGAGCATTCGTGAGCTGTACAATTACCATCCGTTGGTGCAGCGCATCCAGGACGTTCTCCGCATTTTGCACGCTTCTGGTTTTAATGTGGAGTGCGCATGGATTCCTGGACACGTTGGCTTGCCAGGGAATGACACGGCGAATTTGGCAGCGAAATCGGCAGTCACAGCGCCCAGTGTTACGATTACCCATTCAACAGCAGAAGATTTTAGAGTGGCTGTACGGAGAGCCGTTTTTTCGACTTGGCATGCGGAGTGGTCGGCTCTCCGTGGTAATAAGCTGCGAGAGGTGAAGGACCTCCCTGTCAACTGGGTAACCTCCTCTCGTTTATTTCGCCGGGAGGAGGTAGTACTAGCTCGGCTAAGAATTGGCCACTGTATTTTTACTCACAGTTACCTTTTTAAACGTGAACCTGCTCCTGTCTGTGCGCTCTGTGGGGAGGCACAGACAGTTCGTCATGTGTTGCTGGAGTGTGGTCACCTGGCACACATTCGGTCATGTATGGGCATGCCGGCCTCTCTTGCTGAGGTCCTGGCAGATGACCCAAGAGCAGTGGACAGGGTTTTTAAATTTTTAGCAAAACTTTCTTTTACCTTGACGTTTTAGTGTGATAGCATTTCTTTTTAAACACTTTTAATTTTAATGTGTTGATTTTAGAAGGAGTTTTATATCCAGCTCTGTTTAGAGGGCTGGACCGTTCTGTTACTTACTTTTCAACTGTGTTAGCTCTTTTACTTGTGTTTTTTTTTCCTTTTTTGGTATTTTCTTACTGCCTATTGCCAAGTTTTAATCGTAAGGGCGCTTATGACCTCGGCAGTTGAGCGCCCTTAAACACCATTATCATCATCATTTCTCGATAATTTTCAATATCCCTGTAACATCAAAGGACACCTCACAGTTCTTTTGTTGGGTCAATAATTCATGCCCATCACTTTTGCCAAATCATTGCCATGCTCTTTCGTCACATGGTGCCGAAAACTTACATTTTAAATCATTGGTGATCGCTTGAAAAATGATCAGTTTGTCAATCCAAACAGCATGCCAAGTAATCCTCTGTGGTGTGGTGTGGTGTTAGCGTGTCCACCTCACATTCAAAAGGTCTCGATTTCAAATCTCTTTTAGGGTGAATTATCCGAATAAGTTATCCGGGATTTTCCCTGATCCTGAGCAGATAAATGTCGGTAACTCCGACCTCAATGTTCTCATTTGAGATTGTTTCACCAATTTCATTCATTCATTCATCGTCCGTAATGAGGCGACTTTAAACTAATGCAAAAAATCCTATGTGTTCCATTCGCATGACTTTCTCTACATCTCTGCAACAAATTTTTCTTAAAAAGCTTATGCTTCTATTTACTTCATACTAATCGAGATAAAAATTAGCACAAATGGTCTTATTACTTGCTTCCTTGTAAACAGAAGGGAAATACGGGAGTGCTATAGGCTAAACTAATAATCAAAAGCTGGTTACTATGTGACTGAAGTTTCTTTGTTTGTATGGACAGGAGTTGACAAATTCCTGTATGAACTGAAAACAAAAATAAGGAATATGTCAAAAACGATCAGCTCCACGAAAAAAATGTATATAAGATAAATTGTGCGTTTTAAAGTATTCTATATTTTTGTGTTGTAAGTTTTTCTCCATCTCTTACGGTTTAGCAGTTATGCAAAAATTCATAAAATTCATCCAGATTAACATAGTCTTCAGAGGCTATTCCCAGAAAATTCAAGATATACATTTTATTTGGTATGTAATATACGGGATTTTAATCAAAATCGTTTGAGCCATTTTTTAGAAAATCAAAATTTTCGAAAACTTTTCCATGTAAAGGGTAGTTGGGGATGGGGGGATTTTCTTGAAAATCTTGTGTCGCTTCCTTGGAAGATACCAAATCTAAATACCAAGTTTAGTATTTAACGGTCTTTTCGTTTTTGAGCTATGCTGTCCACAGACAGACACACACACAGACATTTTTCTAAAAATGTGTTTTTTGGATTCCGGATGTCTCAAACATGTATTTTGGGTGCATTACAATACCTTCTCTATACACTATGTACATAGCACGTATAGGGAAAGTAAAAATGTAATTTCGAAACATAAATTCGCAATACTTCAAAACTCTGACATAAAGAAAATATGGTTGGGATGCCAATGCCGTCAATAGCTAAAGTAAAACTTTCCGATCAATATAAAAAAAGAAATCTTTGCGTTTTACCAAGTGAGTGTACCAAAATGTTCTAAACACTACTACGCAGGATTATTATCAACAATAATTTTAAACTATTTACAATTTGGGTACTTCTATGAAAGTTATGCCAAAGTGAGCGGGAGACTCGAAATATTCATATACAATTAAATCATGAAGATGGAAAAAAAATTATGAAAATCGTATTTCGTCTCCCCAAAAGTACTTGCACGTGGTTTCCTCAACTGTAGATAAGGAAACAAACATTTTAACATAGAATGAAGAATCCAAAACAAAGATTGCCACATAGACATGAGAGTGAGGGAAGTAGTTGATATAAAATGAAATCGAATTGGATGAACGGGAAGATAATGATGAAACAGTTGGTGAAATGAATAGTGGGAGAAAGCGGAGAATCTGGAGAAAACCCACTCATACACCGCTTTATCCACCGCATGTTGTCCCATCGAATGGAATCCTATCCGCCTTGGTCGGTCGATACGTGATATCACCGGAAATACATGTTTTGAGACCTCCTCAACAAAAAAAAAAATTTTTAGAAAAATGTCTGTATGCGACTTGGTATTTAAGTTCGGTATCTTACAAGTTGCAAACGAAGATTTTCAAGAAAATCCCCTACCTCCAACTATCCTTTACATGGAACATTTTTCGAAAATTTTAATTTTCCCAAAATTGGCTCTAACTATTTTGAATAGAATATCGTATATTAAAGAAATTTACCTGACAAATAAAATGTATATCTTGAATTTTCTGGAAATAGCCTCTGAAGACATGTTTATCCTGGATGAATTTTTCACAATTTTGCATAACTAGTAAACTGTAAGAGATATACAAAAACTTATCCACAAAGAATGTAGAGCTCAATAAAACACAACATAATATATATTCATATAATATATTCGTGGAGTTGATCTTTTTGAGATATTCCTTGTTATTAGTTTGAGCTTTAAAACCTTTATACTTATCTCATACGGGAATTTGTCAACTTCTGGCAATACAAACAAAGAAATTTAAGTCACATGGCAACTAGCTTTTGACTATCACTTTAACCTATGGTACTCCCTTGTTTCCCTTCTACTTGCATGGAAGCAAGTAATAAGACTATTTCTGCTAATTTTTTCTTGACTAACATGAAGTAAAAGGAAGCATAAACTTTTTAACAATAATTTATTGCAGAGATGTAGAGAACGTGATGTGAATGGAACACATATTTTTTTAGTTTTGTTGTTAAAAATACACAAACATACAAATGATATGTATTAATTTGGGGACAAATATTAAGTTTTGAGGAGCTACAGTAATTTACTATCCACACAGACTCTTTTTTAAATGATAACTTTGGATTTGAAGCAATACCTCGAAATGGAATTTTTGGAGTAAATGCAATACTTCTTACCTAACAGTTGGTAGGTGGCAAGGAAAGTAAAACTTGACTCTGCTGTGACATTCAAAAACATTTTTGAAATGTTAAAATCATCAATGGAAGTGCAAGGATTCAGCCTATTGCGCATTAGCGTTTATTGCACAATAGTATTGCGTTTATTTTGTCAGCTTTGTGATTGACAACAGTATTGTTGACATATGCAGCTTTTCATGAATTTGAAACTTATGCAAACCGCAAATATGTAGCATAGCGGCCGCGGCTTTCAGAACCTCTGTTCACCTAATTAAGTCTGTTTGAAGTTTTCGACAACCTGGCTAGAGGAAACTGGATATGCAATGTCTTTGTTGCCTCAGTGACAAAAACATGTAATAAGGACAACCGTGGTTATCCGATTCCTCCACCAAATGACAGTTCACATCTGGTTTCGTATCAGCAAACCGAAACGCGCGGTCATACTGCAAAAAGTTGATGTGCATACACAAACAGAGTAGCAGATGAAACATACTCCTTGTGGGTGATGGAGGAAAAGGAAGTGGGGGAAGGGGGACACAACAGCTGCGCGGCACATACACGCACAGTAGTTATTAGTGTGTGTTCTTGTGTAGTGGTGTGCGGTGTTACATATGCTTAACAATTTCTGTTTTCATTCACACTTCAATTTTTCATCAGCCTAAGGCATATCTTTGGCAAGGGGGGAAAAGAAAATACGAACTGTAAATCCGGGTTGACTTGTGGTAATCTGGGAACAGTGCTCTGAAGAAAATAAACATAGTGTTGTTCTAAAGCGTCTGTAAATTCAGGACGTAGTATATATGTGATACAGCCAGTTCTTGGACCTCGAAGTAAACCGAATGTCAGAATTCAGTTTTGTAAGTACACTTTACTGTTTTTATACTCCATGTTCAAAATCAATTGTGTGGCGGTACTATTACTTTGTTTTCCCCAAGGATTTATGCAAGATCTTAAGTTAGCACTTAATTATAGAAAAAGATGATTTATATTAAATAAATATATTTTTGTTGCCTTTAAAGATAGCTGAAAAATTCAAATCCGGCTACAAACAAATGACAATTGTTATATTCTTAAGGTTATGGTTTGGAATTGCTTTGATAAAAATAAAACCAGATTAAGCCCACCTGGGTAGTGTGGTGGCAGCGTATCTGCCTTATATTCAACAGGTCGTGAGTACGAATCTCGCTTAGGGTGAGTTACCCGTATAAGGCTCTTTTCGGGGTTTTTCCCTTATCCTGAGAAGACGAATGTCGAATAACGTTGAGCTCCACGGAACTCGAGATCATTTGGACATCATGTCAGCAACTTCATTCATCGTACGATATGACCAACCTGGATAAAGGACGTTAAGCTAAAAATACAAAATAATAATAATAATAGTAATAATAATAATAAATAGACGAGCACCTATCCGTTTACAGTTAATGAGTGTATTATCATTTCTGGGGACATATCTCAAAATGTCGCATATTTGCTATTAAATAACGTCTGAATAAGAATTAAGCTCTCATGGAATAAGTAGCATTAACTTACAATAAAACTAAATAATCAAACTATATGAATTGTAAGTTGTTTAAAATGTCAATTAATATTGGAGGATTTTAGTTAGATTAAATGGTTTACGTCAAGTAGATAAAATACTTTAATTACTTATTCTTCTGTAGCTAAGAGATACAAAAATATATAAATATATTAAAAGTTTTTAAAGAAACCATCGTGGAACACTTATTATGATATTTGAAAATTTAGGAATTAATGTACTCTATTACAGACTGCATTTTGATCATTAGTAAGGTATTTTTAAAATTTATTGATCCCTCTTTAAAAGGAATCCTGTAACTGCCTCTGAATTTAGATTCTGAGCCTTTAATGATATACATTCATATTAAATTACTTGTGAATTTATAATTAACTGATTTTTAAAGTAATAAAGCAGCAATGTGAGCTCAACGTCGCTCTATTGGCCGTTAAAATTCTGCGAATATATTACAATGATGGCATATTATTAAGCAGGACTGTTATTTATTACACCTGTATTCAGACACTCATTTATGCACGTGTTGCAAAATAAAATCTGATGTGTACCATTCACATGACCTTCTCTATATCCCTGCAACAAATTATACTTAAAAAGCTTATACTTCTATTTACTTTATGCTAATCAGAAAAAATTAGCAGAAATAGTCTTATTACTTGCTTCCTTGTAATTAGAAGTGAAATAAGGGACTACCATAGGTTAAAGTGATAGTCAAAAGCTGGTTGCTATGTCAATGAAGTTCCTTTGTTTATATGAATCGGATTTGAAAAGTTCCTGTATGAGAAAAATATAAGTTTTTCATAGCAGAAACCAAAAAAGAAAGGAATGTCTCAAAAACGACGAACTCCACGAAAAACATGTATATATATATTAATTTTTGTGTTTTAACGTGTTCTACATTTTTTGTGTAGCAAGTTTTTGTGCATCTCTTACGGTTTAGCAGTTATTCAATATTCCGTAAAATTCATCCAGAATAAACTACTCTTCAGCGGTTATTCCTAGAAAATTCAAGATATACATTTTATTTGTCAGGTAAATATGTTTAATATACGAAATTTTAATCAAAATTGTTAGAGCCATTTTTGAAAAAATAATTTTTTTTTAAAAAAATTTCCATGTAAAGGGTAGTTGGGTGTGAGGGGATTTTTCTCAAAATTTTCGTGTCGCATCCCTGGAAGATACTAAACTTAAATACCAAGTTTGGTATTTTACCGACTTTTCGTTTTTGAATTATCGTGTTCACAGACACACGGACACACACACACACACACACGCGCGCGGACCTTTTTGTGAACATGCTTTTTTATATTGGGGACCTTAAAACATATATTTCCGGTGAAATCTCGGTATCGAATTTTGGGTGAAGTGCAATACCTTCTCTATGCTTGGCCTATTCCAGTTGTTTTGATTGCCACTAAATGTCTACTTTTGTCAAAATTCCCCTTCATTGTTACTTGTTATACCTAAAGTAGAAAAAGGTTAGTATTCAGTCCAAAGATCGATGTTGCGATTTAAGAAAGAATGTGCAGTGTTTGCTGGTTACAATCATATTTCGGTTTTACACTTTTAAGGATACACCCCAAATAAACCTTTGTACGGAAAATTCCGCTGTATCTATTTGCTTTTGTATAATGACTCTGACGATTAAGGAATGTTTGATATAACTACCATGACACACAATTATACTTTTCTTGAACATGTAATAGCTATAAAATAATCGCCATTATCATTGCATATCTATTAGTGAGAAACCATACAAGTTTTACAACTAAAAATCTTATGTGTTACACTCACATGACTTTCTTTAGCTGTTCTAAAAACAAAGTTCTTACCAAGGATTGTTCTTCTTTCTATCAAATGCTTTGAAAGCTGTCGTTATGCGACTGTCATTGCAAATCGCTTCTTTGCTTGGCCAAGAGTAGAACAAACTGACACTTACTGTCCGAGAAAAGTGTAAGTACTTTACAATGATACCAATAAAAAGGAATATCTCGAAAAGGGTTACCTGCACAACTAAAACGTAAAGGACATAAATTGTGTGTTTTGACGAGATCTACATTTTTGTGTAGTAAGTTTTCATCTTTCTCTTACGCTTCAGCAGTTATCCGAAACTCGGCAAAATTCATCCAGAATAAAGAGGTGTTCAGAAGCTATTCCCAGAAAATTCAAGATATATATTTTATTTGGGATTTAAATATCTTTAATTAAGGCGGTTTAAACAAAATCGTTAGTCATTTTTGAAAAAATTAAAATGTTCGAAAAACTTTCCATGTAAAAGGTAGTTTGTGGTAGGGGAATTTTCATGAAAATGTTCGTGACGCATCCATGGATACCAAACCTAAATACCAGGTTGGGTATATAACGGTCTTTGCGTTTTTGAGCTGTGCTGTGCACAGATACACATACACACATGCATTTTTTTTTTTCAAAAATTGCTTCTTTTTTTGGACTCAGGGGACCATATATTTCTGGTGGAATCTGGACATCGAATTTTTGGATGGAATAGAATACCTTCTCTATCCACTATGTACATTGCACATGCGGGCTAGAGAAAGTAAAAATGATACATAGTAATTATTTAGATACCCAGTCTATTGCACTTTACATAGGGTTTTAGATACCCAGTCTATTGCACTTTACATAGGGTTATACTTTTCCAAAATATTTGGTGTTATTCTTTTGTACCTACCAATGTTTTAATTTACAAACTTTGAAATTTAAGTGCCCTTTTTTGGTTTCTATGAACTCACGAGCCGACCACAGACACAGGTGGGTCAACACATTTAATCCCGGTTTAAATCTAGCCAGAATCGCTATTCTTTTGCTTAGTCTTAATAACTGGCGAATGCCGGGAAGGTTGCCTGGAGCGTTTCCTTCCCAATATCCTCTTGTGCTCCGTGGGTAATATACTAGCCTCTAGTTTACAAGATCGCGGGTTCAAACACGGCGGGGGGAGATCGTTAGCATAGATTCCTTCGGAAGGTAAGCAAAGCCGTAGGTCCCGTAATGTAGATTTACGGCAAGTAAAAGCAACTCAAGAGTGATAAAGAGCCTTCTGAGCAAAATTAAGCGGACTTTCAGTATAGAATGGAACGCTGAGAACCATAGCAGTTAAAGAGCGTCCACAAATAAAGCTCAATTTGATGCCCACAATATCCTATCCCGATAATCATTTCATTTCACCTATCATTAGTGGCATGTAAATGGCGTGTTATTTATGGACGCTCTTTAACTACTCTGGTTCTCAGCGTCACATTCTAAATTGGGCGTGAAAGACCGCTTAATTTTGCTCAGAGGCCTCTCTATCAGGATTGAGGTTCTTTTGCGTGCTGTAAATCTAAGACAACGGCTTTACTTCCCTGCCGAAGGAAGCCATTTTAAGGATTTTTGCACCCGAAAAAATCCATCGTCCTCCGCCGGGTTTGAACTTGCGATCTTGGGTATATGAAGTCAGCATGGTAACCATTACACCTCGGAGGGCGACTATCAATAGCGGCAATCGCCTGTGGTGCACTATGGAGTAAGAAGGACAAACTTTACCTATGAGCTCTGATCTCATGCGCAGAATATACATGCACATTATACAGTTCACTGCTTTTAACACCCGATTGTTAAACGCTTCTTGTGTGTCCTTATTTCCCTACAGCGAAATACGTATTCAGCCAGACATTTACTAGCAAATGCTTATCATGAATAACAAGAAAAATCTGATGTGTTCCATTCACTTGACTTTCTCTACATCAAATTGTTAGAAAGCTTATGCATCTATTTACTAAATGCTAATCGAGAAAAAATAAGCGGAAATAGTCGCGTTACTTGCTTCCTTGTAAGTAGAAGCGAAATAAGGGAGTATCAGAGGTTAAAGTGATAGTCAAAAGTTGGTTGCTATGTGACTGAAGTTCCTTTGTTTGTATGGACGGGAGTTGGCAATTTCCTGTTTGGAAAAGTGTACATTTTTTAAAGCTGAAACCAATAATAAAGAATATTTCAAAAAACGATCAACTCTACGACAAAAATATATATAACATAAATTGTGTGTTTTAACGTGCTCTACATCTTTTGTGGTAAGTTTTTGTCTATTTCTTATGGTTTAGCCGTTATGCAAAATTCCGTAAAATTCATCCAGAATAATAAAGTGGTCTTCAGAGGATATTCCCAGAAAATGCAAGATATACATATTATTTGTCAGTTAGCCTATAACATACGATATTTTAATCAAAATCATTAGAGCCATTTTTGAGAAAATCAAAATTTTCGAAAAAGGTTCCAAGTAAGGTGTAGCTGGGGGAGGGAATTTTTTCTTGAATTCAGTTTTTATACAACAAACTTTTCACATACGGGAATTTGTCAACTCCCGACAGTGTAAAGAAATGGATTTCATCCACAAGGCAACCAACTTTTAAAAGATTTGACTACTGTTTTAGCCTAGCATATTCCATTATTTACCTTCAACTTACAAGCAAGCACTTCTGCTACTGTTTATCTCAATTAGCATGACGTAGAAGAATAAGCTTTTTAATAATAATTTGTTACCGAGATGTTGGGAAAGCCATTTGAATGGAACAAATCAGATTTTTAATATTTGTGTGCTGCACTGTATTTTGTGTTTACTGACATTTAATACTCTCCTCCCAGAAAGCAAACTTCCTTCCTCAGATACAAACTTAGAAAAGAAAAGATTGTACAAAACATTCGCTAGTTATTAAAGTATATAGCAAATCAGTAAAAACTAAATAACTTCCTTTCACATATTTTACAGAATAAGGGTTATTATTGGATCTTAATGTGGAAAAAAGTGTTTTCTCTACTTTAATGAAAAAGTATGATAATGTTTTATTGTTTAACAAGGCAATTAATGCATTTTATTATCATCCACCCAACCTGGTCTCCCATCTGTTTTCTTCGCAGTTTTATCGAAGATGGTTATGGCAGTGTTAGTTATCTCCACCTGAAAGCTAACACAGCTTCGTCATTTCCAAGCCGAGAAAACCCATATATTGCAGCCTTAAGCATAAGGATTAATTATTGGTGGTATGAGGTATTGAATTTACTGCGCAGGTCTGTGAGAAGAGTTAACTTACGTGAACAGAGGCCAACAAACCGGATGTTTCGGAGCAACACATCTGTTACCGAAATGACAATTTGCCCACATCCTAGAGAGAATATATCAGATTCGTTACTGCCTACAGCAAGTCCTAGCTGCGTTGCGTTCGATTTCATTCACCGAGCCAAGATGCTGCGAGTCTGTTCGTAACTGGTGCATCCATCATCCCTGGGGCTTCTCTAAGCCTTTACTGAGTCTGTCACAAGCCTTTACTTATTTATTTTTAGCTTCTGAAAATATATTCACCCCTAAAAGGTGAAAATAATTTGGGCCAACAGGCATTCTAGGGATGTATTTTTACTTTATCTACACGTAATATGTACATAGTGTATAGAGTAGGTATTGTAATGCACCCAGAAATTCGATACCGAGAATTCATCAGAAGTATATGTTTTGAAATCCCTGAATTAAAAAAAATTAGAAAAATGCCTGTGTGTATGTGACTGTTAAGAACCAAACTTGGTATTTAAGTTTGGTGTCTCCCAAGGACGCGTCACGAAGATTTTAAAGAAAATCCCCCCACCCCTATCTCCGCTTTACATGGAAATTTTTTCGAAAATTTTGATTTTCTCAAAAATGGCTCTAACGGTTTTGATTAAAATATCATATGTTAAGACATTTTTATTACAAATAAAATGTACATAGATATATGTTGAATTTTATAGGAATAGCCTCTGAAGACTTTATTCTGGGTGACTTTTTAATAATTTTCACAAAACATGTAGATCTGGTTAAAATACGCAATTTATGTCATACACATTTTGTGTTGAGTTAATCGTTTTTAAACTATTCTTTGTTATGGTTTAAATTTTAAACTACTTAAACGTTTATAAAACAAACAAATATATATTGCGTTTCATATCTCTTTTGTTTTAATCCTGGCCTTGCAAAGAGAACCAACCGAATTTCAATGAGAAACACATAGCTACAAGTTTAAAAGAGTTTACTGCCGCTCTAGCCTAGTTACAAGGAACTAAGTAATAAGACTATTTCTGGTAATGTTTATGTTCATGTTTGGGCGTTCATTATCGAAACCTTCTTACTTCTTGTACTACTTGTCAAAACGCATCCAGGCAAGTTCCAATATTCCAGCGACAGTTTCGATAATAGACGTCCATAAAAGTTGAATATGAAATCTTCGCTCCTAATAGTGTTTCTTTTAATATTCTTTAAATGCCTATCTTGATTAGCATTATGTAGATAAAATATTTAAGAATATTATTATTAATAATATTATTATTATTTATTGTAACTTTTATGAACATATGCATGAGTGTGAGAAAGAGGTGGCAATAAAGAGGGGAAGTAGGAGGGTGAACCTAATGAAGATGGACAATACTGATGTGTTAGGGTCCCTGCGCCAGTCAGCATTCTCCAACCTTCACGTCAGTTCCACCACCATTTACGCTGTATATGATCACTACAAGCTGGGAAAAGGAAGAACTACTTTCCCTTAAATTAATAAATATATATGTATCATTTTACATGCAAACTATCAATTCATTTAAATGATTAAACAAATTAAAATAAATCCCTTCACGTACAAACTAATCA
Organism: Hymenopus coronatus; assembly: GCA_030762935.1. Lineage (NCBI taxonomy): Eukaryota > Metazoa > Arthropoda > Insecta > Mantodea > Hymenopodidae > Hymenopus > Hymenopus coronatus. The sequence goes on from CM060886.1 coordinate 53,163,720, forward strand.
TTCCTTTAAAATATTATAAATAAACAAAAGCATTCTGCTTTCAACGTGACAGCTTTGCATTACCTTAAATGAAGAATTAAACTAAGGTAAATTGCTTTCATGACCAAACCAACCTTCATTTGCGCTATTTTTATGATAAATGCATTCGAACTTTTTCTAAAATGAAGGAGAAAATGTGAAATAAATCACGTTCGTACATAAATAATATATATAAAAATAGTCAAACAATGAAAGGTCCCAACAGGTCTTTAGAAATAGATAAAAGCGAGGAAAGGGAGCTGGAGGTCAAGAGAGGGAATTTTGAAGGAGGAAACAAACGCAGTTGACAAAGTAACTTAATCGAAGTTGCAGATTTTGCAGGTTAATATTTATTTGGTTTTTAAAATGTTCATCTAAGATGAAAACTATGACAGACACTGACATTCAAGGTATAAGAAACCAGAGGAGACTTACGAACGGTAAGTAATTTATCGCGTGATTGTTTTGATTGAGATTTTATAGCATCTAACCTGAAATAAGTAAAAGCAGCGAAGCGAAATTCAAGGCGTCTCGTGGGCGACATGTTGTCGCTTGACTAGACTGTTCATTAAACAAAACGTGAAAACTTGCCGCCGAGAGAACTATCACTTGCCATAACCAGGAAACTTGTGAAATGTATTTCTCCTACAGCTAGTGTCAGCGTTTAAAAATAAAGTTGATGCTATTTGTTTGATGTTGATATTCATCAGCAGTGGGAACCTTGTCAGAGTTTCTGTCCGCGAAGACACCTATCGTCGATTACATCAATCGCATTATTAAACTCTGCACGGAACTGAAACCATACAGGGATAAAGGTACGAGTGCTTGCACTAATCAAGTATATTTTACTCTAGCCGGGCTGACTTAAACCGTACATTGAAACATGAAACTGTAGAATGTAAAAAGAAGCTAGTAACAGTGAAGTAAACATAAATATTAATATAGCAATTAATAATTGTAACAATTCTCCATTTATCTTTTTGCAATCCAAGGATCTATTGCAACGTCAGCTCATTTTCTTTTTGATCTTGTTTATTTGTATTGTTATGGTAACCATAACATTGTATTAAGGCATTGCTAACTACTGGAATTAAAATTAAAATTCAGATTAAACCGTTTAAACTTAATTTTAATGCCGTAGTACACAATCCAACTAGTAGCAGTAACCATAACAATGAATATAAACAAGATCAAAAAGAAACTGAGCTGACGATGCAATATATCATTTTATTGCGAAATTACTCCTTGGGTTTCAAAAATATAAGTGGAGATTTGTTACAATTATTACTTATTATATTAATATATGAAACAGTAGACTTTCGAAATCTTTTTATAAGGAGAGAAAATCGATGTGTTTTGGTACGTAGAGTAATATCAAAAACAGATATTCAGAATTCTTTAAACATTGAAAAGCCCTGCTCTTCATGATGGTCACAAGCCATAAAATATTTTGAAAAAATTGAAAACTGGGGCCTCAGGGGTAGCTTTTTCATTTTATATCACCAAATTTCAAATGCGTTTTGTTAACATGGATATCAGAGATTACTTTTGTCACTTTATTGTAAATATGGTAGATTTTAATAACTTAATTAGAGAGTTTATTCTTCTTCTTCTACTTCAAACATTTTAAAATTGAGTTATTTCAAGGGTGTTATGGGGCCTCATAATTCACTCAGGTGTTATCAAATATTATTTTTGGTGTGATGTTTGACAAAACAGAATACACTTGGATTTTAGAAACTGACACATATAATAAGCTACCCTTGCATTCAATCTCGGTTAATAATTTTTGCAGTTTTTGGAGGAAGTTTATTAAATTGAATAATTTTTTAAAAACATTTTTATTTCAATTTCTGACATACAAATCAAGTCTTTGGTCTAACTTGATGAAAGTTAAGATACATAGAAAAAGTTTAATTATACATTTCGTTTTTGATAAAGGAGGATAGAGGAAACGGAAACGATAGTCAACATTTCAAAAACATTGGCTGTATGCTGGCCTTGAAACAAAACAGCTGAATAGCATAGCGCTTTCAAAATTTGCAAATTATTTATACATTTAAACCAATAATAACAGATATCTTAGAAACCTATTTAAAATAAATTGTCTGTTTTAAATAAATCTACATATTCTGTCTTGCATCTTTATCCCTTAACTTTACCAGTTATACAAAATTTTACAAAATGCAGTGAAGTGAACTTCAAAGGCTATTCCTAGAAAATAGAGCTTATGCATTTTATTCGACTTGGAAACACTTTGAACTTATGGAACTTCAATTGTTAAAGAGTTAAAAACAAAAACGGTTACGACATATGTTTCATGTAAAAGGTAGTGTGGATTGGAGAGATTTTCTCTAGAAAGAAAACTTCTAATCGCATTTTTGGAAGATCCTGAGCTTTAATACCATGTTTGTATTTATCGGACGTTATGTTTTTGAATAATGCTGTTCACAAGCGCGCGCACGCCTTGCTCCAAGAGGGAGCCTCAAAACATTTATTTCCGGGACAATCTCGACATCGAATTTTTGGATGAAATGCAATAATTTCTGTAGTTTTAGTACGTACTAAGTAACGCAAAGATTCAGGGGCCTCAAAACATGTTCTTTCTATGACATTTTGTGGAAATTTCGAAAGGAATGCGATACCTTCTCTGCCACTCTACCACTCCTCACCATCTCTACTTCTAGGCACATCGAAAAATAAAAGCTATCACCAAGAGTAGTAATTATTAATATTATGGACATTTTATGTAGTAAATCTAAACTCTGGAAATTTTGGTATTAAAAGAGGCCAAGCAAATCCAAAAATGAATTACTTCCTTAAAATTTAATGTGTACGTCCCACACTCGTCACTTACTTACATTTTTAATTAACAACTAATGAAATTACATAGTTACGCACATAGAGCGACAGGATACCTAAAATCTATACCAAGGAATACAGGGCATTGTATTTACCTGCAGAATACCGTAACAGTGAGATCCGAACTAGTTTTTTGATGTTGTTTAACGCTCGCTTTAACTACTTTGTATTATCTATTATTACGCACTTTCGCACAATTTTTCTAAAACTGCTTTTTGGTGTGGTTTTAGGAGACCCAAAATCGCGTGTTTCCGATAAAATTTCGATACAGAACTTTTGACGGAATAAAGTGTTTCCTATAGTTACTTACCATAGATAAAAGTAGAAGAGAGAGAGCAATAAAAATGTACACAGTTTCTGATTTGTGTGCTTTGTTAAAATCAAGCAGTTCCAACTCGACTCGGATGTGTCAGACTACTCACGCACTGAACCACAGACATAGGAGGCAACGTCACAGGGTCATAAATTCATAATACAAGACTTGCGTTTTTTTGTTTGGTAGTGCTTAACGCCCGCTTTTACTACTTGTGCATGAATGAAGATGGAGCATCGGTGAAATGCGATGGCGGGGGAAACTGGAGTACCCAGAAAAACCCGCCCCTGCACCGCTTTGTCCACCACAAATCCCACATGCAGTCGCTTGGTGTGAGGTGAGTGATATAATCACTCGACCACGGCGCGGACGAACTAGGTTGAAAGGAAAGTCTAGCCTAAACTGTCAATTTTTCTGTAATTGATATAGATAAGATTTGACTTTGTTCGTTATATTATTATTATTATTATTATTATTATTATTTATTGGTGGCAGAGATTTTGGTTTCATCAGCATTATGATTAATCTGATCTAATACGTCCTGTTGACATCATGCTAATGAGCCAATACGACAAAAACCTTGAGGTGGTGGTGGTCATAAGACTAGATGATATTTAGAAGTGCAACCCGTCATAGAAGTATCGTTATCATAGGTAGATTGGGGATTAACTCTTTTGAACTCTTGGAATTGAGTGATGTTCTTGCTTAAGCAAACACCTGAATGAAAACGGACATTTGCTGGAATCAGGCACGACAGGAAGCATGACCCATCACCACTATTGTATTCGCGGAAGGACTTACCGTTTGTGACTCAGTGCAGCGTTGACTCAGACACTGAGCGAAACCTAAAATATGACAATAGTCCCCTTAGCTAGCGTGAAAATAATGGATCCATTGGAGTTGTGCGATCAGAAAGCTGCGCTGCAAGTGTTAACACCTTATTAAAGGGTCTCTATTACAGAATATGTACAGTTATCAGTGATGATAGGTATGTAGGTATGTAATGTGATGTAAGACAGATGTTTTGTAAAGCTTGAATTTAACGAATCTGGAGGGTTTTCAACTAAAGATTTGCCAATTGCTTTTCTGTTAAGATTCCGTACAAGCAAGTACCCGCAAAGTGCATCCCAGAATTGTGGTTTTAGCATTAGCTTACTAAGGTTTTATGCACCACAAATTTGATTTTACAGATTCTACAACAAAGTATTATATTTGTCAGAAAGGACTGTTTGAAATATACATTGAACGAATGTTTAAAAGATCATATTACAACTAAGACATCTTTCCCGCTTTGTTTTAAAACATTTGGCTTTTTTCTATTTAGGGATGATGCCAACTCTCGCTATATTCTCTACTGATTGACTTAAACAATACTTAACAGCTCCCAGTATACATTTTGTTAATTAATTGCAGTTTTCTCTCTTCACTGCGTTCAAGAGAACGTTGAACATTCATTGTAGTTGCAGCTCATTTGACTCACCTGTCATTTGTCTCTTGCTCCAGGTATATTTGCAAATACCTATGGGAAAAATTAAAATCTGCATTGACAATGCAGACATTTCTGTATTGCAGCTAAATGAATGATTAATATTAATAGTATCTACTATTCCTACCGTTTGTACTTCACAATTGTTGATGATTCTACATCTTTTTAATGTTATCTATTAGGTAATTGTCTACGTTTTCTACCAATTTGAAATCTCACCCTACAAAGCTTCATTAATAAATCACTAGATGTAATATTCCTGCAATTAGCAGCAAAGGTTGAGTATATACCATAACATAAACACCACGTTTTCTTTAAATTAAGGTAAGCATTTATGAAATTTGGAAAGCCCAGAGTGTATAAGATATTCTATTAAACATTTTACCAGTTATTGTGCTCAATAATAGTGATAAAGTTGCTAAATATCAAAATTATACCTAGAATATTTATTCAAATAATAATTTAAATTCTAAAAATTAATTTTCCTAAAAAAATTGAGACATCTGATACATTTTTAATAACAATTCACATTTCCGAAATATTGGCTGTTGCTAGTTTGCGTATTTCAGTACTTTAAACAGAAGTGGCATTCGCTAAAAGGCCAAGTTTTGTACTTTCATGTGCTAATGCAAGGCCTGAATCCATCAAATGCTTTTTTTTTTAAATAGTTGAGTATCGTCTCACCTTCTCTCGTATACTTCTCGGGTTTATCTTTAAGATAAGAAAGGGTTTATTGAAACTATTCCTTCGAATATTCATCATAATAAACACGCAGTATATACATAAAAATAACTCTTTTGGATAATTTGTGGACTATTTATGGAACTCAATATTAATAAATAAACTATATTGTTCTAATTTTCCCAAGTTCTCCGCTGTGGTTTTATAGTGGGAAAGTTGTACAGAAATGTCGGTATCAAACAAGATCCAATATAGCGCAATATCCATGACTAGTTGCTTAGTTTTCCCCTAGGTGGAGTAGTTTTCTTGTATATTTTTACTTTCTCTACACATACTATGTACATAGTGTACATAGTGTATAGAGAAAAGGTTCGCGTGTGTGTGCGTGATCAGCATAGCTCAAAAACGAAAAGTCCGTTAAATACCAAACTTGGTATTTAAGTTCAGTGTGTTCCAAGGATGGAACATGAAGATTTTCAAGAAAATCACCCCACCCCAACTACTCTATACATGGAAAAAATTTCGAACATTTTTATTTTCTCGAAAATGGCTCTAACGGTTGTGATTAAAATCGCTTATATTTAAGATATTTGCATGACAAATAAAATGTATATCTTGAATTTTTTTTGGGAATAGCCTCTAAAGGTCTCTTTATTCTGGATGATTTTTATTGAATTTTGCATAACTGGTAAACTGTAAGAGATAGACAAAAACTTACCCCACAAAAAATGTAAATGACGATAAAACACACAATTTATGTTATATGCATTTTTTTTGTGGAGTTGATCGTTTTTGAGATACTCCTTATTATTGGTTTCAGCTTTAAAAAACATACTTTTCTCATTGAAGACTTTTTCAACTCCTGTCTAAACAAACAAAGGAACTTCAGTCACATAGCAACCAGCTTTTAACCTATGGTACTCCCTTATAATAGCTTCTGCTTACAAGGAAGCAAGTAATAAGACTACTTAAACTAATTTTTCTGGATTAGCATGAAGTAAATAGAAGTATAAACTTTTTAACAATAATTTGTTGCAGAGATGTAGAGAAAGTCATGTGAATAGAACACATCAGATTTTTAATTACTCTTCTCTTTCAAAGCTATTTTCCTTTAAACGCATCTGTACAGTTCCGAGAACGCAACCCCCAAAATCTGATGCGTTCCATTCACATGACTTTCTCTATCTCTCTGTAACAAATTATTGTTAATAAGCTTATCTTTTATTTATTTCATGTTAATTGAGGAAAATTAACAGAAATAATCTTATTCCTTGCTTTATTGTAAATACAAGCGAAATAAGGGAGTACCATAGGTTAAAGTGACAGCCAAAAGCTGGTTGCTATGTGACTGATGTTCCTTTGTTTGTGTGGACAGGAGGTGACAAATTCCTGTATGAGAAAAGTATGTTTTTCAAAGCTGAAACCAAGAAAAAGGAATATCTCAAAAACGATCAACTCCACGAAAAAAATGTATTTAACATAAATTGTGTGTTTTAACGTGCTCTACATTTTTTGTGTGTTAAGTTTTTGTCCATCTCTTATGGTTTAGTAGTTATGCAAAATTCATCCAGATTAAAGTAGTCTTCAGAGGCTATTCCCAGAAAATTCAAAATATACATTTTATTTGTCACGTAAATATCTTTAATATATGATATTTTAATCAAAATTGTTAGAGCCATTTTTTAGAAAATCAAAATTTTCGAAAAAAGTTCCATGTAAAGGGTAGTTTGGGGTGGGGTGATTTATCTCAAAATCTTCGTGTCGTATCCCTGGAAGATACTAAACTTAAATATCAAGTTTGGTATTTTACCGACTTTTCGTTTTTGAGTTCTCGTGTTCACAGACACACGGACACACTGACACACGGAAACACGGACACACACACACGGACCTTTTTGTGAAAATGCTTTTTTTTAGATAAAGAGGACCCTAAAACATATATTTCCGGTGAAATCTCGGTATCGAATTTTTTGGTGGAGTGCAATACATTCTCTATACACTATGTACATAGTGAGTATAGAGAAAGTAAAAATAGTGGAGTTTACTATTGCTGAATGTCCTATGTAACATTGAAATAATTCGAAGCTCTGGTACACTGTCTACAAAACTCATATGTGACCGGAAAACATTAAAGGAAGATCGACCTTCTGCTTGCCGCCGAGTATTTGGTGGCTCATAATTGGTGGGAACGTAATTGGGAGGAATGAATTTGAGGAGCTGTATAACTGGAGTCTAAATGATGCAGCTGACACACGAAGCATGTCTCCACACGCGGGAAGTTATGTTTCGACTCCTATCCTTGCTATGGCTTTACCATTAATGTCATATCCGGGATTTGAAACACGTATCTAGCTGGTTACACTACCTCTGAGCTACCATGGCAATTTGCCGGCTGAATTTCTCAACTGACTCGCATGTAAACTTCCCAGTAAACCATACAGTGGCGACAATGGCGACTTAAAATGTTGCAAATACTTTAAGTCCCAGGATTCATAGTATAGCCAAATATTATGGTCAATTGGTATTGATTTAATTAGTTTTTCACACAAGCCATGTGTAGGACAGGAGTTGAATAGGTAAGGTCAGACTGAAAAATTAAATGCCATCATTCAATGCGGGAATCAGGATCTCATGGTCTCTAGCCGGTTGCTCTACCACTGAGCTACCATGGCAACATACCGGCATAGCATTGAATTTCTCACTGACTCGCATATTACCCGGTAAACCATACAAGGTGATCTCAAATTTTTTTGAGATGAGAACCCCAATGGCGACTTACAATGTTGTAAGTACTTCAAGTCCCGGGATTCATAGCCAATTATTATGGACAATTGTGATAATTTTAATTGTTTTCTCACAGAAACTGTGTGTAGGACAGGAGCTGGATAGGTATAGTCAAAATGGTTTAAATCCCGGCTATGGAACTGAATTTTTCAGTTTGCTCTACCTATCCAACTCCTGTCCTGCACACGTTTCTGTGGGAAAACAATTAAAATTATCAGATGTTAAGTAACTTGCTAAGAAAATTAAACTAGAACCCACAAAAATTATTTAACTAGCAGATAATTCACTGAAAATTTCAGTTTAGCTGAAAATGTCAAAGTTTGTAGCTGAAAATTAAATCTATATTCGTCTATCATATGTATTGAATATAAATATATACGCAGAGGAAAGACACCATTCTTGTTAAACCTAAATGAGTTAAATGTCACTGATGATCAAAATGTGCTGAAGAAAATTAACATAAGGACCTCTATATCCGCTCGTCATTCATCCAGAGTACTGGTTTATCCGCATCGACATTTGTATACCTTTTCGCTATGAAAATATGAACATCATATGATAAATAGACATGTAAATCTGTAAAAATAAATGGCGAATTATTTATGGGCGCTCTTTAACTGCTGTGGTTCTCAGCGTCCTATTCTAAATTGGGCGTGAAAGACCGCTTAATTTTGCTCAGATGCCTCTCTATCAGGCTTGAGGTTCTTTTACGTGCCGCAAATCTACGACACGGGACCAACGGCTTTACTTCCCTTCCGAAGGAAGCCATGCTAAGAATTTTTACACCCGAAAAAGTCCATCGACCTCCGCCGGGTGTGAAACCGCGACCTTGGGTATATGAAGTTAGCATGGTAACCATTCCACCCCGGAGGGCGACATAAATCTGGCACTACAAAAATAAATAAATAAACAAATAAATAAATAAGGAAATAAAAATGAAAAGTGAGATTGCCGGTCATTAAGTGGTTTTCATGGCAGACTTGATAGCGAACGTAGATGTCTATCTACGGCTTTAAATTCTTTTCTCTTCTCCTTCTGCTCCATATTTCACTATTGTGCATGAAAATGTATTCGTTTCGTAGGGTTAGTTCCCACCCAGCCCGGATGAATGATATACTTGTTTAAGTATGAGAAAATTCACTTTAAGCTGCGGTATTCGGACTTAATGTATTTAAATTTTAAACTATGATGTGCTACATTTGTATAACTTTCCCTACCTATGCTGCAAGTATTCTTCTAACTGCTTCACGCTTATCAAGATAAACATTACCAGAAATTGTTTTATTACGATATATTTTCCTTGTCCAAAGCGATAGTCAACACTTTCAAAAGCCATTCGCTATGTGATTGTATTGCCGTTCTCTGGTTTGACTTGGCTATCAAATATAAATAACGGTTTAGCATTTTAGAAAAGTATAGGAAGTTTTGAATTTATATCAAGCAATATTTTGTAAATGATTTGCTCTGCAAAAGTCATTCAGAATGAACATGATTTCAGAGGCTATTCCCTATAAAATCAAGATATAGACTTTATTTGTCTTTTGTATACGCTGTATTGTATTTAATATATGGTATTTTAATCAAGGTCGCAGGAAAAAAAATTAAGGATCAAATTTGATGCTTAACTGCCTTTGAGTTGTGGTTTTCCACACACACGCACACAAACACAAGCTAACGAGATAGACAGGCTGCGGCAGAAACTCAAATCACGTGATTCGTTTAGTCCAGTCGCCTAATTCATTGATATTGTACACAGAGAAACAAATGACTTATTAATTCGCAGAAAAGATACAGTTAAATCAAGAAACTGTTCTATGCTAGCCATTTTTAACTGCGTAACGTTGATCGTGTCGTAGCCTGTCTATCTCGTTAGCCATGCGCGCACGCACACGAGCGCGTGCGAGCGCGCGCGGGTGGACCCTTCTCTTAATATACTTTTTTGGGACTCAGGGGACTCTAGTGAGAGTCTTCAAACAAAGAGAACGGCAATACAGTCACATAGCGTTTGGGTTTTAAAAGAGTTCTAGTGAAATCTCGAAAGTGAATTTTTGGGTGGATTGCAATTCTCTACCTGTGTAGCTATTGTGTATGAAAATTCTTTATTGCGTGCCTATATTAAATAGAGAAAGTACTGCGATACGGTCAATAGATCGATACCGATTTTTTGGCGGAAATAGAGCTTTGAAACTCCCTGAATAAAAAAGAGAAAAAATAAAGAAAAAAAAGCATTTTTAGAAAACAACCCGTGCATTTGTGTGTTTGGGGGAGGGTGGGTCTGTGAACACCTTAACTGGAAAACGAACATCAGTTAATTACCAAATTTGTAATTAGAGTTCAGTATCTTTCTAAGTTGGGCCATAAGGTTTACAAGAAAATTCTCCCCCAAACTACTCTTTATATGGAAGATATTTTAAAATTTTCTATTTTTGCAAAAATGTCTTCCAACGATTTTAATTAAAATAATAATTATTGCAAATATTTACATGGTAAATACACTGTATTTAATTTACTGTGCTTGTGAAGCTTGCTACCAACGGCGGTAAAGCTTCCGCAGGACGTACAGATTGAAAATACAATCTTGAGCAATGAATATTCACATGGAACGTGAGTCCTTTAGTAAATGTAAGAACTCTGAGCTGCTGTGGGCCACCCATATTGTATACAAAAGTCGTCGCAAAATGTAAACAACATACTCCACTTAATAATTTTTACGCGCGCACAACTATTCTGCCAACCTAATTTTTTGTTTTGCAAAATCCGCGAGTTTTCTTTTCCGATAAGCATGTGTTGTTATTTTCTTTCAAATTATTTAATTCACCAAAAAATAACACTATAGATTACTTTTCTGAAAAAAAAAATGGTATGTAGAGGGTGTGAAAACACAATAGTGATAAAAATGAATTGAATACTCTTCCAACACGGTGGTGCATTTATCCAATTACTGCTGCACAACTATTTACACATAGTAATCAAGAGGAAATCGCTTCGATCGTATATTTAGCTGAAAACTCTAGAAATTACTAAAAGTAAATTACACGAAAATTAATTTTTTGCACACCCACTCTGATTAGTTTATTTAGAGATTAACCAAGAAGTTACTCTCCTCACTGGGATACTTTGGTAAAACCACTGTAAGATACAATAATAATATTAATAATAATATTAATAAATGAATTCATAAATTTACTCACTAAAGTAAACCTAAGGTAGTGCTGATTTCGTTCCCATACTCGCTTCGCTCGCATGCTTTGATGATAACAGTAAAAGTTACCAAAGGCTAATTGCACGAAAATCAGTTTGTTTATACACACACACGCACTACACACTAACCTAGAGCTAACACAGCGCACGCTCGTTTCACTCGCATGCTGTGATGAAACCAGTGGAAATTACTAAAAAAATTACACAAAATCAATTTTAAATAAAATTCAAATTAAAATAAATTCCAGAGAATTTCTATAAGTAATTCTTGAAGTAAAGCATTATTACATGAAGCGTGCAATCAATCCACAAAATTGCCAAAGAATGGCATATCTTTATATGTGCTTAAAAGTGTACAATAATCTCAAAGCCCCTAGATGTACGCTTAAAAGATAGCTTATCATATTGTTTTAATGTTAGCTGGTACTGCCATAATGAATCATAGTGATGGAGACAACGGAAACCTTGTGAACAGGTACTTAAGCGCTCCTAATGGCCGAATTATATACTACCAGATCTGGATCGCCAACGAAGGAAAGTTTCCAACGGGTTCACATCCCTTCTGATGGAGGCCATGCTAACAATTTTTACCCCGATAAAATCCATCGCCCTCTGCCGGGTCCGAACTAGAGGCTAGCAACTAACTATGAATAGAAATGACCTAAAATATCCTCTCGTAAACCTAGGGAAACCGTGAAAATTGTTGCAACAAATCAAACCCCATGAAGCGCTTTTGGTTTAACAATATAGATCGTGCGCTTTAAAAACAAAATATTACCCTCAGAAAACGTTATGCTAGTAAAAGTGAAAAGATAATGCGTTTATAGATTTACAGGTAATATTAATGCCGTTAAGGTTGGAAATTATTAGTGAATTTAGGTTATCAAGCAAATAGGTATGTTATCTGGTGTTTATAGCGGGCAAAGTACTTATTTGTTACCATTAAATGAACTAATAAACGAAGGGACTATGAAGAGAAGGCTCCATCAATTACCCTTAATACTCATTGGAATCTTAGCATAAACCTTGTACTTACCGGCGATAGAAATTGTGAACAATATTACTAAGAAAGCGATAAAATAATATGACATACAAATATTTAAATTAGCCTTCGCACAATAATTTTCACGAAGAGTTGAAAGCGAAAATGGAGTAAACAAATTCCTGCCATATACAGCGGCTGTTATTTACAAGGCCGCTGCTGTCTGTGAAAACGAATTTCTAAATGTGTAATGGTACTACTGTGTAAGAGCTGAAATCAACGCTTTGTAAACAGGGTTGCCAAAGGTTCTTGGCTCTATTTTTACTTAAAAGTAGCCATTTAAAAGATTTGGCAACTAGAATTTATATTTGGCTATTAAAAATCTGATGTGTTCCATTCATATGGCTTCCTCTACATCTCTGACACAAATTATTGTTAAAAAACATATTCTTCTACATACTTTATGATAATCGAGATAAGAATTAGCAGACATTTTCTTAAATACTTGCTTCCTTGTAAGTAGAAGTGAAATAAGGGAATACATTAGGCTAAAACGAATGTCAAATCTTTTAAAAGCTGGTTGCCATGTGGTTGAAAACAGTTTCCATACCGGGCCAGGAGTTTACAACTTTCCGTGGGAGCAAAGTTTAAGTATTTTAAGTCTGAAAACAATGATAAGGAATGTCTCAGAAATGATCAATTCCACGAAAAAAAAAACCATATGACATAAATTGTGTGTTTTAACGTGACCCACGTTTTTGTGTAGTAAGTTTCTCTCTATCTCTTACGGTTTACCAGTTACGCAACATTCAGCAAAATTCATTCAGAATAAAGAGATCTTTAGAGGCTATTCCCAGAAAACTCAAGATATACATTTTATTTACCTGTAAGTATAATTAATATACGGTATATTAATTAAAATTTTTAGAGCCATTTTTGAGAAAATCAAAATTTTCAAAACAATTTCCATGTAAAGGATAGTTTGGGGTAGGGGGATTTTTCTTAAAATATTCGTGTTGCATCCCTGGAAAATATTAAACATATATACCAAGTTTGGTATTCTACCGAATTTTCGTTTTTGAGTTCACAGACACACACACACACACACACACGAACCTTATTTCAGATTTTTTTTGGATACAGAGGACCCTAAAACGTGTATTTCTGGGGAAATGTCGATATCGAATTTTGGGTGGAGTGCAACACCTTCTCTGTACGCTATTACATAGTACGTGTAGAGAAAGTAAAACTTAATTGGTGATTAATTGGCTATTGCCTTAATTTTCAGAGTAATTAACTATACAATTATTAATGAATTATCAAATTCAATGTCTGTTGTAAAGTTAGAGAGCTGTTAAGCGTTTTCATGCTATAAGGAAACAAGTCAACAATGTCTATGCTATACTCTACTTGTTCTTGGGCTTCAAGCCAGGTGAGGTGATGTGGAGCAATGAACGTTTCGGGAACGTACATCTTACCCATCATCAGGATGTGAATGACTAGATATTTTTACTTTCTTTGCACGTACTATGTACATAGTGTATAGGGAATGTATTGCATTCCACCCAAAAATTCGATACCGAAATTTCACTGGAAATACATGTTTTGGGTCCCCCTGAATCCAAAAAAGAGCATTTTTAGAAAAAGGTCCGAGTGTGTGCGTGTGTGTCTGTGGACAGCATAGCTCAAAAGCTCTATCCATCCACCCACCCACCCACCTATCCATCTATTGGGGTGGGGGGATTTTCTGAAAATCTTCATGTCGCATCCTTGGAAGGTACCTAACTTAAATACCATGTTTGGTATTTTTTGGTCTTTACAGTTTTGAGCTATGTTGTCCACAAACACACACACGGACTTTTTTTTTTTTTTTTTTTCCAAAAATGCCTTTTTAGGATTCAGGGGGACCCAAAACATATATTTCCAGTGAAATCAAGGTATCACATTTTTGGGTGGAATACAATACTCCTCTATACACTATGTGCATACTACGTGTAGAGAAAGTAAAAATAGGCTGGTATGGAAACCATTTTATTCTTTGTTGTGGGTTAAGGGCAAATATAGATAGTGTAGCTCCATTAGAGCTCTAATAAAAACTTAAAGAGTTAATAGCTTCCGCAACAGCGAAATTGGCGAGCATCTTGGCTCACAGGAAAAACAGCTCCAGTTTCGATGAGATGATGTAAGAGAGCAAGTGCCAAACCGATTAGCCCGCCTAGAAATTCCTCTTCTCCGAATCAAGACTTTCGATCTGTCCTTGGTCTTTATAAGAGTGCGTAACCAAACAAATATGGCAGCAAGGTCGCGCATCCTTCTTAAGGCTTCATTTGAATAGCGGCTGCACATAATAGCAGCATAAAAAATGCCAAAAATAAAAAGCTAAAAGCGTTCGGCTGAGTGGAAGATGCTATATCGAGAGCTATTTATTGTAACAACTGTCCACAAATGGTTTGAGAGGCTACAGATCAAGATGCTGAGTGGTCCTACAGAAGCTAAATACAGAGTTACGTCCTCACGAACAATGAAGATGATTTCTAAAGCCATCCAGTTGAGATCACTCAGGCAACCGCTGCTTTTCAACCTTCGAATGGTGATCAGGGATGCCAGATTGGTTTCACAAAATATCACCAGAATTATTTTAAAAATCATTCAAAATTCATACTGAAATCGCCCAATTTCACATTCATATTTTCTTAGGGGGGCTGAAAACGTCTCTAAGATTTGGTGTAGAATTTTGTTTGTTTTTTACTGCGTGTTTCTTACTGTCAGATCATTGGACTCTTAGTTGCAAACATTACAAAAAAAATCTGATGTGTTCCATTCACACTACTTTCTCTACAACTCTGCAATAAATTATTGTTAAAAAACTTATGCTTCTATTTACTTCCTGGTAATCGAGAAAAAATAGCAGAAATAGACTTATTATTAGCTTCCTTGTAAGTAGAAGCTAAATAAGGGAGTACCCTAGGTTAAAGAGGTGGTCAAAAGCTGATTGCCATGTGACTGAAGTTCCTTTGTTTGTTTGGTCATGAGTTCACAAAGTCCTGTATGAGAAAGCCATGTTTTTATAGCTGAAACCAAAAATAAGGAATATCTCAAAAACAAACAACTCCACGAAAAAAATGTGTATATAATAAATTGTGTGTTTTAAAGTGCTCTACATTTGTTGTGTGGTACGTTTTTATCCATCTCTTACGGTTTAGCACTTATGCAAAATTCCATAAAATTGACCCAGAATAAAGTAGTCTTCAGAGGCTATTCCCATAAAATTCAAAATATTCATTTTATTTGTCAGGTAAATATCTTTAAATATTTTAATCAAAATCGTTAGAGCCATTTTTAAGAAAACCAAAATTTTCGGAAAATAGTTTGGGGTGAGGGGAATTTTCTCAAAATCTTCGTGTCGCATCCCTGGAAGATACTAAACTTTTATACCAAGTTTGATATTTTAGCTACTTTTCGTTTTTGAGTTGTCGCGTTCATAGACACACGGACACACACACGGACCTTTTTCTGGAAATGCTTTTTTTTGGATTCAGGGGGCCCTAAAACGTGTATTTCCGGTGAAATTTCGACATCGAATTTTTGGGTGGAATACAATGCTTCTCTATCCCTATGTACATTATGTATACGGGGCTAGAGAAAGTAAAAAACAAAAGTTATATCACAAGAAACCTACTAAAGCCATTTATTTATATCAGGATCACAACTGCAAAGTCATATTTGCGGGATTTCTCTTTGGAACAAACTGCCTATCAACAATGGTGTTACCCCGTGTAGTGTTAAAGTTGGTGTCTTTTTCTTTGGCTTTTATTCATTAGATTACACACACTCTCATGAACATTTCCAGTCTTTGGGGGGGGGGGTATAGGGAATAACCGGCTAGAGAAAATGTCCCACCCCCAGTCAGGAATCGAACCCTTCGCAAAGCAGAAAGGCAATTCTGTTAAAGGTTTATAACATGTTCCTCACTTACCTACTACTAATACTTTATTTGCTCAAATTACTCTATATACAGCATTTAAACTGCAGATCCTGTATCAATGTATTTTTCAAAAACAGATCTGATGTAATCTATATCTCTGCAACAAAAGTTTGTTAAAAAGTTTATGCTTCTATTTACATCATGCTAAATGAGAAAAAAATAGCAGAAATAGTCTTATTACTTGCTTCCCTGTAAGTAGAAGCGAAATAAGGGAGTAACATAGGTTAAAGTGATAGCAAAAAATGGTTGCTATGTGACTGAAGTTCCTTTGTTTGTATGTACAGCAATTGTTAAATTCCTGTATGAGAAAATTATAAGTTTTAAAGCTGAAACCAAAAACAAGGAGTATCTCAAAAACGGTCAACTCCACGAAAAAAATGTATATAACATAAATTGTGTGTTTTAATGAGGTCTACATTTTTTGTGTGCTAAGTTTTTGTCTATCTCTTACGGTTTACCAGTTACACAAAATTCCGTAAAATTCATTCAAAATAAATTAGTCTTCAAAGACTATTCCCAGAACATTCAAGATATACATATTATTTGTCAAGTATATGTCTTCAACATATGATATTTTAATCAAAATCGTTAGAGCCATTTTCTAGATAATCAACATTTTCGAAAATTTTTCCATGTGAAGGGTAGTTGGAGTTGGGGGAATTCGCTTCGTGTCACATCCTTGGAAGATATAGAACTTAAATACCAACAGTCTTTTCATTTTTGAGCTATGCTGCCCACAGACACACGTACACACAGACAGACAGACAGACTGACAGACACACGCGGACATTTTTCTAAATTTTTTTTAATTCAGGTGGTCTCAAAACATGTATTTTCGGTAAAATCTCGGTATCGAATTTTTGGGTACAATGCAATACCTTCTCTATACTCTATGTACATAGTACGTATAGAGAAAGTAAATAATATCCTATTAAGACATGTTTGCATTCAACTGGTGCATTTGATTCAAACAGTTCTCTGAACTCGGAACGACTGCATTAATAGCGACGCAACAATGAAAGATAAGAAGGAGAATAATATAGAATAATATATATAGAATAATAATATTGAATAATTTCTCGTCTATGAACACTGATTACAGGTAGTTCACACTATTTTCATAGCAGTAGTGACATAACGAACATATAATAATAATAATAATAATAATAATAATAATAATAATAATAATAATAATAATAATAATAATAATAATAATATAATACTTAATTTGTGAAAAAAATGTATAATATCCTTTTCAAGGGATACATTTAAATTACCTTCCTGATTTCAGAAATAGCCCAAAAATTCGCAAATCGCCTCAATTAAAAATCGGTCGGAATATCGATCATTTAGTAGCCCAAACCACGACTTTTCTCCCAATCTGGCAACACTGGTGGTGATAGTGTAGTAGTCTTTCTTGAGCAACTAGAGCAGCGTCAACTACTTCTAAGGGTATTTGCCGTACAAATTTGCTGTTCGAAGCTTTCTCATTATCTTTATTTGGTAACTGTTGTCAATGTGACATGTGTCGCCGTTTCGTATGTTAAGAGATTTAACGATTTCCTCCAAATAATTGGGTATTTGAATTTTATACGAATTTTGCGACATTGGCTGACATGATTGACGATTCGATAATGGGCATAAATGGGAATTTCGAAGTGGAGCACCCATTTATAAGTAGCAAAATATCCTTAGATAAGAACTGTGCGTTGAAGAAAACCTTTTTACTTCCTTTTAACGTACGATGTACGTTGTGTATAGAGAAGGTATTGTATCAACCAAAATTTTGATACCAAGATTTCACCGGAAGTACATGTTTTGAGTCCCACTGAATAAAAAAAAAAGCACTTTTAGAAACATGTAATCTGTGTATCTATTTATGTTCGTGTGTGTGCGTGTGTCTGTGGGCAGCATAACTCAAAAACGAAAAGTCCGTTAAATACCAAACTTGGTATTTAATTTTGTATTTTCCAAGGATGAGACACAAAGATTTTCAAAAAAATCCCCCACCCCAAACTACCCTTTACACGGAAAAACTTTCGAAAATTTTGATTTTCTCAAAAATGGCTCTAACGATTTTGGTTAAAATATCGTATATTAAAGATATTCACAAGACAAATAAAATGTATATCTTGACTTTTTTGGGAAGAGCCTCTGAAGATCTCTTTATTCTGGATGATTTTTATTCAATGTTGCATAATTGATAAACCGTAAGAGCTAGACAAAAGCTTATTCGACAAAAATGTAGATCTCGGTAAAACACACAATTTATGTTATGTACATTTGTTTCGTGGAGTTGGCCGTTTTCGAGATATTCCTTGTTATTGATTTCAGTTTTAAAATACTTGAACTTTTCTCATACGGGAACTTGTCAACGCTTGGCCACGCAAAGAAACGGATTTCAATCCCATATCAACCACATTTTAAAACATTTGACTATCAGTTTAGCCTAATGTATTCCCTTATTTCCCTTTTACTTATAAAGAGTCTAAGTAATACGCCCATTTCTGCTAATGTTTTAACATTAAATAAATAGAAGAATAAGCTTATTAAAAATAATTTGTTTCAGAGATGTAGAGAAAGTCATGTGAATGGGTCACATCAGATTTTTCACAGTTAGAAGTTGGTTTAAAAACTAAGAAATGTAGCAAGTAAACTAACGTTTTAATTTCTTTATGAAATTGCATTACATTTATATCGTTGATAACAAGGCGTTCATGGGAGACTTGTGGATACCAAGAGAGTGAAAGAATCACTGATAATCAGGATATTCTGGAAATGTAATTTGACTGGTGTATAAGTACAATGTACAATGTACAATAAGTATATAAGTACAATGGTGATACTAAAGTTTTTTTTTTTTTTACTTTCTCTATACGTACTATGTACATAGTGTATTGAGGAAGTATTGTTTTCCACCCAAAATTCGATACCGAGATTTCACCGGAAATACATATTTTAGGACCCCCTGAATCCAAAAATAGCATTTTCAGAAAAAGGTATGTGTGTGCCTGTGGACAGCATAACTCAAAAGCGAAAAGACCGTTAAATACTAAACTTGGTATTTAGATTTGGCATCTTCCAAGGAAGCGACACGAAGACTTTCAAGAAAATCCCCCACCCCCAACTACCCTTTACATGGAATAATTTTCGAAAATTTTGATTTTTTAAAAATGGCTCTAACGATCTTGATTAAAATCCCCTATATTAAAAATATTTACATACCAAATAAAATGTACATCTTGAATTTTCTGGGAATAGCCTCTGAAGAGCTCTTTATTCAGGATGAATTTTACTAAATTTTGGTTAACTGCTAAACGGTAAGAGATAGTCAAATACTTACTACACAGAAAATGTTGATCTGATCAAAACACACAATTTATATCCTTTACATTTTTGCTGTGGAGGTAACCGTTTCTGAGATATTCCTTGTTTTTGGTTTCAGTTTTAAGTACTTAAACTTTTCTCAGACAGGTAGTGTTCGTTTTTCTTTTGTTCTACTCCTGGCCAAGCAAGGAAGCGATTTGCAATGACAGTCGAATAACGACAGCTTTTTAAACAATTAACTATCGGTTTAGCCTAGTGTATTTCCTTATTTTCTTTATACATGTAAGGAATTAAGTAGTAAGAACATTCTGCTAATGATTATCTCGATTAGCAAGGTGCAGGAAGAAGAATAATCTTATGTAAGAAATTTGTAAAAGATCTAGAGAAAATCATGTGAGTGTAACACATAAGATATTTTTAATTACAATATATGACAACTAATACTACTTCTCCCTGCTAAATGAACTAGAAAGTAGTTTGAAGAGTGTAGAAGGATTATTATTTCTTACATTGAGAAGTAATATTGCATTAAAAAATTTGGAATGCTGGTCCCCACGGCCGCGCTCGCTAAAGTCACTAACTTTGAGGTTTCGTGGCGCAGGGGACGCGCCTTGGGCATGGGTTTTCAGGTGTGTTGTACACTATATACTATCTCAGCCATTCTTTCTCCTCTAGTGGTCAGTTAAGTGACGTCAGGAGGCGAATATACGTGTTAAAAATTTCCGTCTTCCTAAACATCATGACTAATATTTGTCAAACAGAATAATCCAAAAGAACATTAAATATGATTAAATAGTTTTGTATTAGTATTAATGTTGTATTATTAAGCAAGAGAGAGAGAGAGTGAAAGGAAGAAAGGACGAACGAACAACTTAACTCAGAAACGAAAATGAGTGAATACTCATTTGATATAAGTGAGGCACGTTTTAACGTTTCAGGATGAAAGGTTTTCTGACCTTAGATTAAATCGTAAGATTTACATGGAATTGAATTATTATTGTTATTGTCATTACTATTATTGTTATTATTACGCATTGTTTATATTCGCAAAATTTATACCAACTATTTGGATGAAAATATTAGCATATGATATTGGCGTGGCGGATAAATATTTCTGAATATTGTCAATCTGAAAAAAAAGATGAATGGTGTTAAGAAAGGAAAACAAAATAATAATAATAATAATAATAATAAGAAGAAGTAAGTTTGTCGAGGAAGAGAAAGAATTTAGTTAAAGAGTCCATTTAATGAAATAAAAGTATTTTTAGTATTCACCAAACCTGAGATGTTTTTTGTTGTTCGTTTGAACATATTTTTAAATATTAATAGATTAATATTTTTTTGTGCAATAGGTGTCTTAGTATTTGTCTATGTACTTTTACTTTTTTTTTAGCACATATGTACAAGGTAGGTATTGGAGAATGTATTGTAATCTACACAAAATTTCGATACCGAGATTTCACCGGAAATACATGTTTCAGAAAAGAGAAGAAAAAAGTCCCTGTGTGTATGAGTGTCTGCGTTTGTGTGTGTGTGTGTGTGTGTGCGCGCGCGCGTACAACATAGTTCAAATACAAAAAGACCGTTAAACAATATATTTGGTATTTAACTTTAGCATATTCCAAGGATGCAAACCAAGATTTTCAAGAAAATCCCCCTACCCAACTTCGCCTTTCATAGACAATTTTTTTAAAATTTTGTTTTTCTAAAAAATGACGAGAATTTAAATTTATTTTAATAAAATAATACCGCATATTAAAGACATTTACACCAAAAATAAAATGTATATCTTGAATTATCTTGGAATAGCCTCTGAAGACCTGTATGATATGTATGTATTTTGCATAACTCGTAAACTGTAGACAAAAACTTACTACACAAAAAATGTTGATCTCGTTAAAACGCGATCTCGTTAACTTATGTCATATACATTTGATTTGTAGAGTTGACCGTTTCCGAAATATTCCTTGCTATTAGTTTTATTTTTAAACTACATAATTTTTCTCAAACGGGAAGCTACTTTTTGTTACAACTCTCTTTTATTTTATTGCTGGCCGTGCAAAGAAACCTAACTCAATTTGTTTACATAGATTTTTAAAATATTTGACCATCGCTTTAGTCTAATGTATTCCCGTATTACCCTTCTACTTACAAGGAATCAAATAATAAGAGAATTTCTGCTAATGTTTATCTCGATTAGCATGATCTATAAAAGATTCTTTTGTAAGAATATTTTCTTTGCAGATCAGGTAGAGAAAGTCATGTGATGTAACACATATGATTTTTGAACAGTTATCTCTCATTTCAGTTGTCCTTCTCTTGTACGGTGAAAATGTGATTCTCAGGTTGTAAAAGAGGACCTACATTTTGGAAATTCAATAAATAAATAGGTATACAACGTGCACAATCGGCATTGAACAAAAAGTTAAAAATAAATCTTATGTGTTCCATTCACATGACTTTCTCTATATCGCTGTACCAAATTATTGTTAAATAGCTTATTATTCTATCTACTTTATGATAATCGAGATAAACATTAGCAGAAATTGTCTTAATTACTTGCCTCCTTGTAAGTAGAAGAAAATAAAGGAATATGCTAGGCTAAAGCAAATGCCAAACCTTTTAAAAGCTGGTTGCGATGTCGCTGAAATCCGTTTCTATGCAAACTCAGGTGTTTACAACTTTCAGTGTAAGCAATTTTATAATTATTTTAATTTTGAATCAAATAGCAAGAGATATTTCAGAAATGGTAAATTTCACGAAAAAATTGCACATAACATAAATTCTGAGTTTTAACGTGATCTTCATTATTATGTAGTAAGTTTTTGTGTATCTCTTACAGTCTACAAGTTACCCAAAATTCAGCAAAATTAATTCAGAATACAGAGGTTGAGGTGGGTGGATTTTCCTCAAAATCTTCGTGTCGCATTCCTGAAAGATGTTAAACTTAAATGCCAAGTTTGGTATTTTACCGACTTTGCGTTTTCGAGTTATCGTGTTCACAGACACACACAGGGACCTGTTTCCAAAAAAAATGCTCTTTTTGGATACAGGTACCCTAAAACGTCTAATTCAGGTGAAATGAGGCTATCGAATTTTTGGGTGGAATGCAATAACTTCTCTATACATGTACGTGTAGAGAAAGTAACAAATGAAAGGTAGCTCGAGTGGGGCAAGGTTGTAAAGGCATGCGACATTGCAGATTCTAGTTCAGTTATAGATTTGACTCTGCCATTGGTCGATTGACCAACATGGCTGCCCATGCACATGCAGACAGAAAGAACGGAAGACTGTGCATTTCGCCGTGGAAAGCAGAACCGATTTTCAGAAAGTCCATTTTTACTTTCTCTATACGTACTATGTACATAGTATATAGAGAAGGTATTGCATTCCACCCAAAATTTCGATACCGAGATTTCACCGGAAATATATGTTTTAGGGTCCTCTGTATCCAAAAAAAGCATTTCCAGAAAAGGCTCTTGTGTGTGTGTCCGTGTACCTGTGAACACGATAAGTCAAAAACGAAAAGTGGATAAAATAACTTGGTATTTAAGTTTAATATCTTCCAGAGATACGACACGAAGATTTTGAGATAAATCCCCCCACCCTAAACTACCCTTTACATGGAACTTTTTCCGAAAATTTTGATTTTCTCAAAAATGGCTCAAACGATTTTGATTTAAAATATGGTATATTAAAGATATATACCTGACAAATAAAATGTAAATTTTGAACGTTCTGGGAATAGCCTCTGAAAATTACTTTATTCTGGATGAATTTTACGGAATTTTGCATAACTGCTTAACCGCCAGAGATGGACAAAAACGTTAAAGCACACCATTTATGTTAATATGCATTTTTTTCGTGAAGCTGATCGTTTTTTAAATATTCCTTGTGTTTGGTCTCAGCTTTAAAAAATTTATACTTTTCTCATACAGGAATTTGTCAACTCCTGTCCATACAAACAATGGAACATCAGTCACATGGCAACCAGCTTCTGACTATCACTTTAAACTATGGCACTCCCTTATTTCGCTGAGAAAGTCATGTGAACGGAACACATCAGATTTTTATCCCTTATTTCGATCCAGTTCATTTACATACAGCTAACCTAACCTAGCCTAACCTCGACGAAATCTCGAAACCTGCCTTTCACCTGTCACGTAGCCATATTGTCTCCGTAACCAATAGGAAAGGCTCAGGAAAGAGCCTTAGTCTAAACTGAACTAGAATCTGCAACCTCGCTAGCGACATAGTCACAAAATAATCGCGAGTAATTTTTTCGCCATTCTTAGTTTCTACTACATGCTCACTGAAACCAACTTTAGTGATCTATGATAATTGGACACGAGCAGTTGGCGGGCCGAGGACAGCCCGATGACCTGCATTCTTGCTGGAACTTAAGGGGACAGGGTAGTCTGAACATACGGAAATTACACCTTAAGTGAGTTGAATTACCACAGCTCTTAAAGTACTCGATTGTTTTTTCCAGAAATTCGTATGAATTGTTCTATAAATCGTGACAATTGTTTTAAATAGTTGTTTCCATTAATAGCTTATGTGGTTGAGTCTATAAAAATATTTCATTCAGCAGGAAAATAATAAAACCTAGTCTTAAAACATGTGAATTCATATAACTTTTTCTCTGATACTATTTGCAATACATAATCACACTTTTGCGTGATTATTCTTAGTATAATCAGCTATCTTCTGAACCAAGTATTTAGCTATGGTACAGTTTTAGCAGAAATTAAAAAGAAAGTTATTTGCAAATTCAAAATGTAAAAAATTTGCAATGTTGTTGCTTTTTTAATATGGTCAATATATACTATAACATCACGATTGTGGTTCAGAAAGTTCAACTGTGTGTTGTATATATGCTGAAAATTTCAGCATTCTAGCATTTCCTGAGAAAGAGGTACACAAGTATCCAAAAATGCTGTTTTGAGAAAACTGAATTTAAAGATACAAATGTTCTAAAAAGGGGCATTGCATAACAGCTTTAAAGAAATGCAGGCTAGCATTTAAATTATATTTAAATTTATTAAAATGCTCTTAATCCCCCAAAAGTTTACATTTTCTGAAACTAGAAACAATAGAGGTTTTATTAATGTCCAAAACCAAAAATGCTATTTCTTACCCTCTCAGAGTACCCCTTGTCCCCTTAAGCAGTTCTGACGGGATGTGAGGTTGGCAGGATGGCGGGTGTAAATGAGGTTGGGGAGTTAAAGAGGCAGCAAGATTGCTCTACAGCGGCTGCCTTTCATGGTGCACCACTGGTGTAATTTGTTACAAAATCTGTTTCTTATAGGGTTTTAAATTTTGATGTCCAAGGAAATGTTATAAAGACTGTATAGGAACTTAGCCGTAGCAGCTGTTGGTCTATGACAATAGGAAGCAGCAGAATAAGTTTTATGTGAATAATGTTTTAAACCACATAAGATTGTTCACATTAGATGTTTAGTAAACGTTTTCATTGCACAACATTGTTTATAATCAGTGTCGTACTCTGAACTAGAAACTGACCGCTGAATCACTGACGCAGCTTGCGAAAGAAGTTCCTCAAGAAACGTTGAATCCACTTCCTTCTTGTCCTGTTATGAGAAGCCAGTTTCTTAATCGTACCTTTCATCACAGTCTTTAGCAAAATGAGCACTTCTAAATGATTTCAAAACGATAGGGAATCGTTTATTTGAAAAATGTTTAGCTTACTTCTCCTTGCGGTAACTTTCTAAACGGTCAACAATGTAAAGCAACTTTCCTAAGCTATTACTATAATAATAATAATAATAATAATAATAATAATAATAATATGTTAATTACATTTTTTTGTAGCTTAACGTCCTTTAACCTGGTTGGTCATATCTGACGAATGAAATTGGTGAAATAATGCTCAAAGGATCTCGGGGTCCATGGAGCTTAAAGTTACTCAATATGCGTATCCTCAGGATAAGGGAAAACCCCGAAAAAAACCTTACCTGTGTAACTCACCCTAAGCGAGATTCGAACTCACGACCTTTTGAATGTGAGGCAGACACGCTATCATCACACTACCCTGGCGGGCTTTAATTACATTGTTAATAATAACGATAATAATAGTAAAAATATCTTATGTGTTACATTCACTTAACTTTCTCTAGCTGCTCCACAAACCTCCTACAGAAGACTATTCTTCTTTCTACACAATGCTAATTGAGATAAACATTAGCAGAATGTTCTTATTACTTAGTTGC
The DNA here is from genome assembly GCA_030762935.1 of Hymenopus coronatus. Classification (NCBI taxonomy): domain Eukaryota; kingdom Metazoa; phylum Arthropoda; class Insecta; order Mantodea; family Hymenopodidae; genus Hymenopus; species Hymenopus coronatus. Next base: position 53,189,592 of record CM060886.1, read on the forward strand.
TTATAAGTAGAAGCAAACTAAGGGAATGCGCTATGCTAAAATGATGGTCAAATGTCTATCTCTTACGATTTAGCAGTTAAGCAAAATTCATCCAGAATAAAGAGTTCTTTAGAGGCTATTCCCAGAAAATTCATGACATACATTTTATTTGTGATGGAAATAGCTTTAATGTGTTGTATTTTAATAAAACTGTTAGAGTCATTTTTGAGATTTTTGGGGGATTTTCGTGAAAATCTTCGAGTCCTATCCTTGGAACATACCAAACCTAAATACCAATACGTTTTCGTATTTAACCCACACACAAATGGGCCTTTTTCTAAAGATGTTTTTTTCGAACTCAGAGGAACCATCAATCCGAATTCTTTATTTAATTGATGAAAGTGTTAAACCCACATTAACACTCATTCATGTATAATAACATTTATATGAGCCGTAATATATTCCTCGTCCAATATGTAAATACAAAACATACATTTTCGGTGAAATCTGTATTGAATTTTTAGGTGAAATACAATATCTTCTCTATCCACTATGTATATTGTACAAGTGGGCTAGAGAAAATAATAATAATAATTTGTGACAAACAGTCCAAAAGGGCCAAGACGTATGAAACTGACTGCGGGTCTCACGCCCATGTGGATACGATCATCATCGGTACGGGAAGTGACGTGATGAGCACCAGACATCTTCCTCAAATCGCTAACACCATAAATGCTCTTACTGCCTCACAATATTGAAACGGCACTGATACTGCAGCCGCATTTTAATACGGAGGCTTGAACCATGGGTATGGAAGTAGGCTCCAATTGCGCAAGTGTGATGAAACGTTTGCGTTCATTTATTTCAATGTGTAATATGGATTCCAAGCATGAAATTCCTGGTTTATGTTAAACTCCTTAGAAACTCATATATTTCTCTAACTGGCCAATAATTTGTTTTTTTGGATAGGCAAAGCCAGACTGAAAAATTCAATGCCATAGCCAGGATTTCAGTCACGGAATTCCCGGTCTCTAGCCGGTCTGAATTTTTCAGTCTGACTCTACCTATCCAACTCCTGCCCTAAACACGGCTTGTGTGAAAAAACAATTAACTCAATTTGTTTTATTACTTTCTCTAATTAGTGCGTAGTAGATATATAGATGAAAAATGTTTTCCATTCCACCGAACATTTCATTACCAAGACTTCACCTAAAATACATACGCGTTTTAGGTGCCCTGAATAAATAAATAAAAAAAAATGCCCTTTGTGTATGTTTGTGTGTGTCTATGCACACGATGACTCAGAAATTAAAATTCGATAAATACCAAACTTGATGATTAAGTTAAGCATATTCCAAGAATGTGACACGAGGATTTACAAGAAAATAACCTAACCCCAAACTACCCTTTATATGAAAAAAGTTTGGAAAATGTTGATATTCTAAACATAGCTCAGTATGGATGACTTTTGCATAACCAGTATGAGCTTGACAAAAACTTACTACAAACAAATCTAGATCTCGTTAAAATACATAGCTTAAGCTCAGTATTTACCAAGGATGTGACACTAAGATTTTCAAGAAAATCCCCCTCCCCTAACTATCCTTTAATAGAACATTTTTCGAAAATTTTGATTTTCTCAAAAATGGCTCTAATGATTTTGACTAAAATAACATATTTTAAACATCTTTCTATGACAAAGGAATGAATATAATGAATTTCTTCGAATACCTCTAAAGACCTCTTCATTCTGGATGTAAGAGATAGGTCAAAACATACCACACAACAAATGAGTCTCATTAAAACACACAATGTTTCATATACATTTGTGTGTGTGTGTGAGAGAGAGAGAGTGTGAGAGTGTGAGAGTGTGTGTGTACAATTTTAAACTAGTTAAATCTTCTCAAGCGCAAAGTCAACTTTCATTTAATCTTTTTTTTTTCTCTCCCGCGAATGCAAAAGTGAACCGAATTGCAATTGTTTCACATTGCGATGTCTTTAAAAGTTTTGGCTATCCTTTAACTTAGTTATTCCCTTGTTTCCCCTTCTACTTATAAGGAACTAATTAATAAGGTCATTCTGATAATGCTTATCTCGTGAAATAGAAAGAATAACTTTTTGTAAGAAGTTTGTTTGTAGAACAAGTAGAGAAATTCATGCGAATGGAACACATCAGATTTATTCTCCTCTTTAAGTTATTTTGAATGTTAGTGCTGGTTTTTCATTTCTGCACTCAGATCTATCTAGTTATTAACATGGATAGGTAGAGTTAGACCGAAAAATTGAATGCCATAGCCGGGATTTGAACCACGGATCTCCCGGTTTCTAGCCGGTTGCTTTACCACTGAGCTACCATGACAACATACCGGCATAGCATTGAATTTCTCAGCTGACTCGCATGTTTCCCAGTAAACCATACAAGAGGATCTCAAGTTATTTTGAAATGACCAACCCCAATGGCAACTAACAATGTTGTAAGTGCTTTAAGTCCCAGTAAGCATAGTTTCAGCCAACTATCCAACTCCTGTCCTACACAGGTTTCTGTAAGAAAACAGTTAAAATTATCACAATTGTCCATAATAGTTGTCTAAAACTATGTTTCTGGGGACACTTACAACATTATAAGTCGCCATTGGGATTGTCATCTCAAAATAATTTGAGATCACCTTATGGTTTACCGGGAAACATGCGAGTCAGTTGAGAAATTCAATGCTATGCTGGAATGTTGCCATGGTAGCTCAGTGGTAGAGCAACCGGCTAGAGATAATGAGATCCGTGGTTCAGATCCCGCCTATGGTATTGAATTTTTCAGTCTGACTCTACCTATCCAACTCCTGTCCTACACACGGTTTCTGTGAGAAAACAATTAAAATTATCATAGTTATTAGCATTTCTTCTTCACAAATGTTAGTTTCCTATGTTCCATTTGAATGATTTTCGTGGTTATTCCTAATGCCACGCGTGTCCTTAGAAAGCTGTTTGTGTTACTCGGGTGGAGAGGGTGGCTGCGGCTTGTATGAACAGAACACGTGTTCTCGTGTCACACTTACAAAAGATGGAACGACGTTTTCCCAAGCACTGCAACACCAGAATAAGTAATAGGTATTTATTAATGAATACCTCACGTGACGGCGGACGTGAGATGAGAAAAAGATGAAGAGCAGCGCCACAGACGGTAAAGTTACGTAAGATACCGCCAGATGTGCACTTCTCTCTGGTAAAATAATACCGAATTGCGTAGGAAGTACCAATTGATGCACATTTTGCTTATAGATGCCGTTTAAAAAATCTGATGTATTCCATTCACATGACTTTTTTTCATCGCTGTAACAAATTATTATTAAAAAGCATACTCTTCTGTCTACTTTATGATAAATGAGATAATTATCAGAAATTGTCTTAATTACTTGCTTGCTTGTAAGTAGAAAGTAAATAAGGGAATGCACTAGGCTAAAACGAATGTTGCCATGTGGTGGTTGAAATCCGTTTTTATGCAGAGCTAGAGGATCAAACTTTCCGTGTGAGATAAGTTTAAATGTTTTAAAACTGAAATCAATCACAAGGAATATCTCTAAAATGGCCAGTTCCACAAAAAAAAAAAAAAAAAAAAAATATATAGATATATATATATATCTATATATTGTGTGTTTTATCGTAATATGCATTCTTTTTGTACAGTAACTTTTTGTCTATCTCTTACGGTTTACCAGTTATGCAAAATTCGATGAAAATCATCCAAAATAAAGAGATCTGCAGAAGCTATTCTCAGAAAATTGAAAATATACATTTTATTTGCAATTTAAATACCTTTAATTTACGGTATTTTAATCAAAATCGTTAGAGCCATTTTTGAGGGAATTACAATTTTCGAAATTTTTTCTATGTAAAGAGAAGTTTGGGGTGGGAAGATTTTCTTGAAAATCCTGGTGTGGCATCCTTGGAAGATAACAAACTTAAATACTAAGTATGGTATTTTACCGAATTTTCATTTTTTTGAGTTATCGTGTTCACAGACACATTTTTCTAAAAATGGTTTTTTTTTTTTGTTTTTGTTTGGATTCAGGGCGACCCAAAACCCTTATTTCCCGTGAAATTTCGGTATCGAATTTTTGTGTGCATTACAATACCTTGTCTATACACTATGTACATAGTACGCGTAGAGAAAGTAACTAGAAGAGTTAGGTAATACAGTTACTTTATTGCAGATAGATCTGTCTTGACAAAGATCGGCTGGCCATGTGAGTGAACGGTTGCCCGTACTAGAAAAACTCGAGTATCAGCTGAGTTTCAAACCCAGTCTTGGGATTCGTACGAGTTATCGCAGTCGTTTCAGATATGAGACCAGAATAGGCAAATGCCAAAAAGTCCAGTTTGTCTTCGGATCTTTAAAATAAAAGCAAGTCCACCTGGGTAGTGTGGATTAGCGAGTTCGAATCTCGCTTAGGGTGAGTTACCTGGATAAGTTTTTTTCTCGGGGTTTTATCCTGAGAAAACGAATGTCGAGTAACTATAGGCTCTATGGACCATGAGATCATTTGAGTATAATTCACTGTCCGATATGACCAACCGGGTTAAAGTTGCAAACGAAAAAAAAAAATCTGATGTGTTCCACTCACATCTCTGCAACAAATGTTACCTTCCGTGCTGTAATGGTTACCATAATAACTTCATATACACAAGGTCGCGGTTCAAAACCGGCGGAGGACGATGGATTTTTTCGGGCGTAAAAATCCTTAGAATGGCTTCCTTCGAACGGGAAGTAAAGCCGTGGGGCCCATGTCATAGATTTATTGCACGTAAAAGAATCTCAAGCCTGATAGAGTGACCTCTGAGCAAAATTAAGTGGTCTTTCACGCCCAGTATAGAATGAGACGCTGAGAACCACAGCAGTTAAAGAGCGTATAAATAACACACAATTTCAATCTTCATTTTATGCAAACAATTATTGCTAAAAAGCTTATGCCTCTATTTATTTCATACTAATCGAGAGCAGAAATGGACATATTACTTGTTTCCATTTAAGTTTCCAGGAGTTGAACAATTACCGTATGAGAAAATACAAGTTTTTACTTTCTCCATACGCACTATGTACATAGTGTATAGAGAAAGTATTGCACTCCACCAAAAATTCGATACCGAGATTTCACCGGAAATATATGTTTTAGGGTCCCCAATATCCAAAAAAAGCATGTTCACAAAAACGTCCGCGCGCGTGTGTGTGTGTCCGTGTGTCTGTGAACACGATAACTCAAAAACGAAAAGTCGGTAAAATACCAAACTTGGTATTTAAGTTTAGTATCTTCCAGGGATGCGACACGAAGATTTTGAGAAAAATCCCCCCACCTCCAACTACCCTTTACATGGAACTTTTTTCGAAAATTTTGATTTTCTCAAAAATGGCTCTAACGATTTTTATTAAAATTTCGGATATTAAACATATTTACCTGAAAAAATGAAATGTATATCTTGAATTTTCTGGGAATAGCCTCTGAGGAGTAGTTTATTCTGGATGAATTTTACTAAATTTTGAATAACTGCTAAACCGTAAGGGATGGACAAAAACTTACTACACAACAAATGTATAGCACATTAAAACACACAATTTATCTTATATACATTTTTTTCGTGGAGTTCGTCGTTTTTGTGACATTCCTTATTTTTGGTTTCTGCTATGAAAAACGTATACTTTTCTCATACTGGAACTTGTCAACTCCTATCCATATAAACAAAGGAACTTCATTGACATAGCAACCAGCTTTTGACTATTACTTTAACCTACGATTGTCCCTTATTTCGCTTCTACTTACAAGGATGCGAGTAATAAGACTATTTCTGCTAATTTTTTCTGATAAGCATAGAGTAAATAGAAGTATAAGCTTTTTAAGAATTATTTGTTGCAGGGATACGTAGAAAGTCATGTGAATGGTACACATCAGATTTTTTAAAGCTGAAACTAATGACAAGGAATATATCAAAAACGGCCAGCCTCACGAAAACATTGTATATAATTAAATTGTGTGTTTTAACGAGTTATACCTTTTTTTGTGTGCTAGATTTTTGTCTATCTCCGATGGTTTAACCATTATGTAAAATTCTGCAAAACGCATCCAAAATAAAGAGGCCTTCAGAGACTATTTTCAGAAAATTCAAAGTATACATTTTTTGTGATATAAATATCTTAAATATAGGATATTTTAATCAAAATCATTTAGAGCCATTTTTGAAAAAAACAAACTTTTCAAGAATTTTTTCATGTAAAGTGTATTTTGGGGGGATTTTCTTGAAAATTTTTGTTTCCCATCGCTGGAAGATGCTAAACATAAATACCAAGTATAGTATTTAACGATATTTGTGTTTTCGAGCTATAGTGTCCACAGACAAACACACACACACACACACACACACACACACACACACACACACACACACACGCTCGTGCGCACGTATTTTTTTCTAAAAAATACTTTTTTCGGACTCACGGGACCTTAAAACTATATTTCTCGTGCAATCTGGACATCGAATTTTTGGGTGGAATACAATACCTTCGTTAGCTACTTTGTGTACATAAGGGCTTGAGAAAGTAAAAAAATCTGTTACTAATTTTATAAATTACAGTTTATGGAACATTTAGTAAGATTTTCAGGCTCATTGGATTAAAATTGTAGAAGGAGATAAATTTTGAAAATACTTTTTAACGCAGGCACATTTAAAATTAAAAACTATTAAAGCGACTTAATTCGCTTAATAATAGATTTTATATCACATGGCTACAAAAAGGTTAAATTTGTAATTTTAAATGCCTAAAAGTTAGATTTGCAACACATTCGCTCCCTTAAGCTGCGTTATTTAATGCACAGGAAACATTTCTCGAATGAACGATATGAAGAGAGTGCCTGAGTTTAGAAATAGAAAAATCTGAAGCGTTCCGTTCACATGCCTTTCTCTACACCTCTGCAACAAATTATTGTTAAAAAACTTATGCTTCTTTTTACTTCATGCTAATCGAGAAAAAACTAGTAGAAATAGTCCTATTACTTGCTTCCTTACAGCAAAAGGAAAATAAGGGAGTAGCATAGGCTAAAGATGTAGTCAAAGGCTGGTTGCTCTGTGACTGAAGTTCCTTTGTTTGTATGGACAGGAGTTGACAAATTATCGTATGAGAAAAGCATGTTTTTTATAGCTGAAACCAAAAACAATTAATATCTCAAAGACAATCACCTCCACGAAAAAAATGTATATAACATAAATTGTGTGTTTTAAAGTGCTCTACTTTTGTTGTGTGGCAAGTTTTTGGCCATCTCTTACGGTTTAGCAGTTATGCAAAATTCCTTAAAATCCATCCAGAATAAAATAGTCTTCAGAGGCTATTCCCAGAAAATTCAAGATCTACATTTTATTTTCCAGGTAAATATCTTTAATATACGATATTTGAATAAAATCCTTAGTCACTTTTTATAAAATAAAAAAAAAATCGAAATTTTACCATGCAAAAGGTAGTTGGGTATGGGGGGATTTTCTTGAAAATCTTCGTGTCGCATTCCTGGAATATACTGGACTTAGATACCGAGTTTGGTATTTAAGGGACTTTTCGTTTTTGAGCTATGCTGTCCAAAATATGTATTTCCGGTGAAATCTCGGTATTGATTTTTTTCTCTTTACACTATGTGCATAGAACGTGTAGAGTAAGTAAAAATGTAACGCAAAAGAATGAATCACTCAACGCTCACATTAATTTTTACTTTCTCTACACGTACAATGTGCATAGTGTATAGAGGAAGTATTGTATTGCACCCAAAACTTCGATACCGAGATTTCACTGAAAATACATGTTTTAGAACCCCCTGAATCCAAAAAAAGCATTTTTACAAAAATGCTCATGTGTGTGTGTGCGTGTGCGCGTGTGTGTGTGTGGTATGTCTATGGACAGCATAGCTCAAAAACGAAAAGACCGTTGAATACCAAACTTGGTATTTAAGTTTAGTATCTTCCAAGGATGCGACACAAGGATTTTGAGAAAAATCCTCCCACCCGCAACTACCCTTTATATGGAACTTTTTTTCGAAAATGTTGATTTTGTCAATGACTCTAACGATTTTGATTAAAATATCGTATATTAAAGATATTTTCCTAGCAAATAAAATTCATATCTTGAATATTCTGGGAATAGCCTCTGAAGTCTACTTTATTCTGGATGAGTTTTACGGAATTTTGCATAACTGATAAACCGTAAGAGATGGACAAAAACTTACCACACAAAAATGTAGAGCACGTTAAAACACACAATTTATGCTACAAACATTTTTTTTTTGTGGAGTTGATCCTTCTTGAGATATTCCTTGTTTTTGTTTTCAGCTTTGAAAAACTTACACTTCCTCATACAGGAGTTTGTTAACTCCTACCCATACAAATAAAGGTACTTCAGGAATAGTAACCAGCTTTTGTTTATCACTTTAAGGGAGTACCCCTTATTTCGCTACTACTTACATGGAAGCAAGTAAAAGACTATTTCTGCTAATTTTTCTCGGTTAATATCAAGTAAATAGAAGCATAAGCTTTTTAACAATAATATGTTGCAGAGATGTAGAGAAAGTCATGTGAATGGGGCACATCAGATTTTTAAAGAAGTTATTCACAATAACCAATATTCTGCCCGCTTGTATTTAGCATTCACCGAGAGTGCTAACGAGAGACAGGTATGGAAATGTGCGACTTTTGCAGATGGAAACGGTGTGTTTTCCAGCTGCTAGTCATACGTTAAGTGGGACGGTTGCACAACGATGTATATGCTGCACAAAAGTGCATTAGCAGGTTGTCGTTTACCACACACTTTTCCTAAATTAGCTGGTGCTATGGTGTGCTTGTCCCAGCAAACATGTTTAGAAATCATAACGGACGTTTCATAGCGTGTGCTGGAAATAGGGAATTCTTTGTTTAAGTTTACCTAGTTGCTGGAACGTAAAATATTGTTTTGACTATATGCTAGTGCTAACGTCATTTGATCTAATGGTAACAATAAAGCAAGCAGTGATTGGAATAGTATTATCAATACCATCGATAAAATATTTTAAATAAAATAATCCCTGTTTATATAACTACGAGGCGTAACTTGTTTTAAAAAAAAGAACCCAGACCTGTAAATTTTAACTAACATACAACATCCTAACAAGACCTAAAAACGTGTTTCTGCGGGCATTATTTTGACTAACACACAAATCACATAGTTTAAAACTCTGAAGTTTTCCATTCACATGACTTTCTCTACATATAGAGTCTTATTACTTGTTTCCTTGTAAGTAGAAGCGAAATAAGGGCGTACCATAGGTTAAAGTGATAGTCAAAAGCTGGTTGCTGTGTGACTTAAGTTTCTTTGTTTGTATGGACAGGACTTGATAAATTCCTCTATGAGAAAGGTATGTCTTTTAAAGCTGAAACCAATAAGAAGCAAAATCTCAAAAACGATCAACTCCATGAAAAAATGTATATGACAAAAATTGTGTGTTTTATCGTGATCTACATTTTTTGTGCAGTAAGTTTTTGTCTATCTCTTAAGATTTAGCAGTTATGCAAAATTCGGTAAAATTCATCCAGAATAAAATAGTCTTCAGAGGCTATTCCCAGAAAATTCAAGATATACACTTTATTTGTCAGGTAAATATCTTTAATATACGATATTTTAATCAAAAGCGTTAGACTCATTTTTGAGAAAATAAAAATGTTCTAAAAAAGTTCCATGTAAAAGGTAGTTGGGGGTGGGGGGATTTTCTTGAAAATCTTCGTGTCGCATCCTTGGAAGATACCAAACTTAAATACCAAGTGGGGTATTTAACGGTCTTTTCGTTTATGAGCTATGCTGCCCACATACACACACATAGATATCCCCGGACATTTTTCTAAAAATACTTTGTTTTGAATTCAGGGGTCTCAAAACATATATTTCCGGCGAAATCTTGGTATCGAATTTTTGGATGCATTACAATACCTTCTCTATACACAATGCACATAGTACATATAGAGAAAGTAAGATTGTGTTAAATTTCACAACACGTTGTTTCTTCTTAGTGTATGATAATTATTGATTCATCACAAGCAAAGGATTTTTGAAGGTAGAATTAGGCTGAAAATTCAATATCATAGCCAGTGAGCACATTTACAAATTATTGTTTGTTTTTGTTGCGTATTGATATTAGAATGTTTCTCTCCTTCGACGTAGCTCCTGTATTAAAATCCAAAGTGTGCGGCTTGAAAAAAATTGATTTTCTGCCTTCACCTTCCTCAGTGTAATTTGCAGGGGCACACCTATCAACCTATTATGGTTCAAAGAACAGGCAAGTAATCCTGTATAGAAGATCCTTGAACGTTTTCTATCCTTGAGAGTAAATAATGATTGTAAAAGAAAATGTTTGTGGTTTTAGCTACCCAAGTAGAATCTATAAACAAACAGTCAGTTTTAGAATGACAGAACATAATTAATGGCTTCCTGCTGAGCTAACATCTGTTGTGTATAGTGTTAGTGTATAAAACATTACGTTGCTTAAAGAGCGTAACCGAAGGCTGTGGTGTACTTAGAAAGCCAACTAAGTTCTTAGACGTAATGAATAATCGTTCTTGGATCCTTTTTTAAACCTCTAGGTATAGATATTACTGGACCTTTTCGTGTTTTTTTTAATAAAAATACAGTTCCGGGGGCTTATCGGGACTCTAGCGCTGTATTCCTTTTTTTTCATCAATGTCCTTACATTGATTTTGCTGACCTATTTGATTTACCTTCTACTTTTTGATTCTAAATACACACTTACATACATACATACATACATACATACATACATACATACATACATACATACATACATACATACATACATACATACATACATACATACATACATACATACATACATACATACATACATACATACATACATACATACATACATACATACATACATACATACATACATACATACATACATACATACATACATACATACATACATACATACATACATACATACATACATACATACATACATACATACATACATACATACATACATACATACATACATACATACATACATACATACATACATACATACATACATACATACATACATACATACATACATACATACATACATACATACATACATACATACATACATACATACATACATACATACATACATACATACATACATACATACATACATACATACATACATACATACATACATACATACATACATACATACATACATACATACATACATACATACATACATACATACATACATACATACATACATACATACATACATACATACATACATACATACATACATACATACATACATACATACACACACACGAACACACACACATACATACATAACAATGCCCAAGGCGGTACTCGAGCCCACGATCCCCTGCGCCACGAAGCAACAAATCGAGTCACTTTAGCGAGCGCGGCCATAGAGACTGGCATTTTAATTGCATACGACACCACAAGCGGTGGACAATGATCATACATGTATTGATTGGAAAAGAAATGTTATAACGAAACATACTATTAATACATTTAGGGTATCTCTATGGCATTTGTTAGATATGAGGACTAAGGAAAATATGTACAAAACTTCAGTAAGGGCCAAACGTGTTGTTATTACAATGGTTCTTATAAGGAATGTTCAGTTTTAGAATGTGAAGAAACTAGGATGTTTAGGAAGAGGACAGTTAAAAAGGAATGGGCCAAAATACCATAAAAAATCTGATGTGTTCCATTCACATGACTTTCTCTATATCTCTGTAACAAATTACTGTTAATAAGCTTATTCTCTTATTTATTTCATGCTAATCGAGAAGAATTAGCAGAAATAGTCTAATTTCTTGCTTTATTGTAAGTAGAAGCGAAATAAGGGAGTACCATAGATTAAAGTGAAAGCCAAAAGCTGGTTGCTATGTGACTGAAGTTCGTTGTTTGTATGAACACGAGTTGGCGGATTCCTGTATGAAAAAAGTATACATTTTACCAAAAATAAGGAATATCTCAAAAACGATCAACTCCACGAAAAAATGTATGTGTCATAAATTGTATGTTTTAACGTGCTCTGCATTTTTTGTGTGTTAAGTTTTTGTCCATCTCTTACGGTTTAGTAGTTATGCAAAATTCATCCAGAATAAAGTAGTCTTCGGAGGCTATTCCCAGACAATTCAAGATTTACACTTTATTTGTCAGGTAAATATCTTTAATATACAATATTTTAATCAAAATCGTTAGAGCCATTTTTTATAAAATCAAAATTTTCGAAAAAGGTTCCATGTAAAGGGTAGTTGGGAGTGGGGGGATTTTCTTGAAAATCTTCGTGTCGCATCCTTGGAAGATACCAATTTTAAATACCAAGTTTGGCTTTTAAAGGACTTTTCGTTTTTGAGCTATGCTACCCACAGACACACACACACACATACACACACACACTCACACACACTCACACACACAGTCAGACAGACACACACGGACATTCTTCTAAAATGCTTTTTTTTTTTTTGGATTAAGGAGGTCTCAAAGCATGTTTTTCCGGTAAAATCTCGGAATCGAATTTTTGGGTGCATTACAATACCTTCTCTATCCCTATGTATATTGTACATATGGGGTTAGAAAAAGTAAAAATTTAAGCAACAAAGTTAATAAATATAAAATCTAAGAGAAATTTAATCGAAATTGGAAAATTTTTGGGTAGAGTAAGAGCCAAATGGTTGAAGAAAAATTAGTAAGTAGAGCAAAAATGAAAATTAAATGATAGTAGGTAGTAGATTTAAGATATAAGTGGGACCCAATAGCTCGACACATCAGGGTTTGTGTCTGTTGGTCTCCAGGATACACAGTGTGGTGATAAGTGAAGACATGTATACTATTTTGTGAATCTTCTCGACATAAACTCATTATTTTATCATCATTATGATTCTTTGTAATACGACGCTACAATGGCTGAATCGTCCCCCCTCAAAGGTTTTCTTTACATCTTTGATATTATATTCTCACACGAAAACATTATTTATTTATTCTTCCCCCCTCCTAAAAAGCAAGCACATTCTTTTGAAGCTAAGATTCTTGACACTTATTATTTCATGTGTGCAAACTGAATTTTATCGTTAGTTGAATGGAGAAGCTGCAGGAAACCTAAAAGTAACATATCCGCTTTGATCTTAAAGCAGAATACTGAGAAATACTTCCTTGTAGAACATCCCGTCGGAGAAATGGCGCTGCAAACTGTGTTCGATGATTCCTCCGTTAAATACATTTATTTTAATTTATTGACTTTTAACTCCTGTTCTTAATTTCACAAGTGATGCGTTAATTTTAATTTCTTCTGCGTGACATGACATCATAGCACTCACTTGGGGTATAGGTTGTGTCGCTGTCATTCGTAATGCTTCTAGAAGTTTAGATCCACCATCTAGTTGTTTTCTGATTTTACAATGCACCTATGTAATAATTTATCATGAGTTTTTGTAAGAGCTTAGTAATCCATATTCTATAGAAAAATTGCATAAAATCAACTAGAAAACTGGTTTATTCCTAATAGAAACATCTAATTAAGCATCTAGAACCATCTATGATCTTCAATACAACGTACCTCGTGTTCATTAGATCGCTTTTTCACTGACAAGGTACATTTGCAAAGTGTCCCATCGATATTGAAAATAAAATTAATTACGATGGTATAATAAATACTCACTGCACCAATTTTAGCTACCCATAGTTGTAATTATACATGTTGGTGCGGCTTATAGACATTAATAAACAGGTATAACATAAAGAGTACTCTATCCCATTTAACGGTATGTATCTATCATTAAGTATGCTTTTGGCTCTTGGTATAAAAATCTGTGAAACACAAATGTAAACAACAATAAGCGCATTGTTATCTGAAATGCAGAAGATTCAAATTGTTGAACACCCAACTGCACAACTTAATTATTTTATTCAATACACATTTCGTTTACATTAATAATTGTAAACCAAGACCCACATATTTTGTATATATACACATACACAAAATAAATTGTGTGCTATAACGAGATCTACATTTTTATAGAAAGTTTTTTTTCTCGTACAGTTTACCAGTTATGCAAAAGTCATCTAGAATGAAGAGGTCTTCAGAGGCTAATCCAAGAAAATTCAAGCTATATCTTTTATTTTTACGGTAAATATCTTTTATATACGATATTTTAATCAAAATCGTTAGAACCATGTTTGAGAAAAACAAAATTTTCAAAATTTTTTCCATGTAAAGGGTTGTTTTGTGTAGAGGGATTTTCTTGAAATATTTCATGTCACATCCTTGGAAAATGCTGAGCTTAATTATCAAGTTTGGTATTTAACCGACTTTCCATTTTTGAGCTATGGTGTTCACAGATACATTCATTCACACATACAAGTGCGCGCGCGTCCGCCTGCGGTGCCATAAGTAGTTAAAGGGGACGTTAAACACTACAAAAAAAAAACAACGTGCGCGCGCACACGCACACCCAGATTACTTTCTTAGAAAATGCTTTTTTTTTTTTTTGGATACAGTGGAATCTAAACTTATATTTCCAGTGAAACCCTGGGTGAATTATAATACATATCTCCTCTATCTTGTACTATATACATTGTACATGATAGAGAAAGTAAAAAAGGTTCTGTCCGTTTCTTTTTTTTTTTTTTTTTTTGCTGAATAGTGTGCTTGAAATCTGATGTAAGAGACTAGCAGAGGTATCTTCCAGAAAAAAATAAAGGAATAGTAGTATATCATTCAGAATGTGCAAATATATATTAGCTGCTGTTGACGATTGCATATATAATATTAAAGTTTTTCCTTATTTGTATGATTGGATTCGTCTAGCAAGAGGTTATCTGCAACTATTGATCTTGTCCGGGAAGAAATAAATAGACAAGAGTAATTTGAAACTTCTACTAAATCGCTTCCCCTCCTTCCTTCTCTACCTCTTGCAATATATTCCTCTATTGCTTTGGCTTGTACACTACTTTTCCATCATCTAGTAAAGTTTCCTGTAAATGTGTTGTTGAATTATCTTACCATAACATCTCCGGTCTTCTCTTGTTTCTTCTGCACACACATTTACACAATACCTTACTTATCTAATCTCCATCCTTAATTGGCGCATAAATTCTTCTCAAAACTTTTCTTTTATTTCATCTCAGTGTATCTTCCTGTGTAGTATTACGATACATTTTCTGCGACTTAGGTTATTACATGTCTTATGAATATTTTATAGATTTGATATTGCTAATAAACATGTTTTCATTAGACATATTCAAATCCAAATAAAATGCTATGTTTTCAGTTCTAATTGTTCCTTTTGTACATTTATTTAATGTGTTAAATGTTTAAATATACAAGGCAGTGCGGTTGTAAGGCTTTAATAATTTGTCTCAAAATTAACCCCTCACATATCAGGAAGCATTTAATGAATTTTCATAAATATGTTATGCATGTACATTAATAATCTTTATTTCTCCTGGTGAAAAGTTTATACTTTTATCTGCAAAACTTTATCTTTAAAAAATTATGTTGTGGAAAAAAAAGAAGAAAATTTAAATGGGTGATTTCATGCACCTCTTATTCAGATACCTTTCAAAGCAGAATATTCAAATTTTTACACGTGTTCTGAATATATTTATTACTATAACTGCCAGAATCAGAAGTGTATGGCTCAAGATACTTATTTTAAAACATACTGGATTTGTGGGAAAAAAAAAAAAAAGATTAAAGATCTCAATTTTCAAATACTTAAAAATTTCTAGTTTCCATAATTTGTAAGCTAGGCTTATGAATCAAATAGCCAGAAGTAACTAACATGTGCTAGATAAATGTAGAGTAAAAGGTACATGTGTATCAGAAAATATATTATCGAGAAATTTGCAATGCTAATCTGACTAACTTCAACAAATTCCAGGGTCATAATCATATGAATCTTTATTCGTGGACTCTGTCTGCTTCTCAGCATTCCTCCTATTGGTCCTGGCTTGCTTTGTGGACTGTTGAGCAGCTGTTCAGTATCAAAATTTCCCTCAAGTTTTTAAATAATTAAAATCTGATGTGGTACAATCACATGACTTTCTCTAGCTGCTCTATAAACTTCTTGCAAAAGATTAATCTTCTTTCTACACAATGCTAATCGACATAGACATTAGCAGAATGTTCTTGTTATTTAGTTCCTTATAATGTAAAAGGAAACTAAAGGAATGCACTAGGCTAAACTGATAGACACCTGTTTTAAACTCTGTCGATATACGATTGTCATTGAAAATCACTTCTATGCTTGTCCAGGAGTAAAACAAAAAAACAAAAAAAAAAACAAAACAAAAAAAAGGACACTTCCTGTCTAAGAAAAGTATAACTACTTCAAAAACTTAAACCAATGACAAGGAATATCTTGGAAACGATTAACTCCACAAAGACGTAAAGGACATAAATTGTGTATTTTGACGAGATCTACATTTTTGTATAGTAAGATTTTCTCTGTATCTTATGGTTTAGCAGTTAAGCAAAATTCGACAAA
Organism: Hymenopus coronatus; assembly: GCA_030762935.1. Taxonomy (NCBI): domain Eukaryota; kingdom Metazoa; phylum Arthropoda; class Insecta; order Mantodea; family Hymenopodidae; genus Hymenopus; species Hymenopus coronatus. The sequence continues at coordinate 53,206,137 of CM060886.1, forward strand.
GTTCATCGAGAAGTGGCTATTCCCAGAAAATTCAAGATATACATTTTATTTAGGATGTGAATAGCTTTAATACACGGTGTAATCGTTAAGAGCTATTTTTAAAAAAAATCAGAATTTTCGAAAATTCCTCCATGCAAAGGGTAATTTGTGGTAGAGGGTATTCTTGAAAATCTTCGTGTCGCATCCTTGGAAAATATTAAACCGGAATACCAAGTTTGGTACTTAACAGTATTTTCGTTTTTGAGTTATGCTGTCCACAAATTCGGACACACACACACGGACGTTTTTCTGAAAATGCGTTTTCTTTATTAAGGGGGTCCTAAAACATGTATTTCCGGTATCGAATTTTGGGTGGAATACAATATTTCCTCTATACACTATGTACATAGTGCATGTAGAGAAAGTAAAAATGGACGCGCCATATTAAAAGTATATATTTGTGAATCAGAAAACTTCAGAGAATATAACTATTGTCATTTTTGATCCCTTCAAATGTAAATGGCGTTTTATTTATGGACGCTCTTTAAATACTGTGGTTCTCAGCGTCCCATTCTATACTGGGCGTGAAAGACCGCTTAATTTTGCTTAGAGGCCTCTCTATCAGGCTTGAGGTTCTTTTATGAGCCGTAAATCTACGCCATGGGACCAACGGCTTTACTTCTCTTCCGAAGGAAGCCATGGTAAGCATTTTTACGCCCGAAAAAATTCATCATCCTCCGTCGGTTTTGAACCCACGACCTTGGGTGTATGAAGTCAGCATGGTAACCATTACACCACGGAGGGCGATTTGATTCCTTCATAGTACCTTGTACCCTATATTTGTTGTCAGTAGTTCCAAGACACTAAGCAACTTGACATGCTGGATTTTATGTTACAGGGCCGAGATGTTGGGATGACGTCATCTTCATTACTAGCCATGGATACGACTCTGCACCAGCGTCCGGATGAGAGGGCGGCGGGCGTTATTTCTGGGGCAGATCCATACCGAGAGCTGGAGCTGTATCTCGAGAAAGTCAATGTGAGTACACACAGACGCTGAATTAAAAACTGTGACGTTTTACATACACAAGACTTGCTCTACATTTCTCCAACAAATTATTGTTAAAAAGCTTATGCTTCTATTTACTTCATGTTAATTGAGAACAAATTAGCAGAAGCTTCCTTGGAACTACAAGTGATAGGTTAAAGTGATAGTCAATAATTTTAAAGCTGAAACCAAATTAATCTTAAAAACAATCCATTCCACGAAAAAAATGTACATAATATAAATTGAGTGTTTTAACAAGCTCTACATTTTTGTTAAGTAAGTTTTTCTATCTCTTATGGTTTGCCAGATATATAAAATTCCGTTAAATTAATCCAGAATAAAGTAGTCTTCAGAGACTCTTCCCAGAAAATTCAAGATATACATTTTATTTGTCTGATAAATATCTTTAATATACGATATTTTAATCAAAATCGTAAGAGCCATTTTTTAGAAAATCAAAATGTTTGAACCTTTTTCCATGTAAAGGGTAGTTGGGGGTGAAGGGATTTTCTTGAAAATCTTCGTATCGCATCCTTAGAAGATACTGAACTTATATACCAAGTTTGGTATTTAACGGTCTTTTCGTTTTTGAGCTATGTTACCCACAGACTCACACGGACAATTTTCTAAAAATGCTTTTTTTTTTTGTTCAGGTGGTCTCAAAACATGTATTTCCGGTGAAAATCTCGGGATCGAATTTTTGGGTGCCTTGTAATACCTTCTCTATACACTATGTACATAGTGCGTATAGAGAAAGTAAAATAGATAATTTTTATATCTACTTCATTTTAGTTTAGATAAACATTTGCAGAAATATCTACATTACACATTTCGTTATAGATACATAGCAGCAATAGTCAAATGTTATTAAGAATCCTACATATATATGCCGACCTTAAAATTCCATACTCTTTCCATGTAATCGCAAGAAACAATTGAAAATCGAGAGGACTTTGAAAATGAACGATTCCAATAGTATTATTTTTGTAGCATTATTCAGTGCTTTAATATATATCTACAGTTTTGTGTAGTATGTTTTCTTTTATCGCTAAATGCATACCATTATACAAGATTATTTAACATTCCTTCTAAATAAAGTTGACTCCACAGACTACACCTAAAAAATTCAATATGTACATATAATTTGTCATGTAAATGTCTCTAATGTTTTAATCAAAATCGTTTAAGTATTTTGAGAAAATAAAAATCTTCGAAAATGAACCACGTAAAACATGGGTAAGACTGCACTTAATATCTGCATACTTGAATGTTAAGTATCCAGCCATAGTGTAGTATTACGTTGGTTTTTGTTTGGCATGAAAGTATGCTGTATGTTCACTAAATTAGTGTGAGGTTACAGAGCAGGAAGTAGTTCTGAAACTACTTACAAATAATTATTTCATGAATGGAAATTTACCGAGCCGGGTGGCTCAGGCGTTTAGTCTGAGATTGGCATTCCTGTGACTTTATTTTATCTCCATATTATCCAACCGGTTTCTTTCAGGATTGTAAGTGTCGGAGAGGACAGCGGTAATGGCGCCCTTTCGTGATGGTGACAGTCCTCTGGAAATACAGCTCTCATTGGCGGGATGGCATTGGAAATTGTCTGTAGACCCAGGAGTTCGGTCAGACCTGGGTGCGGGCTACTAGCGCTTCCCGCGTAGAGATGAAGAACTACTTGGAGTGGCTACAGTGCCTCCCTCCGCACTGGTCGGTATCGGCAGGCCATTGTAATTACTTTTATCTCATCCTCTCTTCCTAGGGTCTGACGTAGAATAATCCAATGGCTTCAGCATGGGTTCCTCTCCAAAATTATTCACACTTTTCGTTGAAGTTGAATCAGAGATACCTCTTTGGAACGACTCCTAAAACGGAATGAAACCGATGAAAGAGGAACCATCAGTTTATATATTCCTTTGTCTTCCCGTTTTCTCGAAATTCAGATAAGACCTGCGACATCAGCCAGCATAACAGCTCAGAACTTTTAGAAGTTAATAAGGGATATAACAGCTCATTTTTGTTCTTTTCAGACTTGGACCTATGAGAGATATGGCCCCGAAACAGTCTTTGTTTTCGATCTTCTTTCACTAAAATAAAAAAGAAAAACAGTTAATATTACAATGGTCCGTTGCAAGTTTTTCAAAATATTTTCCAGTTCAGTGTATCAACAAAGTACAATGTTAAATATACCCGTTCTGCTCGTGATGACATAAGAGGTACGTAAAGACAGAATTTCACTACACATTTACTAGTAGACGCAAGAAGCACATGCTCTCCGAATTGTATCTGAACAGAGAAGACAAAACAAGGATGGCCGGGAGCAGTAGCTTCGCCAGTTTAGCGGACACTGAGTATACCGATACCATCCCTGTGTTGTATACCTTCAATCTTCGTAGCGCTGATAGCTTTCAATCCCTCAAACAACACCCCATCTGCTCTATCTAGTGCGGTTCAGAGTGCTCAATTCGATGTGCGGCTTACATACTTGTTAGGGGCTGTTCATCACTATATGTAGAGGGAACACTCATGAACGTGAAATGATAGCTGGAGTATTTATTCGATTGGGATAAAAACTTTACATTTAAAAGAATTTTACTAGAAGTAATGGATGTGTAAATGTGCGAATTGAGGTTGATGTAATGTGCAGCTGAGGGATCCATCCACCATGTTCTAAATGACGGCGGCGACACATGTGTGCGTGTGTGTGTCTCTGAGCCTCATTTCCCACGACTTGTTAACGTACAGCTGTCCATCTTCGCCATGTGGCAACATAATCTTGCGGCTACAGTAAACATCACATCACTGCAACATTAAAGTGTGGGAGGAGGTACCATTCACTTCCGCGAATTCCAGTTCTAGCACTTGATATTAGAAAACCAAGCCTAAAACATCTTTAAAAACTTTCTTTACGTGAAATGTTATTAACTAAAAATATATTAAAACTTTCCTACCACATTTTCTGGTAATTTTCTATTTTTTTAATTATAAAATGGATTATTTAGAATTCAGTTTTACTTTTATATGTATTTTGTTTGTACAAGAATATATGTGTACGTTACCATGTTTCCCACGAATGCCCTCTTGTGCTTTCAGACAGTTCCGGCACCATGTGACATCACAAGTATAAATAAATCCATAAACATTGGAAATGTTATGTTATGCTGGAGGTTGTACGTGAAGGGGTTGAATGGGTGTTGAGCGCTATTGACAACTCCTTGGCAGAGCTCACTAAGAGCCTTGCCTGCCGCCCGACCGCTGCGTCCCCCATCTCGGTCCATTACAGATGTCATGGATGGGGTGCGCGCTATTGACGTTGTTTAAAGGGAAAAGTTATTTTTTAGATAGTGTTCAATGCCCACTTTTACTATCAAGGCACCGCAGGCGTGACATTGGTGATAGATGGAACGAAGATGGAGCACCGATGGAATGCGATGGAGGGGGAGAGGCAAATACTCTAACCACTCGGCCACGGCGGCCAGGGCTAAAGTTATAATACGTCGATAATGCCTTGGATAATTTTGTATCCTCCTGCATAATTTGAGTCGGAAAGAAACAAACAAATTCTGGGATAACTCTTTTTTGCTTTCTCTATACGTACTATGTATATAGTGTATAAAGAAGGTATTGTACTCCACCCAAAAATTCAATACCGAGATTTCACCGGAAATAGACGTTTTAGAGTGCCCTATATCCAAAAAAAAAAAAGCATTTTCAAAAAAACGTTCCTGTGTGTGTGTATGAGTGTGTATGTGTGTGTGTGTGTGTGTGTGTGTGTGTGTGTGTGTGTGTGGTGTCCATATGTCTGTGAGCATGATAACTCAAAAACGAAAAGTCGGCAAAATACCAAACTTGGTATTTAAGTTTAGTATCTTCCAGGAATGCGACACGAAGATTTTGAGAAAAATCTCCCCACTAGAAAATACTCTATGTGATTTTCTCAAAAACTGCTATAACGATTTTGATCAAAATATCGTATATTAAAGATATTTACCTGACAAATAAAATGTATATCTTGAATTTTCTGGGAATAACCTCTGAAGACAACTTTATTCTGGATAACCTTTATGGAATTTGCACAACTGCTAAACCGTAAGAGACGGCCAAAACTTACCACACAAAAAATGCAGAGCACCTTAAAACACACAATTTATGTTCTATACATTTTTTTTTTTTCATGGAGTTGATCGTTTTTTAGATATTCTTTATTTTGATTTCAGCTTTAATAAACTTATACTTTTCTCATACAGGAATTTGTCAACTCCTGTCAATACAAACAAAGGAACTTCTGTCACGTAGCAACCAGCTTTTGACTATTATATTTAACCTATGGTACTCCCTTATTTCGCTTCTACTTTACAAATTTTTCTGGAGTAGCATGAAGTAAATAGAAGCCTAAGCGTTTTAACAATAATTTGTTGCAGAGATGTAGAAAAAGCTATGTGAATGGAACACATCATTTTTGAAATTATGTATGTTTTTGTTATAGTTTTATTGAAGTTATCCTTGACAGTGTAAACAGTTTCAGTTACATTTAATACATAACAATAATATTGCGAAAAAGAACATATCAATTGTTATTACTCAAACTAGACCTTTAAATAAATAAAAAAGCGATGTATTTTTGGATAGGTCAGGTTTTGTCTCCATTAGGTAATTAAGAAACCCTATCTTCAGTAAAAAAAAAAAAAAAAAAATACTAGACTGGTTTATCATGTACTCGTATAAGTTTGCTTCGGCTGTTTTCAATACTATGCTTAGAGCAAGAAAAGACCTGAGAGGTTTCTGTAGTGACTTTCCCCTTCTCGTCTCGTCCCGCTGACATACCCATTATACCGCGTCAGTCAGTCATGCTACTTCCGCCTGAGAAGAAAGGCTTCTATAAATGAGAACAGAATGGAGTTTTATCGCAAGGAGCCCATTTTATACCCTAATAATAGGTTAGAATACAAGCAGCCAATAATTTAGAAATACATTATTTGTTATTTATAAATTCAACTAAATTCCTACTTCACAAATTTTCCCGGCTTCCCAGCTAGTCTTAAAACCCAAATAAATGAGATTGTAAACTCAATCTATTAATACTGGCTGTCGCTATAGATGTACGACGGATGCTCAATAAGTCCTTAGAAAATCCAAAAAATTACACTCACAGCATCGAAAAAAGTCTGTATTTAGTAACCGTCATCTCTTACAAGATGATAGTTAAAGTTTCAGCCATATCCATCTTGTGGTTTTGTTGCCATAGGCGATTGAATCAACAATCTTGTGCTTATTTAAAAAGATGGGCACAAAATTTGACGTGTTCCATTCACATGATTGTCTCTACATTGCTGCATTGTTTTAAAACGCGTGTTTTTCTATCTACTTTATGATAATGGAGATAAACATTAACAGAAATTGTAAGCAGAAGGAAAATAAGGGAATACACTAGGCTTAAACGATAGTAAAATCTTTTAAAAGCTGGTTACCATGTGGTTGAGATCCTTTTTATATAGAGCTAGGAGTTTACAAACTCACGTTGTGAAAAATTTAGGTTTTCTAAATCTGAAATAAATAACAAAAAATATCTAAAAATATCCCAGTTCGAAGATAATAACGTATAGGATATAAATTGTTTGTTTTAACGTAATCTACATTTTTTATGTAGTAGTTTTTGTCTATTTCTTACGGTTTACCAGTTACGCAAAATGCAGCAAAATTCACTCAGAATAAAGAGGCCTTTAGAGGCTATTCCCGGAAAATTCAAGATATGCACTTTATTTGCAATATAAATATATTTAATATACGGCATTTTAATCGAAATCTTTAGAGCCATTTTTGAGAAGATCAAACTTTTCGAAAAACATTCCCTGTAAAAGGTAGATCGAGGGGGGGGGGGATTTTTTTCAAAACCTTCGTGTCGCATCCTTGGAAGGCACTAAATTTAAATCCCATGTTTGGTATTTCACCGACTTTTCATCTTTGAGTTATCGTGTTCACAGACACATGGCCACACATGGACCTTTTTCTAAAACTGCTTTTTACTTTCTCTATACGTATTATGTACATAGTGTGTAGAGAAGGTTTTGTAATGCACCCAGAAATTTGATACCGAGATTTCACCGGAAATACATATTTTGGCTCCCCCCTAAATAAAAAAAAATTTAGAAAAATGTCAATGCGTGTGTGCGCCTGTGGGCAGCATAGCTCAAAAACGAAAAGACAGTTAAATATCAATCTTGGTATTTAAGTTTGGTATCGTCCAAGGATACGACACGAAGATTTTTAAGAAAATCCCCCCACCCCAGAATACCCCTTACAGGAACTTTTTTTTTTTGCAAATTTTGATTTTCTCAAAAATGGCTCTAACGATTTTGATTAAAATATCGTATAACAAAGATATCTATCTGACAAATAAAATGTATATCCTTAATTTTCTGGGAATAGCCTATGAAGACAATTTTATTCTAGATGAATTTTAAGACATTTTGCATAATTGCGAAACGGTAAGTGATGGACATAAACTTACCACATAACAAATGTAGGACAGATTAAACACACAATTTATGTTATGTATATTTTTTTCGTAGAGTTGACTGTATTTGAGATATTCCTTGTTATTAGTTTCAGCTTTAAAATACTTATACTTGTCTCATACAGGAATTTGTCAGCTCGTGTCCATACAAAGGAACTTCAGTCACATAGCAACCAGCTTTGGTACTCCCTTATTTCCCTTCTACTTAAAAGAAGCAAGTAATAAGACTATAAATGGAAGCATAAGCTTTTTAACAACAATTTGTTGCAGAGATGCAGAGAAAGTCATGTGAATGAAAAATATAAGCTTTTTTTGCTATTCTTCTTCATGTCGCTTCATTTTAGACACAATAAATAAACAATTCTTACTAGATCTATGCTCTTTAAATGCATTTTGAAAACAGATATAAAATGTACACAGTAAAAATAAATGCCTTTGAATTTAAGGATAAACATTGAAACGGCTACTAAGAAAACATGAGACGAATGTGTTTCTACTAGTGAGTGTGAACATTGATATTCGAATGATTAGAAATTCTTATATTAAATGACAGAGTAATCAAAAAATAATTGTCTTAATTTTTGCTTAATCACGCACCTTTAAACGCAGGGGAAGTGTTTTAACTCTCCCAAATATTCAGTACCGAACTTTCATATTCACAGGTACACTCGACCTAAAAGTGAAGCATTTAAAAGTTCGTGCCCAAGAGCTCATATCTATCTCTGAGTCTCCTCACACCGTAACTTAACTGACGTAATGTCATAAGAACCAATATTATACCTTGGATTTTTATGAATAAATAAATAATATGTTCTTTAATTTACTCCCCTTTGTGACATTGTATGACAAAAGAGCCATATATTCCGATAGAAACGTATTGTGTAGTTCATTAAAGCACATTACTAATGTGAAGTAAATTTATTTCCATTTGGAAATATTCCATGTTGCAAGTTTTCTCTTTTCCCAAATTTGAAGTCGAATTTAAAAGATTTTCCAATTTCCTTTTCTTTCTTTCCATATTAAAGTAATATATCTGACAAACCAGACTAAATGTCGTGAAACATTTAATATTTTATAAAATAAAACATAATAATTCCTAAACTTTAAAAACATATCATTTTTTCACCTACCACATTGAAAATAATAATTAAAGCAAGCTGTAAAAGCGCATACGCACTCTTATTAATAGATACGACTCACTTCAAATCTTGTAAAGTGTTTTCATCATTTTTCCATATTCAAAATACACTACTCGATGCAAATCTATACTAGTTATTTTCAAAAATTATACAATACTTCTGAAAATGATGAAAATGACAATATATACATAAATATTCCTACTTAAGAAGCAAATTTATTTTTTTGAAAAATCAAGAATTTAGAAAATTACAAATGGTGATAATTTTTCTTCAATAATTTGAGGAATAATTAATTAAATTTAATATATAAGTTGTAAAACCTTAGTTTAATGTGAACATTTTAAAACATGTGTAATTAGAAACATTAATTTATATATATATATATATATATATATATATATATATATATATATATATAAGCACTACTATTTAAATACCCATGCAATCTACAGTTTAGAAATATGAAAAAAACATTATGTAACGCAACTGAAGCTGTGTTTATAATGAAACAATTTTCTCCGTGTGCGACGCCGACATAAATAGTTGTACGAGAAACGTAATATGGTTCAATTAAATTTCTGCTACATTTATTAATGATATTGGAGACATTTCTTTCAACAGAAATAGAGAAACCTTTGTTCTGCAGCTGAGTCACGTAGCGAAAGGATAACCCTGTTAATAAGAGAAGAGAAATATAGAAAGTACTTAATTAAAGGAATATGGTAATGTGAAAATAAAACTGTGCACCTAAAAATATTTTTACTTTCTCTACAAGTACTATTTACATAGTGTGTAAAGAAGATATTGCACTTTATCTTTATTTACTTAACTAAAAATAAAAAAATAAAATATTAAAACTAATACAATAAAAATAATTAAATAAGACTTTAAATTATTAATTGAAACCATTGATTTTATCCTCTTCACCCAAAAATTCGATACCGAGATTTCACTGAAAATATATGTTTTAGGGTCCCCTGTATCCAAAAAAAAAAAATGTAGAAAAAGGTCCGTGTGTGTGTGTATCCGTGTATCTGTGAACACGATAGCTAAAAAAGGAAAAGTCGGTAAATTACCAAACTTGGTAGTTAAATTTAGTATCCTCTTGGGATGCGACATGAAACTTTTGAGAAAAATCTCCCACCCCAAACTACCCTTTACATGGAAAAATTTTTCGAAAATTTGTATTTTCTCAAAAATGGCTCTAACGATTTTGATTAAAATCACTTATATTTAATATATTTATGTGACAAATAAAATGTATATCTTCAATTTTCTGGGAATAGCCTCTGAAGATATGTTTATTCTGGATGAATTTTGTGGAATTTGGTATAACTGGTAAACCGTAAGAGATAGACAAAAACTTACCACACATAACATGTACAGCTCGCTAAAACACACAATTTATGTTACATACACTTTCTTCGTGGAGTTCACCGTTTTTCATCTATTCCTTGTTTTTAGTTTCAGCTATAGAATACTTATAATTTTTTCATATGGGAATTTGTCAACTACTGTTCGTACAAACAAAAGTACTTCATTCACATAGCAACCAGTTTTGAATATCTATTTAGCCTAGTGTATTCCCTTATTTCCCTTTTACTTACAAGGAAGCAGGCAGTAAGACTCTTACTGCCAAGTTGTTCTCAAATAGCATTAAGTAAGTAATAGAATAAGCTTTGTAATAATAATTTTTTACAGAGATGTAGAGAAAATCATGGTGAATGAAACACATCGGATTTTTCAAATATCCCTCTTAAACTGGTAGGGCTTGTACACTAAGTTCTACAGATACTCCATAGGTCGCGCTGGTAGTCAAGCTGCACAGAGCGCTGGGCTCCTGTGGCGGATCAGGAAACTACATGTATTGCAGAGAATATATCCTGCAAAGCAGGTCTATAATGTGGAAAAAGTAGACCAATTAAGTTTGACATTTAAAATCCAAGTGGGCATTGATATACAAAACATGAACTTGAATATTATCGTACCCCACGCGAGAAAGGAGGTAATTTTGCGCCTAAGTAATAACATGTTGCAAAAGTGAACGCTGTGACGCATGGGCAGGTGACAGACTGTAATACCTAATTTAAATGAATTTTAAGATGTATGATTATAGACTATGTAATAAACTGGATTCCTTTACAATAGCTGAAGAATTATATTGGTCCTTTTCTTGTAATTATGGGATATCAGCATAACTCATTTTGCCAAATTCTTCACTGAAGCAAGAAACCCTGGTTTCATTTCGAACAAGATCAATGGTTGTTATGCAATAAAAAATGCTGTTATTTTTAATAGTATATAATTATATAGTGTATGAAGGTCAACTTTCAATTAGAAAAATCTGATGTGTTCTGTGTAACAAATTATTGTTAAAAGGCATAATCCTCTATCTACTTTATAATAATCGAGATATTCATTAGCAGATATTGTCTTAATTACTTGCTTCCTTGTAAGTAGAAGGAAAATGAGGAAATACACTAGGCTAAAACGATAGTCAATTTTTTTTTTTTAAAGCTGGTTGCCATCTGGTTGAAAACCACTTCTATGCAGGGTTAGAAGTTTATGCCTACCCGGGTGAGTAAACTTTAAATATTTTAAAGCTGAAACAAATAACAAGGAATATCTCAGAACTGGTCAATTCCACGAAAAAGACGTATATGACATAAATTGTGTTTTTTAACGTGATCTACATTTTTTGTGTAGTAATTACATTTTTCCCACGTGAAGGATAGTTTGGGATGGGGGGGGGATGTTTCTCAAAATCTTCGTGTCGAATCCCTGGAAAATACTAAACTTAAATGCCATTTTTAAGAAAATCAAAATTTTCAAAAAATTTTCCATGTAAAGGGTAGTTGGGGGTGGGGGGATTTTCTTGAAAATCTTCGTGTCGCATCTTTGGAAGATACCAAACTTAAATACCAAGTTTTTATTCAACGGTCTTTTCGTTTTTGAGTTATCGTGTTCACAGACACACGGACTCACGGACACATGGACACACATACACTCACCTATACACACACACACACGCGCGTGCGCACACGGACCTTTTTTCTGAAAATGCTTTTTTTGGATACAGAGTACCCTAAAACATCTATTTCCGGTGAAATCCCGGTATCGACTTTTTGGGTGGAATGCAATACCTTCTCTATACACTATGAACATAGTACGCGTAGAGAAATTGAAAATTAAAGGTACGACGGATAGAAATGGATAGTGCTACGCTGTCCTAAGCCGTGGGTTAGTAAAATCTGCTGTTTTCATGTAATATGTCTTCTATCTTATTTCTGCTGGGTCAAATAAAATTAGATTAAAAAGAAGAGTGTAATAGTTGCATAGTATGCAAAATCTATGTGCACAATTAGACTTGTTATATTGCGTACTTAATATAAGTAATGTATACCACCAGAAATCCAATGCGAAATTTTACCGGATGTATACGTTTTGAGACTCCATAATTTAACTCCCTCCAAACGGTCTGAATATGAGTCTGTGAACAACATAAACGAAAAATCGGTTAAATACAGAACTTGGTGTATAACTGTATCTTCGAAAGAAAGTTTTAACAAACGTTTTGCACTACAAAAATACTATATGGAAAATTGTTAGAAAAGTGTGATTTTCTCATAATTGGCTCCTAGGATTAACCATATGGTAAATGAAATGTGGGTATATCATAAATTTTCTGGGACGAGCTTTTAAATGGTTCTTCATTCTGAATGAGTGTTGTTAGACCTAGGAGATATACAAATCTTACTGCACAAAGTACTTCCCTTTAAACTCACAATTTATGTCGTTTTGTGGAATTTAATTCCGAATTTTAAATACTAATACTTTCCCAAACAGCAAGTCGTTATTCGTGTTTTCCTCCTCTCGCGTAGAGAGCATGGAAGCTCATTATTACTACACAGCAACAGGCACTTCAAAAAGCTCATTATAGGCTTATTATTCTCTTGTATTGTATATCGAAATGTACAAATGAAGCAGAAAGTTATTCTTGACTAACTCAGTCTTTATTTCTAACCAAGATTATTTCATTTTGAGATAATGCCATGAACATAATCTTCATGGTTACTTACACGACTTTCTTTAATCATTCTACAAGTTATTCCCACATTTTATTATTATTATTATTATTATTATTATTATTATTATTATTATTATTATTAACAACTTGTAAGTAGAAGGGAAACAAGGAAACACAATAGGCTAAAATGATAGTCAAATATTTTAAGAGCTGGTAGCTATGTGATGGCTTTCATATTCTGATCTGTTTGCATGGCCTGGAGGGAAAATCACGGTTTCTCATTCAAGAAAAGTATATGTATTGGGGATTTAAACTAGTAACTATGTATATCTCAGATATAGTTTTTTCACAAAAGAAGATTTGTCTAATATTGATTGTGGTATTTAGCAAGATCTATATTTTTGTTTAGTAAAATTTTGTCTACCCCTCACGGTTTACAAGTTATGCAAAAGTAATCCAGAATTAAGAGCACTTCAGAGGCTTATCTCAGAAAATTCTAGTTGCACGGATCATTTGTGAAGGCCATAACTTAAACATGTAGTATTTTAATCAAGCTCGTTAGCGCCAGTTTTTATATCATCATACTTTTTTGAATGTGGCAAACTTAAATATCAAGCTTGGTATTTAACAGACATCTCGTTTTAACTTTCTCTATTAAGTACTATGTACACAGTGTATAGAGAAGGTATTGTATTGCAACCAATACTTCGATACCGAGATTTCACCGGAAATATACGTTTTGAGACCCCTGAATCCAAAAAAACATTTTTAGACAAATATCTGTGTATGTGTCTGTCTGTGTATGTGTGTGTGTCTGTGGGCAGCATGGGTCAAAAATAAAAAGACCGTTAAATACCAAACTTGGTATCGTCCAAGGATGCGACACGAATATTTTTTAAAAAAAATCCCCCCATTCCGAACTATCCTTTACATGGAAAAAATTTCGAAAATTTTGATTTTCTTAAAAATGGCTCTATCGGTTTTGATTAAAATATTGTATATAAAAGATATATACCTGACAAATAAAATGTATATCTTGAATTTTCAGGGAATAGCCTCTGAAGACTACTTTATTCTGGATGAATTTTACGGAACTTTGCATAATTGCTAAACCGTAAGAGGTGGACGAAACCTTAAAACACAAAAAATGTAGAGCACATTAAAATACACAATTTATGTCATATAATTGTTTTCATGAAGTTGATCGTGTTTAAGATATTCCTTGTTTTTTGTTTCAGCTTTGAAAAGCATACTTTTCTCATACAGGAATATGTCAACTTCTGTCCATACAAACAAAGGAACTTCAGTCACATAGCAACCAGATTTTGACAATCACTTTAACCTATGGTACTCCCTTATTTCCCTTCTACTTACAAAGTAGCAAGTAATAAGTATATTTCTGCTAATGTTTTCTCGATTAGATGAAGTAAGTAGAATAATTTGTTGCAGAGAGATAGAGAAAGTCATGTGAATGGAAAACATCAGATTTTTTAATTTATTTAGATTGGTTTAGCATTAATTATGCTATACAGAATTGAAATAAAAAATTATACCTAAAACTAACAAAGAACATTATAATTTGTGAGGTCAGCCACATGAGGCCCGTCTGGCATTAAACAGTCAGAGATGACTTCACACATTCATTCAGTGAGAGTCTTTTCTCGGAGTCACTTCCTGGAGAAAACAGCAAATCCTATGGGAGACGAGTGTATCCGAGGAACTGTATCAGATCTTTGTTCCAACGAGAAGTGCACTACGCCAGCGAAAATGCTGAAAAAAAAAAACAAAAACGTGCGAGCCAAGAGATCGAATATGTGCAGAGATGGTACTGAGTCCAAGTTGATGATGTATCCGAGTGTTTCTGATATACCAAGGTGCATTCACTATAAGCCTTAACACTTTATTTTGCAGACAATTAATTTTGTTTGCGGCTGCATAGGGCGAAGTAAAGATTTGTATAAAAGAGAACCACTTGACATTTGCAAAGGAGACTTGCGGTTGAGAATGGGATACAATTTTTTTTTTTTTGGTAGTGTTTAACGCCCGCTTTTCCTGCTCTGGCACGGTAGGCGATGACATTGATGAATAATGAAGATGGAGCCCCGGTGGAATGTGATGGCGGGGGAAACCGGAGAACCCGGAGAAAACCCGCCCCTGCGCCGGTTTGTCCCCCACAAAATCTCACATGCGGTTGCTCGGGTTCGGACCCGAGGAATATAATTTGTGTAATCTAGAGTAGGCGATATTTAATTTTGAATTGATGTGAGACTCCTCTCACCTTAACAGTGTATATTTGACAGTGTATCAGCACGTTTCACCTGTCTTTTGTGGCATACTGTCTTACTTCGTCTCGCGTTCAGAGGTCTTCTATCGGAAGACTGTGCTTCGTTACGGGCATATTGCAGCTTCTTCTCGTGTCTTATAGTCAGGTGTGCTTCTACACGTGCAGGACAAATGACATTAGGGTGCAGTATAGCCTAGCTGCCTCCATTATCTTTCATCAGATGACAGTGCATTCGCTATTGCCATTTATCATCATTTTTACTTTCTCTACACGTACTATGTATATAGTGTATAGAGAAGGTATTGCATTGCACCCAAAAATTCGATACCGAGATTTCACCGAAAATACATGTTTTGGGTCCACCTGAATCCAAAAAAAGCATTTTCAGAAAAAGGTCCTATGTGTCTGTGTATATCTGTAGACAGCATAGCTCAAAAACGAAAAGACCGTTGAATAAAAACTTGGTATTTAAGTTTGGTATCTTCCAAAGATGCGACACGAAGATTTTCAAGAAAATCCCCCCACCCCCAACTACCCTTTACATGGAAAATTTTTTGAAAATTTTGATTTTCTTAAAAATGGCTCTAACGATTTTGATTAAAATATCGTATATTAAAGCTATATACCTGACAAATAAAAAGTATATTTTGAATTTTCTGGGAATAGCCTCTGAAGACTACTAAGCTCCGAATAATTTTACGGAATTTTGCATAACTGCTAAACCGCAAGAGATGGACAAAAACTTACTACACAAAAAATGTGAACGTTAAAACATAATTTATGTCATATACAATTTTTTTCGTGGAGTTGGCCGTTTTTAGATATTCCTTGTTTTTAGTTTCAGCTTTGAAAAAACTTATACTTTTCTCATACAGGAATTTGTCAACTGCTGTCCATACAAACAAAGGAACTTAAGTCATAGCACCCACCTTTTCACTACCACTTTAACCCATGGTACTTCCTTATTTCGCTTTTACTTACAAGGAAGCAAGTAATAAGAATGTTTCTGCTAATTTTTTCTCATTTAACATGAAGGAAATAGAAACATAAGCTTTTTAACAATAATTTGTTACAGAAATGTACAGAAAGTAATGTGAATGGAACACATCAGATTTTTACTATTGTACAATGATTTAGAGTTTTTTACTCTCTAGCACGTATGTACGGTGTACAAAATAGATAGAAAAGCTATTGTATTTCAACCAAAAATTCAATACCGTGATTTCAACGGAAATACAGTTTTTTGAAACTCCCTGAACAAAAAAGAATTAAAAAAATCGTATGTGTTCCATTCAGATGGCTTTCTCTGCATCTCTGCAACAAATTATTGTTAAAAAGCTTCTATTTACTTCATGCTAATTGAGAAACATTAGCAGAAATAATTTTATTTCTTGCTTCTTGTAAGTAGAAACGAAATTAAGGAGTACCGTAGATTAAAGATATAGTCAAAAGCTGGTTGCTAAGTGACTGAGGTTCCTTTGTTTGTATGGACAGGAGTGGACAAATTCCTGAATGAAACCAATAACAAGCATTATCTAAAAAAAATTATTAGCTCCACAAAAAAAAAAAAAAAAAAAAAAAAAAATGTATATGACAGAAATTGAGTGTTCTAACGTGATCTACATTTTTATGGAGTAAGTTTTTTTCCTATCTCTTACCGTTTACCAGCTATGAATTATTCAATAAAAATCATCCAGAATAAAGATGTCTTTAAAGGCTATTCGCAGAAAATTCGAGAAATACATTTTATTTGGCATGTAAATATCTTAAATATAAGGGATTTTAATCAAAATCGTTAGAGCCATTTTTGATAAAATAAAAAATTTCGAAATTTTTTCGATGTAAAGTGTAGTTTGGGACGGGGGGATTTTCTTGAAAATCTTTGTGTCGCATGCTTGGAAGATACTAAATTTAAATATCAAGTTCGGTATTTAACAGTCTTTTCGTTTTTGAGCTATGCTATCCACAGACACGCGCGCTCGTAAACACATTCACGCACACACAGACACGCGCACGCACACACGGACCTTTTTCCAAAAATATTTTTTTTAGATTCAGTGGGATACCAAAACATGTATTTCAGATGAAATCTCGGTATCGAATTTTTGGGTGGAATACAATACCTTCTCTATACACTATGCACATAGTCCGTGTAGAGAAAGTAAAAAAAAAGGGTCTGTGTGCGCGTGCGCGCGCGCATGTGCGTGTGTGTCTGTTGACATCATAACTCAAATACGAACAGTCGGTAAAATACCAAAAACAGGTATTGAACGACAGCTGTTAAAATGTCTCTTTCACTTCAGCCCAGTGTATTTCCTTATTTCCCTCCTACTACTAGAATCTAAGTAATAAGACCATAAACTTTATTATGTTTACCATGAGGTGGATAATAGAACAATTTTGTAAGAATAGCTTATTTGTAGAACAGATAGAGAAAGTCATGTGAATGAAACCCATCAGATGTTTACTTTCTCTATCTGTATGTACAATGTGCATAGGAGATATAGAAAATATTGCATTCCACATAAAAGTTCGATAGGTAAAAAAATTTCATCAGAAATATATGTTTTGTTATCCTTTGGATCAAAAAAAAAAAAAGCCTTATTTCTCCAAATATTCCAGAAGAAGTAACATATGTCCAATACTTTTTTCTTGTTTCAAATACAATAATCAACAAGCAATATTCCGGTATTTACGAAGTTTTTGTAAATATATTAAATCAATAGACATTTAAACCAAATACACGTATAAATAAACTGTATAATTAATATGTATCAATTCTGAGCACAGTAGTTCTAAAAATAATCTTAGTAGTCAAAATAGTGATAATATTATTTTAATGAATGCATTTCTCAAAACAGAATTTATTATTATTTATTATAATATATATCACCATATATAATGACAAACAAATGTAAAAACTAATGTGTTGAAGACTGCCTCCGTAGTCGAGTGGTCAGACAGCTGACTTCTCACCCGGGGGCCCCTTGCCAGAATCATTCCCTGTCCCCCACAGAGTCTGGAAGTTTGTATGTGAGTGTGAATGTGTACGTGTTTGAATGAAACAAAATGATTTAAACCAAACGTAAAGGTACCTACAGACAACGAGTTGTTTCAAGTGGAAAGCCCCCGATATGACCTTAGATGTTAAAGGGGACTATATAAATGTAACAATAAAAAAATATGTTGATGGCATGTATTGAATGCATGTAATGTTTATCATTGTAACTGGTATGCAGATGAATGTTTAATAAAAAAAATCTGATGTGTTCCATTCACATGACTTTCTCTGCATCTCTGCAACAAATAATTATTAAAAAGCTTAAGCTTCTATTTACGTCATGCTAATCGAGAAAAAATTAGCAGAAATAGTTTTATTACTTGCTTCCTTGTAAGTAGAAGTGAAATCAGGAAGTACCATAGGTTAAAGTGATAGTCAAAAACTGGTTGCTATGTGACTGATGTTCCTTTGTTTGTATGGACAGGAGTTGGTAAATGCCTGTGTGAGAAAATTATGTTTTTCCAAGCTGAAACCAAAAACAAGCAATATCTAAAAAAAAAAAACCATCAACTCCAGGAAAAAATGTATATAACATAAGCTGTGTGTTTTAAAGTGCTCTACATTTTTTGTGTGGTAAGCTATTGTCTATCTCTTAAGGTTTACCATTTATGCAAAATTCCGTAAAACTCACCCAAAATAAACTAGTCTTCAAAGGCTATTCCCAGAAAAATCAAGATATACATTTTAATTGTCATGTAAATGTCTTTAATATACAATATTTTAATCAAAATCGTAAGACCCATTTTTGAGAAAATCAAAATTTCCGAAAAAAAGTTCCATATAAAGGGTAATTTGGAGTGGGAGGCTTTTATTGGAAATCTTCGTGTCGCATTCTTGGAAGACACCAAACATAAATACCAAGTTTGGTATTTAACCGTCTTTTCATGGGTGGAATATAATACCTTCACTATACACTATGTACATAGTAAGTATAGTGAAAGTAAAAAATACTTAACCTTTTCTTTCAAACGGGAAGTTCTTATCCGTTTAATTGATACTTTATTTTACTTCTGGCCATGGAAAAGAACCGAACTTCAATGACAATCGCATAACGTCGTTGCCCAGTGTATTCCCATATTTCCCCTCTACATATTTATTTACAAGGATCTAACTAATAAAACTGGTAAATTCTACCTTAATCAGCATGAGTAGATAATTTGTAACAATAGTTTATTTGCAGAACAGTTAGAAAAACTCATGTGAATGGAACACATCATATTTTTACTTTCTCTAGCTCTATGTACAATGTATGTATGAGATAGATAGTTAAGCTTCTTCCAGGGATGCGACACGAAAAATTTCAGGAAAGTCTTCCTCCCCCTAACTACCCTTTACATACCTTTTCGTAAATTCGATTTTGATTAAAATGCTCTACATTTATGATATTTTCAGAAAAATTAAATGTATATCTTATATTTTCTGGAAATTTCTCAGAAAACTTCTGCATTCTGGATGATGTGTATAACTGTTAAACCGTAAAAGATAATTAAAAACTCAGCGCAAAACATGTTTATGGTGGTGGTTTGTCACATAATACCACGCATACATGCAATCATGCGAATTTCAGTGACAACGGTATAGCGATAGCTTTTAAAACATTAAATAAATCATCGCTTTAGTTTAGTGTATCCGCCTTAGTTGCGTCCGATTTATAAGGAACTAAGTAATAAGACCATTCTGCTAATACTTTATATTGAAGCAGGACTTTTTGTAATGAGTTGTTTGCAGAGCAGGTAGAGGCAACCATGTGAATGGAGCACATCATATTTTTTATACTGAACCCTCCCCTACACCTAGCGGAAACTGTGTTACACCTAATATTGAACTCGATGTTAGTTTTTTTTTTTTTTTTGGTAGTGTTTAACGCTCGCTTTTACTACTTGTGGCACTGCAGGCGATGACACTGTGATGCATGAAATGAAGATGGAGCACCGGTGGAATGCGATGCCGGGGGAAACCGGAGAACCTGGAGAAAACCCGCCCCGGCGCCGCTTTGTCCACCACAAATCTCAAATGCGGTCGCTTGGGATCGAACCTGGGCCGTCTGGGTGAGAGGCGAGCGGTCTAACCACCTGGCCACGGCGGGGCCTGCCCCTCCCTCAGTCTACTGCAAACTCCGGTTACTTTTTTTTTTTCTCTCTCCTGTTTCCCTAATCCGTCTTTCTGCCATTCTCTTCTCATTTTAAAACGTCATCTCCATTTCCATTATCTCCTCGCTCTTTCTTATTCGCTCTCCACGGTGTAATGGTTACCATGCCAAGTTCACATAACCAAGGTGGAATGATTAGCATCCAACACTACTTTAATGCATGCATCTGACCAGGATTTCTATCTCTTGTATCGAATGACATACGCAAGTTTACTGTTCAACAAAATTATTTTTACTTTCTCTACACGTACTATGTACATACTGCATAGAGAAGATATTGTAATGCACCCAAAAATTCAATACCGAGATTTCACCGGAAATACATGTTTTGGGTCCCCTGAATCCAAAAAAAGAATTTTTGGAAAAAGGTCCATGTGTGTGCGTGTGTGTGTCTGTATGTCTGTGGACAGCATAGCTCAAAAACGAAAAGACCATTGAATACCAAACTTGGTATTTAAATTTGGTATCTTCCAAGGATGCGACACGAAGATTTTCAAGAAAATCGCCCCACTCTTTACATGGAACTTTTTCGAAAATGTTGATTTTCTTAAAAATAGCTCTAACTATTTTGATTAAAATGAGGAATATGAAAGATATTTACCTTACAAATAAAATGAATATCTTGCATTTTCTGGGAATAGCCTCTGAAGACTACTTTATTCTTGATGAATTTCACGGAATTTTGCATAACTGCTAAATCGTAAGAGATGGGCAAAAACTTAACACACAAAAAATGTAGAGCTCATCAGAACACACACTTTATGTTACATGCATTTTTTCGTGGAATTGATCGTTTTTGACATATTCCTTGTGTTTGTTTCAGCTATGAAAAACATACTTTCTCATACAAGAATTTGTCAACTGTGTCCATACAAACAAAGGAACTTCAGCACTTAGCAACCAGCTTTTGAATATCAGTTTAGCCTATAGTACTCCCTTATTTCCCTTTTGCTTACAAGGAAGCAAGTAATAAGACTATTTGTGCTAATTTTTTTCTCGATTAGCATGAAGTAAATAGAAGCATAAGCATTTTAACAATAATTTGTTGCAGAGAGGTAGAGAAAGTCATGTGAATGGAACACATCAGATTTTTCAAAATGTAAGGTTGTATGAAAATTGACTGTAGAGCTGAAAGTTAATTGACTGCGTACCAGATAGCAAGTTTGTGTCAAGCATACTCACATGTTTTTAATCCGGAATTTTCCAGTAAAAGCTATATTTTTCCAAATATTCCAGCAAAAGTAACATATTCTATTTTCTTTTACTAAATACAATAACCTATTTAAATTATAAGAAATAAATTTCTTTGCTTTAGTACATAAAAAGGCACTGTTATAAAATACCATTTTCAAAATATGTGGCCTACTGGAAAAATCAGTCGGAGTTTTGTTACATAAAAGAACTTGATTTTTGGACTAATGTTTTTCCGAGAAACTTTTAAAATTTAACTATATTGCATTCTTGTTATGGGAGGAAATAACAACAGCTGCTACAGCAAAAAAGTGTATGCTTATAAAGCCCTGCTATTAAATAAATTGAATGCTGTATCATAAATTAAAAATCTGATGTGTTACACTCACATGACTTTCTCTAGGTGCTCTACAAACCTCCTACAGAAGATTATTCTTCTAATCGAGATAAATATTAGCAGAATGTTCTTATTACTTAGTTCCTTATAAGTAAAAAGAAATAAGAGACTGTGCTATGCTAAAGTGATTGTCAAATGTTTTAAAATCTATCCTTATGCGATTGTCATTGCAAATCCCTTCTTTGCTTGGCCAGGAGTAGAACAAAAGAAAAATGGACACTTCTTATCTGAGAAAAGTTTAAGTACTTCACAATTGAAACCAATAACAAGGAATATCTTGAAAACGGTTACCTCCACAACAAAAACGTAAAGGACATAAATTGTGTGTTTTGACGTGATGTACATTTTTTGTGCAGTGAGGTTTGTTCTATCTCTTACGGTTTAGCAGTTAAGCAAAATTCCGCAAAATGCATCCAGAATAAAGAGGTCTTCAGAGTCTATTCCCAAAAAATTCATGAGATATACATTTTATTTCGCACATAAATAGCTTTAATAAGGATTTTAATCAAAATGGTTAGAGCCATTTTTAAGAAAATCAAAATTTTCGAAAAAAGTTCCATGTAAAGGTTAGTTGGTTTTTCTTAAAATCTCCGTGTCGCATCCCTGGAAGATACCAATCTTAAATACCAAATTTGGTATTTTACGGTCTTTTCGTTCACGCACACACACGGGCCTTTTTCTGAAAATGCCTTTTTTGGATTCAGGGGACCCAAAACATATATTTCTGGTGAAATCTGTACCGAATTTTTGGGCGCAATACAATACCTTTTCTATACACTATGTACATAGTACGTGTAGAGAAAGTAAAACTTGATTTTGGTTTAATATTGTTTTTCCGAGAAACTCTTCAATTTTAACTATATTGCATTCTCATTATGGGAGGAAACAACAACAGCTACTACCATTGCGAAAAAATTGAATGCTTATAAAGTCCTGCTATTAAATAAATTGAACGCTGTATCACCAATTAAAAACGGAAGCTTTATGAAACAGCTTGTTAAAGGACATTATTAAAGAGAGACAAAGAGGGAACACGTTTCTGCGAAATGAATTATTGGCTTTCAGATTGTAGTTCAAGAGTACTGGGTCCTTTCTCTTCCGTGCTTCTTTCTTTTGAAGAGTATGAAAATATTCTCTCTTGTTCAATTATTGTTTTTCTTGTTTTAATTTTATGCTGCACTTGTTCCTGATAATAATTGGCAATCATCAACCCTTGTATGAATTATTATTGTTGTTCTTGTTGTCATACAAATATTTTGACTTCCTGAGTGTAAAATTATCGGAATAAACAAAAGAAACTTCGGAAATGGCGTTGTATTTATGGACGCTCTTAATTTTGCTCAGAGGCCTCTATCAGGCTCGAGGTTATTTTTCGCGCCGTAAATCTATGACACGGGACCAACAGCTTTACTTCCCTTCCGAAGTAAACCATGCTAAGGATTTTTACGCCCGAAAAAATGTATCGTCCTCCGCCGGGTTTGAACCCGCGATCTATGGTATTAGAAACCTCGGCTTCAACAGTTTGTGTAGTATAACGCATAATATTTATGGAACACTTAAAACTTATCTGAGTGGGTCTGGGGTCAACTAAGCGCGATTATTGAAAGAAGCGACTGGCATCACAGTTCACTGGTTCTCTGATTGTTCCATTCACATGACTTTCTCTACATCACTGTAATAAATTATTGTTAAAAAGCATTATGTTCTATCTACTTTATGATAACCTAGATGAATATTATCAGAAATTTTCTTAGTTACTTGCTTCCTTGTAAGTAGGAGGTAAATAAGAGAATTCACTAGGCTAAAACGAATGTAACGTCTCTTATAAGCTGGTTGCCAGGAGTGAAAAAAGTTTAAGTATTTTAAATATGAAACAAATAACAAGGAATATCTCAGAAATGGTCAAATCCACGAAAAAAACGTATATGATATAAATTGTGTGTTTTAAAGTGATCTACATTTTTTGTGTTTTAAGTTTCTGTTTATCTCTTACGGTTTACCAGTTGCGACAAATTTAGCAAAATCCATTCAAAATAAAGAGGTCTTTAGAGGTTATTCTCAGAAAACTCTACATATATATATATATTCTATTCGGCATATAAATAAACATCTTTAATGTGCGGTATTTTAATCAAAATCGTTAGAGCCATTTTTGAGGAAATAAAATTTTTCGAAAAAAGTTCCATGCAAAGGGTAGTTTGGGATGGGGGATTTTTCACAAAATGTTCGTGTCGCATCCCTAGCAGATACTAAACCTCAATACCAAGTTTAATATTTTACCAACTTGTTATCGTGCTCACAGGCACACGGACTCACACACGGAGCTTTTTGCAAAAATGCTTTTTTTTTTTTTTTTTTTTTTTTTTTTTTTTTTTTTTTTTTTTTGTTACTACGGATCCTAAAACGTGTATTTCCGGTGAAATCTCGGTATCAAAATTTTGGGTGGAATACAATACCTTCTGAATACATACGTATAGAGAAAGTAGTAAGTAATTCTATACATTCATGATACGAGTATCCTATAGATCATAACTAGAGAACGTATTTTGTACGTGAATAGTGTGTTCATTGCAGCTTTACCTGCAGACACAAACAACGCGCTTTCAGAACTGGTTTTTGAACAGAGAAGACCCAAACTGGAAGCGGGAGCAGTAAGCCTCTCAGTCATGAGCGGACAGTGAGTGTACAGACCCCACCGCCTGTCTTTGACGTCTTCAATCCTCGTAGCGCAATCTCTCAAACGATAATCCATCTGTGCCTCTCTAATCATAACTTATATTTCCCTACCTAACTGTAGTGCACAGGAACAAGTTGCTGTCATTATTACAATATTATTTATTTTTTATTGTTCCATTTATACACCGCCTTTGACTGCATGCTCCATTCGGATGCAATGGTGTTAACTCGTGTAGTACTGTTGTTATTAGACTACACACACATTCATAATTCCAGAATGGTAAGGATAGGGAACACTCTTGCCTAGAGAAATGCCTACAGCCAGGCACAGCAGACAGGTGTTGAACCGACTGAACTACGGGGCCTATAAATCGTCCTTGTAGTCGGTCTGGGTAGCCCAATTGGTTCGTCGATGGCGTTCTGATATCAAGATCGCGGGTTATAATCCGTCCCAAACCGATGTTTTTTTTTTTTTTTTATAATAACACCATGGTACGAGAGCTCACAAGGTACCTTAGCCTACAGCCCGGCCGCTGCAGCCCCCCATCTCGGTCCATGACAGACGTCATGGATGGGGTGCAGTATTGAGGGTGAGACGTGGTTAGCACCCCGGCTGATTAATGCGGTCCCCATGACCTGGAGCCGCTACTTCTCCATCAAGTAGCTCTTCAATTGGCCCCCCAGGGGTGCTACCCGGGCCAGGTCTCCCAGTGTGAGAAAAATCCCCACGCCGGTACTGGGAACCGAACCCAGGTCTCCCACTTAGTGTGATTAAAAGGACAGCCCCATATCGGTAAATTTCCTGGCATGTTAAAGAACTCCTGCGTGACGAAATTCCGGCACACCGACTGATAGGATCCTGACAATTTACTGCGTCGTTAACAAACATTTTCCCCATTATTTTTGGGTTGCCTGTAAAGAACGATTGCCTCGACTCTGACACTAATTCATTTCCCGAATGTGCCACAACATTTTTATATGTTCACCGAGACTCTAATCGCATTGCATCAATCACATTAGCTTCGAGATTGACAGAAGAATGCCATGAAGCACAATACTGTGTAGAGCTTCTCATTCATTTTAAACCAGGTCAATGTTGAAATCGTGCATTTAGATTTTCCGCTCCAGGATTGCACTGAAAAGATGAAACTTGTAAATTGTAATGAGATGCGCACAATTTGAAAGACTGAAAGAGGTGAGAGGTGCTGCCTCAATGCTGGAAACCGTGCTTCATTCTTATCTGATTACTGCGCTACACAGTTGGCTGCGTTTCGCAACGAATCGGCTAAATCCGTAATGAGAAACTCATGTTCCTACTCTCAAACCGGCAGATAACTAAGAAAGGGCTAATATATGCTAATTATGATGCCTCAGAGCATTCCAAAGCAAATAAGATTTTATACATCAAGAAATATTGCTGAAATGATGAGTGTTAGCTAATAAGTAGATCTGGGGATTTTAGATGCAAAATACTGTTCGAAAAGGACACCCTAATTTAGTTGAAAAAAGTGTACATTTTATATATAAATATTCAATGATATATAATGCTAGATGTATGACACATTATTCACTCTTGTGTCTAAAAGTCTGCTTAAATGGTCTAGAATATTTCCTTACCAAAATGTATGTGTGTGTGTGTGTGCGGCCGTGCCGTGGCCTAGTGGTTAGACCACTCGCCTCTCACCTAGACGGCCCGGGTTTGATCCCAAGCGACCGCATGTGAGATTTGTGGTGGACAAAGCGGCGCTGGGGCGGGTTTTCTCCGGGTTCTCCAGTTTCCCCCGCCATCGCATTCCACCGGTGCTCCATCTTCATTCATGTATCATCAGTGTCACCGCCTGCGGTGCCATAAGTAGTTAAAGAGGGCGTTAAACACTAGCAAAAAAAAAAAAATGTATGTATTTTATTCTCTGCAATTGAGTGCTGCCCGGTGGCAGAGTTAATTATACAATAATAATCATAAATTAAGAATAGTAATACAATTAACATATACATGTTTTTAAATGCCTAACTACCTATTATTCAGTATAGCAATACTTATGTCAACTACCAGCTAATTTATAAATAGTTATTATGAAGCCTCAATTAATACTATACATTACTAATATATACATTAAAAATCATTTCACGTATCATCAGTGTTCTACTGGTGTTATATTCAATCTTTTTGTTTTCGACGCTGAATTCCTTTTTCCTTATATTTGCTTTCTTTTTCTATGTTTGCTTCTAATACACACATACATATACACATTTACAAATATACAAACACCGATGCCAAGGTGGGACTCGAACCGACGATCCCCTGCGCCACGAAG
This sequence comes from Hymenopus coronatus, assembly GCA_030762935.1. NCBI lineage: Eukaryota > Metazoa > Arthropoda > Insecta > Mantodea > Hymenopodidae > Hymenopus > Hymenopus coronatus. The sequence goes on from CM060886.1 coordinate 53,232,917, forward strand.
CACCAAAGCGAGGCACTTTAGCGAGCGCGGCCATGGCAATGTTTGTTCAAGTACTACCGAACTATGTTCTTTCGAAGTTGTTCCTTGTTTACTAAATGGACTCTTTTCTCACGCCTTTGCTTGATAATTCTACTCAAGACAGAAGTTCTGTGCGGCTTTCAGATAAATAGGTAGTCGATCTCACGGACGGTCATTTATATTTTTGATGTCTATCACATTTTATAATTCCAATGCAAGGAAAATAAATACAGATTATTAGATTGTGCTCATGTATGAGCTACTACTAGCCTATGGACTATTATTGACCGTGACAAACCTATATTTTATATAAACAAATGCATAAATTAATGAAACCACATTTTTGAGAAATAAATGTAAGGTATGAATCCTGTATTTACTTGCAAATTATCATAACACTTAACAAATAAATTCTCAAAATTAATAGAAAAGGTCCATCTTGCTGAGTATCCCATTTAAAGGAAATAACCAAAGTAGGTATACTGTCTACAAATACAAACGAACTACGAATTAGTTAATAATTATCATAATGCTATAAGTTTATGATTTGCTCTGTGTTAAACGTATCATCCTTTTATACCAACAAATTCCCGACGTTGTAGAATTCTGTAAATAAAGAGTTTACTCAGCTTTAAATGAACTCTTGCAATAAATGAATCAAAGCCATCCATTCCAGTCAGCAAATATGGCTTCCAATATGCCCCTTTGAACGATTACTTGCTACCTTGTAAGTAGAAGGGGTATAAGGGAATATCCTGGGCTAAAGGGATAGTCAAATCTTTTAAAAGCTGGTTTCCATATGGTTGAAATTCCTTTCTTTGCACGGCTAGGAGTTTTCAAATCCTTGTATGATAAAACAATTTAATGTAAACAAGGAATGTCTCAAAAATGGTCAACGAAAAAATATGTACTATATGAATTGTGTGTTTTACGAGATCTACATTTTTTGTCCATCACTTACTGTTTACCAGTTATGCAAAAATCATCCACTGAAGAAGTCTTCAGAGGCTATTCCCAGAAATTTCAAGATATGCACTTTATCATGTAAATATCTTTAATGTACAGTATTTTGATCAAAATCGATAGTCATTTTTGAGAAAATTAATATCTTCGAAATTATTTCTATGTAGAGGAGAATCTAGGATGGGGGTTTTTCCTCAAAATCTTCGTGTCGCATCCTTGGAAGACACTAATCTTAAATACCAAGGATGATATTTTACTGACTTTTCCTTGAATTATTGTGTTCTCAGACAGACACACACATGGACACACGGATATTTTTCTAAAAAGGATTTCTTTGGAAACAAGAACCCTAAAAGGTGTATTACCGGTGAAATATCGGTATCAAATTTTTGTGTAGAATGCAATACTGTCTCTATACTCTATATACATAGTACGAGCAGAGAAAGTAATTACATCAACATTCGTATGTATGTGTGTGTGTGTTAGTATAATAATATACAGGATAGAAAATGGAAAGGGACATCTCGCGCGTTGCAACCTACTGGAGATCTTTGCGGCTACTTGTATCAGTAGGAAGATATGAAGTGAAGGAACCACTTTAGGCTACTGGCCAGAAACAGATAGGTTACAGAGACGCGAGGAAGTCCATAACAGTTCCTGATTCGAAGATCCGTTACACTACTGAAGTTCTCATGTGAACGATCCGTTCAACATAGAAGCCTTTTAGTATCCACAGGAAATACTCTTTACTTGGAGCAAGTATCCACGCCTTTTGTCGGGCATCAGCACACACTGAAGTTGGAATAATGAGAGGGAAAAAGAATGAAAACAAAATGAGAGAAAGTAAATGATTATAGATGAGAAATCAGGACAGCAATTGCTAACGACCAAGAAAATTGCGAAAAGCCCTGGATGAGACTGAGAGGTTGCTGGGAATCGAACCTGGACCACCTCTAATGCTAGCCTCATATGGTCACGCAGACCAACTTGCTCATATAGTATGCTTTACTACTAATAACCTCCTCATATGTATATTTATTTCTTCAGTTCACACCAAGGTGACAAATGGCTTGGCACATACACGAAAGCATTGTTTGCAGAGATATTTGAGCGCTTTACAGCTTTCTATTATTTCGCAGCTGTAAATTTTCTCCTTAAGTAATTACATTTAGAATCCTTCACGTTTTTAAACCTCCGTGTCTAATTCTGAATAATTATTGTATAGCTGTTCACGGAATTCCATTCAAGGTAATTTCTTATTGCGAACTTGGATGACGACGTTAATTTCATAATTGCCACTAACAGAAAGAGCATCTGTCTTCGAAAGCTTCGAGGCCTATTATAAATAAACTTGGCTGGAATTCCAAGCAAAGCTGTTTATAACGCTTTGCCAAACAACCTTAAGTTATATTATGGATTCTGGTAAATTTCAAATTTCAAAAACATATGGCGAAGTATGATTTTTAATCATATAATCAGCAATCGATCAGCAGCTCAAACATTAAATAAACATTGAATAAAAAATCTGATGTGTACCATTCACATGATTTTCTCTACATCTCTGCAATAAATTATTCTTAAAAAGCTTATGCTTCTATTTACTTCATGCTAATCAGAAAAAAATAGCAGAAATAGTCTTATTACTTGCTTCCTTGTAAGTAGAAGCGAAATAAGGGAGTACCATAGGTTAAAGTGATAGTCAAAAGCTGGTTGCTCTGTCACTGAAGTTCCTTTGTTTGTATGGGCAGTAGTTAACAAATTCCTGTATGAGAAAGCCATAAGTTTTTCATAGCAGAATCCAAAAACAAGGAATGTCTCGAAAACGATGAACTCCACCAAAAAATGTATAAAACATAATTTGTGTGTTTTAACGGGCTCTACATTTTTTGTTCATCTCGACATTTGTTGTCAAGTTTTTGCCCATCTCTTACGGTTTAGCAGTTATTAAAAATTCCGTAAAATTCATCCAGAATAGAGTTCTCTTCAGAGGCTATTCTCAGAAAATTCAAGATATACATTTTATTTGTCAGGTAAAAATCTTTAATATACGATATTTTAATCAAAACCGTAACAGCCATTTTTTAGAAAATCAAACTTTTCGAAAAAAGTTCCATGTAAAGGTAGTTGGGGATGGGGGGATTTTTCTCACAATCTTCGTGTCGCATCCCTGGAAGATACTAAACTTAAATACCAAGTCTGAAAATGCTTTTTTTTTTTTTTTTTTTTTTTTTTTTTTTTTTTTTTTTTTTTGATACAGGGGACCCTAAAACATATATTTCCGCTGAAATCCCGGTATCGAAGTGTTTGATGGAGTGCAGTACCTTCTCTATACACTATGTACATAGTACATATAGAGAAATTAATAAAAGAAATAAAAACACATAAAAAAAACTGAATAACGTAACAGCTGGGGACGAAACGTCAAGTTTTAATTATTTTAATAATTGTAATATTCGACCACGGTCTACAAGCCCGGATATGTTATATTTTACCAACATAATTTTTATTTTTATCCTTTGTAACGAGAATGATACCGGCATTTAACCCGAAAATCGGTCAATGGACGGGACGCAATTCTGGGAATGACTTTTATCCGACCTCGGCGTTCAGGCAATTTATGGAGCCTTGGTGGTGTTCCACTGGATAGTGATGATTAAGCTTTGGACGAGACTGTAAGTTAAGTTTAGCTATTATTAGGTATACTCGTTTGTTGTTTCCAAGCGAACGCTCAGGCGAGAGGCAGCAGTCCCTTGCGCTATAGCTGTGGGTGGGCGCAGAAGTAAGTATACAGTTCTGGAGTAAGCATAAGTTTTATTGCAAAGTATAAATAACATGAACAAAACAATAAATGTGTTTTATGGCGGATGAAATAATCAGTTTAATATGTGATTTATATGCGTGGATTACCATTGCAATAGATTACGTGTTCTATGGAGCTTTGTACCTTCAGAACAGGCTGTACTTGTAGTGATGCTTCCTTAAGTGAAGGCTGGCCCGACAGCCAGGTCGGTAAGGCGTGTGTCTACCAAACAAGGGGTCCTGGGTTCGATTCCCAGCTGGGGTATGGCATTTTTCTCTGAACAAGATCAATGCTATTCTCTCAGAGTCTGGATATGGGTGCGCGACTGTGCCTGAAAACAGTTAAAAAAAAAACAAAAAAAAAAACAACAGTAATAACAATAAAATGTTCTGCCGATCCCGGTGGCCGCGCTCGCTAAAGTGTCTCGCTTTGGCGCTTCGTGGTGCACAGGATCGTGGGGTCGAGTCCCGTCTTGGGCATGGGTGTTTCCGTGTTTGTAAATGTGTCTATGTTTGTGTATGTATATGTAAAAGGAAAACGTTAAGAATAATGAGGTCTACTAAGGAAACTGGAAACATTGGAGAGCAAAAAGGAATACAGTGCCGGAGTCCTGACAAGCCTCCGGAACTGTATTTTTTATATAAAAAAAAAAAAAAGTGAATGACCAGCAGTACTTCGGGAGAGGGAGGTCCCAGTGAAACCCAGTGTGCACGTAACTATTTTCCAACCAGAGTGGAAAATCGCAAAGATGTCCAGCACCTAGTGATAGTGAAAAGACACATACTCAGTCCTCCTGGTTATGTGATGAAAATCCACACGCCGCTACCGGGAATCGAACCCGTGTCCCTTGCTCCAGAGGCAGGTTGGTCACGAAAAGCGAAACATTAGTCCGTATTATTTATGAAACAAGAGTACTTTACAATGCCTGTAGGTAATCGTTTATGGTATCAGATTACATGCAAATCGATTTAGATATTCCTGATATTAAATCGGAGACTTTTTTGCAAGTATAGCCGATAGTTTGGTAGTTAAGAAGTGAATTGGTGACATAATTGATAGCTAGCTATGTTGAAGACAGGTTTTCAATGCATACCGGTCTTTAATTGCCTCAGACTGGTCGGAGCAGGGGCTATTACAGAACCATGCTTGCCATTTTAATGACTAGGAGCTAAATAAAGCCATGCTACAGAATATAAAGTTTATCGCACATTTGCCTGGATCTAACTAGAAATTGATGTTATTTGCTGCAGCAACATTCTTTCTTACGTTGGTTTAAAAACTGGATTAAGTTGTTAGACATCTGCTTTATTGCAATTATTAAGTGTCTTGATTTTAATTGAAGAAGGATTCCACATCTCGTCTTTAAAAACAAATTACATGAGTAACTAGAGGGAAAAAATCTTATGTTTTCCATTCACATTAATTTCTCTGCATATCTGCAACAAATTATTGTTGAAAAGCTTATGCTTCTATTTACTTCATGCTAATCAAGAAAAACTTATCAGAAATAGTCTTATTACTTGCTTCCTTGTAGGTAGAAGCGAAATAAGGGAGTAACATAGGTTAAAGTGATAGTCAAAAGCTGACTGCTATGAGATTGAAGTTCCTTTCTTTGTATGGACAGAAGTTGACAATTTCCTGTATGATAAAAGTTTTTTTTAAGCTGAAATCAATAACAAGGAATATCACAAAAAACGATCAACTCCACGAAAAAAAGGTATATGACATAAATGGTGTATTTTATTGTGATGATTGACATGTTTTGTGCACTATGTTTTTGTCTATCTCTTGTGGTTTATCAGTTATGCAAAATTCAATAAAATCATCCAGAATAAAGAGGTATTTAGAGGCTATTCCCAGAAAATTCAAGATATACATTTTATTTGACATGTAAATATCTTATATATAAAAGATTTTAATCAAAATTTTTGGAGCTATTATTGAGAAAATGAACATTTTCGACATTTTTTTCCATGAAGGGTAGTTTGGGGTGGGGGGATTTTCTTGAAAATCTTCGTGTTGCATCCTTGGAAGATGCCAAACTTAAACACCAAGTTTGGTATTTAACGGTCTTTTCGTTTTTGAGCTATGCTGTCCACAGACACACATACACACACAGACAAACTGACAGAGAGACAGACAGACACATATACACATGGGCGTTTTTATGAAAATAATTTTTTTAGATTCAGTGGGTCCCAAAACATGTATTTCCGGTGAAATCTCGGTATCGAATTTTTGGATGGAATAGAATACTTCTTCTATACACTATGCTCATAGTACGTGTAGAGAAAGTAAAAAGCTATGCATAGCATTCATTATAAGGTAGAGTATAGAAAAATGTTTAAGATAACCTAATGACAATGAAATATTATGCCGCAAAGATTTCAGGAACTAAAGTATATTGGGGAACTAATCATATAAAAACTATTCTTACTGAGCTTATTTTTCTATCTGTCTAAATTTAATTCAGATACATTTTAGCAGAAACAGCCAAATTGCACATTATGTTCTATATACAAATAGAAAACAAATGCTTAATAATTTGACACTATATGCTGACTGCACACTTCCCATACAATTGCAAGAACCAACTGAAAATTCAGGACAAAAGTGTTGAACAATCCGAACCATTAATAATATATACTTCAGTAGTGCCTTAATTTATTTAAAATAAATTGTGTGCGTCAAAAAAGTTTTGTAAACCTTAAGTGATACACGAAAACATACATAGTTTCCGTTTAACGTTTACAAAACTACAAAATACCTTTCAAATGCAGTGAACTTCATATCTATTCCCACAAAATTCAAGTTATATGGTATTTCAATTTCAATTGTTCAATTCCCAAAATATACCAATAAAGTCTGTGTGTTCGTTTTTTAAGCCTTCTTCTCGAAGCTTTGGAAGAAAGTAAACATAAATGTATGATATTCATTTTTATTCTAGTTTTTGAGTTATGCTGTTTTCACACACACATACACGCATGGAACTTTTTTATGAAAAGTTTTTTTTCTTATCAGAGGTCCTTAAATCATGTATCTACAGTGCAACTTTGCTGTCAAATTTTGGGGTGGAATACAATACCATATCTTCCTACTGGTATGTGGCAGAGAAAACAAAACAAATAATGATATAATTTATTAATCGAGATATATTTGTTCCGTGTTCTTATTTTGAGAATCTGAAAAGAAAACATAATTATATCTTTGATTATGCAAAATCCATTGCGAATGTAGAATATCTCAGAGCCTGCGACAGTACGAAGCTGTACTCTCAATTTAAAAAGAAATATCTAATATAGTCCATTTTCATGACTTTAGCTATTCTGAAAACTTCATATAAAAGGTTATTGTTCTCTATATACCATGCTAATCGAGAGACTTATTAGCGGAATGTTATTATTACTTAATTCCTTATGAGTAGAAAGGAACTAAAGGAATTCACTAGGTTAAACCGATAGTCGGACGTTTTAAAAACTGTCCCTATGCAACTGTCATTGAAATTCGATACTTTGCATTGCCAGGAGTAACACGAAACAAACACGGTGACTTCTGTCTGAGAAAAGTGAATATTTTAAAACAAAAATGTAAAGGACATAAATAGTGTGTTTTGACGAGATCTACTGTGTTTTCTTTGTTCTCTTAAGCTTTACTACTTTTACAAAAATCATTTAGTAGGAAGAGGAATTCTCAGGAAGTTCATGATATACATTTTATTTGATATATAAATAACTTTAATACAAGGTATTTTAACCAAAATTATTAGAGCCATTTTCATAAAATTAAACATTTTGAAAAATTTCCCATAAGGGGTAGTTTGCATTATTGGGAGATACTAAACTCAAATACCAAGTTTGGTATTTAAGTTATGCTGTCCATATACACATAGACGCATACACTGATATTTGTTTCATTTTTGTTTTATTCAGGAGATCTCAAAAATATATTTCTAGTGAAATCTCGGAATCGAACTTTTGAGTGGAATACAATACTTTCTCTAATTATGTACTATGTACATTGTACATACGTGCTAGAGAAAATAAAAAGCTGTTTGGTATATGGGTAGTCATTTTTCCACCTGCATGCAAAGCTTTACGAACCAACCATTTAATAGGAATGATTTTTTCCACAATAATGTGTGTAAATTATATACTGAGTAACTATATTTTAGTTGATGACTGAATGGAGATTTATTTACGTGTTAACAATGCCTGTGATGCTAAAATTGAAAGATGGTTTATCAGAATTCGTACCTGGTAATGACAGTATATTGCTGGATATAAAATATATCTAACTGTAAAGCAGAACTGCGAGTAAGAAGAAATGAGCACGTATCAGGCTATTAGTTAACCCCTGGAATGAAGATGTGAAAGAAGAATGTGATACTATTCTTCCGAACAGGGAAGAAATACTATGCCGTAAAGGGAATGGTGATAGGTACAAGTTGCTAAATCAACCTTCAATTGTTAATGAGTCGAATCTATAAAAAGTCCAAGCGTTCAAATACTAACTTTCTAGGACTCTATTTACTGAAATTGGAATTAAGCAGTTTTTGAAACACATGCTTTAAGGGTAACCCTTCTCAATTTACATTTAGTCAATGAAAATGCGCGATACTGTAATCACAGTTCAGCGTTACGCACATGGCGACCTGACTCATAAAACCCATGCGGGCTGGCTCGGTTTCCTAACATTGCTCTCTTACAATATCGTTTTGTAAATTAGCTCGTCTTCATTTTGCTTGTTGAGATGTAGCAGGGCCAGCACACAGGCTGTCAATTGTGTAGGCTCTACACTAAACTGTGAGGTATATTGCGCCTTAAGACTGATGAATCCTAGGCGATATAATTTCAGAATCATCTCCCAAACAAGAATCCTTTGTCACATTGATAATAATTTATTGCATTTAATATAATTGAGGAAAATTGATATAATAAAAATCAACTTTCCCACAGTTATCTGTGATTTTAAAGTGAAAATACATCGAAAACAACATGCTAACTTCATATACCCAAGATCGCGGGTTCAAACCCGGACGTAAAAATCCTTAGAATGGCTTCCTAATGAAGGGAAGTAAAGCCGTTGGTCCCGTGTCGTAGATTTACGGCACGTAAAAGAACCTCAAACCTGATAGTGAGGTCTCTGAGCAAAATTTAAGCGGTCTTTCACGCACAATATAGAAGGGGACGCTGAGGACCACAGCAGTTAAAGAGCGTCCATAAATACAACTTTATTTCCTTTCATTTTCATCGAAAAACAAAATATCCGTATCTCAGCTTTCTCTCCCATAGATTTCCTGTTCGCAATTTTACAATTTTAAGTTATAACGACTGACTTCAGGTTATCTCATGCTCAACTATCCGCTATCTAGTTCTATGCCAGACGCTAATAATAAACTTTGCCCACACCGAGATTACAAGCTACATTGAAGCATCATTGCCAACACGTTCGATTCTGAGAGAGGCTAACAATGATAGGAGAAGGAATGGAGGAATGAGAATTTCGGAGGATCAAACAAACCACTCCAACATTCCCCTTCCGACCCGGGAAACCCCATAAAAACCCATGGGTCAGAGTGGGCAGTCACCGAACAAGCACACTTGCCACTGAGCTCTTTGCTCGGTGTTTTAAAGTTGCACATTTCTACAAGCATTGCATTTTTCTTTTATTTTATGGAAACTACACGAGATTGTAAAGAACTCGGAAGAAATTTGAAAGAAAATAAGCAAACCCAACGTTTAATTGTTCGTGTTTTTAGAAATATTTATAATTTTAGAAACTCAGGAATAAAGCATGTTTCTCAACTAATGACAAGATTGTCTCATCTTCGAGGATACCTTACATGAATACTAGCTTTGTTATTAATTCTACTTTTTAGCAGCAACTAGCGCACGCATATGTTTCTAAAACTGCCGTTTGTTTTCTTGAGGCTAGAAGACAAATGACTAATATCATCGTATCTGATAGAAAAGTTGGTAACAATGTCTATAGAGTTGCAACATTTTTAAAATGTCGAATTTAAAAAGTCTTCATGAAAGATTAAAGATAAACTTGGAGACTATTCCTTAAGATCTACGACCTCCAATGAGTATGTCCATGAGAGGAAGACAATCTTCGTAACCAATCAGAAGACTCTAGTGGTGTATAGAGACTGAGGACAATGGGCCAATAATAAGCCTTTCTTTAATTTATTTATGCCGTTATAGTTAACAAGGGAGTGTGAAGAAGTATGGAATGCGAATATGTTGCTGTTTAAATGAGACCAGTTTGTACCATATGCAACAAGGAATGGGACACCTTGATCTCAACTCAGTGACTTATATGGACTTGTAGCGCGCACTTGGAGGTACATTCACCTTCAATATGTTATACACCTCTGACGGACGTGGAATGTAGAAGTCAATTCCTTATATGGAGTAAAGCAATTCAGACGCGCGTTTCTTTTGGGCTCTTTTACATGTCGTCGAACTTAAGTTTGACCTTAGAAAATTTCAAGGTTTTTGTTTGACTATATTAAACTTGATTACCTGCAACAAATGTGTTGACGCGGCGTAAAATGTTCTGCATTTATTTCTCTGACATATTCAGCTTTATAAAACGCACTAAATTAATTCCACTATATTTCTCTTTCTGTATACAGAACGTTTACAGCTTGAATTTCGTTTGAAATATAATCAACATAATCCCATGATTTTCCCATTTTACTTTCTTTACACGTACTATGTACATAGCGGATACAGAAAATATTGCATTCCACCCAAAAATTCCGAGATTTCACCAGAAATACATGTTTTGGGTCCACAAATAAAAAAAAGCATTTTCAGAAAAAGATCCGTATATGTGTGTGTGTCTGTCTGTCTGTCTGTGTCTGTGGACAGCATAGTTAAAAAACGAAAATACCGTTAAATACCAAACTTGGCATTTAAGATTGGTATCTTCCAAGGATGCGACAAAAAGATTTTCAAGAAAAGCCCCCAACCCCAACTACCTTTTACTTGGAACTTTTTTCGAAAATTTTGATTTTCTTAAAAATGGCTCTAATGATTTTGATTAAAATATCGTATATTAAAGATATTTACCTGACAAATAAAATGTATATCTTAAATTTTCCGGGAATATCCTCTGAAGACTACTTAAAGGGCTGTAGCCCTGTTTGAGACCATTTGTAAACAAAGCTTCATTGGGTTCATAGTTTCAGTATATTATTCATATATGTCGGATTAACGTCGATTACGTCAGAGCCGGTGACAGAAGCTTTTTACCTTTTCTACACGTACTATGTACATAGTGCATAGACAAGGTATTGTACTGCACCCAACATTTTGATGCTGAAATTTCACCGGAAATACACGTTTTGGGTCTCCCCGAATAAAAAATAAACCTTAGAAAAAGGTCCGTGTGTGTTTGTGAACAGCTTAGCTCAAAAACGAAAAGACCATTGATATTTAAGTTTGGTATCTTCCAAGAATGCGACACGAAGATTTCTCAATCAACTCCCTCCATCCCAACATACCCTTTACATGGAAAAAAATTCGAAAATATTGATTTTCTCAAAAATGGCTCTAACGATTTTCAGTAGAATCTCTTATATTTAAGATATTCACCTGCCAAATAAAATATATGTTTTGAATTTTCTGGGAATAGCCTCTAAAGTCCTCTTTATTCTAGATGATTTTTGTTAATTTTGCATATAACTGGTAAACCGTAAGAGATAGACAAAAACTTGCTTAACAAAAAATGTAGATCACGATAAAACACACAATCTATGTCATATACTTTTTTCGTGGTGTTTGCCGTTTTCGATATATTCCTTCATATTGATTTCAGTTTTAAAATATTTGCTTTTCTCATACGGGAACTTATCAACGCTTGCCCAAGCATAGAAGCGGATTTCAATCCCATAGCAACCACATTTTAAAACATTTGACTATTAGTTTAAACTTCATGGCACGACAGCTCACGGGGAACCTTGGCCTACCGCCCGGCCGCTGCGTCCCCCATCTCGGTCCACTACAGACGTCATGGATGGGGGGCAGTATTGGAGGGTGAGACGTGGTCAGCGCCTCGAGGCCCTCCCGGACGGTTAATGCGGTCCTCATGACCTGGAGCTGCTACTTCTCAATCAAGTAGCTCCTCAATTAGCCCCCCAGGGACCTTACGAGGCTGAGTGCACCCCGGTCCAGATCTCCCAGCGGGGGAAAAATCCCCACGCCGATACTGGGGATCGAACCCAGGTCTCCCGCTCGGTAAGCAGCTGCGCTACCACCGCGCTAAGGAGACGACCCTGACTATTTGTTTAGCCTGGTGTATTCTCTTATTTCCCTTCTACTTATAAAGGGACTAAGTAATAAGACCGTTTCTGCTAATGGTCTAGCATTAAATAGACGAATATGCTTATCAACAATAATTTGTTACAGAGATGTAGAGAAAGACATGTGAAAGGAGCACATCAGATTTTTTCGAACTTACAAACATATGTATGTTCTGGGGAATTTTATTCGCTGCGTTTAAGTAGGTAGAACCAAACAAAATACACATGGAAATAATGGTAACATTATTACATAAAACTGCTGTTAAAATCCATTTTTTTAAACTTCTGATAAATATAAGAGAAAAACTGCGACATTGTATTTATGCATTCTGGTGGGTTGCTGGTCTTAGGGCGCTCTCCTTTACAAGATACCCGCGCGAGAGAAAAAGCGAGTTTCTGTAGCATTGCATTAAAGGAAGATATCTCACCAATCCGACTTTCCATAGAACACAAGAGATTACATAGAAATTAGCTGTTGATGCATTTTGTGTTTATTATTTTTGTTTCACCATACCAATGATTTTATGAAATGACATTAGTTCTTTGAATATATAAATGGGTATTTAATTTGAAAAGTAGCGAACGTTGCAGCTGCGTGAATGTGGGATTGTTGTCTGCCACTTTCTCAACCGAGCGAATGTGCATTCGGGAGCTCCTTGGTTCCCATGAAAATTCTCTGTTTTTGCCGAGTTAGTAGGCCAATGCTGGGGTTTCTCCCATTTTACCAGTAAGTTATTGTCCACCATTTGCTGTCACTGTTTCATCTCATCTGTTCAGGGTTGTAGTTCTAGGGAGGCGGGTGGTGTGTTGCGGCAGGACGGTTAAATTTGTGCTATGGAAGAAGTCTGAGGCTTGTGGTAGGACTGTTGTGAACTATTTCGACTAACACAGGACAGAACTAGCCGGCGTCAGGATTGGTGCTCTGTAAGAATCCGCGCCTAAATGCATATCATCTCCAAATCTGCTCGTCCTTCGGGTCTTCCCTTCATCTCTTCCTTCATGTTGGAGCAAGAAGGACCCACTATGGCCTCTTGCGGTTATGCTTTAGTTACTGGAGGTCCCTCCCTATTTCTTAGTAGTAATTAACGCCCTCTTTTACTATTTGTGGCACCACAGGCGATAACACTAGTGATACATGGAATGAAGATGGCGTACTGGTGGAATGCGATGGCCGGGAAACCGGAGAACCTAGAGATAACCCACCCCAGCGCCGCTTTGTCCACCACAAATCTCATTGGCGCTCGCTTGGGATCGAATCCAGGCTGTCTGTGTGAGAGCGAGTGGTCTAACCATTCGGGCATGGCCTCCCTCTGCCCACTTTAAACTCCCATTACTTTCTTTTCTTTCCTGTTTCTCTTATCCGTCTTTCTGCCATTCTCCTCTCACTTTAAAACATCATCTCCATTTCCCTTAGCTCCTCACTATTTCTTAGTCGTCCTCCATGGTGTAATGTTACCATGCTAACTTCATATACCCAAGGTCGCGGGTTCAAACCCGGCGGAGGACGATGGATTTTTTCGGGCGTAAAAATCCTTAGCATGGCCTCCTTCAGAAGGGAAGTAAAGTCGTTGGTCCCGTGTCGTAGATTTACGGCACTTGTGTGAAGCATTTTGTCTGAAGACGCTTAAGACAGAGTTTACAGTTTAAAACTCTTGATAAGCGAGCCAATTGAAATCCTCGGTTTATATTTTTTATGATTTCCGTTATTTTCTCTACAGACACAAAACATGCCTCAATGAAGGAAACAAGCCCTCACCCCCTGAAGCCACAACACCAAAATTGCCGCCTTAACGGTATAACCGTGGGCATGCGCATCCCATTGAGCAATGCAAATTATCAAAATATAGTAAATTTTCTAAGTAATATCTGGGTATGTTATAAACCTTTGTAACAATCAGTTTTGCCATTCTTACATGAAACGAAAACAAAGACGAAAAGGTTTCTTTAAATACGATGTTTGGCTTCAAGAGATCCCATTTATTACTCTTTAGATATTCATCCAAAATCGAAAATTTTGATTATAGTGTTTTTTTATAAGTGTGGGTACGATTTTTCAAACTTGTAATTTAAACTATAACATTGTACAGATAAACGACATTGTTTATAAAAATACTCTCAAGACAAGTTGAAACAGCAGTTAAAATAATGCAATGCTGCCATTCTATATAATAGAATTTTATGAGCAGCCTTTTACAGTAAAGGGCTTTTGAGATTAAAATTTTAATTGTGCTAGTGTATAATAAAACTTAAACCATAGAACGTGCAGAAAAATAATAAAAATAGTGTACTAAACTATGTACTGTAATAAAGCGAATGTACCTATAATGTTTATGAAATGAATTCTGTAGTACAATGATATACAATTTTTAAATAAAATGCCTTTTTGGTCTTTACTTTTTCTTTTTCCTTTACAGTAGCCATTCTACCGTGGAGCGATTCCCACGCTACATACATGTCCACGTTTACTTGATAAATAGTTAATTTATTTCATCTCTTCAAGTTACAAACTTCTTACATATATAGTTATTTTCCTGGAATTGCTGAATTTGATATCATACACAGTTAATACCCTTCTTGTTTACCTCTATTTGTACATTTTTATACCTTAACAACTTAATCTATTTACCTCTGCTATTAATTAAAACCTCGTGAGTTCTGTTATTAAGATCCTCTCTTTCTTTGGCGATTTTGCTCTGCCATTTCTCTCTTTCTTTCCCTGTACAATTACTTAGTTGTTTCAGAAATTCTTTCTTATTGTGTCCAAAAAAATTTAAGTATAATATCTCTGCCGGTAGCCTTTCCTAGTTTTTGTTCCATATTATTTCTTTCCACATTTTGGTTTCCTCACACTCAGTTATACAGTGTAAATTGTTATGCACATTGCTTCATAATAGGCATAGATCTTTATCAACTTTTAGATCTTTTAATAACATTGTTCCTGTTCTTGCCCATGCCAGACCTTCTCTTTGCATTTTTTCACAAACGTCAATCAATCTATTTTTCTCTTTCCCATTCTTTCTTGACACTCCTATATAATATTAAAGTATTCTTATATAAACTACCTATTAGTTCTTGTTCTATATGTCGTCTATCCTAGCTTTCACTTTATTTCATAGTTATCGGAATATTGTCCCCCACTTTTAGTTATTTAATTTGGGCCTCATTAACTTTTACATATGTCATGTCGACTATGTAAAGTTATTTACCAAGTGGCCCAGCTGCCTCGTATTTAACGTGTGCAGATATCCTTTTGAGCGTTAAAAGAGTTGCGGAATTCAACAGGGCAAATTCAAGTTAAAAGGTGGGAACTGGTTGAACGATTTGCATTTTAGTGCGGAGATTGTCATCGGAACGCGCTTATTGAGAGGGGTAAAGGTCGCAATCTCTCTCTCTCCCTCCCTCCCTCTCTCTCTCTCTCTCCACTTCTTCTCTGAACTGTGAAATGAACGATAATATTTTAAACACTTGATGTGTTAATATCACATTGATACTAAAAATAGTTTAAAATATAATAACATGGACCATAGTATATAATGAAAGGTAAGCAAAACTTAGAGATGTTCACAGTTTTAAACAAAACTTGTTCTGCAAATAATGGGTTCATATAAATACAGTAGAATAAGCTATTATAGCATTGGAAAACATCATACGGCAACAAAAGAGAAAGGAGTGAAAAAAGATCTGATGTGTTCCATTCACATGACTTTCTCTCTATCTCTGTAACAAATTATTGTTAATAAGCTTCATCTTTTATTTATTTCATGCTAATTGAGAAAAATTAGCAGAAATAGTCTTATTTCTTGCTTTGTTGTTAGTAGAAGCGAAATAAGGGAGTACCATAAGTTAAAATGAAAGCCAAAAGCTGGTTGCTATGTGATTGAAGTTCGTTTGTTTGTATGGACACGAGTTGGCAAATTCCTGTATGAGAAAAGTATAAGTTTTTCAAAGCTGAAACCAAATACTAGGAATATCTCAGAAATGATCAACTCCACGAAAAAAATGTGTATGACATAAATTGTGTGTTTTAACGTGCTCTACATTTTTTTGTGTTAAGTTTTTGTCCATCTCTTACATTTTAGTACTTATACAAAATTCATCCAGAATAAAGTAATCTTCAGAGGCTATTCCCAGAAAATTCAAGATATACATTTTATTTGTCAGGTAAATAACTTTAATATATAATATTTTAATCAAAATCGTTAGAGCCATTTTTTAGAAAATCAAAATTTTCGGAAAAAGCTCCATGTAAAGGATGTTGGGAGTGGGGGGATTTTCTTTAAAATCTTCGTGTCGCATCCTTGGAAGATACCAAACCTAAATATCAAGTTCGGCTTTTAACAGATTTTTCGTTTTTTGAGCCATGCTGCCCACAGACAGACACACACGTACACATAGACAGACACACATACGGACATTTTTCTAAAAATGCTTTTTTTTTTTTTTTGGATTCAGGAGGTCTCAAAACGTACTTCCGGTGAAATCTCGGTATCGAATTTTTGGGTGCATTACAATACCTTATCTATACACTATGTACATAGCACGAATAGAGAAAGTAATATCTTATAATGACAATATTGATTTAATGGTATGGGATACCATTGAAAACAATTGTAGAGTAATTCAGAGTTTCTGTTGGCATGGAATAACAATTCACTGTAGTTTATAAGATTGTAAACACTACCATTGAAATATGTTTTATTGTTAAATTTACTTTTCTCGTTACATGACTTGAGTTTTGGTTAAAATGGGGATTAGGATTAATTAATCCGAATCCACAAGCTCCGAGCTACCAGGGATCTCCCTGAAGGGTTCTAGCCGGAAAGCACCGAAGAGTTACGATAGGATGATCCCACAACTACGTCAGGAATAAACCACCATCCAGCCGCAGCCCACCGAACACTGGGTCCTTGTCCTTCAACGCTGAAACAGATGGCAAGAAAGTGGCGGACTTTTCTAGCATTCACTCTTGACGACCCAAGAAAATCCGTGAAAGAAACCAATGTCATGACACCCATCCCCCTCCCCAGCCACGAATGCAAGTCGTACACGTTCCCGCGGTGCCACATTATTTATAGTTAGGTGTTCACATGACCTTGGTTCAACGGAGCGGATGACTTAAGAGTGTTTCAGCTGTGGCGCTCAGGTATTAAGATGAGATAAGTGGTAACAGATTGCCGTATCGGAAAATGTAGCTAGGAAGAAAACAGATTAAACTTAAAGTTACACTTACTTCTGACAAATTAGTTTACAATTATTAAAAGCCAATATCAATGATATCATTTTCATTCCGGAGGTCGCGGGTTCTATCCCGGCTGTCCTACCTGATCCCTGAATTTTTCCAGGGATTTCCCCGCGTCACCAGCGAATGCTAGGCACAGTCATTACATCCCCCGAATTTTTCGGTCCACCATTTCCTGTCCCATCATGTCTTAATCATCTTTCTTACAGTATTCATGGGCCAGGCAACTGTGTTCGGTGGCTTGTGGCTGGACGGTATCTTGCACATTGTCATAGGTTATTCCATCTTCGTTGGGACCGTTCGATCACAACGCATGTCTTAATCATCTTTCTTACAGTATTCATGGGCCAGGCGACCGTGTTCGGTGGGTTGTGGCTGGACGGTATCTTGCACATTGTCATAAGTCATTCCGTCTTCGTTGGGACCGTTCGATCACAACGCGTCTTCGGGTTTGGAGATCACTTTGAGGTTCCATAGGGAGGCTCGGGGCCCGTGATATGGGCCTAGGGCGGAGCCGGAGACTTTGCAACTATATCTGTCAGGTCCCCATCCATATTTGTCCGCGTCGTCATCGGATATGTTCACTCTTCGAGTCTCTCCCCTCATCCCTCACCCCCCGGAGTCAAAGAGACCACAAGAAATTCCAAGAGCCTACGTTCGGTCCTGGAGACCCCGAAGTGTTCATATGTTAGTTAAGAATAAACAATTCATAATTGTACATACATTATCTGTTGACATCCCTTATTATTTCTAAAATAATCTGATGCGTTCCATTCACATAACTTTCTCTACCTCTGCAACAAATTATTGTTAAAAAACTTATGCTTCAATTTACTCCATGCTAATCGAGAAAAAAATAGCAGAAATAGTCTTATTACTTGCTTCCTTGTAACTAGAAGCGAAATAAGGGAGTAACATAGGTTAAAGTGATAGTCATAATGCTAAGAGAATATGCTTGTACTGATAAACAGCACGGCGATGGTTCTGCTATAGTTTGTTTTGAAAACTTTAAATGCACTGTTGTTTTAAACATTCAATTTATTACTCATAATGTTATGTATATAAAACTACAGACATTTCTAGTTCGCTTGTCCATTCATCCCCTCTCTGATTTTATAGTTTTGACACCGTGTTGATAAATCATTGTAGCCACTGACTCGTCTTACGCATACACAATAGCCATTCAGTGCATGGTTCAATAGTTCACTTGGAGAAAGGTTAATGGTAAAAGAAAGGTATACATTTGCCACTGAATGGAACTGTTTAAATTAGCATCGTATCTCTTTATTTATTTGACGGTCATAAAATAGAAACACAATATCAGAATTAATTTTACTTAAAGTAATGTATCTGTGAATATTGACCAATACCTGCGAAACATAAAAAAAAAATTCTTATGTGTAACACTCAGATGACTTTCTCTAGCTGTTCTATAAACTTCCTACAAAAGATTATTCGTCTTTCTACACCATGCTTATTGAGATAAACATTAGCAGACTGTTTTTATTACTTAGACTCTTATAAATAGAAAGGAACTAAAGGAATGCGCTAAGCTGAAGTGATACTCAAACGTTTTAAAAGCTGTCGTTATGCAATTGTCATTGCAAATCGCTTCTTTGCTTGGCCAGACGTAAAACAAAAGAATAACGGACACTTCTTGCTGAGAAAATACAATAGAAACCGATAACAAGGAATATCTCGGAAACGGTTACCTCCACAACAAAAGCGTAAAGGACATAAATTGAGTGTTTTTGGTGACATCTACATTTTTTAGTAGGTTTTTGTCTGTGTCTTATGGTTTAGCAATTAAACAAAATTTGGCAGAGGTTATTCCCAGAAAATTCAAGATATACTTTATTTGGGATGTAAATAACTTAAATATAAGGGCTTTTAATCAAATTCGTTTGAGCCAGTTTTGAGAAAATGAAAATTTTCTAGAAGAAGGGTGGAAAGTTTTCTTGGATATCTTCGTGTCGCATCCTTGGAAGATACCGAACTTAAATGCCGGATTTTTTCCCCAAAATATTCTTTTTGTATTCAAGGAGGACCTAAAACATGCATTTCCGTATCGGTATCGGATTTTGGGTGGAATACAATACCTTCTCTATACACAATGTAGATATTACGTGTACAGAAAGTAAAACATTAAATCCAATTATGAAATATTAAAAAAGCATCATTTTCCGCCTTATTTTCTGAAGCATTTAACGGATAAATGATTATTGATCTCTAACAATAACTGGTTTGGAATATTTCACTTAAGGAACTGGGTTTTGCCAACTCTTCTAAGAAGAAAATCATCACATGAGCTGTCTACTTTGATGGACATTCCTTTTCGACAGATGAAACTTCCTGAAGTCGCATTAAGTGGTAGTGGGCCGTTGACGCAGGCGCAGTATCAAGTGGAGGAGGGAAAAACTATCAGCGACATCGCGATAATAACGACGATGCTCGGTTAATGGCAAATAAGTGTGGAATGCCTTCTCCTTTCAATTTTTTTTTTTTTGCGCGCGTGAGAAAACATTTATCACAAATAAGACTTACCGATAAATTCTCGAGCAAAGAACTTACATAGAAAGTCAGACCATTGAATGATGTTTATCTGAACCATTTCATTAATAAAATATGAACTTAAACACTATATCGCAAATATTCGACCATAAAATGTTAATGTTTACTTTCTCCATACTTACTATTTACTTAGTGTATAGAGAAGGAATTGCACTCCACCAAAAAATTCGATACCGAGATTTTACCGGAAATATGTGTTTTAGGGTCCCCTGTATCCCAAAAAAAGCATTTTCAGAAAAAGGTACGCATGTGTGTCTGTGAACATGATAACTCAAAAACGAAAAGTCGGTAAAATACCAAACTTGGTATTTAGTATCTTCCAGGGATGCGACACGAAGATATTCATGAAAAGCACCCACCCCAACTACCTTTACATGGAACTTTTTTCTACCATTTTGATTTTCTCAAAAATGGCTCAAACGATTTTGATCAAAATATCGTATCTTAAGGATATTTACCTAACAAATAAAATTTCTGGCAAAAGACTGCTTTGAAGACTACTTTGGCGTAATTGCTAAACCGTAGGAGATGGACAAATACGTACCACACAAAAAGATGTAGAGCACATTAAAACACACAATATATGATAAAACAATTTTTTTTCATGGAGTTGATCGCTTTTGAGGTATTTCTTGTTTTTGGTTTCAGCTTTAAAAAACTTGATTTTTTCTCATACAGGAATTTTTCAACTTCCTCCATAGAAACAATGGAACATCAGTTACATAGCAACCAGCTTTTGACTATCACTTCAACCTATAAAACTCCCTTATTTCGCTTCTACTTACAAAGAAGCAAGTAATAAGACTAGTTCTGCTAACTTTTTCTCGATTAGCGTGAAGTAAATAGAAGAATAAGCTTTTTAAGAATAATTTGTTGCAGAGATGTAGGGAAAGTCATGTGAATGGAACACATCAGATTTTTTTTATAGAATCTGAAATATTTCTCACATGACTCTCTACATGTTCTGCAAACAAATTATTCTTACAAAAGATTATTTATTTATCTACATCATTATTGGTTCTATCCTTTAGCTATTTTTTGGTATCCTGTCTCAATTCTTCATTCTTGAAATGTTGTGGAGATAGCATGATATAATAAACCCAGTATATAGCGAAACAAGTTTTTTAAACAGCGGCTTTCGCTTTAACCTACTTGCGAAATTGTAATAAAAATATTTTTGCAAACGAACACCGTGAAGTGGAAGACGAATGGATTTTTATGAATAATTTATAGAAGTGTAGTTAGGAAAAGTCACGTGAATGTAATACATCACACGTTTTTAATTTCTCTACCGCACACCTATAATAAAAAGGTATTGTACTACATCCAGAAATTCGATATCGCGATTTCACAGGAATGAAACATTATGCGGGTCTGAAAAGGGGTCTCTGTGAGTTTGAGAGAGAGAGAAAGAAAGAAAGAAAGAGAGAGAGAGAGAGCGCGCAGCACAAGAAAAGCGCAAAATAGAGAACTCAAAACCAAAAAAAAGTGAGCTAGATTACAAAATTATGCAACACAATCTTTTAGAAAATTCTCCACACTTTATTGGAAATATTCTCGTTCATTCTATTTTCTCAAGAACAATGGCGACGGATGTAATTAAAATTATTTGTTTGACATGTTGACATCAATTCACTGCGAAACCACTCATTCTAATTGAATTTTGAGGAATTTTGCAGAAGTAGTGTAGCGAACTTAAAACGATATTTTACTATCTATATACTTTATGCCAAATAAGTTTTTGTAGGAAAACAGAAACATTTCAGAAAATTTTGATGTGGTATGGTAATGATATAGAAGCCCGACATCTCCTAGAAAACCATTGTGGGTTCTCTTGCGGAAAGTCGTTAATATGTTTGGGA
Source organism: Hymenopus coronatus (assembly GCA_030762935.1). Taxonomy (NCBI): domain Eukaryota; kingdom Metazoa; phylum Arthropoda; class Insecta; order Mantodea; family Hymenopodidae; genus Hymenopus; species Hymenopus coronatus. The sequence goes on from CM060886.1 coordinate 53,254,681, forward strand.
ACTTATTGTTTTATGTTCCCCTGCTAATCTTTTGAAATTACTTTTCCATGTTGTATGTAACTAAATACGTATTGCTTAATTTGAAAGAGTATATTGTATTGTAAGCATATGGATAGAAGTATCACATCTTAATGACTGCTGTAAGATGTCTGTAAAATTATTACGTCATTTTGTAAAAAAAAATGTTTATTGAACATTTTTAGGTAATCCAAATCGGGCTCATAGTCAAATTTTCATTTTGCTATCGATACTGATTCTCGGTGAATTGCAAAACAAACTTATATATCGCTGCTTTCCGTTGTCACTCTTGTTTCGTTCCAGCTTTATTCGAAGCAGCCTTAAAACTATTTGTTATAACTGTTACATATATTACACAGTAAAGGACCATTCACATTGAAAATTAATTTGAATATATTGACGCAGAGTTGAATGCACAAATTAAGTGAAAAAGTAAGTGAACTGCGCCGTGCGTGTGAATAGCAAACTAAAATGTTTGGCAGAGGCGAGTAGCAATTTTGCTTGGTGTTTTATATTTTAAAGAACGGTTGTCTCGTCATAGATGATGGTGGATTCATCCTCTTAATCAAAGACGAGTTAATGGAAGAGAAATGAGAGAAAATCATCAAGCGAAGTCATTTTAATAACACATTGAGCAGTGTTCTCATTGGTTGATTCCTACGTTGCATGGTAACTATGACACTAAAGCTTGGCGTTTGCAAGCTAATATGTTAATGTATTCGGTAATGTCTACGTCAATGACAATGTAACCATTGTGAATGACCCTATACATAGATTGGCTGCAAGCTTCTGTGTTACATCTACGGTTGATTTTCGATGTGAATGGCCCTTAAGGCTCTTGCCTCGGAACCCCGAGACAGGATTGAGGATCCAACAGGTGGCGCGCTTCTGAAAATGCTCTATCGACCATGCATGTAAATTATAGCAGGTAATATCGAGCTTCTTTTATGAATCGTTGCAGTTAAAGGTTTATGTAAGACGATTATCATGGGAATTTTGCTATATTGAAAAGAAAGCACTTTCGTCATGATACTCATTATAATTGCCCTCGAGGTCGTGATTTCGAGACCACATACATACACGTTACTCGCTCGGCCCACGTCCCATCAAGGCAAGCCTGTTGTCAGTCAGCGGTGTGCCTTGTGTGTGCGTGCATGTGTGTGTCTGTGCCAGTCTGTCTCACATGGATACAACCTACAAGTACGTAATTCACACTCTTTTCTGCTTTCTCTTCTCTAAACAGACTCAACCAGTCGACAACAACCTTTCTTATTTCAGGAAGCCTTAAGAGAGGGCTTTAAAACAAAGTTGTTTTGTATTTAAGACTTTCGTATAATTGTGCCTGTTATTCAGGAACAAAATATCTCTTGACCGCCTCCGTGGTCGAGTGGTCAGCGAGCTGACTTCTCATCCGGAGGTACCGGATTCGATTTCCGACTGGGGCGGAAAATTTTTCTTTAGCCAGAATTATTCCCTATCCCCACAGAGTCTGGAAGTATGTATGTGAAAAATACATAACCTATAAATGATGCAGCTATAAGTAAAAATAGAATTACTACTACTATTCATGTATAATAAAATGTATATGAACCATAATATATTCCTCGTCCAACATGTAAGTAAATACAAACAAAGCATATAGAAGTACCATTTCCCATCACGTGTTACGCGCGAGCGCGCTCGTTTGTGTGAGCGAGAGAGAGAGAGAGAGAGAAAGAGAGAGAGAGAGAGAGAGACATAACTCTCCTTCACTACCCAAAATAGTTTGTATCCATCTTCATTTAAGGCTGTAAAGTTGCAATTTAATTTATATATAGTAACAGCAATGCACTATAGTTAGTAATAGTAATTTAAATGTTATAATTATTGGTTATATGACTGATTATACCGATATAATATATATGTACACATATAATATTATTTGTTATTCATTTATTTACGTTCAATGTCATTTATTTTATGTATCAGAGATCATTTGGCATCGTAAAGTTGTATAAATATCAATTTAAAAAAAACAGCAACCAATAGAAAATTCTAAACTTAAAATATTTAGCTAAAACTAGTTTAAACCAATCAGATCGCTTAATACATGCATTGTTTTCTGTTACAAAATCTTCGTACAAGAAGACCCGTGATGCACATGCACAATTTAACTGCAGTTCGCGATTAAGGTCATTACTAAAGACAGGTTAAGGCATTATAATTATTTGTATATCCATTACTACCAATGTACAGAATACAACTACTTGTAAATAAATTCTCACTCATATTTATTATTTAACAATTCAACACATTTTCTGCATGGTGCTTCATGAGAAAGAAGATGAAAATTCCAGTGCTCTGAGCGTTGCCATCCAGCTGCAACTATATTACTTTCTCTACACGTACTATGTACATAGTGTATAGAGAAGGTATTGTAATGCACCCAAAATTTATATACAAATTTTCACCACAAATACATGTTCTGGGTCCCCCTGGGTCCAAAAAAATCATTTTTGGAAAAAGGTCCGTGTGTGTACGTGTGTGCGTGTCTGTGGACAGCATAGCTGAAAAACAAAAGTCCATTAAATACTAAACTAACTTAGTATTTAAGTTCAGTATCTTCCAAGGATGCGAGATGAAGCTTTTCAAGAAAATCCCCCTCACCCCTAACTATTCTCTACATGGAAAAATGTTCGAAAATTTTGATTTTCTCAAAAATGGCTCTCTAAAGTTTTTGACAAAAATGTGGTATTTAAAGATTTTTACATGACAAATAAAATGTATATCTAGAATGTTCTGGGAATAGCCTCTAAAGACCTCTTTATTCTGGATACTTTTTATTGAATTTTGAATAACTGGTAAACCGTAATACACAAAAAGTTACTACACAGAAACGTAGAGCTCATTAAAACACACAATTTATGTTATATGCATTTTTTTCCTGGAGTTGACAGTTTTTAAGATACTCCTTGTTATTATTGATTTCAGTTTTAAAATACTTTTCTCACACGGGAACTCACACTTATTTTCCATCTACTTATAAGGAAGTAAGTAATAAAACCGTTTCTGCTAATGTTTATCTGATTATTATGAAGTAGATAGAATAATAAGCTTATTAGCAATAATTTGTTACAGAGGTAGAGAAGGTCATGTGAGTGTAACATCGGATTTTTTCATTATAAGTACAACTTTAATGGCAATTCAAAACGACTTATTAAATGACGACTACTTCAATTGCTAAGTGAAAAATGTCGTATTGCGACAACCAATCAGATTCTTAAGTGGCAAAAGCGCGTAATTAGTTTCTTCTCTCAAAAACATGTGAACGTTGTTACTTAAAATCGCATGTTAAGAAGATGTTGGAATGTGTACTAGAATATATAGTCTATTTTTTTAAACAACACTAAGCTTATCCTTCTTCGCACTGTATTTTCTATAACTGCTGGTTTATGTGCAATACTGTTTCATTAACATTATCTACACTCTGTGGAATATTTGTTGATGAACGATTAGCACAGGTCGACGTTCACGTGTTAAAAGTGTTTGAAAACGTGTGATTCTTTTCTTATTTTGCATGAACTCTTTTGTGTTTACTTTTGCATCTCTTTTAAAAACTTCTTATAAAAGCTAATTTTTTGTCTTCCTTATATTAATCCTGGTAAATATTAGCAGAAAATGCATTAAGCAGATGTAGCAGGCCGAAGCTTATAGCGAAATCTTTAAAACGTAGTCGATGTATACTGCTTTTTAAATTCCATGCTGTTTCCATAAGATCAAAGGAATGTATCAGATATTGAAACTTAAAACCAATAGCATAAACTATTGTGTAATGGTTAAGTCCACAAATAAACTTATTTTACATAAATTGTAGGTGTATGTAACGACATCTGAGTTTTGTATGATTTGCCATTATACAAAATTAATATAAAACAAAGAGATTTGACAAAATAATAGCAGAAAATTCAAATCATAGGTATGATATTTTAATAACATACTTTTAAAATACTTTTGAAAAAATAACATTATTTAATTAACTTTAAAAAAGTGCATAAAAATAATTTTTACTTTTGTTAAAGGGATTTTCTGCTTGGAATATGCTGAATTGGCCTTTCTCTAAAAATGACTTTTCTTTTGATTTACTCTTACATTCCTCAAAACATGTTTTAATATTTTCATTTTTCATTAGAACGCAATACTTACCATAGGTATGCGAGGAAAAAGATAAAAATCAATTTGTGATAGTATGAACATCATTTCATTGGATGCATTCGAGTGCGTATTACCTTTAAAAGATTGTAAGATTGCCGAATGATAAGATTTATAAAAGTAAAATTGCAATTTATATGATTAATGTGTTTACACTTTCTAACTTATTAGGAGTTTAACGTAAAATAGCGTAAGCAAATGAAAAGCAACATTTGGATTGAATATGAAGAGGTGTTACAATTAAGGTAAAGTTTTGTTTATATTTTTGTAAAGTAAATTCTTTATGAAATTCCATATTTTATAGCTAAAAGCTCTCCAGTTCAGATATACCCACTTATGTTAGTATATGACAAAAACGATTTTAGGCTTGTCAATATTTTTTTACAATGTTTTAATACTGGTTTGCGTTTTTATCAGATGAAAACATGCTTACGGTAGAATAGAAAACAAAATCCTGCAGTGAAAAATAAAAGCTGTTCAGCATTATAATAGTAATAGTTTGAAAGGATAGTCTTCTCCAAAAGTTTAGTATTTTCATGGAATGGAGATATTTTAGAGATTTATTCATTGCGTAGCTTATATTTTCTAGCTTATGTTTCCAAAAACTGGGGCAATTGTGACTTACAGGTGCCCGTGTGTTGTGTGCCATAATTCCATACGTCCCTTTCCTGACAGAATATTATTGGAGCTTTCTTTTTTTAACTGTCCCATGTATTTAGCTGCATGGTCATATCGGTGGCAATGGTTTGTACCTGTAAACACTTCAATTAGAAATCTGGTTCTCCTTTGGTTTTGTACATTAGATTGTGCGCACATTCATACTCTCACTCATACTTCTAGACTTTGGGGAGGATAGAGGATAATCTGAGTTACAGAAAAATCCCCATTCCGGGAATCGAATCCCTAACTCTTCGCACAGCAGGCAGTTGTTCTACCATTGAGCTACGAGGCCAGCTGTTTTAAGGTTGATGAAACTATATATACAATATATTTGTATTTTATATCTACAAGACATCCAAACATATTGAGAATAGTAATTTCATTTCCTACTTCTACGTGTCGTCTGATATAAACTAATCTCAACTGCACGATTATTGTGAGATCTCCGTGGTAATCTCAGAATATGAAATAAAAACGCTCTGACTAATAATAAAAAGTTATAAATACCATATACGAATCTCAGTATAATATAAGTGGTACTATAGTACAGACCATCTGCAACAATCACACTTTAATAGAAAAAAAATTCTGATGTGTTCCATTCACATTACTTTCTCTACATCTCCGCAACAAATTATTCTATTTACTTCATACAATCGAGAAAAGAATATTATAAATAGTCTTACTACTTGCTTCCTTGTTAGTAGAAGTAAAATAAGGGAGTACCATAAGTTAAAGTGATAGTCAAAAGCTGTTGCTATGTGACTGCAGTTCCTTTGTTTATATGGTCAGAAGTTGGCAAATTCCTGTATGAGAAAAGTATGTTTTTCAAAGCTGAAACCAAAAACAAGGAATATCTCAAAAACGATCAACTCCACGAAAAAAAATTGTATAACATAAATTGTGTGTTTCAACATGCTCTACATTTTTTGTGATTAAAGTTTTCGTCTATCCCTTACGGTTTAGCAGTTAGGTAAAACTCCGTAAAATGGATCCAGAATAAAGTAGTCTTCAGAGGCTATTTCCAGAAAATTCGAGATATACATTTTATTTGTCAGGTAAACATCTTTAATATACGATATTTTAATCAAAATCGTTAGAGCCATTTTTATGAAAATCAACATTTTCGAAACTTTTTTCCTTGTAAAGGATAGTTTTGGGGGGGGGGATATTTTGGAAAATCTTCGTGTCGCATCCTTGGACGATACCAAACTTAAATACCAAGTTTGGTATTTAATGGTCTTTTCGTTTTTGAGTTATGCTGCCCACAGACACACGCACACAGACAGACATACACACGGACATTTTTCTAAAAATGCTTTTTTTGGATTCAGAGGGTCTTAAAAGATATGTTTCCAGTGAAATCTCGCTACAGAATTTTTACTTTCTCTATACGTACTGTGTACATAGTATATAGAAAAGGTATTGTATTGCACCCAAGAATTCGATATCGAGATTTCAACGGAAATACATGCTTTGAGACTCCCTGAATAAAAGAAAACATTTTTAGAAAAATGTCCGTGTGTGTGTGTGTCTGTGGGCAGCATAGCTCAAAAACGAAAAGACCGTTCCAAGGATGCGACACGAAGATTTTCAAGAAAATCCCCCCACCCCCAACTATCCTTTACATGGAAGTTTTTTCGAACATTTTAATTTTCTTAAAAATGGCTCTAACGTTTTTAATTAAAATATGGTATATTAAATATATTTACCTGACAAATAAAATGTATATCTTAAATGTTCTGGGAATAGCCTCTGAAGACTACTTTATTCTGGATTAATTTTACGAAATTTTGCATAATTGCTAAACCAAAAGAGTTAGACAAAAGCTTACCACACAAAAAACGTAGAAGGCGTTAAAACACACAATTTATATTACATACATTTTTTTGTGGAGTTAATAGTTTTTTAGATATTCCTTATTTTTGTTTTCATCGTTAAAAACTTATGCTTTTCTCATACAGGATTTTGTCAAATCCTGTCCATACAAACAAAGGGACTTCAGTTACATAGCAACCAGCTTTTCATTATCACTTTAATCTATGGTACCCACTTATTTCACTTCTACGTACAAGGTAGCAAATAATAAGACTATTTCTGCTAATATTTTCTAGATTAGCTTGAAGTAAATAGAAGTATAAACTTTTTAACAATAATTTGTTGCAGAGATGTAGGGAAAGTCATGTGAATGGATCACATCAGATTTTTGGGTGCAATACAATACCTTCTCTATACACTATGTGCATAGTGCGTATAGAGAAGGTAACAAAAGGCGTCGTCGGAGTCGAGTCGAAACAATTGAGTAATGCAACACAAGAACAATGTATCACTCAATGCCTTTACTCTCAATAAAAATAAAACGTTTACTAAAGAAAACTATGGAAGAAGGAAATAATATTTAAACGTGTGAATGTGATAGCTGTTTAAACTAATTAGAGATAACATATACATACAATAACATATGGCATGTTGCTACTCCCTTATAAATCGTTTTAGGTTACCTAAAGAAAATGAAGGATGTATAATCACTCAGTGGTTTTTTATAATTTATTTATGAAGTATCACGAATAAATAAATTACATAAATAAATTATAAAGATCATTGGGGTACATTAAACTGGGTCTAACATTAATCCTTGAAGCACATTAGGATTTTTTTTTCATTTCCGTTCACTAAAACAAATTGGATACGATTTTTAACTCGATCGAATAACTCGGCAGTGTTAAACTCTAGCAAAAAAAAAAATAAATAAATAAATAAATAAATAAAAAATAAAAAAAAAATAAATTGTGTACCTATGCCATAAACTGTGTATGGCTTTAACGAGATCTATATTTTTGTGTAATAAAATGTAGTGCATCTCTTGTGGGTTGCTAGTTAATGTTAAAGTCATTCAGAATGAATAGGACTTCAGAAACCATCCTTATGTAAATATGTGTAATATACGATATTTTAATCAAACTCGTAGAGCCATTTTTCAGAAAATAAAAATATTCAATTTATATCTATATAAAGAGTAGTTTGTGGTGGAGGAATTTTCTTAAAATTCTTCATATCGCTTCTTTGGAAAACGCTGAACTCAAAATCAAGTTTGGTATATAGCCGACGTTTCACTTTTGAGTTACCATGGTCACAGACACATGGACACACACATGTGCGCGCGCAAACACTAAAAATGCTCCTTTTTTGGATTCAGGAGACCCTAAACATGTATTTCCAGTGAAATCTCAGTATCGAGTTTTATGGTGGACAGTAATATCTTCTCTACCTATGTACTAAGTACGAGGTAGAGAAAGTAAAATTTGTAGAATTGATATGGAAGTGCAGATGTTTTTTGCTCTTTTTTATTTTCTCTGCAAGTATTATATACATAGTGCATAGAGAATCTATTGCATTACACCCAGAAATTCGATACCGAGATTTCACCGTAAATATACATTTTATCTCTGTATCAAAAAAAAAGTATTTTCAGAAAAAGGTCCGCGGGTGTGTGTGTGTCCGTGTGTCCAAAAACGAAAAGTCGTAAAATACTCGGTAAAGTACCAAACTTGGCATTTAAGTTTAATATCTTTCAGGGATGCAACACGAAGATTTCGAGAAAAATCCCCCACTCCAAGCTACCCTTTACATAGAAAAAAAAATCGAAAATTTTTATTTTCTCAAACATGGCTCTAACAATTTTGATTAAAATACCTTATATTAAAGATATTAGACGTCAAATAAAATGTATATCTTGAATAGTCTGGGAATAGCCTCTACAGACCACTTTATTCTGAATGAATTTTGCTGAATTTTGCGAAGCTGGTAAACAGCAAGAGATAGAAAAAACTTACTTCACAAAAAATGTAGATCACGTTAAAACACACAAATTATGCCATATACGTTTTTTTTTTCGTTGAATTGACCATTTCTGAGATATTCATTGTTATTTGTTTCAGATGTAAAATACTTTAACTTTTCCTACACGAAAAGTTCCAAACTCCTGGCCCTGCAGAGAAAGTCGCCCTCCCTGGTGTAATGATGACCATGCTGACTTCATATACCCAAGGTCGCCGGTTCAAACCCGGCGGAGGACGATGGATTTTTTCGGGCGTAAAAATCCTTAGCATGGCTTCCTTCGGAAGGGAAGTAAAGCCGTTGGTCCCGTGTCGTAGATTTACGACACGTAAAAGAACCTCAAGCCTGATAGAGAGGCCTCTGAGCAAAATTAAGCGGTCTTTCACGCCCAATATAGAATGGGACGCTGAGAACCACAGCAGTTAAAGAGCGTCCATAAATAACACGCCATTTATTTTTCCTGCAGAGAAATTGACTTCATTCACATGGCAACCGGTTTTTAAAAAATCTGTCTATAGTTTTAGCCTAGTGTATTTCCTTATTTACAAGGAAGCAAGTAATTAAGACAATTTCTGCTAATGTTTATCTCGATTATCATAAAGTAGATAGAAGAATACATTTTAACAATAATTTGTTACAGCGATGTAGAGAAAGTCATGTGAATGTAACACATAAGATTTTTTTAAATTATTATTTAAACAGTTTAGAAAGGAGAAATGGGATTTTAATGAAAACGGATACGCCAGAGATTTTCTTTTCTCATCTCCTATAGTACAAGTCTTTGTATATACACTTTTGTTGTCGCAGGATATAAACCCATTAGTTGTTAGATAGTTTTGAACTAGTGAAGCAAAGCTAGTGAAGTAAATATATAAAGGTACAAATAACAGAAATCAAACTCAATAATAAACGAGAGTATCTGGCAAATACCCAAGAGAGTTGTCATTTAACCATGTTTTCCTATAGCAACTAGTGTAATAAAGCTTTTTGCTGAAATTCCAGCAGCAGAAACAAACCCACCTGAAGAGATAATTACAAGTTTCAGTCGACATCTCTCTCCGACACGAAGCTTTTTGTAAAAGTCTCAGTTGAAGCGTAAAGCTGTGATATAACGGAAGGTACCAGACTGGAATTCCGTAAATGTCTATGTACGAGGCACAGCTAATCTCATCGCTAGTTCACCATATTTTGTCGCGAGGTAACGTTTGACCCTAATTGACTGCAATTCGTGACCTGCATTTTCTCTTCACGTTATTCTTGCCTCACAGTCTGTGGTAGGAACTTCATTTTCCGCAGCTTCAGTTGGACGTGTTTAGATGATCTAGGGACTGGAATAACCTCAGAGAGTGCAGAGAGTAAACGAATGTCAAATCTTTTAAAACCAGGTTATCATGTGTTTGAAATCCGATTTGGAGTTTACAGCTTTTCATGTGAAAAAAGTTTAAGTATTTTAAATCTGAAACAAATAACAAGGAATATCTCAGAAAAGGTCAATTCCACACATAAATTATGTGTTTTTATGTAGCAAGTTTCTGTCTATCGCTTACGGTTTACCAGTTATGCAAAATTAAGCAAAATTCATTCAGAATAAAGATGTCTTTAGAGGCTATTCTCAGAAAATTCAAGATATACATTTCATTTTTCATGTAAATATCTTAAATATAACAGATTTTAATTAAAATCGTTATAGCCATTTTTGAGGAAATCAAAATTTTCAAATGTTTTTCCAAGTAAAGTGCAGTTTGGGGAGGGGAGATTTTTCTTAAAATCTTCGTGTTACATCCCTGTTATATATTTATCTTATTAGAATTAATAAAGAATATTGGAATAACATCTTATGTATTTATTATTCTGACCCTTTACTATTTCTCGTGTAAGTTATTATACTTTATATAAATAAAGGTGTTAATTTATACGAAGAATATCAAATAAATCTTACTTGATAAGATCTTAATATAAATAAAATAAAGATATATTATTAAGTTATTATTATATTATGAGTACAATTTTTACTTAAGACTACCAATAAAAAAAATTCCAAATATATACCAATGAAAATAAAATTCCTATCATTTGGGAAATGACTATGCACAAAGATGAACGATATATTGTAATACAAATTTAAGTCTTTAAATACTCATTGAAGTGGAAAAAATGTTATCTACCTATAAACTCTGAAATGAACTATTCTTACAAAAGATAACTCTTTTATTTCATCTAACCGAAATGGACATTTGCAGAAGTTATTTAATTACATATTATCTTGAACGTACAAGGGGTGTGAGGGATGCACTAGCCTAAAAGTATAGTCAAATCTTATAAGAGCTTGTTCCTAAGTAAAAGTACTAAAGTTATCTTTGCATAACCAGGAGAAGAAAGGGAATAACAGCTTCTAATTTGAGAAAAGTATATAAGTATTGGCAAATTCAAACTGCTTTAAATTTAAATTCACAAAAATGTTGGACATAAACTGTGTGGTTTAACGATATTTATATTTTCTGTGTAGTAAGTTTTTGTCCATATCTTGTGGTTTACTAGTTGTGCACAAGTTTACCCCAATGTCGTAAATACTTTAAGTCCCGGGTTTTATAGTTAAGCCAACTATTGGGCCAATCAGCGTTCACCTTGTGGTTTACTGGGAAACATGCGAGAAATTTAGTGCCATGCCTTGCTGGAATGTTGCCATAGTAGTTCAATGGTTAAAGCAAAGTGTAAAGACTGGCAGATCTGTATTTCAAATCCCAGCTAAGGCACTGAATTTCTCAGTTTGCCTCTACCTATCCAACTGCAGTCCAACACACGGCTTGTGTGAAAATACAATTAAATTAACATTAATTAATTAGTTTCACTTTGTTCCATATTAGGTTACTCTAGAGTCATAGTATTTAGTTTATTAAAGATCTTCGACTTTATTTTAGCGGGTCTACAATCGCCAAGGACCAATTGCCATCAGCACGTCACCTTTGTATTAAATTAACAGCACATACTCATGATCCTTGGTTGAGAGTCAAATTGTAACGAATTATTATTCAATGTATAACAACTTCCAGTCGGCGAGCTAGTTGAGATTCTCATCTGTAGTATTACTCACGGTAATACGTAGTATTATTATGTCTCAGGTCGTGGGAGATAATTCATTCCAGGTAATATAATATTTATAAATAATACACTGGTTTCACTAGAAAGATGTTCTTGTATATTCTTGGATATTACTTGATACAATAGTTATTAATACTGCAGGATTGCACAGATAATTGAAGTTTACATTCTACAGCACACGCTCCCATAGGACGCTACCCTTGTGCCGAGCAATGATGCGCCCACAAGGACTGACCAATAACGAATGCAACAATTGAGCGTCTACTCAGCTCTTATAAAGGCTCTAAACTTATTTTATGTTTCTCCTTTTTAAAAATTCTTTGAGGAAGTATATAACACAGACCTCCTTTTATTTATTAGTAAATTACTTTTGATACTTATAATATTTATTTCATAATCTATTTGCACTTAGTGAAAACTTAAATACGGGTATACAAATGCTTGGGGATGCGGTATACCATAAAAAACAACTTACTTTTTCATGCACGTAGCATGCAATTATCTTTGTTGAATTTTTTTTACCTCATATTCAATAAATTTATGTGGCATCAATTTCCTTCCATTAATATAAAATAAACACTTGATATAAAAACGCTTGGCTTCCATACATTAACATCTGAGTGTTTAGCGCCCGTTTTTACCACTTGCGGTACCGTAGGCGATGATACTGGTGGTAATGGAATGAATATGGAGCACCGGTGGAATGCGATGGTAGGAGAAACCGGAGAAAACATTACCCTGCTAACCACTCGGCCACGGCGCGGCTCCCACATACTTCCTGATAATCTCATACTTTAAAAATGCTTTTTACTTTCTCTACACGTATTATGTACATAGTGTATAGAGAAGGTATTGTATTTCACCCAAAAATTCGATACTGAGATTTCACCGGAAGTACACGTTTTGGGTCCCCTGAATCCAAAAAAAAGCATTTTTGGAAAAAGGTCCGTGTGTGTGCGTGTATGTATCTGTGCATGTGCCTGTGTGTCTGTGGACAGCATGGCTCAAAAACGAAAAGACCGTTAAATACCAAACTTGGTATTTAGGTTTGGTATCTTCCAAGGATGCGACACGAAGATTTGCAAGAAAATCCCCCCCACCCGCAACTACTCTTTACATGGAACTTTTTTCGAAAATTTTGATTTTCTCAAAAACGGCTCTAACGATTTTGATTAAAATATCGTATACCAAAGATATTTACCTGACAAATAATATGTATATCTTGAATTTTCTGGGAATAGCCTATGAAGACTACTTTATTTTGGAGGAATTTTGCATAACTGCTAAGCCGTAAGAAATGGACAAAAAACTTACCACTCAAAAAATTTAGAGCACATTAAAACACACTATTTATATTTTTTTTTTCGAGGAGTTGATCGTTTTTTGAGATATTCCTTGTTTTTGTTTTCAGCTTTGAAAAACTTGTACTTTTCTCATACAGGAATTTGTCAACTCGTATCCATACAAACAAAGGAACTTTAGTCACCTAGTAACCAGCTTTTGACTTCACTTTAACCTATGATACTCCCATATTTGGCTTCTACTTACAAGGAAGCAAGTAATAAGACTATTTCTGCTAATTTTTTCGATTAGCTTGACGTTAACAGAAGAATAAGCATATTAATAATAATTTGTTACATAGAAGTAGAGAAAGTTATGTGAATGGAACACGTCAGATTTTTTATTCTGGGTGTTTCAAAATATGTATTTCCGGTGAAAACTCGGTAACGAATTTTTGAGTGCATTACAATATCTTCTCTATATACTATGCACATAGTTCGTGTAGAGAAAGTAAATATACCATTCTACAGCCGGAAAGCGAAGCCGGCACCGTTGACTGGCAGTTAGTAGCTATACTCGTAGGCTGTCGTTCTCTTAACTTCCCAGCCTAGTTATGAACATTTCTGCCAAATAGTACTATCATAACAAGGTTGAAGCTATTAGATAACAGAATGAGCGTGAGTATTAACATACTTAGTTTAACGCTTGGTCAAATTACTGGGAAATGCAGAACTTTGTTCAATAAAGCAAAGAAAACCTTGCGGTTTAGATAACAGAAAGTTATTTCCAAACACCAAAGTGGAACTTCTTGTAGTGCAATGAACGATAGAGATGTTTGGGGTTCCAGCGTTGGAGAGTTGTTGGTGCTGGTAAGAAGCAGAGGACGGATTCTGCAAAGAGCTAAATGAAGACGACGTGAGTTTGACTCCTGTGTGTGTCAGTACGGCGCGGTTCGTGTCTAAATGCTATTACTTTGTGTTAACTCGAGTGTTATTAGCACATACTCCCACCACAGTTGTTTAATGGGCGGTAAACGTTGTCATTTACTGCGAACATAAAGCTCGAGTACCGTGCAAGAAGCATCTAAGTGGATTCTGAACTGTTGGGAATACTTGGCTGACACACAGAATATAGCGGTCAAAATAAGTTGATATTTTTGCTCAGGTACCGTCAAACACGCATTCAAAATCCGATGTGTTCCATTCACGTGACTTTCTCTACACCTCTACAGCAAATCGTTGTTAAAAAGCTTATTCTTCATTTTAATTCATGCTAATTGAAAAAAAATTAACATAAATCGTCTTATTGCTTGCTTCCATGTAAGTAGAAAGGAAATAAGGGAGTAGCATAAGTTAAAGTAATAGTCAAAAGCTGGTTAGTATGTGACTGCAGTTCCTTTGTTTGTATGGGCAAGAGTTGACAAATTCCCGTATGAGAAAAGTATAAGTAATTTATAGCTGAAACTAATAACAAGGAATATCTAAAAAACAATGAACTCCATGAAAAATGTAGATAACATAAATTGGGTGTTTTAACGAGCTGTGCATTTTCTATTAAGCACGTTTTTGTCTATCTCTTACGGTTTACCAGCTAAGCTAAGCAAAATTCCGCAAAATTCATCCAGAATAAAGATATTCCCAGGAAATTCAAGATATACATTTTATTCGTAATGTAAATATCTTAAATATACGACATTTTAATCAAAGTCGTTAGAGCCATTTGTGAGAAAATCAAAATCTTCGAACATTTTTCCATGTAAAGTGAAGTTTGTGGTGGGGGAATTTTCTTGAAAATCTTCGTGTCGCATCCTTGGAAGATACTGAACTTATATCCAAGTTTGGTATTTAACGGACTTTTCGTTTTTGAGCTATGCTGCCCACAGACATACACACACTGACATTTTTCTAAAAATGTTTTTTTTTTTATTCAGGGGGACCCAAAACATGTATTTCCGGTGAAATCTGGTATTGAATTTTTGGGTGCAATACAATACCTTCTCTATACATTACGTATGTAGTACGTATAGAGAAAGTAAAACGCAATACCTCCTTAGCTCTCGCTGTCTTAGAGGTTCCGTCTCCTTTGAAACAAGATTGTCCCATTAATTTGCTAATGTGTTAGCATAGAACATTAATGAATCATCCATTATGTCATTATTTGTTAGCATTGCAGCCACTCGCTTAGTATTGACGTCACTGAAGATTACAACCCTTTCTTATAAAGTATTACGAATATAAAAATATCTAGCCCACCTCCCTGTCATGTTAGGATGGGCGTCGGCTCTGCCCCAAAAATAAATGAAAGGTATAGAATCGAATCATGATGAAGGCAAACTGCATCAATAGATGTCATTCTTCAGGTAAAATTCAAATGGTGAATATATTTGTTATTGCCGAGGGGGATATAAGATTTCTAATAAAGACCTTTTATTGCTGAGTTTTCCATAAGTATAGACGGTCTTCAGATCTATTCGGCCTTTAACGCCCGTAGGATTAAAAGCATGACGTCATTATTAGTTCAGCGAGTCTTTTGTCTTAAAGGAGAGGTGCGGATTTTTACTTTCTCTACACGTACTATGTACATAGTATATAGAGAAGGTATTGTAATGCACCCAAGAATTCAATACCGAGTTTTCACCGAAAAAACATGTTTTGAGAGCCCCGGAATCCAAAAAATCATTTTTAGAAAACTGTCCGGGTGTGTCTGTCTGTGTGTCTGTGTGTATGTGTGAGTCTGTGGGCAGCATAGCTCAAAAACGAAAAGTCCGTTAAAAACCATACTTGGTATTTAGGTTTGGTATCTTCCAAGGATATACGACGCGAAGCTTTTCAAGAAAATCCCCTACCTCCAATTACCCTTTACGAGGAACTTTTTTGACAATTTTTATTTTCTAAAAAATGGCTATAGTTATTTTTATTAAAACATGTATATTAAAGATATTTACCTGACAAATAAAATGTATATTGAAATTTCTGGGAATAGCCTCTGAAGGTTACTTTATTCTGGACGAATTTTACGGAATTTTGCATTACTGCTAAACCGTAAGCGATGGACAAAAATTTACCACAAAAAAAATATAGATCAAGTTAAAACACACAATTTAAGTAATAAACATTTTGTCGTGGAGTTGATCGTTTTTGAGATATCCCTTGTTTTTGGTTTCAGCTTTAAAAAACATACTTTTCACATACAGGAATTTGTCAACTCCTGTCCATACAAACAAATGAATTTCAGTCACATTACAACCAGATTTTGACTATCACTTTAACTTATGGTTCTCCCATATTTCGCCTCTACTTACAAGGAAGCAAGTAATAAGATTATTTCTGCTAATTTTTTCTTGATTAGCATGAAGTAAATAGAAGCATAGGCTGTTTAATAGTATTTTTTCCAGAGAATAGAGAAAGCTATGTGAATGGAACACACAAGATTTTTTCAATATAGTTGGGTAGCCTTGTCGGGACCCGGCGCTGTATTCTTTTTTCTCCATTTTTCTCTATGGATCGCTGTGCGAATTTTCTCGCCGGCATAATAGTAACATCATTATTTTAAAGCAATCACATGGCTACCTGTCTGAATTTTGCTTATCGTGTTACTTTTATTATACCTAAAACAAGTTGTAGAACTCTGTAAAACAAGTTTAGATCTGTAGGATTAGTTATAACATACGATTTTGTTAGAATAATTGTAAAAGGAGGAGTTAAGAAAGTGATGTGATGCAACTCATCAGGAAATCCACTTGAATGACACCTCTGCAACTTTTTATGTGAACGATATAACAGACGCCTATGAGATACCTGTGAATTGAAATAAAAAATAATCATCACAGTTTTTTTAATTGTTTCATTTAAGGTTTTATCGCGGGCTTTGCATTAGAAACAATTCGTCTGTAGGTTCTTTACGTTGGGTTTATTATAAACCATTTTATTTTCCTCAAACACATTCACTCTCACATACATACTTCCAGACTCTGTGGGGGATAGAAAATAATTCTGATTAAAGACAAATTACCCGTTCCAGCCGGGAATCTAACCTGGGACCACTCGACCACGGAGGCAGTTAATCACAGTTTTGTTGCCGTTAGAGATAGCGCTGAACAGTTTCACAATCAAAAGATGCACTTATGTATCAAGTGGTCCGTTAACGCCGACTGGAAAGCAAATATAGAGAATATAAATTCATAATAGAGAATAACTATTATGCCGTTAAATTTGGAAACTCTATAGAAAATTGCACGAAGAAAAATTCTGATGTGTTCCATTCACATGACTTTCTCAACTTCTGTGTAACAAACTATTGTTAATAAGCTTATTCTTCTATTTACTTCACGCTAATCGAGAAAAAATTAGCAGAAATGGTCTAATTACTTACTTCCTTGTAAGTAGAGGCGAAATATGAGAGTATCATAGGTTAAAGTGAAGTCAAAAGCTGGTTGCTATGGACTAAAGTCCCTTTGGTTGTATGGACAAGAGTTGACAAATTCCTGTATGAGAAAAATATAAGTTTTTCAAAGCTGCAACCAAAAACAAGGAATATCTCAAAAACGATCAACTCCTCGAAAAAAATGTTATATAACATAAATTGTGTATTTTAATGTGATCTACATTTTTTGTGTGATAAGTTTTTGTACATCTCTTACGGTTTAGCAGTTATGCAAAATTCATCCAGAATTAAGTAGTCTTCAGAGGCTATTCCCAGAAAATTCAAAGTACACATATTATTTGTGACGTAAATATCTTTAATATACGATATTTTAATAAAATCGTTAGAGCCATTTTTTTAGAAAATCAAAATTTTCGAAAAAAGTTCCATGTAAAGGGTAGTTGGGGGTGGGGGATTTTCTTAAAAATCTACGTGTCGCATCCTTGGAAGATACCAAACTTAAATACCAAGTTTGGTATTTAATGGTCTTTTCGTTTTTGAGCTACACTGTCCACAGGCGCACACGCACACACACACGGATCTTTTTCCAAAAATGTTTTTTTTTGGATGCAGGGGGACCCAAAACTTGTATTTCCGGTAAAATCTGGGTATTGAATTTTTGGGTGCAATAAAATACCTTCTCTATACACTATGTACATAGTACGTGTAGAGAAAGTAAAAAATGTCAACACCTACCATCAGAGAGTAGTCACTTGGTATGTTTCCTATATATAGAAGCTGCAAATCCATCATTTTATGCGTCTGGAACTAAAAGCTGCCTGAATAATAACCTATTTGATCTGTCTTTGTATGTTTTGGTAAATAGGTATCATCAAACGTGCATTTACTACTAAACACCCTATCGTGTAATGAAATGAGAAAACACATATACCTTAAACGCTTTGTCATGTTGCCATGTATTCAACTGCAGTTGCTAACCTCGGGCGGGCTTTCAAAGCGTCATATTTGAAATAGCACTACTATGAAAAGGGCGCGGTAGAAGTCTGTACTATTATACTAGTTTTCTATTTATTGGAAATTGGGTGGAGAACTCACACAGTTTACCAGTGCTGTGATTAATGATGTATTATAAACACATTTGAATATAAAGTATTAAGTAATTTAAAACACAACGAAGAAGGCAATTAATATTAAAGCTTCTGTGAACATCAATCATAAACATCTACAATATTGCGAAATGCAAATTTCAGAATTTTCGAGGAATTTAACTGCTACAAGAAAGCTAATGCAATAATTGAGGCGCTTTTGAAACAATGAAGGGTTGTCAAACTGGTTTATCTTCATGAACACCCGCCTCGTTGACTTATTTTGTTTTTCTTGCACTTGAAATTCACCAGGTGCAAAAGGAAAAGATGTTAAAAAACCTGATGTGATCCATTCACATGACTTTCTCTAAATCTCTGCAAAAAAGTATTGTTAAAAACTTATGCTTTTATTTACTGTTGGTAATCGAGAAAAAAAATTGCAGAGATAGTCGTATTACTTGCTTCCTGTAAACAGAAGGGAAATAAGGGAGTACCATAGGTTAAAGTGACAGAAGCTGGTTGCTATGTGACTGAAGTTCCTTTGTTTATATGTACAGGAGTTGGCACATTTCTGTATTAGAAAAATATAAGATTTTTAAAGCTGAAACCAATAACAAGCAATATCTAAAAACAACCAACTCCACGAAAAAAAATATATACAGCATAAACTGTGTGTTTTAATGTGCTCTACATTTTTTGTGTAGTAAGTTTTTGTCTAACTCTTGCGGTTTAGCAGTTATGCAAAATTCCGTAGAATTCACCAAGAATATAGTAATCTTCAGAAGCATTCCCAGAAAATTCAAGATATACCTTTTATTTGATAGGTAAATATCTGTGATATATATTTTAATTAAAATCGTTGGAAACATTTTTGAGAAAATCAGAGTTTTCGAAACTTGTTTCATGTAAAGGGTAGTTTGGGGTGGGGAGAGTTTTCTCAAAATCTTCGTGTCGAATACCAAATTTGTTATTTTGCCGACTTTTAGTTTTTGAGTTATCGTCTTCACAGACACACGGACCTTTTTTTGAAAATGCTTTTTTGGATACAGGGTACCCTAAAACACATATTTCCGGTGAAATCTCGGTATGGAATTTTTGGGTGGAGTGCAATACCTTCTCCATACACAATGTGCATAGTATGTGTAGAGAAAGTAAAAAACAAGAATATTTTAGACTAAATGTATTATTTCCTATTCTCCCTAGAGACCGAAAAATGATTCTGTATATATAAATGTGTGTGTGTTTCATTACAAATGAAACTTTTGTTCAAAATATGATATATCGTTGATATAACTTTAGATGTTAAAGGTGGTATATAAATAAGGGCCACGACGTTTAGTTATTTATATTATCGCTTAAAGATATTATAATATTTATCAAATTAATCAATTTTGTATACCTATGCGGAAAAAAATACCAAGACACTGATGCATGTCCTTGCCGCATTGAAATTCCACTTTCCCATATGCCTCAGTCGTAAACTTCCTTTGCAGTGTCATAAAACATCTTTTGCTACCCTCGTGACACATATTATCCCCTAATGGTTAAATTCTCTCCCTCAGAAAGCTTGATGTGGTTTTATTGGAGGGCAGCTTCTGAAATTCAAAGGAAAGAGAGACAAGAGATTCTTTCTCTCGTTCTCTCTAACACACACACGTACACACGTGCTACCGATCGTTAATTAGTGCACTCTACCCAGAGTGAGCACTTGAGCGAATACCCAATTCATTTTTAACATTCTGTAGGGCCCTTGGTTTTGGAGTTTTACGTTAATAGGAAACCAGACGCTGACCGCTGGAACCAGCACAAAACGCTCTCAGAAAACGTATATTTGTAATTTTCTAGGCTTCAGGGTCCATACTTTGGAGAAACGAGCACGAAGTTCAAATAAACATCACAACGAATGTGGCTGAGAAATATAAAACAGTAAAGCAAACTAAACTTCTTTTTGTGATGCTGGATGTTAAAGGGGAAATATTCTTATAAACGTTTGCTGGAGAGCGTTTAAAAACAAAAAATCTGATATGCTACTTGAATTTCTCTAACTTTTATAGTTATTCATGAGTATACCAGGTAGCCATATACCTCTTACTTGACGTGTGCAGATATGCTTTAGTGCGGTGAATGAGTTGCAGAATTTAACGGAGCTGTTTCAAGTTAAAACTGATATGTGGGGAACCGTCTGAACGACTTTCACTTTGATCATTTTGCTTATCAGCGGAGACGGTCTGCCGATCGTGGTCATTGCAAGGGGTAAAACGAAGGTTGCTTGTGCCAGTTCTCCACTGAGAAGGTTTAGTGGCCATGCTCGCTAAAGTGACTAGCTTTGATGCTTCGTGGCGCAGGGGATCATGGATTTGAGTTCAACCTTAGGCATGGGCGTTTGTGAATTTGTAAATGTATATATGTCTGTGTATGTACAAGAAAAAAGAAAACAACAAATAAATAGGCCAACAAAGGAAATGTAGGAAACTGGAGAAAAAGAGGACAAAGAAAAAAAAACTTCATATAGCCCCATTGAGTTCTGCAACCCGCTTAACACTATGATACGGTCACTTGGTACTCTTACGAACTTATTACATTAAATTTAGCTGTAGACACCAAAGAACACCTTAATATACCATAGTATTTTCATGCAATCGCAGGAAATATATGAATATGTTGTCATAAAAGAGTTTTTATGACTTGTATTAAACAATTCGAACCATTAGTAACGTATATCTCGGAAATAACTAATGAATAAAAGAATTGCTTGGAATAAATTGTGTGTTTTAAAGAGATTTAAACTGTTTATGTAGTGCGTCTTCGTCTATCGCTTTCGTAACATTGGACATAAATCAAGGAAAAATATAATTAGAAGTGAAGAAATTAGAGGACAGGTAGAATGCCATTAAGACCGGTACCTATTTTATAAACGGACCCCTAGCTCGTACAAGGTGGTTACGCCACTTATGTGTCAAATCGGAAGGCCTCGGAAGGGGCGACAGGTCCTACCATGTCTAATAACTCTCTAGGTTAGTGCTGGAGGACATTGAGGCGTCTCACAAGCCCGCTCAGGCATAGCCCGGAGTACCCAACCTCCCATGAGTATCGGGACCACTGCCGCGTCGAGTCCAACCCAATCCGAATGCTTCCTCCCGGGAGAAGCTTGAGTTCGGCCGACTGCTTCAAGTAACCTCATAAGTACAACGGGTGCTCGGGGTCCACAGCGCTCGCACCAGAATAGCTGAAGAGATCGGAACCTCTTCCGTTCTGCAGGAAATAGGTAATGAAAGAAGACTCGAATTGAATCGGCATATATCTAGCACCACATCAGATGCGTGTAGCGTATAGCCGGCAGATGGAAGATCACCTAGGACACAGAGAAAGAGATGGGTTCTTAATTCAACATTGTAGCTCCTCCCAAAGGAGGAAAGGTAAAGTTCAAGGTAAGAAAGAAGTGGTGACAGCTCACGCAATGTGACATATGAGATCTATCCCCTAGGAGGAAGGGATGAGTGATGGAACCACAGGAGGTCGCAGGTCGCAAGCAGATAGGCTACATAGCCGCGGAAGTCCTTAACATACTACCTGAAGTTCTTTATCCCGGTGTCAAGATATATGTGTTGCCGCCAACGCCACGGGTTACGGGACTCGTCACACGTCCTCGCCTTTGCGAGGACAGGGACCACAACGCCGCTTCAACACCAATAACATCATTCACAGTACACACACAATCGTACCATCTCCAGCTCTGCCAAACACCACGAGCTCAATTGAAAGTTAATAAGGAAATGGCATGAATGGTGTTGTTGCAAAGGAAATCGCGGAGAATAAGAACTCTGGCATTCTCCTAGGTGACAAGGGGGGACCACAAAAGACTCCAAGTTAGAGGACGTGGTCGACCCGTGACCTTCAGAAAGCGAGTCGTGCACGTTACCGTGGCGCCACCTCGCTCGGTTAATTCTTTAATTTGTGATCTCACACAAATGAAAATTATGTCGAGTATGTGTGGAGAATAGTATAAGAGAAAATGGTAGTAACCTAAGTGTAAGGATAATTAATTAAATATTTTAATTTTAACTAGATAAGTTTAATTATTTATCTATCAGTTGACTCGCAACAATATATGGTTCAAAGATTATTTTTAGACCTGCATCAATATGAGCTTTAGGTTTTATTTTTGAATCCCTTAAAAACGTCTGAGATAATTAGCAAGAATACCTAGAAGAAGACAAAAAGGGTGGAGGTGAGCAGAAAACGAGGATGGAAAGAAAAGGTGAGAGAAAAGGAAAAGACGTGGGGCAGTTTTCGCAACAGCAGAGGAAAATAGAACCAGGAAGGATGGTGTAATATAAAATAAGTTGAACAGAAGTATCTAACTTGGTTATAAAAAGTGGTAAACATACAATATAATGTATAATATACTTACAATTACACCAGCTCCAAATATTTCGAGTGAAACAATACGCCAGTGTAATTGGTGAACAAAACCGATCCCTCAGAATAAAAGGCAAATGGATTATAATTTGTCCATTGTAGTCAATAATATTGATGTGGCGGCAGCAACGATAGTGGTCCGGATGACTCTTTAAAAATTAATTCTCTTCTCTTTAAAAATATAGGAAAACTCTTACGGCTAATTAAATTAATACTATTATATGTAAAACAGGTATAAAATATGGTTCAGTTGTTTCCTTTGAGTTTCTCTACCACATACTTATAGTAAGTGGAGGAAGTAATGTATCCCACTGATCTAGATTTCACCGAAAATAACACATTTTGAGACTCCCAATATATGTACACATATACAGGCCGTTTCAAAACGAAGATAGCAGACGATTAGCTTACACTTTCACTTGTCCGAAACTTGATGTCGCAACTTTCAAATTTAAGTTTTATGTGTGTTTAAAAATGGTACACATTTGGAATTAGTGAAGGTACAACGGTTGTCATACGCCACAACCACATGCTACGTTTTCCATTGCTAAGATGACCTGTGCCGCGACGGCGTGTCTATCAAACCACGCCTACGTCATGCGACTGGGACCTTCGTTACCAACCGGCATCTCTCTTGGAGTGGGCCAGGCACGTGCCATCTGGTTATGTACAACTGCCTAATCCATGCTGATTTTATGGCATGTGTTAGCCGAATTTAGAGCTGAAAATTATATTCACGTATCACGTACGGTATGACCAACTAGGTCCACAACTTCGTTTGGTGTCATTTTGAAACACTCTGTATATATATAAACATTTTAAAAAGTGTCTGTTAACAGCAGAACACAAGAACCAATGCAGAGTTACATAAAAATGGCATTACTCAATATCTTACAAGGATGCGACGCGGTGTTCAAAAAATTCCTCGGTATAAAATAACATTTACAAGGAAAAACGTTCATTATTTTTGATTTTCTAAAAATGTAATGATATTTTATTATATCACAATACATTTAAAGCATTTTCATGAGGAATAAATGAATTGTCTGGAAAAAACCGTAATTTTTGGAGTCTTCTTTAACGACTTTTGTTTAAGTGTTAAATCGCAAAGCATAGCCAAATTTTAATACATAATAATTGTATATCGTGTTAAAGCAATGTATACATATATCACATAGACTTTTCCGTTTTCTCCCGTTTCTGAGATATTCCTAGTTATTTGTTTCAATTTTCAAATATTAATGCATCTCGCAAACAGTAAGTCGTTATTCCTTTTTTTTTTCTCATGGTCAGGCAATTATTATTAGTGAGAGGCTATTTAACCTTTTATTGGAAATTACTTTGTTCGTAATTACAAATTACTTTGATATATATGCTGCACTTTCTGTAATTGTTAAATCGGCTTTCATATCTCTTCCAAAGGCGAAGTAGTTCCAATAGCTTCAGAGCGTTAAGGCGATAACTAATATTCTGGCCATTCATTCAAAGCAGAAAGTCGTAATTTCCATGTTCCAGCGAATGTATTCAAAAGGTCTGTAGTAAAGAACGGGGAGGCCCCAAGTAAAGTAACCGGTGAGATGGCACGCTTGAAAGCTGATGGTATATATTTGACTGCAGTGGCATGAATTTTGCACTTTTTCTTTAAACAGTCACTACAATTTTATTGCAAAATATACATTTCTACACTTAAAAAGTCTTAAATAACTGTTTTTTTTGGTTGAAAGTTAGTGTAATATGAAATGTACTGTAGAGCAGAAACTCTATGCTCTAATAGGTTAAAGGCAAGCGGGACATATACAAAGTTTACCGAATTAACAAGAAACAAATAGAATAATAAGCGTTTGAATGAACAATTTGTAAAAGAGTGAGTAGAGAAAAGCATGAGAATGCAACATGTTTGATTATTTTTCATGAAGTATAATTATTTGAACTAAAATACACTTGCAAAAGGAGATTCAAGCCGTTATCGTACCAATGAATGTTTGGTACAATCTAACCCAACAGAAAACAGAATATGTCTTTTTCAAAGTTAGACAACTCCACAGGTGGCGAGTTCGAATCACGCTTAGGATGAGTTACCGGATAAGTAAGGTTTTTTGGGCGTTTTCATTATCCTGAGAAGACGAATGTCGGCTGACTTTTAGTTCCATGGACCCCGAGGTCATTTGAGCATCATATCACCTATTTCATTCAACGTCCGATATGACAAACCAGGTTAAAGGAAGTTAAACCACCCACCACCCCCCCCCAAAAAAAAAAGATAGAGACAAAATGTGCAACCTATAACTCTTGAAAGCAAACGCGTATGTTACTTGTAAGCTGCAGCAAAATAATTGAAGGTTACATTTTCAGCTGAACATTCGTATAATAATAATAATAATAATAATAATAATAATAATAATAATAATGATAATTTAGGTTCACCTACCGCAATCGAATATATCCTACACCAATAAAGTGGGAAAACTCCACTTTATTGCCGTAGGAAATTCTTGGTTGAAAACACTTGCGCAGATGCCGGGAAAACAAAATGCTGCAGGATGCATAAAAGTGGTTCCGGCTTATCCCAACAAAAGACAACAAAGTGATACTTTTCTTTCCTCTCCAAAATAAAAGTGAAGTAAGTTTTGAAAGGCTTAATGCATCCATGCTCCTCAGACAACATTTAAGCTAATATAATAAACATTACTTAAGTCAATGTTTACTTTCTCTAGCCCCATATGCACTATGTACATAGGGATACAGAAGGTATTGTAATGCGCCCAAAACTTCGATGTCGAGATTTCACCGAAAATATATGTTGGGTCACGTAAGTCCAAAAAAGTATTTTTAAAAAAAATCCGCGTGTCTGTGTGTGATTGTATACATAGCACTGGACAGCATAGCTTCAAAAAATAGCTTTAATGATTTTGATTAAAATCCCGTACATTAAAGCTATTTATATCCGAAATAAAATGTATATCTCGAATTCTCTGGGAATAGTCTCTGAAGACCTCTTTATTCTGCAAGAATTTTGCCAAATTTTGCTTAACTGCTTAACCGTAAGAGATAGAGAAAAACTCACTACACAAAATATGTTTATCTCATCAAAACACACAATTTATGTCCTTTACGTTTTTGTTGTGGTGGTAGCCGTTTCCGAGGTCTCTTTATTGGTTTCAATTGTGAATTACTTATACTTTTCTCAGACAGTAAGTGTCTGTTCTACTCCTAGCCAAACAAAGAAGCGATTTGTAATGACAATCGCGTAACGATTGCTTTTAAAACATTTGACTATCACTTTAGCCTAGTGGATTCTCTTAGTTCCCTTCTACTTAAAAGCAACTAAATAATAACATTCTGCTAATGTTTATCTTGATTATTATGGTGTAGACAGAAGAATAATCTTTTGTAGGAAGTTTGCAGAGCAGCTAGAGAAAGTCATGTGAGTGTAACTCATCAGATTTGTATAGTTATTTTTCCAAAATTTCAAAACTTTAGGGCATTAGGAACTGACTTGTATATTTTATATGTGTTACTAGCTGACCCGGCGAACTCTGTTCCGCCTTAAAGGCAATAAATGAGCACATTTTGGATTTTATTAAGTTCAATTTTTTATTAGGATAATAAATATAAATAAAAAAATCAAGTATTTTAATGATTCTTTATTGGGCATGTATTTTAGTGCATGGGTTGCACTCTTCAGTGAAGTACCTTCTGATAGACTACAGTTCTTGTTTTATTATCAGGGGCAAGAACAAATAACGCAGATGGTCTTCCAACTCGTGAATATGCCACATCTAATTGACCATGGGGAAAAACATGGATTTTCTAGATTCAGACCACAAACTTTCATGCATTGGCCTTGTGATTTGTTAATGGTCATGCCGAATGTAAGACTGATCGGAAATTGAAGTCGTTTAAACTCAAATGGCAAATCGGTTAGGATCCTCGGGATCCTCGGAATGAGAACTTCCTTACCTTCGAATTTTCCATTGAGTATCGTCGCGTAAATCACATTGTTCATCAATTTACCTACCACCAAACGCGTTCCGTTGCACAGTTTTGGTTGGTTATGTTTCGAAGCATGATTACTACGGAGTCAACCTTTAATCGTAAATTGTGCGGTGGTAAGTCAGGCACATCCAAGGAGTTTAAAAATTCAATTGGATAGTTTATGGCTTTATCTTCATTTGTTACACAGTCAATAGAATTGAATGAATGCATGTACCAATGATCTCATTCTGAATTATGTAGTTTAAGTCATCTACATACATCTTTATTCTTAGCCGCCAAAATTGCTCGTTCACTCAACCATTCATTATTTTTGTGGTTAGTAATGATGTTTGGGAATACTTTGTTGACGAGTTCGTCTTTCGTTGACACAAAGTTACAGAAATTCAGAGGAAATGAAATCAATCAGCTCGATTCGTCTACAGGTACTCGACCATTACCGATAGTCAGCAATTGCTCAGAGAAATCTTCAGTAGATGTATCGTTCAGCAATGCAACTCTCATGTTTGTTGTCAGCTGAAGTTTCTTCACATAGCGCCATTGATTCGATGATTTGAGGCAAACGTTTAGTTCGTCGGCAGCAGTTGATCTTGGAATTACTGGCAGTGTTTAGTGGAAATAGCCAGACAGTAAAATCATTGCGCCTCCAAAACATCTCGAGTCATTGCGTAGATCTTTCAATGTTCGGTTAATTGCTTCCAATGCACGTTTATGCGCCATTGTGCATTCGTCCCAGATGATGATTTTCGATTCTGATAAAACTTCGGCCATTGCGGAGTGTTTTGCAATATTACATGTTGTATCTTCAATAGTTTGAATATTTAATGGCAATTTTAATGCCGAACGAGCCGTACAGCATCCGTCTAACAATGTGGCTGCTATTCCAGAAGAAGCAACTGCAACCGCAATTTTGGATCTCGCACGAACAGAGGCTAAACCTCCTGACATGAGGAATGTCTTACCAGTACCACCAGGGGCATCTAGGAAATATAAACCACCATTTCCATCATCAATTGCCTTATTAATGTATCATAAACTTCCTTTTGTTGGGGATTCAACAGGGGTACATTAGTTTGAACTACTAAATCTAATTCCTGGTGATCATATTCACGTTCCCGTTCTAATTCTCCATTAAATGCGTTATTCATTCCAAGATTTGGCGCTGACATTCCTAAACTGACTAACAAACTACCGCACATGAGGTAACACATGTCTTAGATCAAGAGCAAAGCCCGATTACGCATCTCCTCATTCATCTCAAGATCGGGATTTCTTGAACTGACACGAATTTGATGTAAAATATCCTCTGACATATTATCCCTATATTTGTGCCACGGGTTAGATGGGTTCGATGGAAAGCATGTCGAAATGATGATAGCAAATAATGTGCGTATCTGACTTGGAGATGCAGAGATAATTGCTTCAACGATTGTCGTATCCCAATGGGCATCGTTTTCTAGTAAATGGAGTTCTTTACATGCAGCGCGATATGTTGGGAATATTGTACCAATAACAGTCCGTAGTGACTCAAAGGACGTTGGCTCATGCACATTTACCAGCAACAACCGCAAATAGAAGCATTCATCATTCTTTGGATGAACTGTATACATACGACCAAGATCATCAGTAGAACGCACATCCGGATAACCAGGAACCGCATCGCCTTGCTTCCGTCGTTGAAAATTCTTCGATGAAGCATTCCCAGTGTAATAACGTGGCATCTCCGAGTAAAGCAAAGTTTGTGCAAACAGATCGCTTTGGCAGATCGCAAAGAAACTGGTCATTATTGTCGCTGGAGGTGTTTCAGCACGTTGAACAACATTTGAAACCGTGAAATGTACTCGTTGACCATTCTCCAGATGCATCGCCAAATGTACAGCTGTAGGATGACGTTCGTGAATAGGGAATGCGAATATACGCCAAATCGCTTCATTGCAGTTCACATACCGACCAACTTGATAGTACGCAATTTCATCCTTGGTATTGGAGGCTTGGATGCCAAAAACCGTCATATCGCTGCCTTTCGTGACATATTTGCAATGTATTTTACGGTCTTTACTGAATATCAATACTCAATGCAGCAATGTGTCTTGAACATTTTGGAAATTAGAGGCGAATATGGAACAATCCATTTGTTGTCGACAACGAAATCCATTCTTTTCACTTTTGTTGTGATAGTTCGACCGTTATCATCGGGTGATCAACGCCGATACAGTGGATGACTATCGTTGCCAGTGACGGTCTCCGCCATTAATTTCCGTGGATATCGTTTGACACACTTGCCGTCGACCATGCAAGTGATTGGGGATTGATGGCACCACACGGTCTATGAATCATATTTGTAATTACAACATCATGTAGGTCTGGATCGGCTTCGTGATTGGGAATCTCGGCACATATGATATCATCTGTTTGGTGTGGTTGAATTCTTTCCACTAACCAAATAAGAATGTGTGCGTGCCTCCTTTTTGCCATTCGATTGAATACATCGAGTATCTCCAAGGACGCGTTGTTTAACATTGTAGTTCATCAGGGACCGCATTTTTTGCCTGAATACTCGTGCTGTGATGTCGTGTCGATCACTTGGTGTTTGTCCGGAAAGCAGCACTTGAACTATTTCTATCCATTTTAGATTACAGGTAAAAATAATAAAGAGATCTGGCCGATCGTAATGGCAAACATATGTCATTGCATCTTGCGCATATTCATGCATATGACGCGGACTACCTATGTACGTCGCCGGCAGAATAGTTAATCGACCAATATTAGCTGCATTTCCTTCAATATCACGTATAATTGTATCACGTAAATGGGTATGCTCCTCAGAACACAGTTTGGCTTGGTTCAACCGAATGAAAGTTAAGCGCTGCGTTTCTATTTTGATGTACATGTCGACGCAATACTGCTGAAGCAATCGACGAAACTGCAGCAAATAGTTGTCAGCATTTTGACGAATCATCAAACGATATGCGTAATAATTCATCGAGCTAACCTTCTTGGTAGTTTCTTCGCCTGAAATAAAAACAGTAGATTTAGTATTTTGAATGTAAAACGTACATCCATATTTTTAGCATAATTGTAAAGGAGTGAAGATAAACGATTTTAAATCAGTTGCCAGTCATTTGTCCAATGTTCTCCAAACAAACAGTCCCTAATCTTTAAGCCTGTTCTTTTCCTGGTAATAAGCAGTGTAATTGGTCTTTTATTGGAAACCAAAACCAAACACTGTAAAATGTATGTCATGTTGAAATCAAAACTACCGTATGGTATTGATACTCACCATTCAAAGGATTTTTCATTTTGATATTAAAATAATATTCATATTCTCCTTGCCAAAACATGAGTGGGTATTGCAACATGTCATATTAACGATGTGTTTCAGATATTTGTTACAGTTGCCCAATATCGCGTGTTTTTTCAAGTTTTCAATAACAATCAGGATGGCAACTTCATCTATTGTTGGAGAGCTTAATGTGCGCTCGTGTGTTCCAGATGGTCGTTTATCCGCTCTGATCACGACTTTGTAGTCATCATTTGGCATGTGCCCCAAATAACTCTTGAATAGCCTGACCAACGCATGATAGTCATGAAGTAGTTGCTGCATATCTTGAAGAATTGCTCTTTTCATTGTTACATTGATTTCTTGACGTCAATCAAGTTGTTCCTCCATGTTGCCCATGAAGTATATTTGTAAAATTGTATACTGTGCATCTTCGAGAGGTTGCAATGATCCAATTCGATGGTGAATCTGTGCTTGTATCTACAAAATCAAAAGCAAAGTCAGTATTACTGATTTATAAACACTTTTTTTTTTAGAATTAGCATACATAATACATAGGAATAAGTATACAATGTATGTTATGTTATGTATGTTATTCTTCTACTGTATTGTGTGTAAATACAAGAATAAATAAATAAATACCTTGAATGTCGGATTAAATCCTCGTTCTTCAATAATGTCTGCCCCAAATGAGGTCATTTGGAAACAACCATTGTATTTTTGAGTGTTTGCTAGAAAATGTCGTGATTCGGGTGTTTCGCCACGAAGCAATGAATGCAATGGCTCAGGTGGCGTAGTCAATAATGGCAATTTCGCTTTCCCACTAAGGCAGCACAATCCTGGCGTTTCTCGGAAAACTTTAATGTGCCACAATATTCGCAAACAACGTCCATTGGCCCAATGCGGACGATAGTATGCAATCAGTAATCAGTGCTGCAATCGTATCGAAACGCTGCTCGATTCAAATCAGTACTTGATAAATTTCTTCTTGTGTATCAAAAATTATCTAGTTGTTGATCTCTTGGAGCCGTTTCACGGACTGCTCGCTTTGCTCTTGTGGTTGAGAAGCACGAAGTCGAGCCATACTAACGTGGCGCTCTTCACGTGCAATTTCTTGTTCTTCTTCAGACCTTTCATTCGCAATATTTAGAATCCTAGTTGCATTACGGCTTTGTCGGGAAAGATTCGATCGTCCTGCTCGCGGCATTGTTAATGATAATATCGGCACAATAAGCTAATAGAAACTCGAAACAAACACATCAACCGGTCAACTTCAAAATTTCTAATTGGCAATTTTTCAACCATACTTAACCATAGGCAACATTACGTTTCGCTGTCAGTTACGTTTTGTTATACCATTTTTAACAAATGAACGGCTAGACTGATGTTTTGACTGATAACATTTTCGTTTTTCTGTCTGTTGCGTTTTGTTATACCACGTTTTGTGTCACGTCCCACGGAAACGGGATAAAAAGTATCTTATGTCCGTCTCCTGGTTCTAAGCTACCTCCCCACCGATTTTCAGCCAAATCGGTTCAGCCGTTCTTGAGTTATAAATGGTGTAACTAACACGACTTTCTTTTATATATAGATGTGTATACGAGGTTAATCAAAACGAGGTTACGCAGACCAGGAATGGGTCTAAAGTGATAATATTTGCTTACCACTTCTGCTAATAGCTGGAAGCCAGTAATATGCTAGCGGCAGATGTGACCATAATTTCATTTAGTGTTGTTCCCAGGATATTATAACATCGATTTTCCGTCTACCGGGCGACTCGCCTAAAACTACCTCCGAGAATATTAATTCTGAGTCGAGGGATTCTGTCAATGAGTGTTGCAATAGAACTCAGATTTTATTTTTCATGATACGTACTATATTGTAGCTCACTTTCATTATAATCCTTCCATAGGAAATGGTTTTTCAATTATAGCTGGATTTGTTCATTGGTATCCATTATTACTTTCTCTACACGTACTATGCACTTTTGGAAAATAGTCCGTGTCTGTACGTGTGTTTGTGACTGTGGACAGCTAGTTCAAAAACTAAAAGACCGTTAAATTCCAAACTTGGTATTTAAGTTTGGTATGTTCCAGGGATGCGACACGAAGATTTAAAGAAAAAGAATCCCCCTACCCCCAACTACCTTATACATGGATTTTTTTCGAACATTTTGATTTTCTCAAAAATGGCTCTAACGATTTTGATTAATATCTCTTATATTTAACATATTACAAATAAAAATATATATCTTGAATTTTCTGGGAATATCCTCTAAAGTACCTTTATTCTATATGATTTTTATTATATTTTGCATAACTGGTAAACCGTAAGAGATAGACAAAATCTTATCGAACAGAAAATGTAGAGTAGATTAAAACACACAATTTATGTTATATACCTTTTTTATGGAGTTGATCGTTTTTGAAATATTGCTTGTTTTTGGTTTCAGCTTTAAAATACTTACTTTTCTCATACGGGAATTTGTTAGCGCTTGGCTGCGCAAAGAAACGGATTTCAACCCTATGGCAACCACATTTTAAAACATTTGACTGTCGGTTTAGCCTAATGTATTCCATTGTTTCCCTTTTACTTATAAAGGAACTAAGTAATAATACATTTCTGGATCAGTACATATATACTAAATGCTGCTCTAACAAGTCGTCCGTATCAATTCATTTAACTTTTGTAATCAGTATTACAAGTACAGAAAGTAAAGGGTGGTTTGGGGTGGGGGAATTTTGTTGAAAATCTTCGTGTCGCATTCTTGGAAGATACTAAACTTATACACCAAGTTTGGTATTTTACCGACTTTTCGTTTTTTAATTATCGTGTTCAAAGGCACACGGACACACTGACACACACACACGGTCCTTTTTCTAATTTTTTTTTATATACAGAGGGCCCTAAAACGTCTATTTCCAGTGAAACCTCGATATCAAAATTTTGAGTGGAGTTTAATATCTTCTCTATACATTATGTACACGGCACGTGTAGAGAAAGTAAAAATAAATATTAAATAAAGTGTGTATTAGAGGTTCTGCCATATGCTTCAATATGAGTCAACTTCTATACCCTTCTCGCCACTATTTTTACCTGCTTCTCGTAAGGACTTTTCCGCACAATGAATGTTTCTATTGTTACTGCGCTCGATTTCCAGAATGAGCCTTATTATCCGTCATATCTCAACAAGAAATAGAATGTATTAAATAACCCTTGCGTAATACAGTGAACTTAATGTTAATTAATTAAACCGTTTCCACGGAAAATAAATACTTGTGCTCTCAAAACTTGAACACAAAACTTGAATATTTCTGCCATTCAGAATACTTTCTTGGAATGTTTGAACTAAAATTATAACATAAAAACTTATGTGTTCCATTTATAACTTTTTCTAGCTGTTCCGCCAACAAACTGTTCTTACAAACGATTATTTTTATCTCCATCATGATAAGCATTAGCCTCATTGTGTTGTTGTTTGCTTCTTCATAAGCAGACAGGAAATAAGGACATGCACAGACTAAAGCGACAGTGAAATCTTTTAATATCCAGCCGCTATGAAAAACAATTGAAATTCAGTTCTCTTAGGTTACTAGGAGTAAACCAAAACGAAACGAAGAGAAAGATACTTCCCGTTTGAGTAAAGTGTAACCACCTTAAAACTAAAATCAATAACTCGGAGTATCTGGAAAGCGGCTAATGTAAAAAAAATAATATATTGACATAAATTGTGTATTTTAACGAGAACTACATTTTTGTGCCGTAAACTCTTACGGTTTTGAAGTTATACAAAACTTATACAGAAGTCATCCAGAATGAAGAGGTCTTCAGAGGCTATTCCCAGAAAGCTCAAAACATACATTTCGTTTGTCATGAAAATATTCTAAACATGCGATTATAATAAAAATCAGAGTCAATTTTTAGAAAAAAGTTCCATGTAAAGGGTAGTTGGGGGTAGGGAATTTTCTTGAAAATCTTGGTGTCGCATCCTTGGAAGATGCTGAACTTAAATACGAAGTTTGGTATTTAACCGAATTTTCGTTTTTCACAGACATACGAAGACATGTTTCTACAAATGCATTTTTTTTGGATTCAGGGGTCCTAGAACACGTATTTCGGTACTGAATTTTTGAATTGAATACTATACCTTATCTACTATTACGTATGGATTAGAGAAAGTAAAAACGCTCATGGAATTGTGTTGCTTTTTTAAAGGAAACATTAAGATTATACACATAGCCTGTCTATAACTTCATATATCCGAGGTCGTGGGTTCAAACCCGGCGGAGGACGATGGATTTTTTCGGGTTTAAAAATTATTAGCATGGCTTCCTTCGGAAGGTAAGTGAAGCCGTTGGTCCCGTGTCGTAGATTTACGGCACGTAAAAGAACCTCAAGCCTGATAGAGCGGCTTCTGAGCAAAATTAAGCGGTCTTTCACGCCCAATTTAGAATGGGGCGCTGAGGACCACAATAGTTAAAGAGCGTCCATAAATAACACGCCATTTACATTTACATAGCCTGTCTGCCTTTACGTGCGAAACAAGTAATCGATGTTTTTGATAGAATTTTGCTGATTGTTCTCAATCAAAGAATGTTTCAATATCAGCAAACAAAGTTCACATAAATTTGCGATTATGAAGAAGAACCTGAAGCGCACAAGTGATGGATAATTGTACGATCAAATATCATTCCACAGACAGCTGCTGATGAAATAAAAAGGTACTTCCTCTCAATGCGCCTGTCAAAGGATGTTAAAGATACCCAGCAGTGCGCGCCAGTTATTGGATTATGCCTGGCCAACTGAATGAAGGTAGCGCTAGTTTACACCAGACATTTCATGGTTCGGCGCTCATCACACGAAAGGACACATGTCACAATATTGCATATGATCTGCGTATCACAATTAGGTCACGCAAATAAAACAAAGATTAAATTTGAGCAGAAGCCTCAATCATTTATAAGAATACGAGAGAGGGGATGGATGCTTAATTTCAGAAATACTATTTATTTGAGAAGATATGGACTCCAACCACACCCACCCAAAACGTGCATCAGTGATAAACAAATAATTCCAAACTTAATAGTTTATTGACCGAAGGGCTGCGTTTTAAGTTTTACGAGTGGATAATAGAGGCTTTTCCTTTTATAATACATTATTTTATCCTATACATACGATAAATTAAATAACGAATAAAGCATTGAATTGCGGCGTTCTTATAGTTATAAAATATGGTAAGCTATGTATGAATGCTATTTTTACTTTCTCTAGCCCCGTATGTACAATGTACATAGGGATAGAGAAGGTATTGCACGCCACCCAAAAATTCGATACCGAGATTTCACCGGAAATATATGTTTTAGGGTCCCCTGTATCCAAAACAGTCGCCCTCCGTGGTGTAATGGTTACCATGCTAACTTCTTATACCCAAGGTCGTGGGTTCAAACCCGGCGGAGGACGATGGATTTTTTCGGGTGTAAAAATCCTGAGCATGGCTTCCTTCGGAAGGGAAGTAAAGCCGTGGGTCCCGTGTCGTAGATTTACGGCACGTAAAAGAACCTCAAGCCTGATAGGAGAGGCCTCTGAGCAAAATTAAGCGGTCTTTCACACCCAATTTAGAATGGGACGCTGAGAACCACAGCAGTTAAAGAGCGTCCATAAATAACACGCAATTAATTAATTGTATCCAAAAAAAGCATTTTCAGAAAAAGGTCCGTGTGTGTGTCCGTGTGTCAGTGTATCCGTGTGTCCGTGTCGAAAAGTCGGTAAAATACCAAACTTCGTATATAAGTTTAGTATCTTCCAGGGATGCGACACGAAGATTTTCAGAAAAATCCCCCCACCCCAAACTACCCTTTACATGCACAAAGTTTCGAAAATTTTGATTTTCTTAAAAATGGCTCAAACGAATTTGATTAAAATATCGTATATTAAAGATATTTACCTGACAAATAAAATGTATACCTTGAATTTTCTGGGAATGGCCTCTGAAGACTACTTTATTCTGGATGAATTTGATGAAATTGTGCATAACTGCTAAACCGTAAGAGATGGACAAAAACTTACTGCATGAAAAATGTAGAGCACGTTAAAATACACAGTTTATGTAATATACATTGTTTTCGTGGAGTTGATCATTTTTAAGATATTCTTAGTTTTTCGTTTCTACTTTGAAAAACATACTTTTCTCATACAGGAATTTGTTGATCATTTTTAAGATATTCTTAGTTTTTCGTTTCTACTTTGAAAAACATACTTTTCTCATACAGGAATTTGTTAACTCCTGCCCATACAAACAAAGGAACTTCAGTTACATAGCAACCAGCTTTTCGCTATCATTTTAACCTATGGTACTCTCTCATTTCACTTCTACTTACAAGGAAGCAAATAATAAGACTATTTCTGCTAAATTGTCTCAATTAGCATGAAGTAAATAGAAGCATAAGCTTTTTAACTACAATTTTTCCAGGGATGTAGAGAAAGTCATGTGAATGGTACACATCAGATTTTTTTTATTGCTGCTAGTTTCAAATTGATTAAGCTTACGTTGAGAACGTTAATATAGCGGTTCCAAAGGATATATTAAATGAAGCAAAAGAAGTAGTTGAGGCTTTATTAGCGTCGACTTCGCGGAAATTATACGAAATAGAGTTTCAGCTATTTAAGGATTGGCAGATACTTAGAAATGTTCAGGGCATTAATGAAGTATTACTTTATGCCATTCGTTACCGGAGCAACGAGTGAATTTTGTTTACTTTGTCCCACCCGTTGCGCTAATAACTGTCACTTTGATTTAAAGTCCAAGTTTTCTTATGTCGCTTCTGCATAGCAACGGTGTCTATTACAAATATCTATAAGATAAGGGTTTTTTACTTCCTCTGATACTTAACCTAGAGAAAAAATTGCACTTTACCCAAAAGTTCGAAATTGATTTCGAATTGATTTGAGACCTCCTAAGTCCAAAAAGTGAGTTTTAGGAAAAGGTCTTTGTGTGTGTTTGTGTATGTGGGTGTGTATTTGTTTTTCTATCCAGATATCTGTCTGTATGAGATTGAACAGCATAACTCAAAAACTAAACACACTTATTAGAATATCATAAACTTGGTATTTAAGTTCAGTATTTTTCAAAAATGCAACACGTGGTTTTTCAAGAAAAGTCTGAACCTCATGGCATTCTTTTTCATTTTTTTAAAGTACTGCACATTAAGGATATTTACATGATAAATAAATCACGTATGTAGAATACTCTGGGAATGGTATATGAAGTCCTCTTCATTCGGAAGGAAAATTATGTAATTTTGCATAAAAGTTAATCTTAAGCGATAGTTAAAATCGTGCTATACACAAAATGTAAATGTCTAAAATACAGAATCTGTTTCTAATAATGTCTGCGACATTATTTATTTACGAGATATCCGTTATTTATGTCTGTATTGTTCAATAGTTTACCATTAATATTCACACACCTGCAGATTTTCAGTTATCTCTTGCGATTGCATAGAAAGTGTTTGGAATTTTAAGGCCAGCATATAGAGTCAAGTTCTAAAATTTCACTATCACAATTCACTTTATATCTAGAACGAAATTTGTAATGTACCTATTGCCAAAACGTTTTGCTTGATCAAAATGAAGTGTATATATACCCTTTTACCCTCTAAAAACTTTAACAAGAATTATTGGTATACCCACAAGTAAATTTAAATGATATAAAAGGCATGTGGAAGTAATATACCTAACTTTCCTCTAACGGAAAATGACCATATAAAGGAAACCGAATCTCAATTGTTTCACATAGCGACCAGCTTTTACAATATTTAACTATGTCTTTAGTCTACAGTATTCCCTCTTTTCTACATACGAGGAAGCAAATATTTAAGATCAGTATCTTCCAAGGATGCGACACGAGGATTTTAGGAAAATTGTTCCACCCCAATCTACCATTGAAATCTAAAAAATGACTCTTAACGATTTTGATTAAATATTAACGATATTTTCATGGCAAATAAAGTGCACATCTTGAATTATTTGGGAATTGCCTCTGAAGACCTTTCCGTCTAGATTACTTTTGCATAACTGGTGTCCATAAGAGACAGACAGAAACTTATACACAAAAATGTAGATCTCGTTAAAACGCATAATTTGTATCGTATACATTTCTTCCGAGACATTTCTTGTTATAGGTGTCAGTTTTAAAACACTTATACTTTTCTACTATGGGAATAAAAAGAAATGAACTTCAATCACAAAGCAACCTGCTTTAGATCTTGAAAATCTTCGTGTCGCATCCTTGGAAGATGCTGAACTTATATACCAAGTTTGTTATTTAAGAGACTTTTCGGTTTTGAGCTACGCTGTCCACAGACACACACACACGGACCTTTTCCCAATTTTTTTTATTCAGGGGGACCTAAAACATCGGTATGGACTTTTTGGATGGAATGCAATACCTTCTCTATACACAGTACGTGTAGAGAAAGTATGAATAAATGTCATGAAAGGAAGGGCACAGAAGCCGTGAAAGCGGGCTGAGGTAGCTACGAGCAGCTGTCCGGCCCTGACACACATTAACATTGTAGCGGTGACATTTTTGGGCAGAGGCAGGCTGGCTACTTGCTGCCCACACTGCAATAAGGTCGTCGTGCAGATGTGATGATGGCCTCTCCCAGCCTTCTCACAACATTCCAGAGCGCGCACCCAGAACATGCCTCAAGTATTCCTTGATTGACTTAAGCGCCAGCAGCGATCGATGCTCCTGATGCGCTCTGGAGCAGCTCTCAATAGGTCTTTGTGTACTGGAAGTAGCGACTGCGTTACTTGTGTTGCCGCCGTTGTTAAAAAGTTTATGCCTCTATTTACTTCATGCTAATCGAAAAAAAAATGTAAATGGTGTGTTATTTATGGACGCTCTTTAACTACTGTGGTTCTTAGCGTCCCATTCTAAATTGGTCGTGAAACACCGCTTAATTTTGTTCAGAGGTCTCTCTATCAGGCTTGAGATTCTTTTACGTGCCATAAATCTACGACACGGGACCAACGGCTTTACCTCTCTTCCGAAGAAAGCCATGCTAAGGATTTTTACACCCGAAAAAATCCATCGTCCTCCGCCGGGTTTGAACCCGCGACCTTGGGTATATAGTGTTATTATTTGCTTCCTTGTAAGTAGAAGTGAAATAAGGGAGTACCATAGGTTAAAGTGAAGTCAAAAGCTGGTTGCTATGTGACTCAGGTTCCCTTGTTTGTATGGACAAGGGTAGATAAATTGTTGTTATTTTTTTAAAGCTGAAACCAATAACAAGGAATATCTCAAAAACGACCAGTTCAACGAAAAAAATGTATATAACATAAATTGTGTGTGTCGCCCTCCGTGGTGTAGCTTCATAAACACAAGGTCGCGGGTTCAAACCCGGTGGATTTTCTCGGGTGTAAAAATCCTTAGCATGGCATCCTTCGGAAGGGAAGTAAAGCTGTTGGTCCCGTGTCGTAGATTTACGGCACGTAAAAGAACCTCAAGCCTGATAAGGGAGGCTTCTGAGCAAAATTAAGCGGTCTTTCACGCCCAGTATAGAATGGGACGCTGAGAACCACAGCAGTTAAAGAGCGTCCATAAATAACACGCCATTTTCATTTCCATCAATTGTGTGTTTTAATATGAACCATATTTTTGTGTAGTAAGTTTTTGTCTATCTCTTACGGTTTACTAGTTCTGCATAATTCAATAAAAGTCATCCAGAATAAAGAGAGGTCTTTAGAGGCTATTCCAAGAAAATTCAAGATATACGTATTATTTGTTATGTAAATATCTTAAATATAAGAGATTTTGATCAAAGTCGTTAGAGTAAGTTTTAAGAAAATAAAAATTTTCGAAATTGTTTCCATGTAACGGGTAAAATAGGATCTGAAGCTTTCCTGGCGACGAACATATTCTAGACGTTCTCGGGAGCGTGCACCTCTCCCATCTAGACTGTCTAGAATATGTAAAGGGCAGTTTCGTGTCGCATCCTTGGAACTATGGTATTTAACGGATTTTTCATTTTTGAACTATGCTGTCCACAGACAGAAAGACAGACACACACACACACGCACACACGGGTCTTTTTCCAAAAATGCTCTTTTGGATTCAAGTGTAAAGAAACTAAAATAAAGCTACAAGAAAGAAATTACTCTTCTGATTCAGGAACCAACAATGGACATTTTGGAGAATGAAATCGAAATAGGTATAATTAGAGTAATACATATTTGCAGAAAAGAATACTTTTAAAAGTGGAAAATACTTCTACTACAAATTGAGACACAAGGTGTCGCAAAAAATAAGTTTTACTAGGACAGTTTTAGGCATGTTTATGGTATGGTTAATTCCACAGAACTTGAAACATTCAAACATAAGGTGAATACAATCTACCCACTCCTACTCTGTGGTTGACATTGTCACGATCTGTGATATTTAGAGAAGGCTCAGTAATTTCTCGCGGGATATGCAAATTCTCTGTTGGTTCATGAATCCTCTGAACAGCTGTTGTAGCCAACCTTAGCAGTGGGTGTTAGTTACATTAGAATTTAGACTGGACTCTGCTGGACAGGAAATATATTCAAAAGGAAGTGAAATTGCAAAAAACCTCTTAAATGAAACAAAAAGACTAAACAAATTGATGTGTTCCATTCATATGATTTCCTCTACATGCTGTAACAAATTATTATTGAAATACATATTCTTCTATCTATTTTCTGATATCGAGATACACATTAGCAGAAGTTGTCTTAATTACTTGTTTCCTTGTAAATAGAAGGGAACACAATAGGCTAGAAAGTAAGTCAAATCCTTTAAAAACTGGTTGCCATGTGGTTGAAATCCTGCATGGCCAGAACTTTACAACTCTCCGTGTGAGAAAAGTTCAAATATTTTGAATCAAAAAACCAATAACAAGAAATATCTCAGAAATGTCATTCCTCAAAAAACTGTATGTGACAAATTGTGTGTTTTAACCTGATCTACATATTTTGTGTAGTAAGTTTTTATATGTCTCTTTAGTTTACCAGTTACGTAAAATCATTCAGAATATAGACGTCTTTAGAGAAAAATTAAAAATATACATTTTCTTATAAATATCTTTTATATAATATTTTTAATATGCGGTATTGTAATCAAAATCTTTATAGCAATTTTTGAGTAAATCAAAACTTTCATAACTTTTTCCATGTAAAGGGTAGTTAGTGGTGGGGAGATTTTTAGGTGTTGTGTCCTTGGAAGATACTAAACTTAAATACCAAGTTTGGTATTTTACCGAATTTTCGTTTTCGAGTTATCTTGTTCACAGTCAAAGGGATCTTTTTCTAATTTTTTTTGTTACAGGGGACCCTAAAACGCATATTTCCGGTGAAATCTCGGTATCGAATTTTTGGGTGGAACGCAATATTTTCTCTATATACACTATGTACATAGTACGTGTGGAGAAAATAAAAAGAAGTCTTTAAGCCAAAAAATATAAAAAAGCAAAAAGGGAAAAATAAAATCCATAATTTTCTGGCTTACCGTGACCCATAATGGACATTATATATTTTATTGGTCGTTGTCTTCAGACACTAGAAAACATATTTTTCATCAACTTCCTAGCCCTATCTATCACATAATTCAAATCAGGAACATTATATATTGTATTGGTCGTTGCCCTCAGACTCTAGAAAACATATTTTTCATCAACTTCCTAGCCCTATCTATCACATAATTCAAATCAGGAACATTATATATTGTATTGGTCGTTGCCCTCAGACACTAGAAAACATATTTTTCATCAACTTCCTAGCCCTATCTATCACATAATTCAAATCAGGAACATTATATATTGTATTGGTCGTTGTCCTCAGACTCTAGAAAACATATTTTTCATCAACTTCCTAGCCCTATCTATCACATAATTCAAGTCAGGAGCATTATGACAAAGAAAAAGGTATAGGATTATGTTGTGTTAGAAAATATAGTAGGGTTTGAATATCTTCCATCATGAGTTCGAGGCATTTATCATTTTCCTGTTTCTCACAGCCCATGTGGTTGAGATGGTGAGAAACAGAATCAATGACATTTGCAGCGGAAACCAGACTATTCCGGAAGTCCACATGTCACTCGCTGTAAAGGATATCCGCCTGTCGCAGTGTGATGCACCTTCAAGGTTTCATTATTTCAAAAAGAAGTGGGGTAAATGCATCCTCAGCGACAGTAAAACGTTTTGCATTACTAAAGCTACATTTCGGGTAAACAGAGGAACTATGCAAGAAGAAATAGGCACCTAAAGCCTTGTTTCATTCCATATTATATCTAAACTAATCTTATATGTTATCCATTTGACCTTTTCTACATATTGTTCAACAAAATACTCTTACGAAAGAGATAAACATTTGTAGAAATAATTTTATTACAAAACATGCAGTGATATTATTACCATTGTAGGTATAATGGGAATAGGGGAATACAGTAGGCTTAAGCGACAGTCACATATTTTAATAGCTGATTGCTATATGTTTTTCTTTGATATTCCGTACACTTATTTTCTACAATCTGGTAGGTCATATCGGACCATGTTTGAATGAATTGGAGAAATGATGCTCAAATAATTTCCGTTCATAGAGCTTTGAGTTAATCAAGTTCTTAAGATAAATAACCTTATCCGTGTAACTTTCCCTAACGAGATTCAAACTCCTGACGTCCTTAATGTAAAGCACACAGTTTGTTGAAAATATTTAAAAGATCTAACCTAAGATCTTTGAAGGGCGGCAGTATAATTGATTAATATTGTAACAAAATCCTTAATTCTTTTAATTGGTTGCAATCATATGCCTTTATTCCGTTGCTTTCATAGCAATTCTGCAGTACAGTTTCTCTTGTCCGCCGGCTCAGAAATTCGGTTCGAAAACTGAGTCGCCTAGCTTGCAGCTCTTCCTTTTATAGCTGTTAATGATGTGGACAAAATTTCCG
The DNA here is from genome assembly GCA_030762935.1 of Hymenopus coronatus. Taxonomy (NCBI): domain Eukaryota; kingdom Metazoa; phylum Arthropoda; class Insecta; order Mantodea; family Hymenopodidae; genus Hymenopus; species Hymenopus coronatus. Next base: position 53,297,888 of record CM060886.1, read on the forward strand.
GAGAAAACAAAAATCCAGTATGTGTCCATTGCACACAGTGACCAGTTTGGTATTTTACCGACCTTTCGTTTTTGAGTTGTTCTGTTCACAGACACTCGGACACACGGACACACACACACACACACATATACACACACACACACACACGGACCCTTTTCTGAAAATGCTTTTTTTAGATAAAGGGGACCCTAAAACATATATTTCCGGTAAAATCTCGGTATCGAATTTTTGGGTGGAGCGCAATACCTTCTCTATACGCTATGTACTATTACGTATAGAGAAAGTAAAAAGCAATCTATAGGTATCGTTTAGCGGAACACATTACAACTTTTATAGTGTAAAAGTGTTGGACGCTACTGGCAGTCAGAAGAGGTGGATGGCTAGGTAAATTTATACTTAAGGCATGCCACTGAGATCTGAGATGGCTGACAATTCGGTAGAGGGTGTGGGGAATACGAATAGGTAAACAAAAGTGATTACAATGTTTTACATACATATATTTTATGTCATACTTATATCGTTGTTATGTTGTGGTTTTATATAATGTGTATATATTATATGTATACATATATTTCTCTTAAGTGTGTTTGTCTATCTCAACACGGTACATTAATGTGTTGTAAATTTAAATTACTGTAATTGAATATCTTTGTCTTTTTATTTTCGTGTTTACTCTTTTAATTCTTTGTTGATGTTCTTGCTTTAATATTGCTTACTGTTTTGTGTATTGCAAAAGCACATGTGCGATTGTTGATGTCAATAAATACGCTTATTGATTCATTCAAACTTTTATGGTCTATCATGTTTACCTCTGTGCCCCATGCAATGTCTACCCTCCCGTTACTGAGTGTTTTTCCCACCCCCAAGCTCTTATCATGATTAGGAGCATGCGGTTCATTGATGGACAAAATTATTGCTGGAAGTATGACCTTCCCTTTTGTACTTGCATGTATTTCTAAACTTTTCGTTCTGTTTATCACGATTTATATCTACTTTTACAACACCTGAGTTATTTTAGTTCGGCGTGGCATGAATGGGATCCAGTGTTTGATCTGCGCTAAAAATCCACAATAGCTTCGCAGCTGTGGTAACGAATGTATTTGTACAAGTTTCTGTTTATTTTGTATGACGTCATGTAATGGTGCTTTATCTTACTTAGTAAGCTTAGTGTCAGAGCGTTCGGGTCATCGTAATGTCTCTGAATAATACAATATTTGGGCTCTAATACTTTCAACTTTTCAATAGGTCCAAGTTATGAAACAAAGAGGAATAAAGCTACGTAAAAAAGAAGTAAAAATATCTATGTAGCAGACATTTGAGAACAAGAATAAAAATCTGTTGTGTTGATTCATATGACTCTTTCCACTAATGACATGCAAAATATGTTTTGTGTTCGATTCATGTTTGTCGAGTGAGATTACTACCGAATTTCGCTTCTATCAACATTTTTGTGTTGGAACCTATACATTCTCTATCCTAGTTAAGGTGTGTGAAAAGTACAATGAAAGCATCAAACATTTATGTTGAAAAAGGAAGTAAGGGGAAATTATTGTAATAAAGAAAAAGAAAACGTAGAGTTGATGAAAGCCTCATAATTATATTGAATTAACGTTGTACATAAATGATTCTTCCGTTGGTCTTTGGGGTAATACCCGTTTATCATGAATCTAACAACAGCTAGAATCCAAGCGCTAACAATAGAATATTTGGAAAGTTCATAAAGACGTTTGAGAGAAAATGATACACCAAGTGTATAATTTGTGTACAGTAGAAAATTGTGAGGCCCCCCTTTGTGTAATAATATGGAAGTGAACCCCTCCCACACTCTTGCATGTGGGAAGTTGGGGCGGATCCTGTTTAGTGTCTTCATTTGAATATTGCCAGCAACAAGGTGACCAACTGTTTTCCCCGTCATTTATTTTATTTAGATAAATCGAAAAACGAATGCTCCGAACATCAGCGTGCAGTTTCTCCTTGATTGTCTATTCCTCAGTGAGAGCTTTAGCTCGCAATTAAAGCTTGAAACATTTGTATAAGCTTTTACATGCTAATTTAATATGTGCTTAAAATACTTTATATTTATAAAATTAATTTTCATTACAAAAGATTATTCTTTTACTACATAATAACAATCGAGATAAATGTTAGCATAAATGCCTTATTACTTGTTTCTTGTAAAGCAGAAGGGAACACAGTAGGCTAAAGCAATAGTCAAAGCTTCTAAATGATTATGTCGAAATTCGCTTCTTTTTTGCATTCCCGGAAATAATAATTCCCTACTTGGGAAACATTTTTAGTAGTTTAAAGTTTTAACCAATAATAAGAGATATCTCCCGAAAATATCAAATTCATAACAAAAATGGATATGACATTAATTGTGTGTTTTAACGAAAACTACATTTTTGTGAGGTAAGCTTTTGTCTGTTTTTACGCCTTACCAGGTATGTGAAATTCAGCCAAATTCATCCAGAATGAACAAGTTTTCACAAGCTATCATCAGAAAATTCAAGATATAGATATATATTATTTTTGACGTAAATGTCTTGAATATACGGTAGTTTAATCAAAATCATTAGCGCCATGTTTGAGAAAAAAAAAAAATTAATTTGTTTTTTTAATGGTAAGGTTTTTTTGGGATAAGAGAAATTTAATTGAAAGTCTTCCTATCGCATTCTTAGAAGATACTAAACTGAAATACCAAGCTAGGTGTTTAAAGGCCTTTTTGTTTTGAGCTATGTTGTACACAGACACACATACAGCCAGTCACACGCACATGCAGACTTTGGGGCGGGGGGGGGCTCGGGGATCTCAAAACATATTTTCTGTGAAATTTCGGCATGGAATTTTACATTTACATTCTAGCCCGCCTGGGTAGTGTGGTGGTAGCGTGTCTGCCTCATGTTCAAAAGGTCGTGAGTTCGAATCTCGCTTACCCGGATAAGTTTTATTCGGGGTTTTCCCTTATCCTGAGAAGACGAATTGGACCCATGGATCCCGAGATCATTTGAGCATCATATCATCAATTGCATTCACTGTCCGATATGACCAAACCGGGTTAAAGGACGTTAAATTACAACATTCTCTATTTGTGCATAGTACATATAGAAAAAGTATAAACAGTTAATATTCCCATTAGTTGCTTCCAAACACCATTAATTTTTAGCATTACATAATGAAAACTATTTACGGTAATTACTCTCAGATTTATAGATAGATAAACTTATCTATGAGTGCTCAGCAGAACATCTGTGACATGGAAATCATTTGATTGATTAAATTTACGTAAATATGATTTTTTCGTTTATGGAATTAATTATAATATTCATTATTATTTATATTCTTTTCTTAATTTTCGCAGTTTGTAAGAGTAAATAATAGAAGGAGATATTTTTAAACAGGAATTTAGAACGAGTCCTTTAATTTTGAATGTAATGGAAGTAAAATGTTTTTCGGTATGCTTTCCATAAATTGGAGCAGATAAAAAGCTGACAATCATAATGTTCTATATATCCCTCTAGAGATCCTGAGGTGTTCGAACTTCGAAACTCGTTTAGGTCGAGTTACCTGCAAATGTTTTGTCTAGGTTTTCCCCTCCTCCACAGAAATTGATGTATCTCTAAGCTCTAAGGACCCCGAATTCTTTGAGTAGGTACCATTTCATATATTACCATTTTACCTAGCTGGTTAAAGGACATTAGACTCTATCCAATCAGGTCTAATGATAAACATAGGCATTTTAACCGTTGGTTTAAAGTTAACCACACTCAAACAATTTTCAATACAGAGAATGTAAACAACAGCGGCCATGAATCACTGACGAGCAGGTAAAACACGATATGACGAGTGTTGTCAACAATTCAAACCACTGTATGAGTTAAGTCCAGTAACATTTCAACTTCATTTATTTCTACTTGGCTTTAATGCTTAGAAGTTCCCAAAACCTGCTATGATGTTAAAACAGAGTAAACAAATTACTTAACCGAATAACTGTTATTTGTTTTAATAGAAAGGTAAGAATTAAATACTTTAAAATTAAATTGAATTTTATTTACGAGCGGTTACGGTTATTACTGTATTTATTTACTGTTACGGTTTTTAGCGTCTGATTTTACAGGGCGATTTATATAGAGCTGACAAATTTCTTTCATTAATAGTTTCAAAATGTGTTATGCTAGCGACAACTTATACCTAAATTGTAGAAGAAGCTTGGGAGATTATTTACCTCTGTAGTAAATGTTGAAAATGTCCTCCATCCTGCATAAGGCACAACTCAACACGTCGTTCCATGTTACTGGCCACTCGGAGGACTCTGTTGTCAATAGCTTGAATCTCCTTTATGATGTTGTGCTTCAGATCGTCCAATGTCCGGGGACGTGTGGCGTAAACCCTGCCTTTTAAGTAACCCCATAGAAAGATGTCCGGCGATGTCAAATCCGGAGATCTCGGTGACCACATGCTCCTGGAAATAATCCGGTCGTCAAATAAACTTGCAATTAGGTTCATGGATTCATTTGATGGATGGTATATAGCGCCATATTGCTGAAAATATCCTTGATTCAGCTCTACATCGTTTTGCATTTTCACGTTGACTACAAGAATAAAATGTCGAAACAGCTGCCAACAATGCAATTAGGAATAAAACATCTGCGTATCTAGTGACAAGGAATCGAAACTCCAGAACATTCTGCTTAATTTGGTGCCAAAATTGGGTCATTTAATGAATTCCCAACGGAATAATTAAAGAAAGAAATGTGTCAGTTCTACATAATTCACTCTGTATATCGAGCGTGTAAGACCGCCTAATTTACTCAGATACCTCTTTAACAGGCGTAAGGTTATTTTACGTGCTGTAAATCTACAACACGGGAGCAACGGCTTTATTTCCCTTCCGAATGGAGTCATGCTAACGATTATTATTAAATAATTTTGCACATTTTATTGGAGAAAACATCATTATAGGAAGATTTTAGAATGAGTCCTTGTATTTAGAATGTAATCAAAGTACATGTTATTCAGTAAAATTTCTTGTTCATATATCAGAATTGGTTCTGTTAAAAGCTGACAGCCACAATGTTCTATATTCTTCAGATAAGTGAACTACCTGTATTGGTTGAATAATGGAATGAGAGGCATATTGTAGGAACCCTTCGTCAGCAATAATCCATTATCTTGAATATCTGCGATCAATGAAGTCCGTACGTGACATCGCAGTATTCCGGAAATCTGGGCCGAGAAAAGATTTCGTAATCTACAGAACGAATATCTGTTGAAAGATGGAACATACACTCACTCCATTGTTTCCAAAAACTTGCCCAAATCAACATACAATAGCGTGGAGTCAAACACAAATAAGGGAAACCGTTAAAAGGCATTATATACTACAAGAAAGATGTAGCGTCGCTAAGAGTTCTAGATCTTGGAACTATGGGCTTCAGAGAGGTCTGAACGACACAAATTTTATTTTAACAAACAAATTAATGTGTAGCATTATTTATTCAAGTTAGGCAGTTATGAATGAAAGATGCCACAAGTTTATTCATGGATTTACTTCTTTTGGACATACGCCATATATGCAATATAAGTGAAATGCTGAAGCGTATTGCTGGTAAATCTAAAAATAAATATTGCCCTTCCAGATAATTCCATTTGTATTGTGAAATTGAAAGTTTTCCTTTAGGCATTATTTCGTAATTCAGCAGCGGTAGTAATGGTGATGGGGATATGCTTTTTGAACAATATGCAGAATATACTAGTAATAAGCAGCAAATTATTTTTGCTGAGAGCCAGGATTTTGTCTAAAATGATCAAGTTATATAGATACCTGACGGAAACATCTGAGTATTGATACCATATTTAACATAACCTCTAATTTCTCCAATGCTCTAAGTGTAAGAGTATACTATATTTAACATAACCTCTAATTTCTCCAATGCTCTAAGTGTAAGAGTATACTATATTTAACATAACCTCTAATTTCTCCAATGCTCTAAGTGTAAGAGTATACTATATTTAACATAACCTCTAATTTCTCCAATGCCCTAAGTGTAAGAGTATACATTTTAGCCCTGTCGGCCAATCGGTGACAGGGTAGCTTAAAAAATAACCAAACAACAAAACTTTTTGTGTTCTCTAGCTGTTCCACAAACAAACTTTCCTTACAAAAGATTATTCTTTTATTTATGTTTTTTTTTAGCTTAACGTCCTTTAACCTGTTTGGTCATATCGGACGATGAATGAAATTGGTCAAATGAGCTCGGGATCCATGGAGCCTAAAGTTATCTCAGGATAAGGGAAATCCCGAAAAAAACCTTATCCGGGTAACTCACCGTAAGCGAGATTCGAACTCACGACCTGTGGAATATGAGGCAGACACTCTACCACCACACTACCCAGACGGGCCATTTATGTGTTGCTAATCAAGATAAATATTGCCAGAATTGTTCTTGTTATTTGCTTCTTTGTAAGTAGGCTAAAGCGAGTCATTTTTTTTTGAAAATCAGTCAAAGTGAAATAATTCAAACTCGATTCCCTTTGCTTGCTAGAATAAAACAAAAGAGAGACGATAAGAAAGATCCTCCCGTTCGTGAAAAGTTTAAATGTCTTAAAACTGAAATCAATAACTCGGAATATCTTGAAAACGGTTAACTCTACAAAAAAGAAGACTATATGACATAAATCATCTTTTTTTGTGTAGTAAGTTTTTGTCTATTTCTTACGTTTACCAATTATTCAAAAGTGATACAGAATGAAGTAGCCTTCAGAGGCTATTCCTAGAAAATGCGTTTATCATGAAAATGACATGAAAAGTATTTCATGTAAAAGATAGTGGGGGTGGGGAGATTTGCTTGAAAATCAATGTGTCGCATCCTTGGAAAATATTCAATTTAAATGTCAGGTTTAGGATTTAATCGACTTTTCATTTTTGAGCTATGCTGTCCACAGATACACACACATGGCCATGTTTCTTAAAATGCTTTTCATGGATTCAGAAGGACTTAAAATAGGGTTTGCGGTGAAATTTAGATTTCAAATTTTTGAGTGGAACCAATAGCTGCCCTATCCACTATATACATTGTATATAACTAAAGACCAAAAGATAACCTGTGATATATTCCAAATCCTAAATTATAATCCTACTGGGTTTTGAAATTATATGTAGTTAAACGGTGAATACATACAGAGAGTTTTTAAAATATGGGAAAGGTAAGCATCGAAGGTTATCTATGTATGCAGGATAAGGAAAAAATCTTTAAGTAGTAAAAAATAAAGATCAGAGATAATTTTTGAAACTCGCGAATAGTCAATGGGGTCCTGAGTGCAAGTGTCCATACCTATCTTCAGGTTGCTAAGAAATAGAAAATCTGACATAGGGGTAATTTTTACTTTCTCTATACGTGCTATGTACATAGCACGTATAGAAAAGGTATTGCACTCCACCAAAAAATTCGATACCGAGATTTCACCGAAAATATATGTTTTAGGGTCCCCTGGATCCAAAAAAATATTTTCTGAAAAAGGTCCGTGTGTGTGTTCGTGTGTCAGTGTGTCCGTGTGTCTCTGAACACGTTAACTCAAAAACGAAAAGTCGGTAAAATACCAAACTTGGTATTTAAGTATAGTATCTCCCAGGGATGCGACACGAAGATTTTGAGAAAAATTCCCCCACCCCAAACTACCCTTTACATAGAACTTTTTTCGAAACTTTTGATGTTCTAAAAATGGCTCTAACGATTTTGATTAAAATATCGTATATTAAAGATATTTACCTGACAAATAAAATGTATAATTTGAATTTTCTGGGAATGGCCTCTGAAGAGTAGTTTATTCTGGGTCAATTTCACGGAATTTTGCATTACTGCTAAACCGTAAGAGATGGACAAAAACTTACCACACAACAAATGTAGAGGACCTTAAAATACACAATTTATGTTATATACATATTTTTCGTGGAGTTGATTGTTCTTGAGATATTCCTTGTTTTTGGTTTCAGCTATAAAAACTTATACTTTTCTCATACAGGACTTTGTGATCTCGTGTCCATACAAACAAAGAAACTTCAGTCGCAGAGCAACCAGCTTTTGACCATCACTTTAACCTATGGTACCCCCTTATTTCGCTTCTACTAACAAGGAAGCAAGTAATAAGACTATTTCTGCTTGTTTTTGTTTTTGTAGCAGTTGTATAGAGAAAGTCATGTAAATGGTACACATCATATTTTTAAAGTTATAAGATTACCTATAGACCATAATATTTACTGCGTCCTGTGACTCAATTCACAAAATTGTGATGCATTTGCTAAGTGGTGTAGTTTTGTATCAAGGGAATGACACACAAATGTCAAGGTAGCCTTCTTGGCGGTATGTCAAAAGTAGTCACGTGATTATTTTGGTCTTAATCAGATGATAAGTATTAAAATTAAACTCATAGGTTGTATGTGGCATTCCACTTTACTTCTTATGGAGCTTAGGGAAATTTCAACACACTAAAACACTGCTATATAGAGAAAAAATCTCTCACATGACTTTCTCTAAATGCTCTAGAAACAAACTTTTTACAAAAGATTATTCCTGTTTCTACACAATGCTAATCGAGACAAACATTAGCAGAATGCTTATTACTTAGTTCATTATAAGTAGAAGGGAATTAAGGGAGTGCACTACGCTAAAATGAGAATGAAACGCTTTAAAAAATATCATTATGCTGTCGTTATTGCAAATCGCTTCTTTGCTAGGTCAGAAGTAGAACAAAGCAAAACGGATACTTCCTGTCTGAAAAAAGTGTAAGTACCTCACAATTGTAACCAATAACATGGAATATCTCGCAAACCGTTACCTCTACAACAAAAACGTAAAGGACATAAATTGTGCATTTTGGCGAGATTTACATTTTTGTATAATAAGTTACAGTTTTGCAGTTAATGAAAATTCGGCAAAATTCATCTAGAGTAAAGAGGTCTTCAGAGGCTATTCCCAGAAAATTCAAGATATACATTTTATTTTGGATGTAAATATCTTTAATATACGGGATTTTAATCAAAATCGTTAGAGCCATTTTTAAGGAAATCAACATTTTCTCAAATTTTTCCATGGAAAGGGTAGTTGGTGGGGAGATTTTCTTGATCTCCTAGTCGTATCTTTGGAAGATACTAAATCTAAATACCAAGTTTGGTATTTAACGGTCTTTTCTTTTTTAAGCTATGCTGTCCACAGAGACACACACATGAGCGGACCTTTTCTAAAAATGCTTTTTTGCGGAATCAGGGGTCCCCAAACATATATTTCCGGTGAAATCTCGGTATCGAATTTTTGGGTGGAATACAATACCATCTCTATCCACTATGTACATTGTACACGTGGGCAAGAGAAAGTAAAAACAGTACTTTAAATCTTGTCATGGAGCTTACAGTGAAGGTGCTATTAATGTGTATGCATGCACTATCATGTTTCTAGCATTCTGGTATAGTATGTATTTGCATTTTAAAAATACCAATATGCCCATATTAAGGACAATGCGATATTCAATATCTTGTTAGTTATCTACTTTAAAAGTACATAAATATACATAAATAACGATTGCTCATCACTTATGTTGATGAAACATGATAAGGCAGCTATTTGTAGACATCTAGTTTTAATGTTCACTTGTTTAAATCTCCCTGTAAATCGAAATGAGATGAGTGTATTAAGTTTGCCAGAAATACGAATAAAGAACATTGGTGAGCTTGTTGGTTGAGTACTTGTCACTTAACCCCATAACCACGCATAAAAGGACGAAATAGAGTTTTTTTTTGTTGTTTTTTTTTGTTTTGTTTGTTTTTTTAACAAAGTTACTGGGAATTTAAAAATGAACTAAAATTATAACAAAATCTTGTGTTGCATTTTCTTTGCTTATTTTAACTTGTTTTATATAGGTTCTGCAAAATTAACTTCAAAAGCTTATTTTTCTATATATTTGATTTAATGTTGATTAAATTTTTCAGAAATATTTATATTGTAGGAAAAATACGGGGAGTAGAAGTAACCGAATCAATTTTGAGCGGAAATAAAATGGAATTTTATTTATGGACGCTCTTTAACTGCTATGATTCTCAGCGTCCCACTCATTACTGGGCGTGAAACACCATTTCATTTTGTTCACAGGCCTCTTTTTCAGGCTTGAGGTTCTTTTAAGTGCCGTAAATCTACGACACGGAACCAACGGCTTTACTTCCCTTCCGAAGGAAGCCAATCTAAGGATTTTTACGCCCGAACGCTGGGTTTGAACCCGGGACCTTGGGTATATGAAGTTAGCATGGTAACCATTAAACCGTGGAGAGCGACAATTTTGAGCGGAATGAAATACCTCCTCCACTTACTAGGTACGTGGTAGCGAAAGAAAAGATTGAAGGAAGTATACTGGAACGTTTATATCGAAATACAGTGTTGAACATAGGCATAAGAGCATAGAAACTCCCTGAGTTTTAGTTCTCAGCATAGAATTTCGTGGTTGGTGCTAATAGTTCAGAACACTGTAATGCTGGTGTCAGATATGTAAGGCCGCTGTCCGCAAATAGGCGGCTGATAACTTAGTTTAGTGCGTGTCGCAATTAATTGGAAGGTTACCAATCAATTAAGAATGAAACCATTAATAGTGAATGCATTAAAGGGACAAGGTAGTCTGAGCTTATGGGAATTACACCTTAAATGACGTAATTTACTACTGCTCTTAAAATTCTCAATAGTTTTTCCTGAAGTGTTCATGAATTATTCTACAAACCACGAACTTATTTCAAATTGTTGTTTGCATTGGTAACTTATGAGGTTGAGTCTGTAAAAAGTATTTCAGTCAGCAAAAAAAAAAAAAAAAAAAAAAAAAAAAAATACAATTTGCTCATAACACGTGTGAATTTTTGTACCTCTTCTCTCTGATATTACTTGCAATATAGAATCACACATTTGCATGCTTGGTTTTAGTATAATTACTATCTTCTGGACCTAAATTATCATTTCACCAACAATTGAAAAAACAATTATTTGCAATGTCAAAAAAGTTAAAAAGTGGAACTTTTGCAATGTTATTGTTTTTTTAATATCACTAATATATATTATAAAACCATGAGTGTGGCTAAGAAAGATCAACTGTGTTGTATACACGTATTGAAAATTTAAGCTCTCTATCGCTTATACTTACTGAGAAAAAGGTACATAAGCATTAAATGTTGTTTTGAGAAAACTGAATTTAAGGATACAAATATTCTACGAAGCTTAATTACACAATAGCTTTAAAGGAATGCTCATTTAAATGCTCTTTAAATGTCTTAAAATCCTCTTAACTCCCAAAAAATATATATTTTCTGAAAACTGAAAATAATGGAGATTTTATTAGTGCCTAAAATAAAAAACTTGATTTCTTATCATTTCAGAGTACTTTGACCCCTTTTAAACTTTAGGCTATCTGACTCCTGAACGTTTCTCTGATTTCATTTTACAAAATATTTATACATTCTATAGTTTCATCTGTATTCACCCATTCTTTCTTTCTTTGTTTAACCTCTTCATATCTAGGACTTTAACCCCCCCCCCCAGATCTTATAATCCTTAGCCTGGGTTGAGGAGCAGATCACGTTGATGATCAACCCAATGCCTGGAGATGCCTGGATGAAAGTGAGAAAGTGGATGATATGAAATGACGGTGGAATAGATGATAGAAAAATCTGATGTGTTCCATTCACATGACTTTCTCTATATCTCTGTAACAAATTATTGTAAATAAGCTTATTCTTTTATTTATTTCATGCTAATGAGAAAAATTAGCAGAAATAGTCTTATTTCTTGCTTTATTGTGAGTAGAAGCGAAATAAGGGAGTACCATAGGCTAAAATGAAAGCCGAAAGCTGGTTCCTATGTGATTGTAGTTCGTTTGTTTCTATGGACACGAGTTGGCAAATTCCTGTATGAGAAAAGTAAGTTTTTCACAACTGAAACCAAAAACAAGGAATATCTAAAAAACGATCAACTCCACGAAAAAATGTATATAACATAAATTGTGTGTTTTAATGTGCTCTACATTTTGTGTCTGTTAAGTTTTTTTCCATCTCTTATGGTTTAGAAGTTATGCAAAATTCATCCAGAATAAAGTAGTCTTCAGGGGCTATTCCCAGAAAATTAAAGATATAATTTTATTTGTCACGTAAATATCTTTAATATACGATATTTTAATCAAAATCGTTAGAGCCATTTTTTAGAAAATCAAAATTTTCGAAAAAAGTTCCATGTAAAGAGTAGTTGGGAGTGGGATTTTCTTGAAAATCTTCGTGTCGCATCCTTGGAAGATAACAAACCTAAACATCAAGTTTGGTTTTAACGGACTTTTCGTTTTTGAGCTGTGCTGCCCACAGACACACACACATACACACAGACTCACACACACTGACAGACACACACGGACATTTTTCTAAAAATGCTTTTTTTGGATTCAGGAGGTCTCAAAAGATGTATTTTCGGTGAAATCTCAGTATCGATTTTTTAGGCGCATTACAATATATTCTCTATACACTATGTACATAACACGTATAGAGAAAGTAAACATCTATTACGGAGCAAGTGGTAGAGTGAATTGGAGAGGAGGGTCCGAATAACCTGGGGAAAACCCGCACAGACGCCACTTCGCCCACCAGAAGTCCCACATGTGGCTCCTTAGGATCGAGATGCGAGTGGTCTAACCACTTGCCATCGGCGCTATCCCATCTGTACTCTAAAGTTTTAAACGTTTCAGGCCGTTGTTAGTTAAAAGAGTGTAGTTAGGTGTCTCAAAATGTTCTTATTGATATACCAACATTACAAAAAATACTTATTGTTAATAATTTGCATTAAATTGCCATATTAACAATTAAGTCCTAATTATATATTGCGTAACATGTTTCATAAACGCCGCAACATTGGGAACACTATAATATCAAAGTCTTTCTTTATTTTCAGCATACATTTTAGTTTCCGGTGCAAACACCATGATGACACCTTGTATACTCCAGGCTAAAACAAATTTAGTATAACTATAGTCAAATAGGTTAATACAGAACATTTTATTAAGCTACCAAAATGAACTTGTGTTCTGAAAAATATGCCAACATTGGTATTCCTTAAACATCCATAGTATTTTATTCTACAATCAATTAATTGGACTAAATTGTCATGATTACCATACGTTTTCTTGAATTAGGGACAATTCCGTTTTTCAGCTTCTATTAAAATATATTCCAGCAGATTCATTACTGGTTTACTGTCAAAAAACTAGTGAATAATAATAATTTTTATAGATATTGTATGACGCAGCGGCTGTGCCCAACAATATCGTGAAGTTTGTGACGGGCAGAGATAAGCAGACACTGTAGCGCCTTTGCACAGCGTAAACATATGAGGCATTCTAGAAGTTTATCTTCTCCCCTCTCCAGAACATTCTAGAATGCTCTGCTGGTATTGGCAGCGGCTATGTAAGTGTGCGAGTCAGACAGTGAGGATGTGAGTTAAAAAGTGAATTGATGAGTGCGTTTTGATACAGTAAAAGATTGTTCTTCGAGGGAGTTTGTGACGTTTGTTGCGACATACAGTGAGTGTTGCTACATCTGGCGACTCAGAGGTATTGGGTTTGATTCTCCATTGAATGAACTACCTGGAACAAGAGACTGCTTCGCATGTACCTATTTCATCACGTGGCTGCATCGCGAAAAAAATTGAAGTGACAATAATAACTCAGTAAATTTTCAGTAAAACTTAGCAAATTCACACTGGTGTTAGGCGTGGGATGGGGTAATACTTAGCAACTGTTAATTGAAATGAAGAGCATGAAATCTGGAATGGAGGAGATAGGAACTGAAGTGAAGCTGCTGAAATCAAGAATGGAGGAACTGAGAGTTAAAATGAAGAATGGAATAGGGAAAATGAAATCCCAAACGGTTTTGTCAATAATGCTGTAAAATATGAGAGGTAAAAGTTCTGAAAGACATTGCAGAGGAGTTAGAAGAAATTAAATTGACGTGGGAGGTAACATTTGAAACAAAGGAAACGGGAGGATGATGGACACTGCAGTAAAGGAGCTACTGCGCGACAGTGAAGAAGAGAATCCCATGGTTAAGAGATCGTCACCAAAATTAGACGGAACTATGTGCTGGGCGGATATTGCTCTATGAGAGCAATGAAACCCAGTGGGACTCCCCTTTTGGTCAGAAAAAATGTGTAAAAGATACTTTGCGAGTCCCCAAAAATGAGGTAAGGAAAGTTCTGAGGAAACCCGTGCTGGTACTCTCGGAGGGACATGGATGTGAGTACAAACTTGAACAGGCTGCATCGGCGATTCTGATGATTACATCTTCGAAGTGACGTGGAGAGGTGATCCCATTAATCGACATCTGCGTGGTAGGTCGTGGGCCCTCGTGGCAGTCAGTGTTGAATGCAGCGCCCCAACGGCCGATCTGGGGGGCAACCATCACTATGTCAGAGGACACCTGAATGTGGGGAGCTAGGGCTAGCTTGTGACCGGTGTCGAATTCTATGAAGGTGATCTGTATGGATCTATCGACCCATGAGGATTAAAGAGAAGTCTTGCAACTTGCATTTATCATGAACTTATCCTAGTTACTTACGTGGAGAGGAGCCCTATTCAAAACATAATGGAAGCTAAGGATCGAAGGTGGGCCACACAGTCTGTCCTAACAAGATTAAGGACTGTTCCTTTGTCAAACAACATATACACTCAGATGGCATCTAATAGAAACTGAGAGCAGTACTTTTCTAAACATATTGGTTTTGAGACTGATCATAAATTCTTACAGAAAATAGTTCAGATTTGCTACTCACTCTATTCTGAGCGTGGATAATACATTTACAATGCAGAGCATTTGCTTCGGTGCAATGCCTTAGACGACGAAACTTCGTTCATGGCTATTTTATTAATTATTCATTAATTTTTTATTTTTGTCTTGATAACTTTAACTTGCAGTTTGTATAGAGGCTTCTTTGTTATCACTGTTTATATTCCTGTACATGTTGCAATTGTCAAGCATGTTTTGTCTATTGTGGCAACCTGTATACCTAACATAGGCAGCTGTGTTTGAATAAACAACTAATAAACGCTAGAGTTCTGGAAATAGTTCGGCATACATGTACGCTGCTTTTAAAAGTTTACTTCTTGATTATCATGCAGCGTTGTGGTTCGCATAATTATGAGAAAATGTAATACTTCACACCCTCTAATATCCAGTACATTAACCACAATTGACGTCTCAAAATTAACCTTCTTAAGCTCTATTAATCACAGTTAAAGATCTAAATTGGTTATAAGCATATAAAACTTGAACAGCTATAAACTTACACAAAGGGGCTCAAACTAATAAATTAAATGCCCATTACAAATTCATGAGAATAGCTCTCCACTTAACGAATCCTTCATAATACGTGAAGTGATTTAGGCTTCCAGACAGTGAATTCCATTTTAACACACCCCGCCATACTGAGGCAAAATGTGTATGAAATATCTAATAAAATAGAAAATCTACCATTTTGTGTCATTAAATAGCGGCAGTAATTAAGTCACTTTGACAGCAGAAAAACACGAAATGTTACAGCAAAGAAACTCTTAGTTAGCCAAATGGACAGTACAGCCATCAGCAAATTCAGCAAATGGCGACTATGCCATGGAAAGAAGTCATCTGTCCACCAAAAATCAAATCTAAGCCAACACTGCTGCAACAATTTTCCCGAGCTCACGAAAACTCAAAGCACACATGTGGAAAAATTTGGAAAGAAAAGGGACGGACGAGTCTAGTAGACCTAATCTCTACTATTGCCGATGGTAAGTATGTGGGGGAGCTGATAGTGGTTCATCTTGATCCCTTGCTGCATATCCTGGAACTGTTTCGCTCTGAGGAGGGAGCTATATGACATAACGGCCATGACGGAGGTTGACATCGGGCTCTTGGACAGATAAAGAGAGATAAGTAGACGCGGTAGCGCTCTCCCCCGCGTAACGCTAAATGCGGTATTGACATACAACCAGAATCTTGAAGTTGCCCTTCTACCTGCATCCAGAGTATAGTAGAAATTTCCGACGGCTTTATAAGCGAACATTCTAACAAACCAACAGTGAGGTATTGAGTTGGTGAAATGTTTCTGATACGACAAAACGTGTTATTCTCCGAGCCAGTTTGTTACGTCTGTTGCGGCAAGAGATTAAGAGACGTCTTGTGTTAGATTCCCCAGCGAATGAATCATCCGGAACGAAAGGTTACTTCGCGTGTATTTCATTACGCTACTACATCGGTAAATTCGAGCCACGTTACATTAGTAATGTAGCAGTATTTAAAAAAAAATCGTATGTGTTCTATTTATTGTTAAAAAGAGTATTCTTCTATCTACTTTATGGTAATCGACATAAACATTAGCAGAATTTTTTTTAATTCCTTGCTTCCTTGTGAATATAAGGGAAATAAGGGAATACACTAGCCTAAAACGATAGTCAAATCTTTTAAAAGCCGGTTTCCATGTGATTGAAATCAGTTTCCAGGCCAGAAATGTACACATTTCTGTGTGACAAAAAGTTTAAGTATTTTAAATCTGAAACAAATAACATGGAATATCTCAGAAATTGTCAATTCAACGAAACGAATGTGTATGACATAAATTGTGTGCTTTAAGGTGATCTACATTATTTGTGTGATAAAGTTTGTCTAAATATTACGGTTTACCAGAAACGCAAAATTCAACAAAATTGATTCAGAATAAAGAGGTCTTTAGAGCCTATTCCCAGAAAATTCAAGATATACATAATTAATTTGTTTATAAAGTCAAAAATTTCGAAATTTCTTCCACGTAAAGGGTAGCTTGGGTGGGGGGAGTTTTCTCAAAATCTTCATGTCGCATCCCTAGAAGATACTAAACTTAAATACCACGTTTATTTTCACAGACACACGCGGACCTTTTTTTCACTTTTTTTTAAATCAGGGGACCCTAAAACGTATATTTCCGATGAAATCTTGGTATCGAATTTTTGGGTGGAATGCAATATCTTCTCTATACACTATGTACGTAGTACGTGTAGAGAAAGTAAAAATGAACAACAATACACCCTCGCCTCACAGTAATTCCTTAGATGATATGAATTTTATCTCTATTTACGTTTTTTTAATTTTGTTGACAAAAATAGCACATGAATTAATTTATAAATTTAAACAATTATTAAACTCGTAAACTTACCCATAATACACTGTTTTTAAAACGACATACGGATATGAGACAATACACTCAACTGCTGAAGTAGTCTGTAACGTTTGGTAACCTCTAAGCTCTAGTACTATGCGCTTTGAGTCCCTAACTTAAATTGGGATTTTAGTATTTTCTCTAAGTAATATATGATATGCATGCGCAACCCATAACTTCAGATCCTTAACAAATGCTAAATCCTTTGTGCTTTGTCGGAACAGTTCTAGCTTTTTACGTTGTGCACACGTTTTTCTCTGGCATATTACTTCAGCGTAACAAATGAAAATAAAACGCTTTCATCTGCAACAGGTAACCTAGCAACCCCTGAGCAAATTTCAGAGAAAATCAACGGCGCAGTTGTGCTCCACTTCAGATAAAAATCTGATGTGTTCCATTCTCATGACTTTCTCTACATCACTGCAACACGTTATTGTTAAAATGCATATTTTCTATCTACTATATAATAATAGAGATTAACATTAGCAGACATTGTCTTAATTAATTGCTTGCTTGTAAGTAGAAGGGAAATAAGGGAATACACTACGCTAAAGCGATAGTAAAATCTTTTAAAAGCTCGTTGCCATGTGGTTGAAATCCATTTCTATGCATGACCAGGAGAAAAGTGTGAAAATATGTTAAATCTGAAACAAATAACTTGAAACATTCCAGAAATGGCCAATTCCACGAAAAAAGTATATATGACGTAAATTGTGTGCTTTAAAGAGATCTACATTATGTACTTATGTAGTAAGTTTTTGTCTATCTCTTACGGTTTACCTGTTACGCCAAATTCAGCAAAACTCATTCTGCACAAAGATGTCTTTAGAGGCTATTCCCAGAAAATTCAAGATATACACTTTATTTGTCATGTAAATATCTTTGATATACGGCATTTTAATCAAAATCGTTGAGGTTCTTTCAACATATAAAACATTACTAATTGATATCACAGTGTCCAACAGCCACTGAGGTATTAATATGCGGGGAAACAGGGACGCTGAAATTATACAGGGCGAGTAAAACGTATGGAATAATGCTTGTAACTTTGTTGTTATAGTTTTGTGAAGTGATGTTTTCAGAAAAGCTGAAAGATATCAACATGTTTCCATATTACTATGATTGTGAATAGGGCGTGACTTCTTTTTTAATGGCATTTCTTTTTCTTCCTTTTTTTTTTTTTTTTTTTTTTTTTTTTTTGTCCTCAGGTCTTAGAACGTACAAGTAGATGCTTTTTTTGAACTGTAATTTAAATTTATTAGGACGTATTACATCACATGAAATTTAAACCAAGAAAACACATCCATAACAAAATTAATGGTGCTGTGATGTAACACATGATGAATTCACTTCAAAGGGTGGGTGCTCAAAATGGCTTCATTTACTGTCAAACAATGCCAAAGTCTGTCTTTGAAATTAGTTAATGTTTCCAGCTTGATCAGCTGCATTTCTTGCCCAATTCTTCGCTTTAACTCTTCAAGATCTCTTTGTTGGTCCTTGTAAACCTTCCACTTCAAATATTCCCTCAAGAAAAAGTATAAGGGATTCAGGTCAGGAGATCTTGGCGGCCATTCAATACTTTATCACCATCTGTAACTCGCTTTGGCCTTCCAGATTTTGCCTTATTTTTAACACTTCCAGTTTCATTGTTTTTTTTTTTCAAAATTTTGCTTACTGTAGAATGAGTAATCCTTCGTTCAGGATGCATTTAATTAAACAAGACACAAACCTCTTCTTCGGTGCTCCTCCTATCACCATATCCGATCATCATTTGTATTTCAATTCGTTGTCTTTCTGTAAGTTGTGCAGTGACTAATTACTTTCAGAAAGATTTTGCAATGAAGGAATCATTGTTGTCCTTATCAGCTTAGCTTTTGTGTGCATTTGTTCAATCCAAAGCCACATTTTGGGTAGGCCAACTGTATTTTAATTCAAAACCTACTCAATTTGAAATAACATAAAAATAACACTTCATAGAGTTGCAACAGCGGGATTACAGGCATTGTTCCATACTTTTTACTCACCCCGTATAGCCGTGCTGCTTTTCTCGGAGGGTGACGTGAGAAGGGTTGATTATTCGGATTTCAAATTGTCTTCGAAGATAAAAGACATTCAAGCTCTCAGGAAGAGAAGAGCAGCAGTCTGTGTCAGTATTTAGAACAGAAGACCTAGAGTATCAAGTATGAGAGGAAATGTAGATCGTGCCTAGAGGAAGCGTCTTGCTAGAATTCAATTTACGCATCGGTTTGTCATTCTAGTTTACAAAGCCACTTGGGATTCTGTTAAGGACCTCACTTCCATCATGACACATTTCCTCTGTCTTCTCTTGCCACATTGCTGTAATTGCTTTGTCGTCCGTCACTGAGGCCCGCATTTCCGTAATGAAGCTATTTCTGTGACGACCTAATCCACTAAAAGCCTGAGGCTTGACCAGCTGGAATCTCGGCATGCATTCACATTGAAATGATCACGTTCCTCGCGGACATTCACATTTTTTAATGCATTCTTATTCAGTTTTTGAAATAGCAACATGCGAAAAATTCAACCAAAATAAAAAAAACATTGCAGGTTTATAATCTCACCATAGATGAGTGTCGCAAAATATGAAGCGAGGATTAAATAAAATTACATAACTGTAAACTCTAATCAAAATCGTTAGAGCCTTTTTTAAGTAAATCAGAATTTTCGAAATTTTTTCCATGTAAAGGGTAGTTTGGGATGGGGGGATTTTCTTGAAAATCTTCATGTCGCATCCTTGGAAGATACAAACTTAAATACCATGTTTGGGCTTTAACGGCCTTTTCGTTTATGAGCTATGCTGCCCACAGACACACACACATATACATAGACAGACACACACACGGACATTTTTCTAAAAATGCTTTTTTTGGCTTCAGTGAGTCTCAAATCACGTATGACCGGTGAAATCACGGTATCAAAATATTTGGTGCAATACAATACCTTCTCTATACACTATGTACATAGTTCGTATAGAGAAAGTAAAAAGAATCTTAAATTCGCTCTACAATTAGCTTGCCAATTCGCACATTACAAATTTATATTTGGTAATAAGAACATTAGTTTAAACACGATATGATCGGAGCGACAGTGTTAAGCGCTTGTGGACAGCATTAGGTAGCTCGCACCAGAGCACACAAATTTACGTACGACACATTTAGACGGACAATCTTCTCCGCTCGCCCAAACAACGTAAACAACCGGGCGGGAGCTGTTGTTAGTGATAAATATACAATATGAGACAGCTCATTTGACTCTCACAAACAGGCTTCATTCCCGCCTCGTTTTTTTGCGCCTTGTTTTGTTTTTTCTGTCTTCATAGGGAATATCTACACAACCAGCTGCTCTCTGTTTACCCATCCTCCCACCCACTTTTTCATTTACATGAGACACAAATTCCAACAAACGTTTTACTCCCATACTGAAAAAAAGAGTATATGCAGGTCACAGCGTAGAACTAAAAAAATTGCGTTAAGTACGGTCAGTAAATACTCGGCATGTTGAGTATGAATGTTATTGGAAATCGATTTCAAGTAGAAGAGGTTGCAATTTTGAATGTGTCAGAACTCCATTGGTCAAATAATTACTAATTATTATCAATATGAATAACAACTATAAAGCAAAGTAAATTGAAAAATCTGATG
The DNA here is from genome assembly GCA_030762935.1 of Hymenopus coronatus. Taxonomy (NCBI): domain Eukaryota; kingdom Metazoa; phylum Arthropoda; class Insecta; order Mantodea; family Hymenopodidae; genus Hymenopus; species Hymenopus coronatus. The sequence goes on from CM060886.1 coordinate 53,318,778, forward strand.
TGTTACACTCACATGACTTTCTCTAGCTGCAATACAAACAAACTTGTTTAAAAGAGTATTCTTCTTTCTACACAATGCTAATCGAGATAAACATTAGCAGCAGGCTCATATTGCTTAGTTCCTTATAAGTAGAAGGGAATAAGGGAATCCACTAGGCTAAAGTGATAGTCAATTTTTTTTTTAAAAGCTATCGTTATATGATTGTCATTGCAAATTGATTCTTTGCTTGGCCAGGAGAAGAAAAACAGAAAAACGGACACTTCCGTCTGAGAAAAGTGTAAGTACTTCACAATTGAAACTAACAACAAGTAATATCTTGGAAACGGTTACCTCCACAACAAAAACGTAAAGGACATAAAATGTATGTTTTGACGAGATCTACTTTTTTTTTTGTAGTGATTTTTGGTCTATCTCTTACGCTTTAGCAGTTAAGGGAATTTCGTCTAAATTCATCCATAATAAACAAGTCTTTAAAGGCTATTCCCAGAAAATTCAAGATACAAATTTTATTTGGGATCTAAATAGTATTAATATACAGGATTTTAATCAAAATCGATACCGAACTTTTTAAGAAAATCAAAATTTCGAAAACTTTTCCATGCAAAGGGTAGTTTTTGGTGGGGGGGGATTTTCTTGAAAACCTTCGTGTTGCATCCTTGGAAGATACTGAACTTAAATACAAGTTTGGTATTTTACCGACTTTTCGTTTTTGAGTTACCGTGTTCATAGACACACGGACACACACGGACCTTTTTATGAAAATACTTTTTTTTTTTGTTACAGGGGACCCTAAAACATATATTTCCGGTGAAATCTTGGTATCGAATTTTTGGGTGGAGTGCAATACCTTCTCTACACACTATGTCGACATTAGTGTCATTTTAGGAAAATGAAACATAACGAAAATTTTTTCAATAAGGGTATTTGGGGCGGGTGGGAAGTTTGTTATTCACCCGACTTTTCGTTTTTACTTTCTCTATACGTACAATGTACATAGTGTATAGAAAAGGTATTGCACTCCACCAAAAAATTCGATACCGAGATTTCACCGGAAATATATGTTTTAGGGTCCCCTGTATATAAAAAAAGTATTTTCAGAAAAAGGTCCGTGTGTGTGTCCGTGAGTCCGTGTGTCTGTGAACACGATAACTCAAAAACGAAAAGTCGGTAAAATACCAAACTTGGTATTTAAGTATAGTATCTCCCAGGGATGCGACACGAAGATTTTGAGAAAAATTCCCCCACCCAAACTACCCTTTACATAGAACTTTTTTCGAAACTTTTGATTTTCTAAAAAATGGCTCTAACGTTTTTGATTAAAATATCGTATATTAAAGATATTTACCTGACAAATAAAATGTATAATTTGAATTTTCTGGGAATAGCCTCTGAAGAGTAGTTTATTCTGGGTCAATTTTACGGAATTTTGCATTACTGCTAAACCGTAAGAGATGGATAAAAACTTACCACACAAAAAATATAGAGCACTTTAAAACACACAATTTATGTTATATTATACATTTTGTTTCGTGGAAGTGATTGTTTTTGAGATATTCTTTTTTTTTTTTTTTTTTTTTTTTTTTTTTTTTTTTTTTTTTTTTTTGGTTTCAGCTATAAAAAACTTATAATTTTCTCATACAGGACTTTGTGAACTTGTTTCCATACAAACAAAGGAACTTCAGTCACATAGCAACCAGCCTTTGACCATCACTTTAACTTATGGTACTTCATTATTTCGCTTCTACTTACAAGGAAGAAAGTAATAAGTCTATTTCTGCTAATTTTTTCTCGATTAGCAGGAAGTAAATAGATGCATAAGCTTTTTAAAAATAATTTATTGCAGAGATATAGAGAAAGCCATGTGAATGGTACATATCATATTTTTAAGTTATGTAGTTAACACGCAAGCACGCGGACCATTTACTGGAAGAAATTTATTCAGAGAACATAAAATCATATTTTTTGAGAGAAAACTCGGAATGAAATTTTTGGGTGGACTACAACACTTATTCAACCTATTACACATAAATTGATTCTAGAGTAAGTAAGAAGTTTTAGGCTTTTAAATAATATTCTATGCTAATACATAATACTTAGTTAATACTTTAAATATCACAACTTCCTTAGAAAAATCTGTTGATCACTTTTAGATGATCCCATTACAATTTCACAGTATGTTTATGTAAGCAATCTTTTCTCCAAATTACACTGTTCAGGAGAAATGTTTGTTACACAGTTATTTTGAATTAAATATTAGCATCTAACTGTATAATTATATCAAACGTAAATTTTAGTAGAAATCAGATAAAAGGAAAATAAAAGGATTACCAAATGTTAACACGTTGTATCAAACTATACATATTTAGTCGCAAAAATAAAGCATTTAATACGGAATATTTAGAAAATTCTATGAACTTTCTACTACTGTGAATAAATTAATTATTTATGTATTTTAAAGAACTACACATTTTGTCTAGTGAACATTTGTTTCTCTTATAGGTCGAATTATATAAAACATAATGAGTACGAAGAAGATTTCCGGGTTACTCTAGAAAAGTTCCTGATATGCTTTTATTCCCTAAGGCAAAATCTCAACGCTTTAAAGTTATATTTCAGAGCTATTTGTCCCAGGATCCTTAAACAATATGTGACTTTTAGCATTTCTCCACTTTTTGCGCCTTTACTCTGTATTATGGGGCAGATGTAGGTACCTAAAATAGATGAACTTTGATTATTCCATTCATATGCTGCGCATTTAAGGTTTACTAATGCTTGGCGTACTGTGGCCCTCTGTAATGTAGTGGATACCATGTAACCTAGATTGCAGTTCAAACCTGTCGTAGGGTGATGGATTTTTCGGACACAAAAATTCTTTGCATGACTTCCTTAGGAAGGGAAGTAAAACCGTGTTATGTTTATTTGTACTAAAAGAACAGCATACCTAGAAAGAAGAAGATTCCTGGATAAAATTCCGCCATTTTTTGTGTCCGCAAGTCGTGATTTCGTCCTACAGTGCCATCTGTGGGCGACGAGCCGATCTCTCGTCATCATGGCGCACAGCGGCAAACTCACGAACCAGAAATTCAAATCCGATCACGGCCGCGCCGGGTTCTCCAGTTTCCCCTGCCATTGCATTCCATCGGTGCTCCATCTTCATTGCATTTAACACCAGTGTCATCGCCTACGGTGTCACAAGTAGTAAAAGCGGCCATTAAACATTATCAAAAAAAAATCGATAACAGATCCATCATAACGCTGCCCTATGCTCCACTTAAGAGCTACAGGGTTATTAGTAGTGGTTACAATATACCTTCATATACCCAAGGACGCGGGTTCAAACCCGGCAGAGGACGATGGATTTTTTTCGGGCGTAAAAATCCTTAGCATGGAAGGGAAAGGAAGTCAAGCCGTCGATCCTGTATCGAAGATTTACGGCACGAAAAAGAACCTCAAGCCTGTTAAAAGAGGCCTATAGTAAAATTAAGCAGTCTTTCACGCCTGGCATATCAGTTATCTTACAATTTGCTTGCAAGAATGTGGTTTTATGTAATAAAATATTTATTTCCGCACTGAACGATAATAGTATACAGTGATTATGGAATTACTATAATATCGGTACGCAGTGATTATTTGACTAGGTACGTAATTCCATTATTTTTGATCAATGTGAATTCAAATGTTGTCAATTTCTAACTTAATGTGAATTTACTGTGCATTTATTGTTTTATTTTTAGGTTAATTACTTTCTCATTTCTACTGTTGGTAGAGTTAATTAGTATTCTATGACGTAATGTAGAAGACAGAGCTTGCTGTGGTTCTGAAATTTAGGTTGAGTTTTACTTATGGACGCTCTTCAATTGCTATGATTCTCAGCATCCCGTTTTATATTGAGTGTGAAAGATCGCTTAATTTTGCTCAGAGGCTCTCTATCAGACTTGAGGTACTTTTACGTGCCGTATATCTACGATACGGGACCAACTGTTTACTTCTCTTCCTAAGGAAGACATATTAAGGATTTTTACTTCAGAAAAGAATCCATCACGCTCCGCCGGGTTTGAACCTTTGACCTAGGGAACCAGAGGCTAGCATGTAACCCCTAGAACACGGAGCGACGCTGAGATCCTGGAGTTTGTATCGTTTACTCAAACGATAAATATTTTCTGCTCTAATCTTTTCTGGGTTAGTGAGTGCAAACGGTCGTAAGAATATTTTTCTGAAATATACATGCATTATGTAACATGTTTGCAGATTGATAGTATGTACGTTAGGGTAAGCAAAGAAAGCCATTCCAGATGACCTTTCAATGATAAATATTGTTCGTATCAGTAAACTAGTAGAATTCTCCCATCTTACGCTAATGGCAGACAGTAAAAAAGTCTTTCTCTGTGCATTAGCATCTAAGTAGAGAACGTATTGCATTCTGGTCAAAATATGAATATTGGGATCTCACAGGAAATACACTCGTATTTTGAGATCCATTAAATAAAAATGAATTTAAAAAGGGTAAACTGAGTGGTGTTTGTGTTAACAAATGTAGTATTAATTTCATCTTCCGTCGATTCGACACAAAGATTTTGAAACAATTTCCCACTCCTAATATCTTGTACTGAATAAATATTCCTTGTTTTTTATCTTCTTAAACGCGATTCTTTAAAGATTTTGATTAATATTTAAAATATTTATGTAATAAATGTATTCTACTTTTCAGCCTGAATACACTTTGTATAGTTTTGTACAATTGGTAAATCACAAGAAAAATGCATATATAAATACACAAAAGAATTGTATTTTGTTAAAACACACAATGTATGTCAGCTTTTGTGGAATTCACCGTTTTTACATACACTTTGTCTTTGGTATACATTTTTCAAAACCTTCAAGCTTTTGAAGTGCTAGTTCAAGGACTGTTTAGTCAAGAGCATTCACACACACACACATATATATATTCTTTCTATCGCTCTACTTTACTTCAAGCTCTAAGGGGTATGGAATATATCTTAGTTAAAGAAAAATGTTCCTCCTCCAGCCTGAAATCCAAGCCGGGACCTCTGGATTTAAAAGCTGGCATCTTAACCAACAGATTATAGAAGCAGCCATTGTTTTGCAATGGTACGAATTTCAAAGTCAGCATACAGGGAATCGCTTTTTAAAGATTTGATTATTACAATATCGTCCTGCATTCCGTTGTACAGAGAGAAATGTGCAATGTAACCATTTTGCAAATGTTAAGAAATAGATAAATTTGTAGGAATGGTTTGCAGAAGAGTAACAATATCCGATGTGTTAAATTCATAGGCTTTCTCTACCTGTACTAAAAATAACGTATTATTGCGAAACATTATTCTCTTATGCACTTCATGCTAGTGGAGACATCCATTAGCCGAAATGGCCTATTACTTGCTTCCTTGTAACTAGAAGGAAAATAAAGGGAACACACTTGACTAAAGCTATAGTAAAATATTTTAAAAGCTGTCGCTGTGCAACACAGTTTAAATTCGGTAAGCTTTTGCATAGACCAGAGTAAAACAAAAGGTATATGAAACGAATGACTTGTTCGTATTTGAGAAAAAGTATAATTATTTTAAAATTGAAAACAATAAAAAGGAATGTCTTAGAAATGGTTAACTTTACATATAACTGTACCTGAAGCGAATTGTGTATTTTAACGGGATCCACAGGATGCTGCAGTAAGAGTTTATCTATCTCTTATGGTTTATCGATTATGAAAATATATTTCAGATTGAAGAGGTCCTCGAAGGTTATTTCCAGAAATGTCAATGTCAATGTGATGAAAATATCTTTAAAGTACAGAAATTTGATCAAAATCGTTTTAACCATTTGTGAGAAAATCAAAATTTTCGTAAAAAAAATTGGAAAAGTTACCGAAAAGGGTAGTTTGGAGAGATGGAAACAAAGGAAATGGAATGGGTGGAGTTCATTGACTTCTTCCATTGTTATATAAAACCGTAATGTAGCTTGCTTGATGAGACTTTTTTTACGCAGTAAATCACAATTTTCTTCGCACATAGGAACAATTTATCTTAATATAGTGAATCATTTGGTTTGCTATCGAACTGTTTTCCTCACAATTCCTGGCTGGCAGGTTTCCCATTTCTGCTTTTATCTTTTCAATAGTTTATCGGCACTCTTCATTCTCTCTTCCTGAAAACAACCTTATTACTTATTTTATTTGTTCATTTCACCACTTAATATACATTTTTAAGCCCATATCTCTAATATTTCGAAACGTCAAAGCTTACGTACAATGCAATTGTATATTTCACCAAGGTATTATGTTCCTTAATGTCTAAGGAAATAGATACTAAAGATATCAAAGAAATAGTTTTTTTTTTAATCTAGTCAGATATTTGCATATGCAGATGATATATTGATTGTGGCAAGAGACAAATAATGTCAGTAGAAGTTTATGAAGAATTAGAAAGAAGGTCTAAAGAAATGGGATTAGAATAAACGAAAAAATCTTATGTGTTACACTCACATGACCTTCTCTAGTTCTTCTACAAACTTCTCACATAAAATTATTCTTCTTTCTGCACCTTGCTAATCGAGATAATCATTAGCAGAATGTTCTTACTACTTAGTTCCTAATAAGTAGAAAGAAAATAAGGGAATACACTAAACCGATAGTCAAACGTTTTAAAATCTGTCGTTATTAGGTTGTCATTGCAAATCGCTTCTTTGCTTGGCCAGGAGTAGAACAAAAGAAAAACGGACACTTCCTGACCGAGAAAAGTATAATTAGTCATAACTGAAACCAAAAACAAGGAATATCTCGGAAAAAGTTACCTTAACAACAAAAATATAAAGGACATATATTGTGTGTTTTGATCAGTTCAACATTTTCTGTGTAGTAAGTTTTGTATATCTCTTACCGTTTAGCAGTTAAGCAACATTTAGCAAAATGCACCCAGAATAAAGAGCTCTTCAGAGGCTTTTCCCAGAAAATTCCAGATATACATTTTATTTGGTAACTAAATGTCTTTATTATACGGGACTTTAATCAAAATCGTTAGAGCCATTTTTTATAAAATCAAAATTTTCTAAAAATGTTCCATGTAAAGGGTAGTTGGGGGTGGGGGGATTTTCTTGAAAATCTTCGTGTTGCATCCTAGGAAGATACCAAACGTAAATACCAAGTTTAGTATTTAACGGTCTTTTCGATTTGAGCTATGCTGTCCACCGACACACACACACATGCACACGGACCTTTTTCTGAAAATGCTTTTTTTGGATCCAGGGAGTCTTAAAACATGTATTTCCGGTGAAATCTCGGTATTGAATTTTTGGGTAGAATACAATACTTTCTCTATACACTATGTACATAGTACGTATAGAGAAAGTAAAAAAAAAATACTTGAAATTCGCAGTGGATAAAAGCAAAAGCATAATTTCAAATCTAGTTGGATACAAAACATTTGAAAGCGATACAAAATTAATTATCTAGATGCACTTGTAAATAGTGATAATAATTTAAATGAGTGCATAAAAGATAGAATTCAAAATGGAAATGCAGCCTATTATGCGAATTTAAAACTATTAAAAATAGGCTTATTAGTACAGGGACAAAATACAAAATCTATAAAACACGAATGAGACCAATCGTAACGTATGCTGCAGAAACGTGGACCCTAAACATGTAGATGAAGAAAGACTACGAAGATTTGGATGGAAAATACTTATACTAATCTTTGGACCTGTTAAGGATAAAGACCAGTGGAGAAAAATATATAATTATGAGATAGAAAAACTAATTAATCAGCAAGATATTGTGGAATTTATAAAGGCACAAAGAATAAGATGCTAGAGCACATAAAGAGAATGACGGAAGATAGAATGCCAGAAAGAATATTGAAAGGAAGATTGTACACTAAAAGAAAAAATCTGATGTGTTCCATTCACATGACTTTCTCTACATCTCTGTAACAAATTATTGTTAAACACCTTATACTTCTATTTACTTCATGCTAATTGAGAAAAATTAGCAGAAATAGTCTTATTACTTGCTTCCTTGTAAGTAGAAGCGAAATAAGAGAGTACCATAGATTAAAATTGTAGTCAAAAGCTGGTTGGTGTGTCACTGAAGTTCCTTTTTTTGTATGGACAGCAGTTGACAAATTCCTGTATGAGAAAAGTAAGTTTTTCAAAGAGGAAGCTAAAAACAGGGAATGTCTAAAAAACAATGAACTTCACGAAAAAATGTATATAAAATAAATTATGTGTTTTAACGTGCTCTACATTTTTCGTGTAGTAAGCTTTTGTCCATCTCATACGGTTGGGCAGTCATTCAAAATACAGTAAAATTCATCCAAAATAAAGTAGTGTTCAGAGACTATTTCCAGAAAATAATAATAAGATATACATATTATTTGTGAGGTATATATCTTTAATATATGATATTTTAATCAAAACCAATTGAGCCATTTTTTAGAAAATCAAAATTTTCGAAACATTATCCATGTGAAGGGTAGTTTGCGGTGGGGGTATTTTCTTGAAAATCTTCGTGTCGCATCCTTGGAAGATACCCAACTGAAATACCAAGTTTGGTTTATAATAAGCTATGCTGCCCACAGATACACACACAGACACACACACTGACATTTTTCTAAAAATGCGTTTTTTGGATTCAGGGGGCCTCAAAACATACATTTCTGGTGAAATATCGGTATCGAATTTTGGGTGCAATACAATACCTCCTCTATACACTATGTACATAGTACGTATAGAGAAAGTAAAAACACCAAAAACAACATGGTTAGATGATTTTATGGAAGACTTAAGAAAGATTGGAATCAGAGGGTGGAAAAGTAAAGCAGAAGATAGAGATATGCGGAGGAGGATAGTGTAGGCGGCCAAAGCTCACCAAGGGCTGTAAAGCCAGAAGAGAAAGAAGAGAATTATCTTCTTTAATCATTTATTACATTCGCTTCTTCGTACACAATATATAGGTAGAAGATGTATTGCATTCCATCCAATAATTCGATACTGACATTTCACTAGAAGTACACTCTTGGTGTCCTCTAAAATAAAAAATAAGGCATTTTTATATAAAGATCCGTGTGTCTATGAACAAAAACCAAACTTGATATTTAAGTTCAGCACCTTCCAAGGATGCGACACGAAGATCTTCAAGAGAATACTGCGCCCCAAATACCCTTTACATGGAAAAATTTTCGAATATTTTGATTTTCACAAAAATGGCGCTAAAATGACCAAATATATATATGTATCTTGAATTTTTTGGGGGTAGCCTTTGAAGTCCTCTTCATTCTGAATGACTTTTGAGTAAATTGTATACGACAAATCCTTACTGAACAAAAAATGTAGATCTTGTTAAAGCACAATATATGTCAGCAAATAGAGAAGATATTGTATACCATCCAAAAATTTCTACCCAGATATCACTGGAAAGACATGTTTTGAATTCTCCTGAATTCAAAAAAATCATTTTCAGAAAAACGTCAGTATCTGTGCCTGTGGACAGAATAACATAAAAAACGAAAAGTCCGTTAAATGCCAAACTTGGTATTCAAGTTCAATATCTCCCGGATGCGACACGAAAATTGTAAAGAAAATCCTCCAGCCCCAAACTACCCTTTACATGGAAAAATTTTCGAAAAGGTTTAATTTTATCGTTATAGCTGTAAAAATGTTGATTAAAATATAGTATATTAAAAATACTTACATGACAAAACGTTTATTTTGAATTTCTTGGGAATAGCTTCTGAAGACCTGCTCCTTCTGGAATAATTTTGCTTAAATTTGCATAACTTGTAAACTATAAAAGATGGACAAAACATACTACACAAAATATGTAAATCTTGTTCAAACACAATTTTAAACTACCTACGTCAATTTTCTTAAACGGGGTCACATTTCTTTTCACCTCTCTTTTGTTTTACTGGTAAAGCAATTCGAACCAAGCTTCAGTAGCTGAATATAGACTAGCTTTCAAATAATTTTACCATCACTTAGCCTAATGTATTCCCTTATTTCTGTTTTACTTTAAAGGAAGTAAGTAATAAGACAATTTCATCTAATGTTTATCTCCACCAGTATGAAGTGGATAAACAAATCTGATATGCTCCATTCACATGCCTTTCTCTACGTCTCTGTAACAAATCATTGTTAATAAGCTTATTCTTCTAATGCTTAAACATTTAATGCTTAGACAGCAGAAACTTTCTTATTACTTAGCTCCTTTATAAGTAAAAGGGAAATAAGGGAATACACTAGGCTAAAGACAGTCAAATGTTTTAAACTGTAGTTGCTATGGAATTGAAATCTGTTTCTTTGCATGGCCTAGGTTGACAAGTTCCAGTGTAAGAAAAGTCTAAGTATTTTAAAACTGAAATCAGTAACACGGAATATCTCGAAAACGGCTAATTCCACAAAACTCCACATCGTCTAAGACGAGACAACCGTTCTCTAAAATATAAAACGCCAAGCAAATTTGCTACTCTAGTTTGCATGTGCGCGAAGCGAGATTGGAGATTCTAGTTCAGTTTTAGACTAAGGTTCTTTCCTGAGCCTTTCCTATTGGTTACGGACACAGAATAGCTGCGTGAGAGGTGAACTACAGGTTTTTCGAGAGTTCGTTGAGGTTAGGGTACGTTAGGTTAGGTTAGGTGTATGTAAATGAACTGAATCAAAATAATCGTTCTGTTTTCCAAAGCGAAATGCAATCCTCCATTCGTTTTGTCTGCTTGCGCATGGGTAGCATGTTAGTCAACAAGGCGCAGTTCACTTGTTTTACTTTCTGATTGGTTACTGCTACGCTTACGTTTGCCATTAAGAGTGCTCATGGTGCATTTAATTCTGCGTCTATATTCTAAGTCTACGGTTAATTTTCAATGTGAATGGCCCTATAAAGTGATTTGCATTGTGTGTTACAGGAGGAGATAGGGGAAGTTTTTGAAAGGTGGAGAGACCGACAACACAGAAAGAAAACTTCGGCAAAACCTTCCCCAAAAGCACCTACCCCGCCGCCTCCACCGCCACCTCGCCCAGTAGACCAGGACTTGGCCTGGTTCGCCGAGTTCAACACACTCATCGCAAGGGAGCTACAACAACTGGGACGCCATGAAAGGGACGCTCTAATGAGACTCCGACTTCCACGCTCGAGGTCCTGGGACAGGGACAGGAAGAGGACTAGCGTGGCGAGACAAGACTCCGGCGCTGTCCTGGTTAGAGTCGCCTCTCTACCCGACTCGGATCTTCTGTCAGACCTGGAGCACGACCGCCGCTCACCTTCCCCTCTTGCCGCCCTCGAGGATGGCGATCCCGACTACAGCGATGATGGCTGCGGGCCCACGGTAAGTTAACAACTCTTTCTGATCAAACTAAACATTGCTTATATCCACTTTTTACTTTCTCTACACGTACTATGTACATAGTGTATAGAGAAGGTATTGCACTCCACCCAAAAATTCGATACCAAGGTTTCACCCGAAATATATGTTTTAGGGTCCCCTGTATCCCCCCAAAAAAATTCAGAAAAAGGTCCATCTGTGTGACTGTGTGTCGGTACGTCGCCCCTCCGTGGTGTAATGCTTACCATGATAACTTCATATACCCAAGCTCACGGGTTCAAACCCGGCGGAGGACGATGGTTTTTTTCATGTGTAGAAATCCGTAGCATGGCTTCTTTCGGAAGGGAAAAAAGCTGTTGGTCCCGTGTCGTAGATTACATAATCCGTCAATTTTAAGAATTTTAATAAAACTCTATTCACATAATTTTTTCTCACTGAACCCACAACTGTATAGAGACTGTTAGGGGCATGAGTGCGCAGATTTCGCATGTAGGACTTTAGAGCCGAATGTTATGCTTTTGTGTGCACCCAAGCAATGTTTTGTTTTGGTTTTTTAATGAAATCCAGTAAGCCACATGCTTGTGCGTTTATTATTAGCTACTGCCACTAACGAGCTATCCGATCGTATTTACTAGAACTGAACCAATAGCTGCGAAGAGCCTATCGGAACATTATATTTTATCTTTGGTGCATGAGCAGGAATACTAGGGACATCTTTAAGAATTTTAATTCGAACTGCAATACGTTTTATTCTGATGATTAAAGATAAAGCAATTAAATCAAAGACTCAGATTTGCTAAACAGGACATTTATTAATGGTCAATGACTGCAACATCAACGATATAATAAATTCATTTACAGTAGATGCTCAAAATGTGTCCCATTGGAATCTATGCAGGAATCGCATTTTCTTAGCCAATTTTGTCCTACTCTCGTTAGAGCTTCTGCGTTCTGTCCACTCTGTAGGGCTGCTTCAAACACACACGTGCGAAGATCATATCCTTGTCATTGTACTCTTTACTCTTCAAACAACTCCAGAACTAATGATCTAAAGGACTGAGCTGTGTCATAAGCAAGAAACATTTGTAAAGACTGCCGTAGTTCTGAATCCATTTAGTGCACCTGAAACACTGACAGAATCAGCTGTTGTGCAAGGTGTTGAGGCACAACATTCCTGACCTACTCTACACACACGCTCAATTTTGCTTAATTGCCAAGCGTACGACCAAGACTGTATTCCAGTAGACACAGTGGAGTCCAATTCTTTAATATCATTTTGTAGCTAAATGACTCATTTTATCAACAAATGGTAAAAATGCGAATAACTCATTTTTGTAACTCTGCTTCCCTGTTATAAGTAGACGATAAATGAATGGTGACTATTCGCAATCAAACATTTGATTATTTTTATTCTTTGTGTATGCAACCATACACTAAAGAAGAAAATGCTGTAGGAATTTATGTTTCAGCTTAATGCCAGGAAGTTGCCCCTAACACCTTGTACAGTAGAACTGTAATAAGCAGTTGTGCTATTTTGTTTACTGAATACCTCCCCTTGATCTCTGATATATTTGCATGTTATGTTTGCATTGCAGCAGGACGCCGGCACGCAGACCTCACCAGCAGCAAGCCTCAGTCCGAGCTCCAGCTTCACATGGGTGTCTTCGGACTATCTGGACATGGATTCCTCCCCATCCTCCACGTCGTCATCGTCTCCTTCCTCGTGCAGCTCTTGTTCCGACTCCCTTCCCTCGGACGACTTGGACGAGGAGCCAGAATCCGGTATCGGGACAGCCTCGCCCCCTCGTCACAAGGCCGCCGCTTCACACGGTATGTGTCGCTCCCACATGAAAATTCCTAACTCAAGTACCTGGGCTGTCAGTCGCACCTTCTAGAACAGGTGTAAAACAGATGTGTTACTTTCAGTTCAAACACTAATTTTATTCAGATATGTTACGTGGGCATGCTGCCTCAGAATCCTGACAAACACTGGGAAGTCATTGGACGGTATCATAAATATTTTGGTAGATATAGGCCGATGTGTGTTCTCACATCCAAAAGAAAGTCGTTTTCTGGGTAATTAAAATAGAATAGTACATAGAAGAATGCATCCAGCAAAAAATGGGGGACACTTTTGATTGCTTCCAATTATATATAACATTATATATATATGAATATATAATTATATATTATTATATATATAATTATACAAATATTTTGATAGATATAGGTCAATCTCTGTTCTCACATCCAAAAGAAAGTCGTTTTCAGGGTAATTAAAATAGAATAGTAACGTGGAAGAATACACCCAGCACAAAGGGGGGGGGGCACTTCTGTTTGCTGAAAATCCTGGTAAAGACTGCAATGTCATTGGACGCTATAATAAATATTTTGATAGATATAGGTCAATCTCTGTTCTCACATCCAAAAGAAAGTCGTTTTCAGGGTAATTAAAATAGAATAGTAACGTGGAAGAATGCATCCAGCACAAAAGGGGGGACACTTTTGATTGCTTCCAATTATATATAACATTATATATATATATATATAATTATAGATTATTATTATATATATTATTATACAAATATTTTGATAGATATAGGTCAATCTCTGTTCTCACATCCAAAAGAAAGTGGTTTTCAGGGTAATTAAAATAGAATAGTACGTGAAAGAATGCACCCAGGACAAAGGGGGGGGGCACTTCTGTTTGCTTAAAATCCTGGTAAAGACTGCAATGTCATTGGACGCTATAATAAATATTTTGGTAGATATAAGCCAATCTCCGTTCTCAGATCCAAATGAAAGTCGTTTTCAGAGTAATTAAAACAGAACAGTACTTAGAAAAATAGTACTAGAAAAATTCACCCGGACACTTCTCAGTTGCTTTCAGAAACCGTATGGTGTGTCAATTACTGTTTGAACTATGCAGTTAAAATTGGTAACACGTGTGAAATTTCATACCTGACAGATTTAGGTAAATAAAAATTGGGAATAACCAAGTTGTTGCTGTATATCTCTCATGCTGTACAATATTTGGCAGTCGTTTTATAAGTTTGAAGGTCTAAAATGAATGTCGCCATTTTCAAACGCACAAAACAGGAAGGAAAAGAAAACAAAAAGCTTGAATGTGTTCCATTCACATGACTTTCTCTACCCGTTCGGCAAACAAACTATTCTTACAAAAGTATTGTTTTATCTACACCATGCTAATCGAGATAAACATTCGCAGTAATGGTCTTACTGCTTGGTTCCTTATAAGCAGAAAGGAAATATGGCTAAAAGGAGTCATGTGAACAATTGAAGCTCGGTTTGCTTTGTAAGACCAGCGGTAAACAAAAGCGAGATGTAAGGAAAAGCAATCCCGTTTGAGAAAAGTTACATAGTTTAACTTGAAACCAATAACAAGGAATATCTTGAAAATGGTCAACTCTACAACAACAATGCATATGACATAAATTTAAGATATCTGTAGTTTTTGTGTAGTAATGTTTGTCTATTTCTTATAGTTTACTAGTTATTCAAAATTCCCAGAACATTCAAGATAAAAATTTTATTTGTGATGTAAATACGTATAATATACGATGTTATAACCAAACTCGCTAGAGAAATTTTTGAGAAAGATATTTTCAAAAGTTTTTCCATTCAAAGGATAGTTTGGGATGGGGGATTTTCTTGAAAATCTTTGTGCTACATCATTGGAAGATAATAATCTTAAAAGCCAAGTTTGATATTTAACGGTCTTTTAGATTTTAATCGACGCTGTCCACAGACACTCACACACGGACCTTTTTCTAAAATTGCTCTTTTTGGAATCAGGGGACTTCATAGCATATACAATACTTTAGCTATACATTACGTATCTACACTGTGCGTGGAGAGAAAGTAATAAGCTATTTTTAATTTCTCTACACGTACTATGTACATAGTGTATAGAGAAGGTATTGTATCCCACTCAAAAATTCGATACCAAAATTTCACGAAGATTTTCAAGAAAATCTCCCCACACCCAACTACCCTTTACATGGAACTTTTTTCGAAAAGTTTGATTTTCTAAAAACTGCCTCTAATGATTTTGATTAAAATATCGTATATTACAGATATTTACCTGACAAATAAAATATATATCTTGAATTTTCTGGGAATAGCCTCTGACTTTATTCTGGCTGAATTATACGGACTTTTCCATATCTGCTATACCGTAAGAGATGGAGAAAAACGTACTACACAGAAAATGTAGAGCTCATTAAAACACACAAGTTATGTCATACATTTTTTTTCCTGGAGGTGATCGTTTTTAAGGTATTCGTTGTTTTTGGTTTCAGCTTTGAAAAACTTATAGTTTTCTCATACAGGAATTTGACAACTCTTATCCATACAAACAAAGGAACTTCAGTCACATAGCAACCAGCTTTTGACTATTAAGTTTAGGATCCTAAACGTATTTCTTATATACAGGTACACCTGTAGACTCCAAATATTTATTCATTGTTTTTTACTTTTTCTAGCCCCGTGTGTACAATGTACATAGGGATAGAGAAGCATTGTATTCCACCAAAAAATTCTATGTCGAGTTTTCACCGGAAATACATGTTTTAGGACCCCCTGAATCCAAAAAAGGGCATTTTCAGAAACAGATCCGTGTGTGTGTGTGTGTCTGCCTGTCAGTCTGAGAGAAAAATTCAAAAACGAAAACTTGGTATTTAAGTTTGGTCTCTTCTGAAGATGCGACACGAAGATTTTCAAGAAAATCTCCCCACCCCTAACTACCCTTCACATGGAACATTTTTCGAAAATTTTGTTTTTCTTAAAAATGGTTCTAACGATTTTGATTAAAATCCCACATATTAAAGCCATTTCTATCACAAACAAAAATGTATATCTTTAATTTTCTGGGAATAGCTTCTAAAGATCGATTTATTCTGGATAAATTTTGCTTAATTTGGCTTAACTGGTAAATCGTAAAAGATGGACAAAAACTTAGAATATAAAAAAATGTACACCTAGTTAAAATACAAAAGTTATGTCATATACATTTTCTTCGTGGAGCTTACCGTTTTCGAAGTATTTCTTGTTATTAGTTTCAATTGTGAAGTATTTATATTTTTCTCAGACAAAAGTGTCAGTTTTTCTTTTGTTCTACTCCTGGCCATGCAAAGAAGCGATTTGCAATGACAATCGCACGACAGCCTTTTAAAACATTTGACTATCACTTTAACATAGTGCATTCCCTTAGTTCCATTCTACTTGTAAGGAACTAAACAATACAATTCTGCTAATGTTTATCTCGATAAGTATTGTGTAGAAACAAGAATTATCTTTTGTAGGAAGTTAGTTTGTAGAGTAGCTAGAGAAAGTCATGTGAGTGTAACACATAAGATTTTTTACAATCTTTCGCCGAGGAGATACGTATTTCGCGCTGGTTTAACCTCCCCTTTCCCCTGATTGGCTACTGTACACTTTTGAAATAGCCGGTCCCCGTAGCCGCGCTCGCTTCCTGGCGCGCGGGATCGAGTCCCGCCTTGGGCATGGGTGTTTGGGCGTGTCTGTTAATTGTGTATGTATGTGTATTTGGAATCAAAAAGCAAACGGTAAATCAAATAGGTCAACAAAGGAAATGCAGGAAAACTGGAAAAAAAGGGAATGGGAATACAGCGCCGCAGTTTAGTAATAAAAAAAAAATGCAGTGTATCGCGCAGAGCTAGGCAATAAGTGAGATATAAAATCTCTGTTAAAATAGATTGCATATGCCTTCGTCATCCTGAAGGGCAGGTTTAAACAAACCTTCCTCCCATCTTCTTGACAAAACTTGACATGGGTTATGGAGCATTATCTGTGTTAAATAATCTATTTGATTCATTCGACTATGAACATGAAAGTTTGAGAATTCCTTTCGGATATATTAGCATCAGGTCAAATAACAAACCAATAATAACAAGTCAAATAACACTCGTCTCTGACCAAGGCGACTGCATTTGGGATTTATGGTGGACAAAGCGGCGCAGGGGCGGGTTTTCTCTAATTTCCACAGCGATCGCATTCCACCGATGCTCCATCCTCATTTGTATCATCAGTGTCATCATCTGCAGTGCTATAGTAGTACAAGCGGACGTTAAATACTATAAAAAATGTCAAATAACGTTATAAATCCAAAAATAACTGTTTACTAAACAGCTAGTTCATACCAGTTTCTCTACCAAAAACATTTACATATATTATCTGTTGTATAATAGTCGTCTTTTGTGGTTTTCGGAAAAAATGCAATCATCTGGTTCAAACCCGGCGAAGGGCGATGGACTTTGTTCGGACGTAAATATCTTTAGCATGGTTAACTTCGGAAGAGAAGTAAAGCCGGTGGTTCCGTGTCGTAGATTTATACCACTAAAAGAACTTCAAGCCTTAAAAGATGCCTTTGAGCAAAATTAAAGCTGAGAACCACATCAGCTAAAGAGCATCCATAAATAAAGCTCAGTTTTAATTGTTATTAGTATTTGTATATTATCCCCTTGCGATGGAAGGAAAAGAAAATTGCCGTTGGAACGGGTGGGGGGGGGCAAAGAAAGAAAATTTAACTTTACGTGTGTTTGACGATACACCTTTGTGCCCTTTGGGAAGAGGTTTAAACTCGCAACATAGAATATTTCGATATTGGCGAACCTAGAAAAAAGATACCACAAACCGTGCTAAAGGAACCTTATATCCTTTTTTTTTTTTTTTTGTCTTCCTCTTACGGTTTCCTGTTTATACAAACTCATTAAGTAAAAGGTACTGACATTCACAGAAAATTCAATGTATGTTGCATTTAATTTCTCATGTTGCTTATTTGTATGAAATTTTAATCAAAATTAATTGAGCCATTTTCAAACAAACAAACAAAAATAAAATAAAAATACTCGGTAAGTTCTTAAAAACCTTGGAGTCATAGGCTTAGAAGATGTTGAACTTAACTAAGCTTAGTGTTATGTGAATTTTAAAAATTACGTTCAGACATACATAAACGCGGAATTCAGTATGTGTATTCTTGCTACGGAATTTTTGGCTGGAAAACAAGATTTCTCTACGCACAATAATTAGACGGCAGAGAAATAAAAAAAAAAATCTGAAGTGCTCCATTCACATGAATTTCTCTACATCTATACAACAAATTATTGTTAAAAAGCTTATGCTTCTATTTACTTCATGCTAATCGAGAAAAAAAAATAGCAGAAATAATCTTTTTACTTGTTTCCTTGTAAATAGAATTGAAATAAAGGAGTACCATAGATTAAAGTGACAGTCAAAAGCTGGTTGCTATGTAACTGAAGTTCCTTTGTTTGTATGAACAGGAGTTGACAAATTTGGTATGAGAAAAGTATACGTTTTTCAAAGCGGAGACCAAAAAACCAGGAATATCTCAAAAACGACCAACTCCACGAAAAAAAAATGTATATGACATAAATTGTGTCTTTTATCGTGAACTACATTTTTGTGTGGTAAGTTTTTGTCCATCTCTTACGGTTTAGTAGTTATGCAAAATTCCGTAAATGTCAACCAGAATAAAGTAGTCAGATATTCAAGATATATGTTTTATTTGTGAGGTAAATATCCTTAGTATACTAAATTTTAATCAAAATCGTTAGAGCCATTTTTGAGAAAATAAAAAGTTTCGAAAAATATTCCATGTAAAGGGAAGTTGGGGGTGGGAGGATTTTCTTCAAAATCATCGTGTCGCTCCTTGGAAGATACACAACTCAAATGCCAAGTTTGGTATTTAACGGTCTTATCGTTTTTGAGCTATGCTGTCCACACATACGAACGTTTTTGTAAAAATGCTTTTTTGAATTCAGTGGATCCTAAAACACGTATTTCCGGTGAAATCTCGGCATCGAATTTTTGGGTGGAATACAATACTTGCTCTATTCATTATGTACGTGGTACGTGTAGAGAAAGTAGTAAACCGTTTTCCGCTAGTATAACGGCCGCATATATAAATGGGGGGGGGCGTTTCTGGAAAATACACTCTTTATTGCCTAATACTCACATTGTTGATGGTGATGAGTATTAATAATGATGCCTGCAGTTCGTTTGCATAATCACAATAAATCTCGCATTATTCACTTTCATTTTTAACTGTGGATAATAATCTCATTCAGTTCATCAGAACCGCTAATTGGATTTGCTAATGTTTCCAGGATGAACAAATGTTATTTCTTTATTTTCAGTACCGCTACAATCGGTTTTATGGCTATAGTTATTCCGCTTGCGTCACATGTGCATTAAAAGCGAAATTAAATAACCGCATGTGTTCAATTTTAAGCACCATGATTATGCGTGTATTATTGTTAATTTCAGAATGCAAAAGAATTATATGCATATTTTGATGCAATTTAAACTCTTAAATGACTGAAAACATTGTACTTATATCAGAAGTGTCACTTTCAACAACATTTCTTGGTATTTTGCTTAAATTACTTTTTATAGCACAAACATACATAGTACATAGTCCGTAGAGAAGGTATTGTACTCCACCCAAAAATCGGATATCGAGATTTTTCCTGAAGTATATGTTTTGAGCACCCCTGAATCAGAATTTTTTTTAAGAAAAACGTGTGTGTGTGTGTGCGTGTGTGATGAAATAGAGTTTTATTTATGGACGCTCTTTAACTGCTGTGGTTCTCAGCTCTTTCTATACTGGCGTGAAAGACCGCTTAATTTTGCTCAGAGACCTCTCTATCACCCTTGAGGTCCTTTTACGTACCGTAAATATATGATACGGGGCCCACGGATTTACTTTCCTTCCGAAGGAAGCCATGCTAAGGATTTTACGCCCGAAAATCCATCGTCCTCCGTCGTGTTTGAACCTGCGACCTTGGGTATATGAAGTTTGTGTTTGTGTGTGTGTGTGTGTGTTTGTGGACAACATAACTCAAAAACGAAAAAACCGTTAAATACCAAACTTGGCATGTATCTTTAGTATCTTCAAGGATACGACACGAAGATTTCCAAGAAAATACCTCCTACTGAAACTACTCTTTACATGGAAAACTTTTTGTTAATTTAGTTTTTCTCAAAATGGCTCTAACAATTTTCATTAAAATTCCGTATATTCAAGATATTTACATCACAAATAATAGATATATTTTGAATTTTCTGGTAATTTTCTGAAGTATCTGAAGAGCTATTTATTCTAGATGAACTTTTTAGAATGTTGCCTAATATTAAACCGTAAGGAATAGACAAAAGCTAACTACGTAAAAAATGCAGATATCGTTAAAACAGGCGATTTATCTAATATGCACTTTAGTTGTATAGTTGACAGTTTTCGAGACATTCCTTGTCATTCCCAACTTTTCTCAAACGGGACCATGAAAAGCGAACCGAATCTCAATTGTTTCACATAGCAACCAGTTTCTAAAGGATTTGACTATCGGTTTAGCCAAATGTATTCCCTTTTTTCCCTTCTACTTACAAGGAGACAAGTAATTGGACAATGCTGCTAATATTTCACTCGATTACAATGATGTGGATATAAGAATAATCTTTTATAAGAATAGTTTGTTTTGAATAAGTAGAGAAAACCAAGTGAATGGAGTTTTTTAGAAGTAGAACTGTAAAAATACCCATTTCCCGAAATCTCTCAAGTTGGCCGATGGTTAACCTGGTTAATTCTCTGACTCCGAGCCTCAAAATACATTCAAATGAGTGTTTTTTCTTTAATTTCTAATTTGAAATAAATATTCCTCAGAATCTACAAAGTACTAAGAAATACGAAATTTTGGCATTTTATATGCGTTTATTTTGTTCTACGTTATTTCATCGTTTTTCCGGTATTCAGTTTTTCTTTTTTACTTTCTCTACATGTATTATGTACAGAGTGTATAGAGAAGGCATTGCATTCATCCCAAAGTTCGATACAGAGATTTCACCGGAAATACACGTTTTAGAGTCCCCTGTATCCAAAAAAAGAATTTTCAGAAAAAGGTCCGTGTGTGTCTGTGAACATGATAACTCAAAAACGAAAAATCAGTAAAAGTTATTTAAGTTTAGTATCTTCCAGGGATGGCACACGAAGATTTTGAAAAAAAAAATCCCCCCACCCAAACTACGCTCTACGTGGAAAAAATTTCGAAAATTCTGATTTTCTCAAAAATGACTTTGACGATTTAGATTAAAATACCGTATATTAAAAAGGTTTTCAATAAAAATAAAATGTATATTTTGAATTTTCTGGGAATAGCCTCTAAAGACCACTTTATTCTGGATGAATTTTGCTGATTTTTGCATAATTGTTAAACGTAAGAGCTAGACAAATCTTAAAACATGAAAATGTAGCTCTCGTTAAAACACACATTTTGTATCATGCACTTTTTTCGTAGAATTGACCGTTTCTAAGATATTTCTTGTTATTTGTTTCAGATTTAAAATACTTAAATTTGTAAACTCCTGGTCATGCATAGAAAGGGATTTCAGCGATATGAAACCAGCTTTTAAAAGATTTGACTGACGCTTTGGCCTAGCGTATTCTTTTATTTCCCTCCAACTTACAAGGAAGCAAGCAATTAAGATTTCTGCTAACGTTTTTCTCGATTCGTATGAAGTAAACAGAATAAGATTTTTATCAATAATTTGTCACAGAGATGTAGAGGAGGTCATGTGAATTGAATACATAAGATTTTTATTTGTTCTCTATTTTATGGAGCTGTTTCTATATTGACAGTATGCAGAACATTTGAACCACAGCAAAAAATTACATGATACCTGCAATTGCGTATTTTTATTGTGCTTTCAGTCATGCAGTTAACAGCTGTATTCAAACATATGGCTTTGTGCTTATGCTTGTATCTTGTTCACAACAGAGGTCATGCAATTTTCTTGCCGTGTTCTAAGTGGCTATGTTTCTCTACATGCTATAAATCAATCTGTGAATAAAACATCTTTTATATCCCAGCACTAAAACATTCATTTCAATTTGCAACAGACGTGAGACCACATTTAGTTTTTGCCTCCACAGTGCAAATTCACTCTGCCTCTACACCTAATATTTCGTTTTATATAAAATGTTCATGCTGTCATTGTAGACCATGCAGTATAAGCTGTTATAACTACCTATAAAAACGCAGGCAGAGAAATTAAAAGACCGTTAAATACCAAACTTGGTATTTAAGTTTGGTGTCTTCCAAGGATGCCACACGAAGGTTTTCAAGAATATCTCCCTACCCCCAACTACCTTTTACATGGAACATTTTTCAAAAATTTTGATTTTCTCAAAAATGGCTCTTAACGATTTTGAATTAAGATATCGTATATTAAAGATATTTACCTGACAAATAAAATATATATCTTGAATCGCTTCTGAAGACTACTTTATTCTAGAGTTTTGCATAACTGGTAAAGTGTAAGAGATAGACAAAACTTTCTACAAAAATGTAGATCACAATAAAACACACACTTTATGTTATATACATTTTTTCGTGGAGTTGATCGTTTTTTAGATATTCCTTGTAATTGGTTTCAGCTTTAAAAAACTTATAATTTTCTCATATAGGAATTAGTCAACTCTTGTCCATACTAAACAAAGGACCTTTAGTCACATAGCAACCAACTTTTGACTACTTCTGTTATGTTTTGCTTCTCTAGAACTAGAGAAAAATAGAACTTTTAGTTTTCTTATTCTACTTCTATTATCTTCTGTGTTTTATTTTCTCTAGCGCGCATGTACGTAGTAGCCAGAGAGGGTATTGTATTCCACCCAAAAATTCTATATCGAGATTCAAAGAAAATGTATATTTTGAAGTCCCCTGATTCCAAACAGTTTTTAGAAAAAGATCCACATGTATGTGTGTGTGTGTGTGTTCAACATAGCTTAAAAACGAAAAGACTATTAAACACAAATCTTAGTATTTCTAAGAATGCTATACGAAGATTTTGAAGAAAATCCCCACACCATAAGTAACCCTTTACATAGAACAAATTTTGAAAACGTTGCTTTTACGATTTTGACTGAAATAAAGTATATTAAATATTTGTACACCACAAATACAATGTATATTTTGAATTTTACGGAAATAATCTCCGAAAATCTCTGTATTCTTGATGAATCTTGCAGAATTTTGTATAAAAGTTAAACCGCAAGAGCTAGACAAAACTTAATGGACAAAAAGTGAGATCGCGTTAAACAACACAATTTATGTCATATACATTTTTCTTTTAGAGTTGACCGTTTTCGAGATATTCCTGGTTATTGGTTTCAATTATAAGCACCTAGTTTTTCTCAAATAGGATATCGCTTTTCATTTTATCTCTCTTGCTTTACTGCTGGCCATGCAAAGCGAACCGAACCTCAATTGCTTCACATAGCGACCGGCCTTTAAAAGATTTGTCTCTCGCTTTAGCCTAATATATTCCCTTATTTCGCTTCCTGTTAAAATGGAGCAAGTAGTAAACCAATTCAGGTAATGTCTATCTCGATTAACATGATGTAGATAAAAGAATAATCTTTTTTAAAAATACTTTGTATATGGAACAGCTAGAGAAAGTAATGTGAATGGAATCATTCAAAATTTTATTGTCGATTCTATTTTTTCTGGTGGGAGGTTATCTTTAAAGTTCAATGTGACAAATACAAAAATATGATATATAAGTATGCACAGTCTGACTCATGCGATGTATGAGTTTCAAGATGTAAAATGTTTAAAACCAATAAGTTCACCACTCTACAGTACTTGGAAAAAAATTTTACGTATTCCATTCATATGACTTTCTCTACATCAGTGCAACAAATTATTGTTAAAAAACTTATGCTTGTATTTAGGTCATACTAATTGAGAAAAAATTAACAGAAATAGGCTTATTACTTGATTCCTTGTAAGTAGGAGCGAAATAAGGGAGTACTGTAGGTTAAAGTGATAGTCAAAAGCTGGTTTCTATGTGACAGGAGTTGACACATTCCTGTATGAGAAAAGTGAATTTTTTAAAGCTGAAGCCAATAACAAGGAATATCTCAGAAACGAGTAACGCCACGAAAATATATATGTATATGACATACATTGTGTGTTTTATCGTGATATACATTTTTTGTGTAGTATATTTTTGTCTATGTCTTAGGGTTTATCAGTTATGCAGAATTCAAGAAAAATCATCCATAATAAAGAGGATTTTAGAGGCTATTCCCAGAAAGTTCAGGATATGCATTTTATTTGGAATGTAAATATCTTAAACATAATCAAAATTGTTAGAGCTATTTTTGAGAAGATCAACATTTTGGAAATTTTTCCAAAGGGTAAAGGGTAGTTTGGGGTTGGGGAGATTTTCTTGAAAATCTTCGTGTCGCATCCTTGGAAGATACCAAACTTAAATACCAAGTTTGGTATTTAACGGTCTGTTCGTTTTTGAGCTATGCTGTCCACAGACACACACACACGCACTCGCACACACGCACACATACATACATACATCGACCTTTTTCCAAAAATCTTTTGTGTTACACTCACATGACTTTCTATGGCTACTTTACAAACAAACTCTTTACAAAAGATGATTCTCCTTTCTACACCATTCTAATCGAGATAAACATTAGCAGAATGTTCTTATTACTTAGTTACTTACAAGTAGAATGGAACTAAGGGAATGCACTAGGCTAAAGTGATAGTCAAATGTTTTAAAACCTGTCGTTCTGCGATTGTCATTGCAAATCGCTTCTTTGCTTGACCAGGATTAGAACAAAAGAAAAACGGACACTTCCGTCTGAGAAAAGTGTAAGTATTTCACAATTGAAACCTTTAACAAGGAATACCTCGAAAACGGCAAGCTCCACAAAAAATGTATATGACATAACTTGTGCATTTTAACAAGATCTACATTTTTATAGTAAATATTTGTCTATCTCTTACGGTTTACTAGTTATACCAAATTAAACAAAATTCATCCAGTATAAACAGGTCTTTAGAAGCTAATCCCAGAAATTTCAAAATATAAATTTTATTTGTGATAGAAATGGCTTTAATATGTGGTATGTTTATCAAAATCATTAGAGTCATTTTAAGAAAAACAAAACGTTCCAACATTTTTCCATGTAAAGGGTAGTTAGGAGTGGGGGATTTTCTTGAAAATCTTCGTGTCGCATCTTCGGAAGATACCAAACTTGAATACCAGTTTGGTATTTAACAGTCTCTTCGTTTTTGAGCTATGCTGTCCACAGACACACACACACACACACACACACACATATGGGACCTAAAACATGTATTTCCGGTGAAATCTCGGTATCGAATTTTTGTGTGGAATACAATACCTTCTCTATACACTATGTACTTAGTACGCGAAGAGAAAGTAATATGCAGTGGATTCCTCAAGACTTTATTCAGCGTGTGTACTAGCGTATATACCACAAATAGCAACCAACCCTCTTTTCCCTATCAAGGTTCTGCAGCTATTTCTGAGATCTATTATGTATGGCCAGAGTTTCGCTTTTATTGCATTCAGGCACGCTGAATATGAGCATTCCGTTTCCTTTGAAAGTTGTAAGTATCCGTGAATTCTAGACTAACACGCACACTTATAGCACATGTGTTACTCTATTTTGAGCCAGTTGTCGTTTGCACATTAGATGAGACTTGCTCCACTCTATGAACTACCTTTTTAGCTTATCCAAATTGTTTTGGGTCTATCATCTTTTGGAACCGACCGATTGTAAACTTCTTCAACCAAACCGACGAATAGGCAGTACCATAACTTCACAATTCCCTCCATCACTATCTACGGCTGTAACTGCCTGGTCCAGACCGAGAAAAATAGCCAAAAACATATACTGAAAAATTTATGATTTTCTCAAATGGCAAGTTGCTATGGGTTTTTCCTCCCCTCTTGAATTTTTAAAGACTATGTAATTTCAAGTAACCACATAGAGTCCCGCTTTTAGGATATTTGTCAAATACCATAAGCCTTGTATACCCCTATTTTCTTTTTATCTACTATGAAATAATATAATTCACTCAATTGCTTATCCCGATAAAGTGATGATAGCGGAGATAGTCATTTTTAAAAAAAACGAGAACCCGGAGAAAACCCGCCCCTGCGCCGCTTTGTCCACCACAAATCTCACACGCGGTAACTCCGGAGCGAACTCTGGAGATTAGGTGAGAGGCGAGTGATCTAGCCACTCGGCCACAGCGTGACCGCATTTGCTAACATAACATCAAGTTAAAATAATAATAATAGTAATTTAGTGTAGTTAGTTTACATTTTCAATTATTTTCAAAAATGTCCTGTTACTTAAACTACCCGTAATTAGGTTTGTTTACCGCGTAGGCTCTTACTTCCCTGACTGTTACCGTGTCTAGTTAGCTATTCCACCCCATTCTCTATGTTTTCTCTGCTATTCTCGCTCTCCTTTTCTCTTATCCACTTTTCTTTTACCTTTCCCAAATATTGTCCTGTTTCTCTAATTCGTCTCTTTCCCTTGACATTTAACATGTTCATTGCTACCATATCTCCTGACATAACTCCGTTTGTGTTTCCAAATTACTTTTCTCCGATTTCCTACCTCTTTACGTCAGTTAAACAGTGAGCAATACCGTTTTCTCCCCGCATAAAATACAACTTTCTAATTCGTTGGCCCTCATCCCTTTCAAAAGTAACGCTCCTGTCCTCATTCTCCCCAGTCTGTCCCAGTCTTGTTTATACGATATATCTCGTGACCAGCCTTTCTTTATTTTTCGGTATAAACAAGGCTACTTTTTACTTTCTCTATACGTATTATGTACATAGTGTATAGAGAAGGTATTGCATTGCACCCAAAAATTTAATACGGAGATTTCACCGGAAATATATGTTTTGAGACCCCCTGAACCCAAATAAAAAGCAGTTTTAGAAAAATGTCCGTGTTTATGTGTGTGTGTGTGCCTGTGGGCAGCATAGCTCAAAAATGAAAAGACCGTTAAAAACCAAACTTAGTATTTAGGTTTGGTGTCTTCCAAGGATGTGACACGAAGATTATCAAGAAAATCCCCCCACCCCAAACTACCCTTTACAGGGAAAAAATTAGAACATTTTGATTTTCTAAAAAATGGCTCTAACAATTTTGATTAAAATCTGTAAATTTAAGGTATTTACTTGACAAATAAAATGTATATCTTGAATTTTCTGGGAATAGCCTCTGAAGACTACTTTATTCTGGATGAATTTTACGGATATTTGCATAACTGCTAAACCGTAAGAGATGGACAAAAACTTACCACACAGAAAATGTAGGACACATTAAAACTACACAATTTATGTTATATACTTTTTTCACGGAGTTGATCGTTTTTAAAATATCCCTTGTTTTTGTTTTCAGCTATGAAAAACTTATACTTTTCTCATACAGGAATTTGTAACTCCTGTCCATACAAACAAAGGAGCTTCAGTCACATAGGAACCAGCTTTTGAGTATGTTGTTAACCAATGGTAATCCTTCATTTCGCTTCTGCTTACAAGGAAACAAGTAATAAGAGTATTTCTGTAAATTGTTTCCCGATTAGTATGAAGTAAATAGAAGTAAGAGTTTTTTAACAATAATTTGTTGCAGATATGTAGAGAATGTCACGTGCATGGAACACATAATAGTTTTATTTTCTACTTCACTTCATATTTCCAGCTTATTCATGTCTGCTATCGTATTTCTATTGAGCTCCAGAATGTTATGGACTTTACCTGTATTCTCGTACCTGCATATGGATAATACCTCTTCGCCCAATCTGTACGTTATCACGTGACTGTACTGGTAGTACTCTCAATAGTAGATGACAGCACTGGCTCAATTTGCTGAAAAATGGATATTCCTTGTTTTCTTCCGACCTTTTCATGTTGGATAATAAGTCACAGGAAAAAAAAAATCTGATGTGTTCCATTCAAATGAAATTCTCTACCTCTCTGCAAAAGAAACAAAAAAAAATGTTAAAAAACTTAGGCTTCTAATAACTTCATGCTAATGCAGAAAACAATTAGTAGAAATAGTCCTATTACTTGCTCTCTTGTGAGAAAAAAGCGAAATATGGAAGCACTATAGGGTAAAATGATAGTCAAAAGCTGGCTGCTATGTGACTGTAGTTCCTTTGTTTGTATGGACAGGAGTTGACAAATTCCTGTGTGAGAAAGGTATAAGTTTTTCAAAGCTGAAACCAATAACAAAGATTATCTCAAAAACGATCAACTCCACGAATAAAATGTATACACTATAAATTGTGTGTTTTAACGTGTTCTGCAATTTTTGTGAAGTAAGTTTTTGTCCACCTCTCACGGTTTATCAGTTATGCAAAAGTCCGTAAAATTCATCCAGAATAAGGTAGTCTTCAGAGGCTATGCCCAGAAAATTTAAGACATGCAGTTTATTTGTCATGCAGATTTCTTTAATACACGATATTTTAATCAAAATCGATAGAGACATTTTTGAGAAATTGGATTCAGTTTTAATACACATACTTTTCTCATTAAGGGTATTTGTCAAATCCTGGTCATATAAACAAAGGAACTTCAATCACATGGCAAACAGCTTTTAAAACATTTTACTATCGGTTTGGTCTATTGTATTTCCTTATTTCGCTTCTACTTAAGGAAGCAAGTAACAGAGCCAGTTTTGCTAATTGTATTTCGATTGTAAATAGAAGAATAAGATTTTTAACAATAATTTGATGTAGAGTAAATCATGTGAAAGGAACACATCAGATATTTAATATGAACAATGTCAGTGTTTAATATTAACAAAATAACATGTTTTTTGTATTTTCTGTTCTGTTCTTTTGAAGACAAGAGCTCTGTTTGTAGATGACAGGAGAAAAATGAAAGGAGAAGAAAGAGATACAAAGAAGGACAATATAATTTTGTTTAATATTACCTGTGTAAAATGCGAAATTACATTCGGCTTCAGATCCAGTAAATTAATTTTGAAACTCATAACTCTTTGTCAGTTTAATTTGTCTTTTAGAACATATTTTCGTTTGTGGTCCAACTTCGCTGCTCTAACGGAAATTTCCTCTTGAAAGTCAAAGGAGCAGCTTTGAGTATCATTTTATATCCGCTGAAAAGTGGAAGTAATTCCAAGTAATTAAAATCTGATGTGTTGCAGTCACATAACTTTCTCTACATCTCTGTCACAAATTATTGTTAATAAGCATATTCTGCTATCTACTTCATGCTAATCGATAAACATTAGCAGAAATAGTCTTTATCATTTGTTTCCTTGTAAGTAGAAGCGAAATAAGGGAGTACCATAGGTTGAAGTGAAAGTTAAAAGTTGGTTGCTATGTGACTGATGTTCTTTTGTTTCTTTGGAAAGGAGTTGACATATTCCTGTATGAGAAATGTATACGTTTTTCAAAGCTGAAACGAACATCCAGAAATATCTTAAAAACGATCAACTTCAAGAAAAAAATGTGTATATCATAAATTGTGTGTTTTAACGTGCTCTACATTTTCTGTACAGTAAGGTTTTGTCATTCTTTTACGGTTTAGCAGTTATGCAAAATTCTGCAAAATTCATCCAGAATAAAGTAATCTTCAGAGGCTATTACCACAAAATGCAAGATATACAATTTATTTGTCAGGAAAATATCTTTAATATACGATTTTTAATCAACATCGTTACAGCCATTTTTGAGAAAATCAACATTTTCGAAAACATTTCCATGAAAAGGGTAGCTTGGGGTGGGGATTTTCTTGAAATCTTCGTGTCGCATTCCTGGAAGATACTTAACTTAAATACCAAGTTTGGTATTTTACCAACTTTTCGTTTTTGAGTTATCGTGTTCACAGACACACGACCTTTTTCTGAAAATGTTTTTTTTTGGATACAGACAACCTTAAAACATATATTTCTGATGAAATTTCGGTATCGAATTTTTGGGTGGAGTGCAATATCTTCTCTATACACTATGCACATAATACGTGTAGAGAAAGTAAAAAGAAATGAATATCCACTCCAAATTTATTTTTGAATTGGGAATTACCAAATGTTTGCTTAGGTATTACAAGAAGTAAGTACAAATTAGGGCACACTTTTTGTTGTTTTGCTTTAATTGCAACATTTAGTGGAGTATGTTACAATTCTTATAGTTACCATAATATATTGCCGATGGGATTCTGGACTCAGTTCCCTTTCAACAAGATGAGGCACTATCACATTTTGTAGTACTTGTATTTAGTTCCAGCTTGAAGCATTTCTTAACCTCACACTTGGAGGGTTTTTTTGGGAAGTCAGAGGCCTATAAACTGAGAATAGCTAACATCGGACACCCAAAGGAGTATATTAGAAGTGTAGTTTTGAAAATTGTACGACAAGACCCTACTACATTAAACGTTGGAGTTTGAGCAGTTATTTGTGTCAAGAGATTCTACTTTGTTCTATAACCAGGTTACTGAAGTAACCTCATAAATTAATTGCGGTGCTACCCATGGTTGGCAAAACTTAGTTTTGGGTATGTACAAAAAACGTTACAACAATGCATTCTAATTATTGCTGGCTATATCTGTACTGTTCATTGTCGTGTAAGCTTTGCTACAGTGCATATCAACTGTGTGTGATCATGGATAATACTCCAGAACTCTCCAAATCTGAATTCAGCAGACTAAGCTATGAAGAGAAAGAAGATTATATTATAAAGTTATGGTCTAGTGTTGGTTCAGAAGAGGATATAGAATCATATGACAGTGCAGAAGATTCTACAGATGAATGGATTTTAAGTAAGGAAGATGTTGCTGCTATTGATGATATTGAAATAGAGTAATAATAGTAGTGATGAAAGTGACAGAGCTTTCGAAAACAGTGATGTGTTTGTGTCTTCTGCAGACATTCCACATGGTAAAGATGAAACTGAATGGCATAAAGAACCTTTTGGGACAAGAAAGTTACTGAGGCATAATAACTTGAGGGAAAGGGCTGGTCCAATATGTGCTACACAAATACCGTCTATAAAATACACCTTCAAGAGTATATTTACAGATGAAATGTGTAATATAATAGTTCGTGAAACCAACAGGAATGCAAATCAGGTGTATACACGAATTATAACATAAATTCAGAAGGAGCAACGAAAATGTGGACACCATTTACAAGAAGAATGTGATGCATATCTTGGTATACTGATTGCAGCAGGAGTAAGAGTCTCTAACAATGAACACACAAAAGACATGTGGAAAACAAATGCATACCCATTGTATCGTGCAAGCGTATCCCTCAACAGATTTTGGCAGATAAGCAGGTTTACAAGATTTGACAATGTGAATGCAAGGGCTGAGCGTTTGAAAAGCGACAAAGCTGCTGCAATACCTGACGTATTTGAAATGCTAAATTCAAATCCTCGAAAAAACTATGTGACTTCTGATTCTCTCACTGTTGATGAGCAGCTATTTCTTTACAAAGGAAAGACAACATTTACTCAATATATGCCGTCAAAGCCAGCCAAATATGGCTTGAAGATATGGTGAATTTGTGATTCACGAAATTCTTACCCAATAATTGACCAAGTTTATACAAGGAAATCTGCCTCGGAAAGAGAAACTAATCAAGGAGAGAGAGTAGTGAAAGATTTGTGTTACCATTTCAAATGTACCGGCAGAAATATAGTCACTGACAATTTGTTCACAAATCTGACATTAGGAAGGCTGCTGATGACTTGGAATTTGCCCAAAGTTGGTACTGTGAAGAGAAACAAGCCTTATATACCCCCAGAAATGCAACTTTCTTCTTCACGCCAAGAACTATCGTCTCTATTTGGATTCAGTGCAGATAACGTTTCGCTCTGTTCATATGTCCCTAAGAAGAAGAAATCAGTTGTAATGCTATCCACAATGCATTATGATGCATCCACTTCTGGACCTTCTTCAAAGCCAGATGTTATACTGTATTATAACAGCACAAAGGGGGGTGTTGATAATATGGACAAGTTCTCATTATAGTTTAAAGGGGAGAACTTAGAGATGGCCACTGCCATTTTTTACAACATTCTGGACATTGCTTGCTTAGCTGCTTACATCATTTACACAGAAAACAATTCTCAAACAAAAAAATGTGACTGTTTCTACTGGATCTGGGAAAACAGTTGGCTATCTCTAGATCATCAAATCCGAATTGTTTGAGAAAATGTTCTATGAAATAGGCATGATAGGAGCACTCACCTAAAGCGAAAAGCTTCTGAACAACTGAAAATCGTTGGTGACTGTTTTGAATGCAAATCTCAACCAAACAAGAGGAAGAGCAAGACAAGAAAAAGTTGCAAGAAATATAATCAACCAATTTGTGACGAACATTGCATTACAACAACAAATTGTGGCCTTTGTGAATAATTAATAATAGTTCCAAATATATATTTTGTAATATAACAAGCAGTAAAATTTACTAGCTATATATTAATTATATCTCACTCTGTCACAATTATAAACAATTAATATAAGTTTCATATGAAAACTTTAACCTGTTCTAATTGAAGTATAGGGTTGATGGGTAACCTGAATATAGATTACAGTTTTTTAAATATTTTTAAAAAAATTTTTTTGAATATATTTACATTCTGCTTTTACTATGATATTTATAAAGATGCAAATGAGGTATAACCAGAACCTTGTGTATACCACCTTGAATATACTTTCACATCATACATTGACATTTATAATTATAAAGGTTACCCGGGTAGCCCAATATGGACACAAGAGATATAAGGGGTGCATGTCAAATTGTCCTAATTTTTAATTTTTCCTTCTCGCTGAACAATTAATTGTACAAAGTAAATGTTTAAATGCGTTTAAGACAGAAATGGGTGGTGAATTTATAAATACGCTAAATAACCAACTGTTTAAATTGTCAACAACTGCTTACTTTCTCTACTTAACTGAGAAGTAGAGTACATTGCATTCTACCCAAAAATTCGATACTGAAATTTTATTTGAAATACAGTTTTATGGTTCCCATACGTCCAAGAAAATATGTAGTTTGTGTCTGTGAACAACATGAATAAAAATGAGAATTCATTTAAATGCCAAGATTTATAATTAGATTGTCAAGAAAATCCCTCCAGTGAAACTATTCTTTACATGGAACAAATTTCGATAATTTTCTCAAAAGTGACTCTAAGGCCTTTAATTAAATTACCTTGTATTAAATATACTGGCAAATACAATCTTATCTTGAATTTTCTGGGAAAGACTCTAAGACTTCTTCATTCTTCCTCATAGCCAGAAACTTTCTACACAAAAAATGTAAATCTCCTTAAAACACACAATCTATGACGTATACATTTTTATGGAGCTGATATTTCCGAAATGTTCGTCATTATTAGTTTCAGTTTTAAAATATTTAACCTTTCTTCAAACGGGGATTTGTCATTTCTTTTTCTTTTGTTTTATTGCTGAACCTGAATACAGAACAGAATTTCAATCACATAGCGGCCACCTCTTAAAAGATTTGGCTATTGTTTTAGCCCTATTCTGCTATTTCCCCTCTACATATACAGAACTAAGTAATAATAATATTTATACTAATGTGTAACTTGATTATAATGAAGTAGAAAGTAGAATAAGCTTTTATAAGAATAGTTTTTACAGAATAAGGAGAGAAAGCTATATGAATTTACGCATCAATTATAATATTATAAATCTTCAACTTATTATATAGCAACACTTTAAACAGGCTCACTTAATTTTGCATTAACTTCCTAAATCATAAATTAACAGTAAACTCACCATATATACCTATCATCTTAAACATTTTTGAAGCAGAAGGGTATTTTAGAGAGCGGTCATGCAAGGCCTTCCAAGCCTACTGAACCTCCGGGAGGAAGGAATGAAGCGGAAGAGTAGGACGGTCAGATCCGGTTGCGGCAGGTGCAACGCAGCGGGTCCCTAACGTTTTCAGATTGGTTCCCCAAAGTTTCCAGATTGGGTCCCTCTTTTCGGACATTCAGATTGAGGTAGTAGGTGCTGTGCTAGGGAAGGAACAGTTCTTTCCGAAAAATACATCAACCTCATGCTCCGAACACCAGCAATCACTATGTCAAGTCCTGCGACCTGAAAAATAATGAAATGAGAGAAAATGGGGAACAGGAACATTCGCGTAATGTTCACAAGGTCGTCTACCGATATCTCGAATTAACCTAAGGTCTATCCAACGAGAATGTGTCCCCGGACTTCCCCTAGCTTTTGTTTTATGTTTACTTTCTCTGCACGTACTATGTACCTACATAGTGTATAGAGAATGTATTGCATTCATCCCAAAATTCGATACCGAGATCTCACCGGAAATACACGTTTTAGGGTTCACTGTATCTAAAAGAAAAGCAATTTTGAAAAAGGTCCGTGTGTGTCTGTGTGTCTGTGAAAACGATAACTCAAAAAACGAAAAGTCGGTAAGATACCAAGCTTGGTATTTAAGTTTAGTATCTTCCGGGATGCGACAAGAAAAATCCCCCACCCCAAATTACCCTTTACATGGAAAAAATCTCGAACATTTTGATTTTCTCAAAAATGGCGCTAGCGGTTTTCATATTAAAGACATTTATATGACAAATAAAATGTTTAACTTGAATATGGCTTCTAAAGACCTTTTTATTCTGATTGAATTTTGCTGAATTTTGCATAATTAGTAAACCTTAAAAGTTAGTCAGAGACTTGCTTCACACAAAATGTATACCACGTTAAAACACACAAGTGATGTCATAATACGTTATTTTCGTTGAATTTACCATTTCTGAGATATCCCTTGTTATGTGTTTCAGATTTAAAATACTTCAACTTTTCTCACACGGAAAGTTGCAAACTTCTGGCCCTGCATAGAAACAGATTTCAACCACATGGCAACCAGCTTTTGAGAGATTTGACATTCGTTTTAGACTAGTGTATATCCTTATTGTCCTTCTACTTACAAGGAAGCAAGTAATTAAGAAAAGTTCGGCTAATGTTTATCTCGATTATATAAAGTAGATAGAAGAATATGATTTTTAACGATAATTTGTTACAGCGATGTAGAGAAAGTCATGTGAATGGAACGCATCAGATTTTTTATCTTCACACACACACCCACGCACCCACCCACACACTCTCTCTCTCTCTCTCTCTCTCTCTCTCTCTCTCTCTCTCTCTCTTTCAGGCGCTATACTTGGCTAGAGGAAAATTGCAAACTCCAACCGGAAGTCGATTCCGTGCACTTGGCACACAAAACAGATGCTCTACCGATCCCAACAATTACACTACACTTAACGTGACAGTCGTCGGTCGCCATATTCGCGCTTCGTGGCGCAGGGGATCGCGAGTTTCAGTCCCGCCTTGGCCATGGGTGTTTGTGGCGTGTTTCTGAGTATGGGTTCCCTTTAAGCCTTTCCCTCTCTCTCTCCTGATGGCTAATTAGGTCACCCCTGAAGGTCAATATATGTGTAAGAAACAAAAATCTGATGTGTTCCATTCACATGACTTTCTCTACATCTCTACAATAAATTACTGTTAAAAAGCTTATTCTTCTATTTACTTAATGCTGTTCGAGAACAAAATTAGCAGAAAGTGTTTTGCAAGTAGAAGGGAAATATGGGTGTACCATAGACTAAATCGATAGTTAAGGCTATTAAAAGCTGGTTGCTATGTGACTGAAGTACCTTTGTTTGTGTGGACAGGAGTTGACAAATTCCTGTATGAGAAAAGTATACGCTTTCTAAAGCCGAAACTAATAACAAGGAATATTTCAAAAACGGTCAGCCGCACGCAAAAAAAAATGTATATAATATAAACTGTGTGTTTTAACGATCTCTATATTTTTGTGTTGTAAGTTTTTATTTCCCTCTTACGGTTTACCAGTTATGCAAAATTCTGAAAATTTATCAAGAATAAACATGTCTTCAAAGACTATTCCCAGAAAATTGAAGATATACATTTTATTTGTCAGGTAAATATCTTTAATATACGATATTTTAAAGCTGAAAATAATAACAAGGAATATCTCAAAAACTGTCAACCTCACGAAAAAAATGTATATAACATAAACTGTGTGTTTATATATTTTTGTGTTGTAAGTCTTTTTTCTCTCTTACGGTTTACTTGCTATGCAAAATTCCGCAACATTTATCAAGAATAAACATGTCTTCAGAGGCTATTCCAAGAAAATTGAAGATAAACGTTTTATTTGTCAGGTAAATATTTTTAATATACAATATTTTAATCAAATTCGTTATAACCATTTTTGAGAAAATCTAAATTTTCGTAAAAAGTTCCATGTAGAAGGTAGTTGGAGGTGGGGGGATTTTCTTGAAAATCTTTGTGTCGCATCCTTGGAAGATACCAAAGTTAAATTGGCATTTAACGGTCTTTTCGTTTTTGAGCTATGCTGTCCACAGATATACGGACCTTCTTCCGAAAATGTTTTTTTTTTTTTTTTTTGGATTCAGGGGGACCCAAAACCTGTAGTGTATTACAACACCTTCTCTATACACTACGTACATAGTACGTGTAGAGAAAGTAAAATCACCGTTATAATGTTAGGTAGTAGATAATATCTTCCTCTGGGAATGAATGAGCAGGTATTCGCGGAATCTCAAGTAACAAACCATCACGAAAATGCTTCCGAACTGCTGCATGCTATGCAGATATAATGCCTTTGAACATGCAAGTTGCAAGAGATATCCCTGTAGCACGAAGCTGAATATTTTTGCGCGTCAGAAATACCTTTTGTAATTACTTCCTATGCATGCAGGGGTTCAAAGGTCGCTCCAAATCAGAACAGCACATGCAAGTGCGGAGCCAGGGTTTAATTTAATCGACAAGCTTTAATTAAGTTGGAGGGCTTAAGTTATAGTGCACGGTTCGTCAATGAGTATGAGAGGTCATGTGATGTCGGTTACTTTCGGCACGATCAATCATCGCGTGTTCGACACGGGAGGGAGTTGCCGCATTCTTGTTTCTCGAGCTAATTAGGTGCATCGAACATGTTCGGAGGATAGATTCCCTTATCTCAACATACTCGTGATACAGAATTAGGCCACTGGCAATACATATTTCCTCCTTACCTTCTCGCAGAGCCTTGCCACAAGCTGTGGAGGATTTCTGGTTGTTTTTGTATCCAATTGTGTGTTGTTTCCGGAGTTTAAGCTACATTCACAATGAGATGTAAACGCAGACATAACGCAGCATAAACGTAAGCGTAACGCATGGGTTTCTAGATCTGTAAATTGCGCACCGACAAATATCTTCCAAGTTTCAAATTGAATAACATGACCAACAATATCACATAATAAAATTCACTCAATCTTTTACAAATAAATATGTTATAAAACTTGCATACTAAAAACTGACGCTCAGGCAGTGACGTCACAATAATTGCTCATTCAAAATTATTGCTACACATTTAATGAGCTAAGAATGATCTCTTTGCGCCTTCAATTTTTTAGTTTAGTTTAACGTCCTTTAACCTCGTTGGTCTTATCGGTCGATGATGAAATTTATGAAATGATGTTCAAATGATCTCGGGATCCATAGAGCTTAAAGTTACTCGACATTCGTCTTCTCAGAATAAGAATAAGAAGTTACCTTAACCGGGTAACTCACCCTAAGCGAGATTCGAACTCACGCCCTTTTGAATGTGAGGCAGACACGCTACCACCACAACTACCCAGACGGGACCTTCCAATTCTGAGAACCAAGAAATCTAGACGCAGATGAAGTTAGATTCGTTAAATCAAAGAAGAATTCGCAAGGAGACTGCCATAACCTCTTGAGGGAAATTAGAGATGGCGCTTCACTGCACGGTCAAATAGAAGAGCATGCATATACAGCAGGCCCTGTAAAATCTTGCATTGTGATCGTCTGTTGTTGAATTCAAAGGCAATGCATAGAGAAAAGCACACGCAACGCAAATATAACGTTTGCAGTTTGCAAACTCTTGTATTGCGTTACATTGCGTTTCGTTTTGCGTGTTTCTATGTGGATGCTTACATTAAATAACATAAGTCCAAACTCTTGCGCTTACGTTACGTCTGCGCTTTCATCTCATTGTGAATGTAGCATTATTCATTATAGAGTTGGATAAAAGAGATTGCAGTGTATTTCAATATGTAACATAAATAGATACGGATTGGTTTTGTGTAATAATAATAATAATAATAATAATAATAATAATAAATCATTATCATTACGATTCAATTAGTCTGTAATCATTAATAATTACTAGACCGCGGATTTGAATCCCGAAACGCACGCAGTTACGAACACACAGAGAAATCATCAGTATAAAGAGAGGTTAGTGGAGAGGGTTTGTAAAGTAAACATGCATACGTTAAAGTATAATCTGTTCCAAAAATAGCGCCGTACATGTATTCATATGATATGCTTAGTTTTAATTCATAAAGTAACACCATAAAGCAATTATTTCATAATATAATTAGTAAATAAAAACGTCTTGTACATTTACGAATAACATAAAGCTTGATCAAAAATTCAGGATAATAATGTGCAGAGCTTTGAAAAGACAATAGACATAAATCAACCATACTCACTCAAAATTCACTGCAATGAATTACAAGCTGGATTTTTGCTGTATCGAAAGTAAAGGCTCTCCTCCTATTCAACATATGTATGAATCATCCACAAGTTTGTTCAGTGTGAAACGCCTATCCTTTCGTATTTCGACATTTTCTTTCGGTGTTACCGTTTTATTTACTAGTTGTCAGTTCCATGGTCGCACTTGCTAAAGTGTATGTAAAAATAGGAAAATAACAGAAACACGGGGATAAATATAAAAAAGAACGAAAGATGGTTAAAAAAACTAGCAGAAACTGAACGAGGCCAGGCATACTGCAACACGTTTAGAAACGGTTTTAGTTGTACTCTGTGTGCAACGAATCTCAATCCGGCAATTTCGTGACCCCGGACCGAGCTGTAGTGATTAAAAAAGCTTCAGCAACAATTGCTCAATTACAGTACTCTATTCGTTGTGTAAAGAATGGCTCAGAAGGTAATATCTGTGGCCTGCATTCAGGAGATCCGCGGTTCAAATGCTGTGGGCCGAGCAATCTGACTTTATGTGATTTCCCTCAGTCGCCAAGCTAAACATTGGATGGGTCATTTATTACCACGACCCAAAGTTCCACCTAAAACAATAGTAAAACTGAAAAATATATGGTAGTTGTGATTACGATATACCAACTATCCACAGATAGTGAAAGCATTAGACAGGAGGGCACTCCAGCGCCATCTGCTTGCCGGGGAGCAAAGTAATATGGTGTATACCATAGGTACACCACAGAGAACTAGAATGCTGGCTGTATACCGTTTGATGGTAAAAAATCTGATGTGTACCATTCACATGACTTTCTCTATATCCTTGCAACAAATTATTCTTAAAAAGCTTATACTTCTATTTACGTTATGCTAATCAGAAAAAAATATCAGAAATAATCTTATTACTTGCTTCCTTGTAAGTAGAAGCGAAATAAGGGACTACCATAGGTTAAAAGGATAGTCAAAAGCTGGTTGCTATATCAATGAAGTTGCTTTGTTTATATGGATCGGAGATGACAAGTTCCTGTATGAGAAAAATATAAGTTTTTCATAGCAGAAACCAAAAACAAGGAATATCTAAAAAACGACGAACTCTACGAAAAAAATGTATGTAACATAAATTGTGTGTTTTAACGTGCTCTACGCTTTTGTGTAGTAAGTTTTTGGCCATCTCTTACGGTTTAGCAGTTATTCAAAATTCCGTAAAATTCATCCAGAATAAAATACTCTTCAGAGGCTATTCCTAGAAAATTCAAGATATACATTTTAATTGTTAGGCAAATGTCGTTAATATATGATATTTTAATCAAAATCGTTAGAACCATTTTTGAGAAAATCGAAATTTTCGAAAAAAGTTCCATGTAAAGGGTAGTTTGGGGTGGGGGGGATTTTTCTCAAAACCTTCGTGTCGCATCCCTGGAAGATAGTAAACTTAAATACCAAGTTTGGTATTTTACCGACTTTTCGTTTTTGAGTTATCGTGTTCACGGACACACGGACACACACACACACACACGGACCTTTTTCTGAAAATACTTTTTTGGATATAGGGGACCCTAAAACATATATTTCCGGTGAAATCTCGGTATCGAATTTTTTGGTGGAGTGCAATACCTTCTCTATACACTATGTACATAGTGCGTATAGAGAAAGTAAAAAGCAGCCAGACCAGATGACACCCTTACTCCGTCTGCTTGACGCGAGACTGAAAATGTTAAATATTATTGTCTTTACCGAAAGTTCATCTGACAAAACTGACGTGGCGAAATCATATTCTGATAAGCAATGGATTTCTCCATTACCAAATACTCCGTTATTTGTGAGTTAAATATGCGTTAAAATTTGTTTCATGTTTTCAGCGCTTAATTGTCATGAGTCCTACATGCTTCTAGGTTTCTATTTAAGCTACGTTATACATAAGCGATGTTTACGACGGGAGCAATCAACGAGAAGGGAACGTGGGTGGATACATTTAGGTGCATTTACAATCCAAGTAAACTTATACAGGGTGTTAATGAACTACACCGAATTATTTTGCGAGACTGTGCACGTGACTGGTATAAGTAATTTGAGATGGGCGATGCATGGTCCCCGGATAAACATAACGCAGCTACATAGCGTTAAATGTGTGGGTATCAGGTGCTGATAAGTCGGTGTTAAAGCAAAGCAGGTTGAAAAAATGGCTTAGAATGTCTTTAAAACTGGTGCCCGATCATAGAAATATCGATTTTTAGCAGGTCGTTACTAGCGTTCTCAAGATTTAATTTCGCAAAATCTGTAAAATCTCGAACTAATCACTTGACAATACAACACTAAGTATTCCTTAACTACGTTCTTGAGTTATGTAGCCCACTCTGGAGGCGTTTTTCCAACTCATCTGGTGGCTTAATGCGGGAAGCTGCTATCCCTAAGGTCATGGGTTCGATTCCTGTCATAAAGTAAATGCTTTTTATTATTGTTTTTTTCATTCCAGACGAAGTGCCGTGATACGTGGCGTACAGGCACTTCAGAAACTTATAGCCGCTACTTTGAAATTTCAATAAACAGGCCATAAGTGTCCTATCTCAAATTACTTATTCAAGTAATCTGCAAATTCTATGAAAATATTTCGGTATAGCTCATTAACACCCTGTATATTAAAATAACTGATGTATTGCATGTACATCACTTTCTCTACATTCTGTAACAAATTATTGTTAAATAGTTTATTCTACAATCTACTTCATGATAATTGAATTAAAAAGTTAGCAGAAATTGCCTTATTGCTTGCTGTTTTGTAAGTAAAATGTGGGGGTGTGCTAAGCTAAAGCGATAGTCAAATATTTTATAAGATGGTTGCGATGTGGTTGAAATCCGTAACCACCAAGAGTTTACAAATTCCCTTATGAGAAAGTATGTGTTTTAAAACTGAAACCAATAACAACGAATATATTGGAAATAATGAAATCCACGAAAATAAATTGTGTGTTTTAACGAGATCTACATCTTACAATAATTTGTTTAAGAGATGTACCAAAAGTATGTCAATGGAACACGTCTTATTTTTAATGGCAGGATTGCATAAAAGTATTATAAGTTACAATGTGTTAAAACAATTTGCGTGCACTAATAGTACCTATTAATAAAAGCCATATAGCTTCTTAAATATTGATCGTAACTGCATTTTATTAAAACAGAATTATTCAGAAATATGCATAAAATGTTGTAAGGTAACGTTCCGTTTCAGGATTGTCATTACTCAGCTTAACGCCAGTTGTACAAGCAAAATAGAAAATTACCAGAAAGCGTTTGGTAATGGTTTTATAAAACAGGAAGTGGAAGATTTGAGCAGTGATCTTTTTCAGCAGCATCAAAATGTATGGTTTAAGAGATATTTATTAATTACTCCATATATACTAACCACTAAATGACCATATAATACGCAGCACGAGTGAAATGCAATATTATTCTTCTGAGATTCAGATTTGTCAATATAATTATCGGTAATAACAAGAGTATTGCAGAGAATTTTACATTTCCTATGTTAGTTGCGGAGCTCTGTAATGGAATGGCAATGTTTGGGTAATGTTTACAAAGAGTGCAGTTTGCTAACATCCCACACTGTGTAGATACTTCAAAGTGAATTCACGTTTGTGTGTGCGGTCTGTTTTCCAATCGACCACATTCCCAGTGGACATGCTTGCCAAACAGGTTCATTAATAAGTTACTTTGAAACTGCGTAATGTTTAATTACCTGACTTTACTAATGAGTAATTTTACTTGAATTTACTAGTAAATACATATCAACAGCTTTAATATTCTTGCTCACTAAATTACCTCTTAAGTTTGAGAAAAATCGTGAAAACACATCATATGTTCAAGCACATGGTATTTACTAACGCGTTAATATAAACTATTTATAGAAAAGCTTTATATGTGTGTGCTGTCCGCTTTTCACTGTCAGTTCATTAATTTGATCTATGCAGTTAAGTTGTTCATTTCATTTACGAGTTCTGATTCAATTTTCACTGGCACTTCACTTTTCTAAGCATAGTGGTGAATCGAAACTCGCGCAAAGGCACCTCTTCTTCCGTCGGTCTCGCACACGAATTATAGAATACAAGAATTTTTTAATCCCTTGCAGAAGCAGCAGTCATTATACGTCGCAACAACACCACTTAACGTCGCATCAGAAACACACTGGCTAACTGACAAGCTCGCTCACTCGCCAGCAAATCCGCTTATATAGCCGCTGGTGTTTTCGAGAGAGTTCTAGAATATTTGGGAGGCGGGGAGAAACAACCTTCCAGAGCAATCCGATTATCTCCCGATAGTGCTTCTGCTGTTTACGCTGACTGAGGACACTCAAATTTAAATAGATTTAATTCCTCACCCGGCTGTAAAGGGGCAAACAAAAGTCAGGTGAAGCAGTAATAATCACGGGCCGCTACAGCTCTGAATAGCCTTAGGCTTCCAACTCGATTTTTGTATCACGCCTACTTACCCGTGACAGATTTGTGGACCTTCCAGTCAATACAGGGAGGTGATGTGGCCAGCAGCAAGGATCCCGCAGCCGAAAAGCTGGATACGTTGTCGGAATTGCTGGCTATCGCAGCTCCTCATTTTCTTCGCGGTGGGCAGTAGCACCGGTGCTATACATAGGATTTAAAATCGGTAACACCACGGGTTGGATAGAACGCGGG
This sequence comes from Hymenopus coronatus, assembly GCA_030762935.1. NCBI lineage: Eukaryota > Metazoa > Arthropoda > Insecta > Mantodea > Hymenopodidae > Hymenopus > Hymenopus coronatus. The sequence goes on from CM060886.1 coordinate 53,362,267, forward strand.
CGCATTCCGTAGTGGGGAACCAGACCTTCATTCTCCAGCTCAGTGCAGCCCAGCCGACATTCAATTACTTATGAAGTTACAATATGCTGCGCTGACATTGCACTCTTTTTTAATAACTTCATGAGAAACTAAATAATGACTTGAGTATTAATGTATTACTTGAAATATTCGAAAATTCAAAGAAACAGCAGAACTCGGAACTGGTTAATATCAGAAACACTTTAACGGAAATTGCTTTTGTACTTTCTCTACTACTTACATAGTAGAGCAAGCATTGCATTACACACAAAAATTAGATACTAAAATTTTGTTAGAAGTACAGTTTGAATTGAAAGCAAAACCTTTTTTATAGAACTAAGTAATTTCTCTCTCAACCTCTCTCTCTCTCTCTCTCTCTCTCTCTCTCTCTCTCTCTCTCTCTCTTTACCTCTTTTGTGCATGGTGTGTTTGTGCAGATAAACATAAAAACTAAATATTCAATAATTAAGTGTAGGAGAATTGCCAAATTGATCCTTTCAAAGATATCACCGAAGATTTTAAGAAAATCCGACTACTCCCAACCTAGTTTTACTGAGCAATTTTTAGATTTTTTATAAAAAAAATGGCTCTAATGAGTTTGATTAAAATACCGTAGATTTAAGATATTCATATGGCAAACAAAATATAAATCATGAATTTTCTGGGAATAGTCTCTGAAGTTCTCTTCTTTCGGAAGGAAGTACATATAAAATTGCTTAACTGTAACATTTAAACACAAAAAGTAGAGTTCTTTAAAAACGCCATCTACTTACATCAAATAAATTATTTTTGTTTACATTTCCGAGAGTCATTATTAGACCGAATTCATCAAAATAACATTATCTTAATATGCTGTGCTATTCAGCTAAATTTTAAGACCAGCTTAAAGGAAATGTTTAAAATCTAATAAACAACTCGTTTTCCTCACCTCACCTTTGTACCCACAGCGAAATATGTAATAAAAGCATTTCTACAAGGCTTACAACTAACGTGAATACAAAAAAAAAATTTGATGCGTTCCATTCACGAGACTTCATCTACATTCTCTGTAACAAATTATTATTAAAAATATATTCTTTCATCTACTTCGTACTAATCCAGATAAACATAGCCAGAAATGGTCTTGCTTGCTTCATTGTAAGTAGATGGGAAATGAGGGAGTGCGCTAGGCTAAAGCGAGAGTCAAATATTTTAAAAGTTCTTAGTCATGTGGTTGAAATCGATTTTTTCGCATGACCGAATGAGAAAAGTTTCAGGATTTTAAACTGAAATCAACAATAAAGAATATCTTGCAAATGGTCAACTCCACGAAAATGTATTATGTATAACTTGTGTGTTTTAATGAGATCCATATATTTTATGTAGTAAGTTTTTGTCTATCTCTTACGGTTTATCAGTTATACAAAAATCATCCAGAATGGAGAGGTCTTCAAAGACTTTTCCCGGAAAATGCAAGATATACATATATTTGTCATATAAATATCTTTAATATTCGGTATTTTAATAAAAATCTTTAATGGCATTTTTTCAAAGTTTTATCCATGTAAAGTGTAGTTTGGGATGGGGGAATTTTCCTCAAAATCTTCATATTGCAAACTTGGAAACCTAAATACCAAATTTTCGTTTTGAGCTATCTTGTTCACGTATACAGGACACACACACGGAAATGTTTCTGAAAATGTTTTTTCGACTCACAGGACTTGTATTACCAGTGAAATCTCGGTACCGAATTTTTGGGTGGAATACAATACCTGCTATATCTATTAAGTAGAGAAAGTAATACATTTTCGAAGAACAGTTTTAGAAGATATATAGAAATAAATGGTAGTATTCAGAGAATCTCAGACGAATATAAAGCTTAACAGTGGCTTAGAGTAAGTATTTTGTTCAACGAAACTGTTCTTATTCAGCTAGAGTTTCCCCGTATGGATGCCTCTTTCAAAGCTTGAATGAATATTGTGGAATAAAAGCCGGGTTCTGTTGCTACGTTAAATCTTGTTTGCTTAGTGCCCAAGTAAAATAAATTCAGCACAAAGAGAATAGCATTGGCTTGATTTTCAGCCTTCTAGGTTGCGTTAACTAAGACGGCACTTTAGTTTCCTTGGATTGCAAATACACACAGCTGTTAAAGCCAACAATAGAAGTCATCAAGCAAATGCTAGTTTCCACTTCTCAGAGATTGTTCTGTTGTAGCTTCACTTGTCTTTAATGAAACATTCCTACTCTTTTCACAAATATCCGTAATCTTTTTACTTTCTCTACATAGTATTTGGTACAAAGAAAGATTGCACTCCACCAAAAATTCGATAAGGAAATTTCACTGGAAATACACTTGGTATTTAATTTATTAGTATCTTCCAAGGATGCAAATCAAAGATTTTTAAGCGAATATTCCCAAACCAAACTACTCCTTATATTGAGACAATTTCGAAGATTTTGATTTTCTCATTTTTTTTTTCATTTATATAGCCCCCTTTAACATCTACATCTTTCCACATGAAACAACTCGTTGTCTGTAGGTGCCTTTACGTTGGTTTAAATCATTTTGTTTTACTCAAACACGCACTCATTCACACTCACGTATACGTGGGGGATAAGGGATAATTCTGGCTAGAATCGAACCCATGACCCCCGGGTGAGAAGTCAGCTCGCTGACCACTCGACCATGGAAGCACTCCGAACAATTTTGAGTAAAAGGTCGCACATTAAATTTTTTACACGAAACAAAATGCATATTTTGGGTTTTCTGGGAACAACCTCTGAAGAGCTCTTCAGGATGGATTTTGAATAACTAATAAGACGTAACAGAAAAACATAAAAATGTAGATCTGTTAAAACAATTTATGTCATATACTTTTTTTTTCGTAGAGTTGTTCATTTTTGAGATATTCCTTGTTATTGGTTTCAGTTTTAACATACATACCTTTTCACTTACAACCATTTGTATACTCTGGTCATGGAAAGAAACGAATTTCAACCACATGACAACCAGCTTTTAAAATATTTGAATAACGCTTTCATCCAATGTACTGCCTCATTCTTTTTGTTACAGGAAAGCAAGTAATAAGAAAACTTCTGCCAACGTTTATCTCGATTAGCATGAAGTAGGAAGAAGAATAAGCGTTTTATCAATAATTTGTTATAGAGGTGTAGAGAAAGTCATGTGAATTGACTCATCACATGTTTTTATTTTCTCTAGCACATGTGTATAATGTAATACAAAAAACGGATGTATTAAAAAACTTTCCTTGGTTAACAACGCTGTCAATTACCAGGATCATATCAATTCCGCTGGTGTGCCGGAATTTCTTCCCACAGCAGTTCTTTAACATGTCAGTAAATCTATTCACATGGGGTTGCTTTTAAGCACCCTTAAATACTGTCTTTCTGTGCCGTGTTTGAACCCACAACCTTGGGAACAGAAGACCAGCGCCTAACCGAGTCACCCAGACCGACCTTGGTATGTAGAGAAAATATTGCATTCCACCCAAAAATTCGATACTGAGGTTTCAGCGATAATTTATTTTCCGCAGTGGAGAGCATCTGGAAAGGCGTAACTACCTGAGAGCCCCTAAAGCTGAATTCTGAGCGGTTACTGAAGCTTTCGGCAGGTGGAAATACACCTCTGAATCCAAAAAAGAAGTATTTTTGAAAAAGGTCTAAGTTTGTGGGTGTTGTGTGTGAGTGTGTGTGGAGAGAGAGCATAAATAAAAAATCTGAGGTGTTTCATTCACATAACTTTCTCTATATGTTCCATATACAAACTTTCTTAAAACAAATATTCTTTTATCTACGTTATGTTCATCGGAATCAACATTAGCAAAATTTGTTTAATTACTTGCTTCCTTGTAAGTAGGAGAGAAATAAGAGAATACATTATGCTAAAGAGATAGTTAACTAGTTCTAACTTTTTAAATAAATCACACACTTCGCATTTGGGATCTCTACTGCGTTCATTGTGGAAGGTTATAGCGATCGAAGACGATGTTTTACGGGTAGCTAGCACAGCTGAACATGTTAACTGCACTACGATGTAAAAAGACGACGATATCCACTACGTGACACGCAGTTAAGTTTCCCAATTTCTCTCGTACTTTCTTTAAATGTTTGTTCACTATTTGTGCACTATGTGGATCGGAGAATGAGTAAGAGGAATCGTCATATTATGATCTTTCCACTTTGTTTTGATTTTCCCCACGATGCTTTCACAAGCTTTACTATCACATCTTGGCTTTATTACGCACTACTGACATTTTTACTTTCTCTACACGTACTATGTACATAGTGTATAGAGAAGGTATTGTATTGCACACATAAATTCGGTACCGACTTTTCACCGGAAATACATGTTTTGGGTTCCCCTGAATCCAAAAAAATGCATTTTTGGAAAAAGGTCCGTATGTGTGCGCGCGTGTGTGTCTGTGGACAGCATAGCTCAAAACCGAAAAGACCAAACTTGGTATTTAAGTTTGGTATCTTCCAAGGATGCAACACGAAGATTTTTAAGAAAATCCCCCCACCCCAAAATACCCTTTACATAGAAAAAATTTCGAATTTTTTTTATTTTCTCTAACAATTTGTATTAAAATCTCTTATATTTAAGATATTTTTTACATACCAAATGAAATATATATCTTAAATTTTCTGGGATTAGCCTCTAAAGAATTCTTTATTCTGGATGATTATTATATAATTCTGCATAGCTGGTAAACCGTAAGAGATACACTTAAACTTACTACTTAAACATGTAGATCACAATAAAACATACAATTTATGTCATAAACATTTTTTCGTGGAGTTGACCGTTTTTGAGATATTCCTTGTTTTAGGTTTTAGCTTTAAAACTCTTATACTTTTCCTATACAGGAATTTGTCAACTCCTGTCCATACAAACAAAGGAACTTCAGTCACATAGCAACCAGCTTTTGACTATCACTTTAACCTACAGCACTCCCTTATTTCGCTTCTGCTTACAAGATTAATAAAACTATTTCTGCTAATTTTTTCTCGATTAGCATGAAGTAAATAGAAGCATAAACTTTTTAAGAATAACTTGTTGCAGGTATGTAGAGAAAGTCATGTGAATGAAATACATTAGATTTTTCTAGCATAGCAGGAAAGTAACTAATGGATTTAAATTCCTTCAATGTTGATTCAGTAATGGGTACCTCACATGTTATCTATTTAAATAGATATACTCGTATTATGTTGTTATTCGATCGAATTTAAGGCTATGTACAAAAGACATGTATGTAGAAGGTATGTGCAAAATTCTGTCTGAGTGGCTCAGTTGATTAAATACTGACCTCCTGATCTCAAGGTCGCGAGTTAAAATTCGGTTAAATGTGCTTAAGCAACAGTAGATTTGCTGCCATGTAAAGAACTCCTGTATGACAAAATTCCGGTACACCGATGGCACTGATATGATCTTGACGCGGTTAACAACGTCGTTAATAAACAAATCTTTCCTTTTATGCACAGAAAATTAAGACTCGGATGCTTCAATAAAGGAAATTATAAATGTATTGCTTACAGTCGATGTTCAGGATTTTCATACACAAATGGACAAATGCAAAATTAATCAGTTTTAATTATATTTGATGTGTCGTACATATTTATTAATTAAACATTTTCCGATATCTTACAGTCGATTACATGGAACGATTCGGAAAATGATGTTCTCAAAATGGCTCTAATGATTTTGATTAAAATTCTGTGTATTAAAGATATTTTCATGACAGATAAAATGTGTATTTTGAATTTTCTGAGAAGGCTCTGAAGGCTTTTCATTCTGGATGACTTTTAAATAACATAAGAGATATAAAAAACTTACTGCATAAAAATATAGATATAGATCTCGCTAGAACACAAAAAGTATGCCATGTTCAGTTTTTCAGTTGACCATTTCCTAGATATTCCTTGTTATTGGTTTCAGTTTTAAAACAGGTTTAACTTTATGTAATGTTTGGTTTGCTTCTTGTCTTGCTGAAACAAATCGTACACCATTTGTTTCTACTGGGCAGATTTTAACAATTTTATATTTTCTTTATAATATTTCAAATCTCTTAAATATTAAAATTTGATAAAGGTAAATAATTAATTATCCTTATTTCGTTAAAATTAAGTGAGAAGCAAATTAATTTATTTTTACAAGCAATTTGCACATGTTTAATTAGAGGATATATATATTTAAAATATTTATTTTCGTATACATTACTTTTAATTTTTAAACTTTCCTCAATCGGAAATTTGTAAACTCCTGGTCATGTAAAGAAATGATTGTCCATCACACAGCAACCAGTTTTTAAAAAATATTTTACTATCGCTTTAGCCTAGTGTATTCCCTTATTTCCCTTCTGCTTGCAAGGAAGCAAGTAATAACACCATTTGTGTTAATATTTATATGAAGTAACATGAAGTAGACAGAAGAATACCCTTTTTAACAATAATGTGTAAAAGAAATGGGAATAGCCTCTGAAGAGTAGTTTATTCTGGATGAATGTTACTGAATTTTGAATAACTGCTAAACCGTAAGAGATGGACAAAAACTTACTACAGAAAAAAATGTAGAGCACGTTAGAACACACAATTTATGTTATATACATTTCTTTGTAAGTTCGTCGTTTTTGAGACATTCCTCATTTGTGGTTTCTGTTATGAAAAACTTATACTTTTCTCATACAGGAACTTGTCAACTCCTATCCATATAAACAAAGAAACTTCATTGATATAGCAACCAGCTTTTGACTATCCTTTTAACCTATGGTAGTCCCTTATTTCGCTTCTACTTACAAGGAAGCAAATAATAAGACTATTTCTGCTCATTTTCTGATTAGCATAAAGTAAGTAGAAATATAAGTTTTTTAAGAATAATTTGTTGCAGGGATATAGAGAAAGTCATGTGAATGGTACACATCAGATTTTTTATATGTTGTGGAACGTCAGTTTCCACTTTTGGTGCGCATACAGGTTGAAATGCCATTAACAGAAAATAAACTCATTAAAATAATTTGCTGGGCGGCTCTCTCGAGACCTAATATTCCCCATGCACCTCTGATGTGTAAAGAAGTGTTTTAAAATGACGGCACAGCTGTAAATTAATTACTTTCCGCATAAAAAAGATTCGGCATCCCTTTAGCAAAGCAGAACTCTTTGGAGGTGTTATGTTTTTTCTATTTTAAGCTACATTTCAGAAACATGCCTCCGCTTTTTCTTTAGTAAACGTTTCTTTTCTTAAAAGTGTTCATTTACTGCCACGTTTCTTTAATCCGACTCATATTAAAGCAACTGGTTTTCAAATGTTTTTCAATGATTTGGTTCGCATGGTATGGTTGAAGTGACAACTAGAAAGACTTATAATTAAAATATGATGTGTTTTACACTCAAATGGCTTTCCCTAGCTGCTCTGCAAACTTCTTACACAAGATTATTCTTCTACACCTTGCTAATCGAGATAATCATTATCAGAATGTTCTTATTACTTAGTTCCTTATAAGTAGGAAGAAAATAAGGGAATGCACTAGGCTAAACCGATAGTCAAATGTTTTAAAAGCTGTCGTTATGCGATTGTCATTGCAAATCGATTCTTTGCTTGGCCAGGAGTAGAACAAAAGAAAAATGGACCCTTATTGTCTGAGAAAAATATAAGTACTTCACAACTGAAATTAATAACAAGGAATATTCCGGAAACGGTTACCTCCATAATAAAAATGTAAAGGACATAAATCGGTATTTTGACAAGGTCTACACTTTCTGTGCAGTAAGTTTTTGTCTAACTCTTACGGTCTAGCCGTTAATCAAATTTCGGCAAAATTTCATCCAAAATAAAGAGATCTTCAGAAGCTATTCCCAGAAAATTCAAGATATACATTTTATTTGGTATGTAAGTATCTTTAATATACGGGATTTTAATCAAAATCATTAGAGCCAGTTTTTAGAAAATCAAAATCTTCGAAAATTTTTGCATGTAAAGGGTAGTTGGGTTGGGGAAATTTTCTTTAAAATCTTCGTGGTGCATTCTTGGAAGATACCAAACTATATACCAAGTTTGGTATTTAGCGGTCTTTTCGTTTTTGAGCTACGCTGTCCACAGACACACACTCATAAACATGGACCTTTTTCTGAAAATGTTTTTTTTTTATACAGGGGGTCTTAAAATGTGTATTTCCGGTAAAATCTCGGTATCGAATTTTTAGGTGGAATACAATATTTCCTCTATACACTATGTACATGGTACGTATAGAGAAAGTAAAAGTTTGATGTGTTCCATTCACATGATTGTCTCTACCTGTTCTTCAAACAAACTATTCTTACAAAGATTATTCCTTTATCTACGTGATGGTAATCGAGATAAACATTAGCAGAAATGGTCGTATCACTTGCCTTCTTGTAAGCAGAAGGGGGAAAAGGCACTAGGCTAAGCCTATAGTCAAAGCTCTTATAAGCTGATCGCAATGTGAAACAATTGAAATTCGGCTCTCTTTGCATGGTCAGTAAATAAAGGGATATGGAACGACTTCCATTTGAGAACAGTTTTTTTTTTTTTTTTTTTAAATTGAAGCCATTAACAAACAATATATGTGAAATAGTTAACTCTACAAAAAAATGTATACCTATGGTATCAATTGTGTTTTAATTAGATTTGTATTTTTTTGTGTAGAAAGTTTTTGTATATCTCTTACGGTTTACCAGTTATACAAAAGTCATCTAAAATGAAGAGGTCTTCAGAGTAGCCAAAAATGCAATATATACGTTTCATTTGTCACGAGAATATGTAAACATATGGAATATTATTCAAGATCGTAAGTGCCATTTTTTATAAAATCAAACTTTTAAATAGAGCTTCCAAGTAGAGTGTAATTTTGGGTGTTGGGAGGGGGGAACCTTCGTGTCGCACCCTTGGAGGGCTGAACTTAAATATCAAGTTTGGTATTTAAATGATTTTTACCTTTTGAACTATGGTGTTCACACACGCACACACATGCACACACAACCGCGCAGTAGCTGAGTGGTCAGATCACTTGCCTCTCACTCAGGTGGCCCGGGTTTAATTCCAAGCGACCGTATGTGAGATTTGTATTGGAGAAAGGTCCTCAGGACGGGTTTTCCCCGGGTTCTCCGGTTTCCCCCACCACCACAGTGCTCCATCTTCATTTTATGGATCTTCAATGTCATCGTCCGCGGTGGCCTAGAAAAAAAAGCGGGTGTTAAACACTTTAAAAACAACAAAACATTGATGATATCTTAGAACATATTTGTAGAGAAGTTGAATTTTGGGTGGAATACAATACTTTCTATGTACATGGTACATGTACAGAAAATAGAAATGTATTTCTTTACTCTACAAAATGTCGAACATTGACTTTCAATGGAATGAAAGAAGTGTGGTTGCAAATATGCAGGAAAATTACCATATTGAATGAAATACAATTTCTTACCTTCCAGTCTAAGATCGAGTGCATTGCTCATCAAACATCTACTTGCCTCTATCAATAGGTTTCGTAATTAAATAATTGTCTTTTTGAGAAAGTATATGACTGATGGTCTCTTATGTATAAAATGCATGTATGTCACAACGTGTTAGACAAAATCATTGTCATCACTTGCCAAAAGCTATCATACTATACTCCACCGGAAATGAATCCTTAGTGGAAGAGCAGGCTATATGTCGCTCTGTGGGGCTATGGCGGATGCAGTTCATTAAGTTCGCGTTTGCATTTTTGTATCATGACAATATTCTCATTGTCATTTCTCGGTGAAAGAGCAAGGCTTATCTTGGCCCAGTGCAGAAGAGGAAGTGCAATTTATTAAGTTATGCCACCAGGAATATGTGCAATTCCATAGAATTTTTGACAATTCACAACGTGTTCAAAGGAACTAAAAGATCAGATATCCCCAAGTCCCTTGAAAACCCTTGTTTTCAGAGGGTCTATTGTCAATATATTTTGTAGCTGGTTTTTGTGTATGTATACGATATACCGAGCCGAGGTGGCTCAGGCGGTTTCGTCTGTGATGGCATTCGGGAGATCCGGGTTCGCTCCCCGTTGATCGCGTACTCTGTCCGGATTTTCCCGTGGAATTCCTAGGACCGCTTAGGCGAATGCTGGGTTGCTGTATATTTACCACGGTTCCTTTCTCTTCATTCCTTCATTTTAGTTCCCTTCTTTATCTTTCAGGTCGGCGCAGGTGTAGCTTGAAGCTTCGCAGACAGATGACACAGTTGCTTGCTCTAAGTGAAACGATTGCATTGGTTGAGGATAGGTGCCACTTTTATAGCCTCCATGGCGAGCCAGGGCTGCCGTCTAGTGAACTGTTAGGGACTTCCGTTAGGTCTCAGCGCTTAGTTTCGTCATTTCCTATGGCTGCCCCGGGGGATGGTAGGCCCAATAGATAAATTCTTGATCTAGTTGCCGAGGTGTCCCCCGCCGTTAACATACTCATACCTGTTGTATGCGATATCAATGGACAACATTCGTGGCGTGAAAAAGAGTGATAAATTTAGAAAACATAGTCCTTTCAAATATTTGTCAGTTAATACTCTAAACAAGTAGACCTTCTCTCCCAGTTTATGGAGTTCTTCTAAATTATAAAATGTATTTGAACTTCTCCGGCTAATTATATCACTAGAACTCGGGCAATAATGTAAGTATAGAACGAGCTATTTTTAGCTGAGGTGCATATTAAGTTTGCGAAAACATTACTGTGTGCAAAGTAGTAGCTGGAACAACATCCTGTGCTTAATACTTGAACGAGAATACAAAATATTCTCGTATATGAGGGTTATATTCGAGTAAACCCGACATTTCCAAGCACTGTTCAAGCTCAGGCCTTTTGTCTGGACTGGAATTCGAGAGTTTCGCTCCCCGTCGACCGTGTACTCTGGCCCTGGGGTTTTCCGTGGTGTTCCTGGTGCCGCTTAGGCGAAAGCTGGGGTGCTGTATATCTATCATTCCCCTTCTTTATTTTTTAGGTCAATGGAATGTTGGTTTGAGGTTTTGCAGTAAGATGGCATAGTTACTTTTTTATTATTTTTTTTTATTTTTTTTTTTTTTTGTAGCTTAACGCCATTTAACCTAGTTGGTCATATCGGACGATGAACGAACTTGGTGAAATTCTCATATGATCTCGGGGTCCATGGAGCTTAAAGTTACTCGACATTCGTCTTCTCAGGATAAGGGAAACCCCGAAAAAAACCTTATCCGGGTAACTCACCCTAAGTGAGATTCGAACTCACGACCTGTTGAATATGAGGCAGACACGCTACCACCACACTACCCAGGCGGACTCACAGTTACTTGCTCCAAGTAAAACTCTCTTCCCCCTGACTGCGCTGATTGAGGCTACCTGCCGTTGTAGAGGCCTCCTTCCGGCTTCCCCGCGCCTGTATAGGCTGCGTGGCGCGCCAGGGCTGGTATCCACAGCGACTTTTTCAAATGAGTTGTGTTTGAGCGCCACTAGGCCGGGAGTCAATCGGAGTGCTGCTGCGTTGATAAACTGCATTCGCGCTTAACTGGGCAGTAACGCGCTAGGTGATTCCGTCTCTCCTAAATACTACTTGAACTAAGATAAAATATTCAAATTTTGCAAAAAATAATTTACGAGGAGGATAGGTGGTAATCTCTTAACAGAACCGTGAGAACCATAGCTTTTTAGATCGTAGTTTTCATAATACACATGAATAAACATTATGTTGCCAGGCAAATTTGCATGCTGGGCGTGCGAGTGAGAGGGAAATATGATAATACAGAGCACGAGCGCGATAACGCATCTCATTCGCTGCAGCGTAGAACTCTTCCCATTTGAAAAACAGTATAGTGAAACTGTTAGGGACTTCCGTGTGTCTCTGCGCTTAGATCCGTCGTTTCCTGGGCGCTGGCCTGTGGTTTTCCCTCCTCTCATGACTTCCAATGGTGGGGTGTTAGGCAGCAATATTTGGTCGCAGTTGCCGAGGTGTCCCCCGTCGGTAACAAACTCAACCCTTATGTCTCAAGTTTGTTTTGAATATTAAACCTATATGTCTGATTAAAAAATGAATATTTAAAAATATTCATATCTGTGATAATAAAATTGATTTGTCTTATATAATATATTCAGCTAAAAGCACAATTAGTAACAAGTGTGAGAACACTTCATGTATAAATACGGAGTATCCGGAAATGGAGCAACCCCTTCCATGTTGGAATCTAATTCTGAGTCGTCAGTTTCGCTGTTACATGAACTTTCAGCAAGATTAATGGCAACGCTCTCAATAATACTGTCCATATTACCAACCAGCTCCCACGTTTTGTTTCCAGTTTGATCACGTGAGTAATTGCTCCATTCCAATTGATGTCGTTCACCTGTGACAATGCTGTACTAAGTAGCGCCCTAACCTCTAGCAATTTGAATGTTTTCTCGCCACACAGAGTTTTCATAAGCTTATTGCGTCACTCAATCATCACACTTGCCGAGTATGAGTATGTTCCTCTTTTCTTCTTCTTGCCTTATGCACGATTTGCCTCGCGTAATAACAAATGCGCACTTTTCGCCGTCTGTGAATAGCAACGACCAATAATGAACTGAAGCTTGGTCAGTGTAGATGTGGTACTGCTGTTATAAGCAACCCAATATAAACAAAAGAGGTAACCTCTCTGATATTTTAGAATAATACCTAATCTACAGATGCTTGCAAGGAAAGTAATTTGATTGATATGCTCTGAATGCAAAGAATACATTTTTATTTTTCACCAGGGAGCTAGCTACTAAGTTCAGCAGCCAATTAAATAGGCCTATAAGCCCGTCATGCTGTTGACATGCGGGGTAAGGTAAGCGAAAACAGACTTCAGTTAATTCCTTATAAGTAGAGGGGGAATAAGGAAGTACATTAGTCTTAAGCCATAGTCAAATCCTTTAAAGTTGTCCCTTTGTGAAACATTTGAAATGTGGTTCTCTTGGCAAAGGACAGGAGTAAAACAAAACAGAACTGAAACGAAAGGTGGCTTCCCGTTTGAGACACGTATAAGTAGTTTAAAATTGAAAAAACAAAAAACAAACAGGCATATATGACATAAATTAGGTGTTTTAACTACACTACATTTTTGTGTAGCAAGTTTTCGTCTCTGCCGTACACTTCACCAGGTATACAAAAATCGTCCAGAATGAAGAGGTTTCCAGACGCTATTCCCAGAAAATTCAAAATGTATACGTTTATTTTTCATGTTAATATCTTTAATATATGGTATTTTTTTTCTAAATTATTAAAACCTTTTTGAGAAAAACAACACTTACCTAGTTAAGGGTGGGGAATTTTTTTGAAAAGCTTCGTGTCGCATCCTTAGAACATACTAAACTTAATTACCACGGTCTTTACAGTTTTGGGTTATGCTGTCCACACTCACACACACACGCATTCACTCGCACTCACAGAGAGAGACACACACACACATGACCTTTTCCTAAACTTTTTTTTAAATTCATGGGTCTTCAAAACATGTATTTACGTGAAATTTCGGTATAAATATTTTCGATGGAATATAATACCTTCTCTACTTACTAGGTAAGATTAATAGTTTGAGAAATGCTTCTATGGAAATTAAAATTATTGATATTTACTGTTCAGCTCCCCTGACACATTCCTAATGCATTTTTATGCAAAAACAGCCATCTTGAGGATAAAAGAAAAACTTATTGTTATGGACTATAAATGAAAAGAACTAGGCTAGTGTTGATCTGCATCATGGCAGCAGTTCAATTTTATGATGGTGTAGACTGGTGGAGTTTTCCCAAATTTGCAATGGAGTTGTCACCAAGTTAAAAGAATTTAAGTCGTTGGAAAATTACTAATGGGACCTGTTTCGCCAGCATATGACAGGAACATTTCTCGAACAATCCAGAAGAGCACGGAACCGCTGTGGCGGCTGGAATCCTTCCAAATTCTTGGCATTAAAATTCTCTGTCACAACTCAATCTGCATCGAAAATCTAAACTGTTTCCCAAAAAAATGGCTGTTAAGATTAACGCTGCCAAGACTCTGTGCCAAAGAAACGAAGCTGTCGACCAAGAAACTGCTTATTGCGTCTGCTTTGCCATGCAGTTTATCAACCAGTGATAGACACATTAACTGTCGACTGTATTAGTTCTCTTCTCTACTGTATTTGGGCTTTCCGTTTCAGTTGGCCTTGAACCGAATCGTGAATCAGAGCTAGGGCTGGATAGGTGAAGTCAGACTGAAACATTTAATGCCACAGCTGGGATTTGAACTACGTATCTCCCGGTCTCTAGCCCTTGCTTTACCACTGAGCTACCATGGCAACATGTCGGCATAGAATTGTCATCTCAAAATAACTTCAGATCACCTTGTGGTTTACCGGGAAACATGCGAGTCAGTTGAGAAATGCAATGCTATGCCGGTATGTTGCTATGATTGCTTAGTGGTAGAGCAACCGGATACAGACCCGAGAGTCCTGGTTCGAATCCCGGCTATGGCATTGAATTTTTTTCAGTCTGACTTCACCTATCCAACTCTTGTCCTACACACGGTTTGTGTGAAAAAAAAAAAAACAAGAATTAAATCAAGAGCTAGGACTGCTGTTTGTGGTTGCAGAAGACTTGGATCCTATTCTCGGCACCATCATGGGTGTTTATCTGTGATGCGAGGTCTGTTACATGCAGCCTAGATAACCACTTGGAGATCACTTGAAATGCTACTTTGATGGAAATGTAGTGGTTATGAGTCTTGTAAACCACACTTAACAGTAGTTGACAGGGGTGAAAGTAATTTTCTAAAAATCCTCCTATTGAAATATATTAAATAAATAACAAAATCTCATATAAATACCTAAAAATAGTGTTTCTGATGAAATCTCAGTACCAAACTTTTAATGGAATGCCATTCAACCTCTGCTTATTATAGGTAAGCAGTCGGGAAAGAAAAAAAAATCTTATGTGTTACATTCACATGACTTTCTCTACATCTCTACAGTAAGTTATTGTTAAAAAGCTTATTCTTCTATCTACTTAATACTAATTGAGAAACATTTAGCAGAATTATACACAAGAGATGTTTGAAATTTTTTCTATGTAAAGTTGGGGATAGGGGGGATTTTCTTGATAATCTTTGTTTCGAATCCTTGGAAGATATCGAATTTAAATACCAGTTTGGTATTTAACGGTCTTTTCGTTTTTGAGCTAGCTGCCCACAGGCACACAAACACATACACATGGAAATTCTTCTATTTGTTTGTTTTTTTGTTAAGGAAGTCTCAAAACATACATATCCGGTGAAATGTCGGTATCGAGTGTTAGAGAAAGTATAAATCTGATGTGTTGCATTTCCATGGCTTTCTGTATCTATTCTAAACAAATATTCTTACGAAATGTTATTCTTTTATCTATATCATGCTACTCGACTTAATATTAGGCAGAAATTGTCTTATTACTTGCTTCCTTCTAAACAGTAAGGAAATAAGGGAATACACTAAGCTATAGCAGTCTTTTAAAAGATGGTCATTATGTGAACAACTGAAGTTCGATTCTCTTTGCATTGCCAGTAAAACAAAAGAGATATGAAACGAAAGGTAAGGCCGTTTGAGAAAAATTAGGGCGTTTAAAATTGAATCCAATAACAAGGAGTATCTTGGAAACAGTCAACTCTTCAGCAAAAATGTATATGATATAAACTGTGTCTACATGTTCTGAGCAGTAGATTTTTGTCTATATCTTATGGTTTATCAGTTATGCAAAATTCAGCAAAATTTATCCAGATTGAAGAGGTGTTCAGAAGCCATTCCCAGAAAATTCAAGCTATACATTTTTTTGTGTTGTAAATATCTTTAATATATGATATTTTAATTAAAATCGTGAGAACCATTTCAGAAAGAAAACACCAAATTTTCAAACTTTTTGAAATGTAAAGGGTGGTTTGGGATATTGGAATTTTCTTGAAAATCTTCGCGTCGCATCCTTGGAAGATACTAATATTAAATACCAAGTTTGGTATTTAACTGTCTTTTAGTTTTTGAGATATGCTCTCTACAGACACATACCAACACTCACAAACACACACAGATCTAAAACTATTTTGTTTTGGATTCAAGTGGGCCTCAAAACATATTTACGGCGAAATCTCTGTATTGAATTTTAGGTGGAATTCAATACCCTCTCTATACTCTCTAACTATGTGTAGAGAAGGTAAAAATATAGCATGGCAATTCTAGTTTTCATCTGTGCTTAATAGTTATTGAGGTTATGGTGAACCCAATACACAACAGTGCAAAGAATTGCAATGCTGCTGTTCATTTCGTACTTATCGATCTATGGACTGCAATTCTGGAAATGCTCTGCTGATTACTTCAGAGAAGCGAGCTATCGAACTAGATTCTGGGATGTGTATTGTTTTTAGATTTCCGTGTTACTTCAGAGAATGGCCTCCATAAACAATTCTAATGTAAATCAATGGAGATATGCTGCAAATGAGAATCTGCTCTCTAAAATGCTGCTGTCCTATATTAGACAAACAACTTTGTTATACTCCAGATGTGCAAAACACAATAAGGAGCCCGAAAACTGTTAAACATGTATATTAAGAAAACAAGCTTTAGCTACACAGTCGAACTACACATTCGGCTATGCATAGCTAACTTATTTCTTCCTTTGAATTAATGTTGGTCGGCCATTAATCGCATTCTATGTCATAGATTAGATGGAGAACAAGTTTTATCATATTTTAAATTATTTCTTTGCATCTTTTTCTGTGTCTTTCGCGTTTTATACATTTATTTGAGGGGTTATCCACTCAAAGGTGGAACATTTTAAAACTTCGCGTAAACTCTAATTTATTATAACTTCTTGAAAGTGTCTGGATCAACCACTATTATATTTACATAAAACTGTTATGTACTTTTTATCGCGTATTAAAACTTCCTATTTTTTTTATCGGAACGTCATTTTGCACCAACCCTTAACCACTCCATTTTTACTTTCTCTCCACTTACTATGTACATAGTGTATATAAAAGGTATTGCACTCCACCAAAACATTCGATATCGAGATTTCACCGGAAATATATGTTTTACGGTCCCCTGTATCCAAAAAATATATTTTCAGAAAAAGGTCTGTGTGTGTGTGTCCGTGTGTCCGTGAGTCCGTGTATCTGTTAACACGATAACTCAAAAACGAAAAGTCGGTAAAATACCAAACTTGGTATTTAAGTTTAGTATCTTCCAGGGATGCGACACGAAGATTTTGAGAAAAATCCCTCCACCCCCAACTACCCTTTACATGGAACATTTTTCGAAAATTTTGGTTTTCTAAAAAATTGTTCTAACGATTATGATTAAAATATCGTATATTAAAGATATTTACCTGACAAATAAAATGTATATTTTGAATTTTCTGGGAATAGCCTCTGAAGACTCCTTCATTCTAGATCAACTTTACGGAATTTTGCATAACTGCTAAACCGTAAGAGATGAACAAAAATATGTCGGACATAAAATGTAGAGCACATTAAAACACACAATTTATGTTGTATACATTTTTTTCGTGGAGTTGATTGTTTTTGAGTTATTCCTTTGTTTTTGATTTCACCTTTAAGAAACATACTTTCCTTATACAGGAATTTGTGAACTCCTGTTCATACAAGCAAAGGAACTTCAGTCACATAGCAACCAGCTTTTGACTATCACTTTAACCTATGGTACTACCTTATTTCGCTTCTAATTACATAGAAGCAAGTAATAAGAGTAGTTCTGCTAATTTTTTCTCGATTAGCATGAAGTAAATAGAAGCCTAAGCATTTTAATAATAATTTGTTGCAGATATAGAGAAAGTCATATGAATGGAATACGTCAAATTTTCTCTTTAATTTCTTAATTTACTTATCTTTTAATATACCTATATAACACAGTCTACCCATTGATGCTGCCATACTTATCCTGCTATAGATGTAGAAGTTTATTTTTATCTACTTTTTGGAGGTATAACAAACCAATCCATAGCTACCCCCGGTTTTTGGGACATTTTTTGCATACTGTTATTTAATAATTTTATCGCTTTATCCACTAGATACAATTCGAAAACTTCGAAAATCTATTGATTTGTTTCTTTTTTTAAATTGTGTTTTGTGTCTTTAAAGTTCAAATAGTTTTTCCCCCTCTTCAAGAGTAATGTTTTCGAACATTCGTTTAATACTTCTTTAGAAATATTTTATAATGACCACATCGTTTAATTTTTTATTCGTATTTAATTTTAGTTATAATTCTTTATTCACTGAGTTTAATTTAAGCTCCCTTTTTAATTAATCGTTTTGTCTAAAACAATGTTTGTGGTTTTTTAATCATGAGTAAATGTAATGTATATACTAAGTTACTTTCCTGGGCTTCAAATTGCATTGAATGCCTCTGCGGGTGATTATAATTCTAAATCCAGAGATATGGTCTGAAAGACTCTGTGTTCATGTTAAAAACAAAAAGAAAACCCAGCAATTAGTACCAATAATGAAATTAGCCTACACCATTGCTGACGACTAATTTTCTCTAAAAGCCAAAGCCACCGAAGAATCTTGGTTGTTTCAGACACATTCACTCATTGATTTTTCTCTTGTATCTATATCCCTCTTCTTACAGCAATACTATAACTTATGTTGAAGTTTAAATAACGAACTGATTTCATTTACAATTTTGAAATTATTTTCTAGTTTAGGTTTATTTTGTACTTATATTTGACACAAATGGTGTTTCGGCAGAATTGCTGTACGGGGTACATTGGCTTTTATTGAAATTATATAGGTGTACTTCAATGTTTAATAAAAACATTATTTGTCACTCTATTCTCTTTTGTGTCTATTTTTCCTATATTTTTACTTTCTCTAGCCCCATATGTACAATGTACATAGGGATAGAGAAGGTATTGTAATGCACCCAAAAATTCGATACCGAGATTTCACCGGAAATACATGTTTTGCGTTCCCCTGAATCCAAAAAAAGCATTTTTGGAAAAAGGTCCGTGTGTGGTGTGCGTGTGCGTGTGTCTGTGTGCCTGTGGACAGCATAGCTCAAAAACGAAAAGACGTTAAATACCAAACTTGGTGTTTAAATTTGATATCTTTCAAAGATGCGACACGAAGATTTTCAAGAAAATCCCCCCACCCCCAACTACCCTTTACATGGAACTTTTTTCAAAAAGTTTGATTTTCTCAAAAATGGCTCTAACAATTTTGATTAAAATATTGTATATTAAAGATATTTACCTGACATATAATACGTATATCTTGAATTTTCTGGAAATAGCCTCTGAAGACTACTTTATTCTGGAAGAATTTTGGACAACTGCTAAACCGTAAGAGATGTACAAAAACTTAACACAAAAAAATGTAGAGCACATTAAAACACACAATTTATGTTATACACATTTTTTCGAGGAGTTGATCGTTTTTGTGATATTCCTTGCTTTTGGTTTCAGCTTTGAAAAACTTATACTTTTCTCATACAGGAATTTGTCAATTCGTGTCCATACAAACAAAGGAACTTCAGTCACATAGTAACCAGCTTTTGTCTTCACTTTAACCTATAATACTCTCACATTTTGCTTCTACTTACAAGGAAACAAGTAATAAGACTATTTCTGCTAATGTTCATCTCGATTAGCATGGTGTTGAAAGAAGAATTATCTTTCGTATGAAGTTTGTAGAGTAGCTAGAGAAAGTCATGTGAGTGTAACACATCAGATTTTTATGTTTAAACTCATATTATTATAAAGGTGCGTATCATTGTCGACCTCCGTGGTTAAGGGGTAACAGCCAGCTTCTGGTTCCCAAGATCGCGGGTTCAAACCCGGCGAGGGTGATGTATTTAATTCGGGCGTAAAAATCCTAAACATGATTTCCTTCAGAAGGGAAATAAATTCGTTGTTCCCTTGTCGTAGATTGACGGCACGTAAAATAACCTTAAGCCTGATAAAGAGACTCTGAGAAAAATTAAGCAGTCTTCATTTCATCCATAAATAAAACTCGATTTCAATTTACACGTAATTTAGTTAAATATTGGAACTAAGAACACATGCATGAATCCACATGGATACTCACAGACCTAAACTGACAGTTTGATAGTGTTTAACGCCCGCTTTTACACTTGTAACACCACAGGCGATGAACTGGTGGAATGAAGGTGGAGAAACCGCTTTGTCCCCCACAAATGCGGTCGCTTGGGATCGAACCCGGTCTAGTTGAGAAGCAAGTGGTCCTGACAGTGTGCACAGTTGTATCAATCACTCTTTAACAATAAATGAGATCATGAGCGAAATGAAGACATAGGAAGAATTGAGAATAAAATAAATCATGTAGTATATTAACCAATATCAAGAAAATCGGTTCCCTAAGTCAAACGTATGGCCGGAAATATGATACTCATTCTTGAACTACAGACCATGAGGGAAAATATCACTGCGAAAATATGGGTGCAGTATATTATGTAAATCTGATAGGAAACCTGTTAGAATATTATGACATGACGACCAATTAATGTATCATGAAGAATGTAGTTAGTTAACTGGTTTAGGTTTATTTCTGAATTTTCACTCATCCTCGGTAGACTTGAAGCTGTCAGTTCACGTAGCACCATTTCATATCGTTCACTTACTCATCGTTCCAGATACCTGGTGAAAGGACGGAGCTTAAAAAAGAAAAAGAAGTAGCAGCTTGTATATTACTTTCATTTTAAAATTTCCCACTCAGGGTAATTTAAACAGAAACAGATGCATTTGTACATAGATGTGATTTGTATGTCAACCATTGACAGCTAGTATCATGTATGTGGTCTACAGGCAACAGGACTGGCTGTGAGGTCTTTTTTGTGGACATCCGACACACTCAAAGAAGAAGCCAAATCGGGACTACCATTAGCAATCAGACCACTCTTAATGCATTTCAGCCCAGCGGTGATCCTTATGACTCATTTTTTCTTTCTTTCTTTAGCTGTACAATTTACATAGTAGATAAGATAATGTAGGTATTGTATTCTACCCAAAATTTCGATACCGAGATTTCACCGGAAATATATGTTTTGAGACCCCCTGAATCTAAAAAAAAAGCAAATTTCAAATATCAAACTTGATATTTAAGTTTAGTATCTTCCAAAGATGCGAGATCCAAGATTTTCATGAAATCCCCCACCCCCAAATACCCTTTAAATAGGACATTTTTCAAAAAATTTGATTCTTTGAAAAATGGCTCTAATAATTTTAGTTAAAATGCCGCATGTTTAAGATATTTTCATGGCAAATGAAATGCTTATCTTGAATTTTCTGGGAATAGCCTCTGAAGACCTCTTCATTCTGGAAGACCTTGTAAACCTTAAGAGATAGACATTTACTACACAAAAATGTAGATCGCATTATAACACAATTTATGTCATTTTTTATGGAGTTAACTGTTTCGAGGTTTCCTTCTCATTGGTTTCAATTTTAAAGGACTTAAATTTTCTCAAGCGGGAAGCCGGGAATGCAATGGGAAACGAATTTTAATTGCTTTACATGAGCTTTTAAAGGACATGACTATCGCTGTAGCCTACTATGTCCACTTATTTCTCTCCCACTTACAAGGACACAAGTAATAAGACCAATTCTGTTAATCGATTAGCAGATAAAATAATAATCGTTTGTAAGTAAAGGTTGATTGTGGGACAGCTAGAGAAAGTCATGAGAATAAAACATATGTTTGTGTTTGTTTTATTTTGTTTTTGTTTCATATACAATCCTGGCGTGCAAATAGTTTTGAAAGTTTACAATCATTTGATAGCTAAGGTAATGATCATAATATTTCTGCGCAAAGTATGTGCTAGACTTGTAGATTGTATTATCCAAAATTGAGTTCAGTTTTTTACTTTCTCTACACGTACTATGTACATAGTGTATAGAGAAGGTGTTGCATTGCACCCGAAAATTCGATACCGAGATTTCATCAGAAATACATGTTTTGGGCCCCCCTGAATCCAAAAAAAGGATTTTTGGAAAAAGGTCCGTGTGTGTACGTGTGTCTGTGGACAGCATAGCTCAAAAACGAAAACACCGTTGAATACCAAACTTAGTATTTAAGTTTGGAATCTTCCAAAGGATGCGACACGAAGATTTTCAAGAAAATCCCCCCACTCCAACTACCCTTTACATGAAACTTTTTTCGAACATTTTGATTTTCTTAAAAATGGCTTTAACGATTTTGATTAAAATGTCGTATATTAAATATATTTACCTGACAAATAAAATGTATATCTTGAATTTTCTGGGAATAGCCTCTTAAGACTACTTTATTCTGGTTGAATTTCACGGAATTTTGCATAACTGATAAACTGTAAGAGATGGGCAAAAACTTAACAGACAAAAAATGTAGAGCCCATTAAAACACACAATTTATGTTATATACATTTTTTTTCGTGGAGTTGATCGTTTTTGACATATTCCTTGTTTTTGGTTTCAGCTATGAAAAACATAATTTTCTGATACAGGACTTGGTGAACTCGTGTCCATACAAACAAAGGAACTTCAGTCACATAGTCATTTGTTGAGCCTAAAGCTTTTGCCCTCAGCCCGCTAACGATGAAGCATTGTGTGTCTGAGGGCCAACACGTATTCACCCGTGATCAGGTCGGTAACATGTGTCCACTTTGTAATAACCGCCGGTGCATCCATGTGAAGTCCATATCTTCCCCTTCCACGGTCAGAAACGACTCTGGTCAAAATTTCTCCTCAGCGGCTGCTGACCCTTCTGCACCGCTAGTATCATGTACTTTCCAAATGTGGTGCTTATTTTAGGGATTCTGTTGTACATTTTTAAATTCAAGCATCTCTTGAACAATTTAATAGGAGCTGAGCTTAACTTCTAGTTACCAATGGTACCATATCAATTGGGAATTGATTCCCTACGACCCGCCTGCGGTGCCATTAGTAGTTAAAGCGGGCGTTAAACACTACCAAAAAAAAAAAAAAATCCCTACGACGTCTTTTGTTTAGAGCTCTGTTTTCTTCCAGAGATGCTTTCATTACTTATTTCTTGTTCTATTTTCTTTTGCCTATCTTCTAGAACCAATCGCTGGGATTCCATACATCATTAAAATCTAATTATATTGATACCAAGTGAACTGTTGGCGTTATTTGTTAATGAATTAAAAGTTTGTGATAACGTAATTTAATATATCCTATGATTGATATCAAAGTCATACTTTAATAAAATGTTACTTAAATACTTACACTTTTATATCCTTACAGTTAACAAGATAATTAACAATTCAAATTTAGTATTTTTCTTTTTTTTTAATGCGAAGATGTTGCGCGTTGGTTTTCTTCCGTATGAGGATTCTAGTCTGCCAAGATGTAGCGTCCATCGAGCCTTTATATTCTCTCTTCATTCATAAGTGAAAACTCGAAGCTACCTCTTGTTCATTACTTCTTCATTTTCAAGGATAAGCTTTAATTAAGATTAAGAAAATAAACATTTCAATTCATTGAGCATCCCAGCATTTGAATCTCCCGTCATATTTTCAATGGCTGTTCAAAACTCGCGCCTGTGGCCGACTGGCTAGATCATTCGCCTCTCACCAAAGTTCAATCCCAGGTGACCACATGTGGGATGTGTGGTGGATAAAGCGGCGCAGGAGCAAGTTTTCTGCGGGTTCTCTGGTTTCCTCCGCCACCGCATTCCACAAGTACTGCATTTGCATTCCATTTATCATCATTGTCATCGCCTGTGGTACCGTCTGCAGTAAAAGCGGGCATTAAACAGTAGTACATACAACAAAAAAAAAAAAAAAAAAAAAAAAACGGATGGCCGTGTTTCTTCCTCCGAACTTAGAAAAGACGCTTTGAAAATAGTCCATACCTATTTCATTTTGTCATCGGAGGAAACATTCGTTAACATAAATCTTCTTGTGACTGTGGCAAAGAAAATATTCTCCTTTAGCTTATTTAATACTGAAATTATCATATTTAGAGTCTTGCAGTGCGTTAATACTAGGATTTGACATTTGAGAACTGTGTTATGGATAATGCGAATTTGGCATACTATAAAAATAGGTAGATGAAAAAAATCGTGCATGTTATACTGTTTCAGCTTATAGGCATTATTTTAAAAAGAATTTACAAAAATGTAGAGCACGTTAAAACACACAATTTATGTTATATATTTTTTTTCGGGGAGTTCATCGTTTTTGAGACATTCCTTGTTTTTGGTTTCAGCTTTGAAAAACACACACTTCTCATACAGGAATTTGTCAACTCCTGTCCGGACAAATAAAGGAACTTCAGTCACATAGCAACCAGCTTTTGACTATCACTTTAACCTATGGTACTCCCTTATTTCGCTTCATCTTACAAGGAAGCAAGTAATAAGATTATTTCTGCTATTTTTTTTTTCTCGATTAGCATGAAATAAACAGAAGCATCAGCTTTTAATAATAAATTGTTGCAGAGCTGTAGAGAAAGTCATGTGAATGGAACACATCAGATGTTTGATTTTCTTTAAACACACATTCACACTCACATACATACTTCCAGACTCTGTGGGGGATAGGGAATACTTCTGATTAAAGAAGAATTCCCCGCCCCAGCCGGGAATTGAACCCAGAACCTCCGGATGAGAAGTCAGCACGCTGACCACTCGATCATGGAGGCAGTCTGTAAGCATATTTGTATAGCTTTTAATTGTATTAATTGTAAAAGGAAGTTATAGTATATTTACCTTGAAGGTGAGGAATGTGTTGTAAACAGTGGGCGATGGCAACATCACCTGCAGAAGCAAGTATCAATTGCAGACCCCACATGACGTAGCGTTTTCGGTTGTACAGCAGGTGGGGCGAAGGTTAGGAGGAAGGAGACGTGGGAGCGGATCCGGAGGCGGCACTCGTCCCGGGGGCGGCAACAACAGCAGGAAGAGGAAGAAGAGGTGTGGGTGAGGCGGCCATGTTGTCTGCCACTGCCGCCTCCCCAGAATCAACAGCAGCAAGAGCAACAACAGGCTCAACCCACAACATCTCTTCAGCTCCCGTCCCCGGCAGATCTTGGCAACAAGTCCTCTTCTGCACCAGTTCTGGTGAAACAGGCTTCCAGCACGCCGAGCGCCAACGCCAGCACGTCCAGGGTGAGTACTCTCTTCCAGTTTGCCTTCTAGTTCATTCTAGAGGAGTTCTGTACTTTAGCAATGTGCATGTTCCAGTTAACTTAAAAAGATTAGGAAGCACTACGCGCTCTTCAGCAGGTATTTGTCATATTAAGCAGATAGTTTCAATATTTTTTCAGTATCTCAAGTGTTGGCTATCTTGCTTTTTCAAGACATAACATTAATGATCTCGGATTAGAATCAAGGACATTTCAAGGGTAGTTCTGACAATGATTTAATTCACAATTGATTAACTGGCTAATTTTCAGTTACCAAAAGCAGCAAGCTTCCTTTTGGAAGTATTCAATATAGAGAAGTGTTCTTGATATATACTACATTCCCACAAATTTGTACCAAGAGATTGATAATTTCTGTACACAAATTCGTACTAAGGTATTTCTAATATCTAGCCCATATATCAGGTAATTCCTTTAAAGGTTTTTATAGTACGTGCTGAACAAGCTCATTTGTCTATCCAATAAGCAGACAATATGCCGTTACCTAGTGATTTAGCCAATAATGAAAGAAGACGATTGGAAGTGGAGAACACGAATTTTTGGTTGGTAATGTGGTAATGAGAGTATGGGACCGATTATATTAAAACCCCAAATAAGCCCCTATTCATTTTTTTTCGTAGATAGGCAGTAAAATAGATGTGTTGCATTATGTCGAATTGAGGTTATGAAGATTATAACTCCTGAATTAATTATTCTTGGAGCGATGGCTCTTATTTTAAGTATGAAAGAAATGTCTGCTAGTCTATTTGGGTGTCGGGCATGAATTTGAACCATATAAATGATGAATTCTTAGTTAATGTTGGCCAGGCTACTCTGAAAGCAATATGTTATCGGCAGCCAAAATGGTGGATAGCGGGGCTACAACCGGGTTTATCAAAAATTGGTTTCAACAATATTTAGCAAAGGGATAAGGAAAAGTAAACAGATGACTATGCGATATAAAACAAGAAGAATGTATAAAAAAATCGTCATTGGAGCTACAAAATCAAATAAAAATGGGCGAGATAAAGAAACATATTTTAGAATTTGGTATAAAACACAGGATAGAAATAGCAGATTGCGTGAGATGAAGGATGTTAAGAAAAACATTATTGCCGTAGTACTTTTAGCCTCGAACAGACGGAGGACAGTGTGCTGGGACTTGATTCTAATCAGGCAAAATTGTCAAGCTTGGACACATACTTAATGGAAGTCTGAAGAATGAATGGAATGCAGCTTGCGTAAACACAGATAAGCGGTATTACGTCATCACTCCCTGTGCATGACGTGTACAGTTCGACAATACTCGATTGCAGCAGTTTAGTCTTTTACTGTAGACGGGTTTGAATTAAATCAAAATACAAACAACGCTGCGCGCACTCTTACGCTCACAACAATTTTTAAAAACTTTGACTATCGCTTTAGCCTAGTGCATTCTCTTATTTTGCTTTCTACTTATGAGGAACTAAGTAATAGGACCAAGATGAACTAGTTAGAAGAATAAGCTTTTTAAGAATATTATTTTTACAGAGATATAGACAAAGTTATGTATATGGAACACATCAGATTATTGATATTTAAGATCTTATCAGGAAAGATTTATTTACATTGTTCCTATAAACTGGAAGAAAAAATAAATAAACTACACCTATTTTTATTTCTATTTTCCCAATTATCTTATATATAACATTTTAGTTGACTTTCCGAGAGAAAAAATATATTTTCATCAGAAACCTCATTAAAGTATACTTTAATACAAGTCATTACATCTTCTAACCCTAACCAGAAAATGACGTCACATTAAAAACAGTTTTGGTCGAATAGTGCAGGCAGTTAGTAAGAATAACACTCTCCTGTCATTACTTTGATATAACATTCAGCAAACAGCGAGCTTATCGAGAATGATTTTCTAATCTCCTATTCGTGTCTGTCATTGTAAAGTATTTATTTTGTTGATAAATCGCTTAGCAACTAGCTTAGGTACCTATCTGTGTGAAGGGACTCAATTACGATCTTAAATTGCCAGTGACGTTCAGCACAGATTAAATAATTTTCCAAACCCGAATTAAGGTATTTAAAGTAATGCAACTAGAAAAGTCAGTTTATGTGCTTCAGTTGTTTGAGCATAGAGAAATAAATAAGTTATAAACTCAGTTATAAAGTAAATAACAAGCTTGAACTAAAATCTACGTTTATTCACGGCCATGGTCTTACTCAATCGGAATAAGTCAATGGTTTCTGGGTTTGTGTGTTATGCCATGTGCTTTATAATATATTTAAAACGTCGTTGCAGAATTATATTTTCATTCGATTTTGCATGTTTGGCAGCACTCATAATCTTGTTTCATTTGCAAAATATTCAGATAACAAATAACATCAGTTTAGAAACATTTTAACGTGAAAACAGACAATGGTGAATCGGTTTGCAACGGGGAATAGTTAAGTAAAAAAGAAATAAAGCTCTAGCCTACCAATTAAATCAAACTTTAGCCGAAAATTCGATTTGAAGAGGCTTTTAGAACATCAAACTGCGATATGAGTTTCAGCAAAACAAAGCTTCAAGTCAGCCGTGATTGCGTGGCTATAAATGGCTAGCATCATAACCGACATTAATTTTAAATCTGCTAACGTGGAATAGCTATCTAAGGAATAGAAATATTTCGTCCAGCTCGTTGCCTTATTTATATTATAACGCTGTCTAATTTTTACTGACCTCTCCAAATGCTTTGTGGCTTCATTAATGTCATCTTGTTCAATTCTTCATTGTCATTTCATTCAGTTCTCGCGACTTAGCGCCTGGAAAAGGTACGAATGACCAAGCTCACTCGCTGGGAATCGAACACCTCTCTTGTCTTCTGCAGTAGCACATTTTAGAAGCCTTTACAAACTCTCTTAGAGAATATCAATGTTGTCTTAAAAAAAAAAAAAACACTCTCGACGAACTCACTGCCGAACACATTGTTTTATAGCTTATGGAAATGTTCATATAACATTCTAAAATGTTTTGCATGCGGAGCAAAAGATCT
This sequence comes from Hymenopus coronatus, assembly GCA_030762935.1. Lineage (NCBI taxonomy): Eukaryota > Metazoa > Arthropoda > Insecta > Mantodea > Hymenopodidae > Hymenopus > Hymenopus coronatus. The sequence goes on from CM060886.1 coordinate 53,390,424, forward strand.
GAGCTAAGATGTCACTGTCGCTTTGAGGTATTCATCAGTTAGGAAATCTTTTCCATCCAAATAGTCATGTACGGTGTCCAAAGTGAAACATCGGTTTTTCTGAATTCTTTTATCAACATTTGCTTTCAACTTCTCCATAACGTTTGATGAACGTCCACTCCGATCTTTATCATGCACACTGGTTCCTCCTTGATTACTCGTAAATTATGCCCCAATTCCTCACTGAAGACCATTTCGTTGCATTATCACTATACACTTGCGCTATTTGCTTATAAAATTCGATTGGAAAAACATTTTGTGCATTCAAAAAATGGAACAAGATCTTTGGCGGTAGAAAAATATAACATCGGCATTGAAAAACTAGTACCGCGTGACAATAAATACCTAGATAACAATGATGATTACGTTGAGAAACTTTGTAAATAAAGTTTTGTGTTGATAATTTCGTCATTATTTAGTAATGCCAAATCGACTGGTACTTTCTGGATGGTCCTCATATTTTACCAGTGAGGTAACGGTAGGCAACCAATATTGGTTGAATTATTCCCCTGTTATTCGATAATAGAATGTTATAGTAAAAGTGTAATAAGGGCATCTATATGTAAATTTAATAATAATAAGAAGAAGAAGAAGAAGAATATTCCTTATACAAATAAGAGATCGCAATTGTTTGAACAATGCAAAAAAGTTGCACCTGAGTAAGTTATCTATAAGAAGTTGAGAGATTATGCAGTTACTATTTACCGAGAGCTAGCTGTTTTCTCAGTCTGAGCTATGGACTGCACGTCCATGAGAAGCTCATTAATATTCTAATGTCAGTTCAATGTTGTTTCGCTTGCTGCCCTCATTACACTTATCCTAATATGGTGGACCGCTTTTGCAAAATTACTACGTTTATCCCTCATCTGCTTGTTTCTAACCTCAATGAAACAGCCCAACCTCGCCATGTATAAATTAATTTTGGTCTCTTGCAATTTGGAAAGTTCTGTTTACCACATACATATTTGTTTACTTACCTCCTAGTTTTCGGAAGATGACTTACAACTGTGAACATAGTGTCACTAGTCGCCCTTCGTGGTGAAATAAGGCTGGCCCCGGTAGAGCGTTTGTCTATCAAACTAGGGTTCCTGGGTTCGATTCCCAGCTGGGGTATGGCATTTTTCTCTAAACAAGATCAATGTCATTCTCTCAGAGTCTGGAAATGGGTGCGCGACTGTGCCTGAAGGCAGTTAAAACAAACAAAAAAAAAAAAAAAAAGAGAATAATAACAAAATAAATACCGGTCCCCGTAGCCGCGCTCGCTAAAGTGTCTCGCTTTGGTGCTTCGCGGCGCACGGGATCGTGGGTTCGAGTCCCGCCTTGGGCATGGGTTTTTCTGTGTTTGTAAATGTGTTTGTGTATGTATATGTAAAAAGGAAAAACGAAGGAAATTTAGAAACTAGAAAAAAGAGGTAAAAAGGAATACAGCGCCGGAGTCCTGACAAGCCTCCGGGGCTGTATTTTTATATAAATAAAAAAAATGGTTGCCACGCTATCCTCATATACCCAAGGTCGCGGGTTCAAACCCGGCGTAGAACGATGGATTTTTTTTTTCGGGCGTAAAAATCCTCAGCATTGTTTTTTTTTCGGAAGGGAAGTAAAGCCGTTGGTCCCATGTCGTAGATTTACGGCACGCAAAAGAACTTCAAGCCTGATAAAAGAGGCCTGTGAGCTAAATTAAGCGGTCTTTCCCGCCCAATATAGAATGGGACGCTGAGAACGCAGCAGCTAAAAAGCGTTCCTAAAGAAAACTCCATTTACATTTACTGCCACTAACAGCTGGAAATATTATTCTTAAACTCTTCCTTGTCTGCAAGATCGTGTATACGTCACAACTTCATTCCACTAAACAAATATAATGTGTTCCATTCACATATTTTCTCTACTTAATCCGCAACAATTTATTTTTACAAAAGGGTGTTCTTCCATCAATTCCATATTAATAAAAAATAACATTAACAGAAATAGTTTTAGTACTAATTTTCTAGTAGGTACAAGAGAAACAAGGGAATACACTAGGCTAAAGCGATAGTCAAGCCTTTTAAAAACTGGTCGTTAAGTGATGACTTTACATGCTCAGGAGTAAAAAAACATAGGAACGAATGACGACTTCCCGTATGAGAAATGTATAAGTACTGGAAATTTGAACTAATAAAAGGAATATCCCGGAAATAGTTTAACTCCACAAATTAAAAAAAAAAAAAAAAGACTATTGGACATACATTGTATGTTTTAAAAAGATCTACATTTTCGTGTAGTAATAGGTACTTTATGTATCTCTTAAGCCATCCAGAATGAAGAGGTCTTTAGAGATTATTTCAATAATTTAGACACATATTGTATTTGTGAGATAAATATTTTATACACTTTCATATTTTAATCAAAACCGTCAGAGCCATTTTTGAGAAAATCGAACATTTCGAGAAAAAATTACTTCATGCAAAAGGTAGTTTGGATTGGAAGGGATTCTGTTAAACGTCTTAGTGTCGCATCTTTGGAAGATCTTGAACTTAAATAGGAAGTTCAGAATTTCACAGACCACGGACGTTTTTCTAAAATATTTTTGTATTTATTCAAGGGCTCTCAACATTAATTTGCGGTATAAAATTTTTGAGTGGAGTGCAATATCCTCTCTACATACTATTTACATTATGTTTGGAAGAGAAAGCAATATTAAAATTGAGGGATGGGGAAGGGAGGGTCATGTTGTGAATTAAGTTGTTTCATCATATTGAATAGTTTCTCCACTCTATTTACTTGGTAAGTACTTGCTGAATTTAAATGTAATGAACTGCAATATACGGAAAACTTTTTTTTTCCTGGATTGTGTAGTCTATTTCCGACCGCGAACTTGAGAAAGTTTCATCAAAGCTTGCCACGCTGGTTAGCAAGATGGGTCGAGCGCTTGTTATAGGTAAATTCATGCTCACAGCTTTCTTTTCCCTCATTCATGGTATTAGAGAACAACTATTTCTGACATTCTGGTGGTTATTTGTGGACTTTAATGAAAACTTGATATCACTATATATTTACAGTTTTTGTTTTGCAACGTTTTGATTAGTGTTTCAGAATACTTCTATAATAATTATTCTAATCCATTTTAAGTATATCTGCTAGGTCTCAAGTTAGAATTTTGCTGAGATGAGCTCCCTCGATAAAGTTTTGCAGGGGTTTGCCCTCGTATACACTGATAAACGTTCGGTAGCTTCTGGTTTTTAGGCCTCGACTTAGCACTTGATAATCATCACCACTTCATTTATAATTTTGTTTATTGTGTCATTTATATATCCCTTTTAGCATCTAAGGTCATATTGGGGGGGCATTAAAAACAACTCGTTTTCTGTGGGTTCTTTACGTTGGGTTTAAATCGTTGTTTTCCTCAAACACACACACACACATTAACTCTCACAAACATACTTTTAAACTCTGTGGGAGATAGGAAATAATTGTGCTTAAAGAAAAATTCCCCGCCCCAGCCAGGAATGGAACCCGGAACCACCCACGCTTCAAACCACATCACAGAAGAATGGTGCTACATGAAATAAAATAATAATTAAGAAACGACATGTTCCAGCCTAAGTCTAAGGTATTTCCTTGACATGTGTAGTCTGAGGAAAACCTGAAAAAAATACTCAGTCCTGGGGGAGGATTTAGACAATATTTGAAACGCAGATCACCCGTTCACGAGTCTGCGCCATAACGACCTCGCCTACTAATTTAGGCTATCACCACTTCATGTATCATATTTATAAATCTGAGAAGTTCTAGATTGGGGAGCAATAAATCACACAAACGGAAGCAGTTAACAAGATGTCGTTTAATTTCAACTTAGTATTGTTCGTATATTCCAAACAAAAGCCTTGTGCTCCAGGAAAGAGAAGCTTTGAGATATAATTATAATATCGTTCCTGATGAGTATCACATCTCAGAAAAAAATGTGTTTTTTCTTTCCCTTTTCTTTTTTGTATACTTGACAAATTTTGTATCTCACAGAGCCGTTTTTCATCCTCGCTGTACTTTGCAGGCCTACTGCTGTCATTTCTCATTAACTGAAATATTATTAAGAAAAGCAGGAAGCGAAGGTGAATCTTTTAACGCGTTTTTTAATTGCATGAGAAATATGTATATGCTACTAACTTTTCCTGGATTTCATTTTTACTTTCTCTACAGTTACTATGTACATAGTGTATAGAGAAGGTATTGCTATCCACCCAAAAATTTGATACTGAGATTTCATCAGAAATACACGTTTTAAGAGCCCCTCTTTCCTGTTTTAGAAAAAATGGCCTGTGAACACGATAACTTAAAAACGAAGAGTTTGTAAAATACCAGACTTGATATTTAAGTTTAATATTATCTTCCAAGGATGCGATACGAAGATTTTGAGGAAGATCCCCCCACCCCAAACTACATGGAAAAATTTTCGAAAATGTTGATTTTCTCAAAAATGGCTGTAACGATTTTGATTAAAATACCGTATACAAAAGACATTTACACGGCAAATAAATCGTATATCTTGAATTTTCTGGGATTAGCCTCTGAAAGCCTTAGGATGGATTTTGTTGAATTTTGCATAATTAGTAAGCCGTAAGAGATAAACAAAAACTTATTATACAAAAAATGTAGGTCTCATATTCAAAAGGTCGTGAGTTCGGATCTCGCTTAGGATGAGTTGCCCGGATAAGGCTTTTTGCGGGGTTTTCCCTTATCCTGAGAAGGCGAATGTCGAGTAACCTTAAGTTACATGGACCCGAGATCATTTGAGCATCATTTCATCAATTTCATTCATGGTCCGATATGACCAACCAGGTTAAAGGACGTTAAGCCACAAAAAAAAAAAATGTAGATCTCGTTAAAACACAAAATTTATGCCATATACATTTTTTTTTTCTGACGGCTGACCATTTATGAGATGTATCAGTTTTAAAACCCTTAAAACCTTTCACAAACGGGAATTGGTGAAGTCCTGGTAATGCATAGGAACGGATTTGATCACATGACGACCAACTTTTAAAGTAATTTTAGCCTAGTGTATTCCTATATTTATTTTCTGCTTACAAAGAAATATTTCTGCTAATATTTATCTCGATTAGAATGAAGTAGATATAAGGTTAAGCTTTTTAACAGTCAAGTAGAGAAAGTCATGTGAATGAAACATCAGATTTTTTGGACTAAAATAGATAATTACGGAATCCACTCTAAGACTCACAGTTCTGTATTACCCGCATAACACATTCAGAGCACATATGTTCATTATGTGATAACTGCTCAGTTTCAGTAAACTGGTTGGTTTCTTTTTCCAAATGACTGTGATATATATACACACATAAGCGCATTTTAAAAGTAATAATTTAAAAACAGATTCACTCTATTTTCCACTGTTAGACTGCGTGTTGCGGTCAGGGGCCAATGAGAGCGTTCTCTGCGGCCATGTGTTGAAGACTGTCTCTTATTTCGGGAGAAGTATAATACCTACCGAGTTCAGATTTGTTCTATACTTAAACTTAAGTGCATGAAAACATATGCGTAAGCTTTTACGACCAGTGTCCGCAGTTTTAGGACGGACAATACTTATAATTTGAGCCTAATAATAGAAAACATTAATTTGTCAAATTGCTCTATTGTTTCTCGCAATATTCCCTTCATGATCAATACACTTTGCATGCGTTCGAATCATTTGTCATAGCATTTTTTCAATCTGCCTGCGACACCACCAAAGGATGATTTTTGAACGCATCAACGGCTTCTTCTGCCAACGAAACACGTTGTCCACACAGTTTATTCTTGATGTTCGGGTACAAAAAGAAGTCATAACTGCACGGCGGATGAGTCTTTATTTCGAGATTTTAGGTTCGTGAGCGCTCGCATTGTCTTGATGAAGAAGGAGCCGATGGTACTTGTTTGATTTCCTTATCTCACCGAAGAATTCTGGAACACAAATGCTGTGTACCATTCAGGATTGACCGTTTTACGTTCCTTTAAAGGCAGTTTTTCTGAAAATCAGGCGACCATTTATTTCGCAGACTTCGAGTTAGAACACCTTTTATTGGACTTGCTTCATCTTGAACCACCCTTACAGTCGACTGCTATTTATGTTCCGGCTCATTTGTGTAGCTCTATTATTCGTCACCTGTTACAGTCTTATGTACGTCTTTTGAATCCCCACTATTGTATTTCTTGAGCATTTGTGTGCACTGATCTACGCGAGGATCCTTTTGATATTCTGTCAAATTATGTGGGATCCAACGAGAGCAAACCTTTATGATGGCTAAATATAAGGCAATATTTCACATATGTTGGTGGAACTAATGCCAGTATGTGGCATGACGATCTTACAGGATCAATTTTTGCGCAGTTTCAATGTTTTCTGACACAACTGATTTTGGTTGACCTTCGCGAATTTCGTCAATGAGCGAACGGCGGCCACGATTAAACTCGTTATACCTGCGTTTCACAGTGGCAAAGGGTGGAGCTTCATCGCCAAATGTAGTAGTAAGTTGATCATTGAACTCTTGTCTTGATAATACACGTCAAAATCACAATAAATCATCGCATGAACATTTTCACGAGTTAATTCAATCTTTTCGCGGAGACACAATTTTAAAGTCACTGCAACCAACACGCATTTCGCTCTGTTCATAAAATGTCTGAAATTGGTTAAGGTCAACAATGCCAAACTTTCTAGTAAAAATACCAGATGGCACTTACGGTAATCAGTGTTGCCAAGGGTCAAAATATAAATAGTGACCCTCGTATATTCTAACATTCCCTTGTTGTTTTGCCACGGCCTGAAGGTTAGAACATTCTGATCTGACATTTCATCTGTCTGTGAGAGACATCCTAAGAAGTGTTGTCGTCATCACACCGCTTCATTCTGAGGAATCAAAGACATGATAAAATAGGCTTTGTGACTCTGTGAGCGGAGTCAATGGAAAGGGTTAAGTTATTGCTTCATGAAGTTACGGAATTGAGAACGAATGGAAATCCAGGCTTGCATCCTTCATCTGTATTTAAGTTGTTAATATGCTCAAATGCCATTTACAAATGCTGGCCTTAAAATCCCATATTCTTCACATGACATTGCGAGAAACATCACTATAAAATAGCTGTTTTCATCCACGTGAGTTTCTCTACCCCTCTACAGTTTACTTTTGTATAGCTTTTATTTACTATTTAAAAATATTCTTTTGTTTAATTCATCTTATGGAAAAACTTTACATAATTAGTTTCATTACACATTTCGTTGTAACCACAAAGCGTATGCAGTAAACCGAAGCTACAGTCAAATGTTTTAAAGTGGCTCGCTGTTTCGATAACATCGTAAATGAAGCTGATGGCGATATTCTTAAAAAAATCTGATGTGTGTCATTCACATGACTTTCTCTACATCGCTGTAACAAATTATTGTTAAAAAGCACATTTTTCTGTCTACTTTTTGATAATCGAGATAAACATTAGCATGAATTGTCTTAATTATTTGCTTCCTTGTAAGTAGAAGTAAAATAGGTTAAAACGATAGTCAAATCTTTTAAAAGCTGGTTGGCATGTGGTTGAAATTCGTTTCTATGCAGGGCCAGGAGTTTACAACTTTCCGTGTGAGAAAATTTTAAGTATTTTGAATTTGAAACAAATAAAAACGAATGTCTCAGAAATGGTCAACTCCACGAAAAAATGTATATGAAATTGTGCGTTTTATCGTGAACTTCATATTTTGTGCAGTAAGTTTTTGTCTATCTTTTACGGTTAACTACCAGTTATGCAAAATTCAATCAAAATCGTCCAGAATAAAGAAGTCTTTAGAGGTTATTGCCAGAAAATTCAGGATATATATCTTATTTGGAATGTCAAAATAGTTGAGCTTTTTTGAGAAAATCAAATTTTCGAAATTTTTTCATATGAAGGGTAGTTTTGAGTTGCGGGATTTTCTTGAAAATCTTCCTGCCGTATCCTTGGAGGATAAAAAGCTTAAATACAAAGTTTGATATTTAAGGGTCTTTTCGTTTTTGAGCTATCCTGTCCACAGACATACACGCACGCACTCACATGGACCTTTTTCCAATTTTTGGGGAGATTTAGGGGGACCTTAAACGTGTATTTCCGGTGAAATGTCGGTATCGAATTTTTGGGGGTACTTTGCACTATGTACATATTACGTGTAGAAAAAGTAAAAATGATAAAGTATAAGAATTCAAACGAATAACAATAAAGTTTTTTTTTTAAATGGTCGTTAGAATAAAAGTTATTTGAAATAAATCGTGTGTCATAAAGAGGTATACATTTTTGTGTGGAACAGTTATAGACATAAAAGGTGATTACACAATGTGCATGCATGCTTTACATCAGATAGAAGACTTTTAGTATGCGTAAATAACAGTGGAACGCGTTAATCACCTGAACTGTGGCAACTTTAAAAACATTGAACATGTTTTGATGTTAGATTATGTTAGCGGCGCATGAAAACAAGATGAACTTCACGAAGGAAAATTTCGCTTTGCTATTTGGATTACCATGTTATTACATGTCGCGTCAAATCCAGGCTTCCTATTTCCAAACAGTTCTTTATGCGTGTATCTAATTGGCTTTGACCATCGCTCGTGTTTCTGAACTCGAAACATCCCATCCGACGAGTTTTATGACTTAACGAGTTTTCAACAGAGTGTGATCAACAACTTTGATCTTAACGAGTTTTAGAAAATCCGTCGTTAACATTGAATGTTTTCAATTATCACGTTTGCTGCTAGATGCAGATGTTTCAACATTATTATTAAAGGAAAAGGGCTGAATATGGCAGGAATTGAATTTGTTTGGAAACCTATAAAAATACGAAAAATATACTGAATTTTGGTTAAACATACAACAAACTTCTGATGTGCTACATTAACATAACTTTAAAGAATTGCTCTTACCAAGCTTCTCTCTACTTTGGCTTATTCAGATAAACATTACAAACATTGTTTTATTACATATTATAAAATACAGTTGGCTTTGCTTGACTGCTTGACTAGGAGACAGAAAAACGAATACCTAACGCCTTCCCATTTGAGAAAAGTTTTAAGTATTGCAAAATTCAAACTAATATCAAGAATTATTTATAAATGTTCAACTCTACAAAAATTTCGTATACATAATTGTATATTTTAACGAGTTCTACGTTTTTTGTGTAGTAAATTTTCCTCTATCTCTTAAGTTTACTAGTTATATGAAAGTTCTCCATTCGCAGAAATTCCATTATATGCATTTTATTTGTGATGATAATATCTTAAACATACCGTATACATACATGAAGTGTTTTTGAGGAAATCAACATTTTCATTTTTATCTTCTGTGTAAAGACTAGTTTAGGGAGGGAGATTTTCTTGAAAATCTTCGCTTTGCTGCGAAACCTTGAAAGATGCTGAAATTAAGTACCAAGTTTGGTGTTTAACAGACTTTTCGTTTTTGAGTTATGCTGTTCACATGCACACATACACACACATAAACACATGAGCGGGCATTTTTAATTTTTTTTTTTCTTTATTCAAGGAACCTCAACATACCGATATGACTTCTTGGGTGGAATATAGTACCTTCACTGGCTTCTATGAACGCAGTACATGGTAGAGAAAGTAAAAGTTTAAATTACAATACGAAGCCAAATAGCTGATCAGTGACATTCCTTTATTCGCACTTACACAATTGGAGCTACAATAAAACTGGGATTCTTTCAGCACTTTACTGTTTTAAAGCTGAATGAAATTATATAATATCTGCATTATAATTTTTATGTGAACTTAATAAAAATAAAAGTTCTTTAAAATGTATGCACATGTCTTGCATAAAAAACGAAACTTAAAGGATTTTTAAAAGATTAGAAAGCATTCATATCAAAATTTTGTATATAAGTTTTCTGCATGAAATTATTAGGAACTAAAGACTTGCATTATAAAGGTTGTGTGTGTTTTTCACATTGGGTCTTATTGCATAGTATGAAATGATTTCTGAAATATTATCTTGATTAAGGTAAAGTGGTTTGAAGGACTTATCTAGGTCATACGCTTGTTGAGGAACAGAGGCTCAGAATAGCCAGGAAGGGGGAACAGAGTGATGCCTGGTATGAAAGTGAGAAAGGAATGACGGGAAATGGATAACAGGAAAAATTATTAAGGAGCAATTGATGAAATGAATGACGGGGGAAACCGGAGACCCGGAGAAAACCCGCACACACACTGCTCCGTTCACCAAAACTCCCACAAGCGGTATCTTGGAGTCGAACTCGGGTCGCCTAGGTGAGAGTCGACCGGTGTAACCACTCGGCCACAGTGCCGCCTGCTAAACGTATACTTGATCAACTCCTGGGAGATACCATCTAAAATAACGCATACAAATAAACAATTTTGTATTAAACTCGGAGAGACCCATAGTGATCCCTGACAGCCAGTGCAGTGTCTCAGCTGTTAAGAGGTGTGTCTGCTTCTCTGCCACTAGATTCATGCTACATAAGCAATTATGTCATCCTTGTTGCAACATGTAATAAACATTCCTCAATGCAGTTTCAGTTGGCGCCAAGTAATCATAGTGTAATTGTAAATATAAGAAATGATAATGACAGTGACTTTGACTTTAGAAACAACGTTGAAGATGAGAAGAGGTTTGGTGCTGTAACCATGGACGGGACGAAGTGGCAACAGTGTAACGGAGCGACCATGAGGTAAAGCAACTGTCAGAGATCACTTGGCTCTCTCCGACTTGAGAGTATGAATAATGACTTAAGAGACGATTGTCATACTGATGTCACAGATTGAATAGTATTAGTTATACTGAAAGTACATCGAAAACAAAAATGCCCAGGTATCGGCTTTCTCTCCCATAGTCCTTATTCGCCGGGGGAAAAAATAAAGTTTTAAATTGTAATGGATGACCTTAGATCTTCCAGTCAATGATGAGCTGACTGGCAGTATGCACTTTGCCCGCACTTAGGCTATAAGTATCTCCGTACAAGACCGCAGATACCACAGATACCGGAGGACGATGAATTTTTTCGGGTGTAAAAATCCTTAGCATGGCTTCCTTCGGAAGGGAAGTAAAGCCGTTGGCCCCGTGTCGTAGATTTACGGCACGTAAAAGAACCTCAAGCCTGATAGAGAGGCCTCTGAGCAAAATTAAGCGGTCTTTCACACCCTATATAGAATGGGACGCTGAGAACCACAGCAGTTAAAGAGCGTCCATAAATAACACGCCATTTCCATTTTTTTCCACAATCAAGAGTCTTTTTAGTAAAGAGAATTTCGTCCGAAAATAGTTACCTTTATTACCAGTGATGAGTGTCTCCAAGAAACAGAGAAACAAACAGATACATAAAAGGTAGCAAAGAAAATATCTAATGTGTTAAATTCACATGACTTTCTCTACATCTCTGCAACAAATTATTGTTAAAAAGTTTGCTTCTATTTACTTAATGTTAATCGAGAGAAAATTGGCAGAAATAGTCTTATTACTTGCCTCCTTGTAAGTAGAAGGGAATAAAGGATTACACTAGGCTAAAGGGATAGTCAAAAGCTGGTTGCTATGCGACTGAAGTTCCTTTGTTTTTATGGACAGGAGTTGACAAATTCTCGTATTTAATATCAATAATAAGGAATATCTCAGCAACGATCAACTTCAAGTAAAAAATATATATATAGCATAAATTGTGTGTTTTAACGAGCTCTAAATTTTCTGTTGAGTAATTTTTTGTCTATCTCTTACGGATTACCAGTTATGCAAAACTCCGTAAAATCATCTAGAATAAAGATGTCTTCAGAAGCTGTTTCCAGAAAATTCAATATATACATTTTATTTGACAATTAAATACCTTAAATATAAGCGTCAAAGCCATTTTTGAGAAAATCATAGTTGAGGGTGGGGAAATTTTCTTGAAAATCTTCGTCTCGCATCTTTGGAAGATACTGAACTTAAATATCATTTTTGATATACACACATACACATACACACAAACACGCGCGTACACACGGGCCTTTTTCTAGAAATGCTTTTTGTTGGATTCTGGAGGTCCCAAAACATGTATTTTCGTTGAAATCTCGGTATCGAATTTTTGGGTACAATACAGTATCTTCTCTATACTGTAGAGAAAGCAAACAAAAAGAACTGAAGAGATAAGAATTGTCAGTTCTCTAAGTTCTCTCGTTTAACATTTTAAGTGAATTAAGTATAATTATTGCGTCATTCTAATTTATAATAACTTTTTTCGTATAAGAGTTGGTCTATGCGTGAGAATACCAAGTCAGAAAATATCTATGTAATCTATGTAGAACTGCGCTGGACTATATAAACTCTTTAAATCCTTTTATGACGTGTAATGATTATTCCATTTATAATACTGTAGGATTATCAATTTCATTTATGAGTTATTACTTGTGAATACAACTTTATTTCCAGTTTGACTTTGTAATCTGCAATACAAACCAACCTACAATAATTATTAGTTAAATGTAATTACTTTCAGCTCAAATCACAGCAATTACTGCCAATTAAACCCAAATTTGTTCAGCACAGAGAAATTGATTAGGTCCAGTATCTGCGCTTTGGTGATGTTTAAAATGTTGCTCCAATGTTATCTCACTATTCATTTGTTTAAAGATGCCTCCTAGTGGTGATTCTTTTAGCGATTAAAATACTTCAGATTTTTTTTATTTCAGCTAAATTTGTTTAATTTTTTAAAGACACATTCTTCAATTTAATACCTACGAATTTGCAAATTATATTAACTAAAAGTAATTAAAAATTATAATTAATCGCAAATTAATTATACTTATTCTAACATTTTAACATAACAAAAGTTTTGAAAGCATCGTTCATCCCTATTAGTGATAAAGACTTTCTTCCTTTGGCGATCCAGATTTGGTAGTATATTATTAGGCCGTTAGGAGTGCTTATGTAGCTATTTACAAGTTTTTCGTTATTTCCGTCTCTAACATTAATATTTAATACAAAAATTATCTATAGATGGCTATCTGTCGTCTATACTGTCATCTAGGCTTTTTTGATTTAAAATGGTTAACGTGATAGGATAAATAATGTAATTTTATTACTTTTCTTAATACTGAAACCAATAATAAGCGATGTCTCAAAAACGGCGTACCCCTCAAGAAAAAGTTATATGACATTCACTATGTTTTAACGAGATCTATATTTGTTGTGTATTAAAAAGTTTTTGTCTATCTCTTGCGGTTTAACCCTTATGCAAAATTCAGCAAAACTCATCTATAATAAAGAGGTCTTCAGAGGCTATTCCCAGAAAATTCAGAATACACATTTTATTTCTGATGTAAATATCTTTAATATATCGTATTTTAATCCAAATCGTTTGAGCCATTTTTGAAAAAAAAAAAGTTGCTCATGTAAAGTGTAGTTTGTGTTTTTTTTTTTTTTTTATCGTAGAAGATACTACTTGGAAGATACTAAATATAAATCCAAGTTTGGTACTTGACGGTCTTTTCGTTTTTGGAGCCATGCTTTCCACACACACATACACACACAGACTGAGAAACACACACATACACATGGACCTCTCTCTAAAAGTGCTTCTTTCGTACTCAGGGAATTTCAAATTGCGTGAACAATTTACTAGGGAAAGTAAAAAGAGCGTTACCTTCCTTGCTTAAGAGGACTGGGTACTCTCTATTATCTTACCAATATTAAATTTGAGATTTTCTCGTGCGCTCATCTTTTGAACTACTGAAGGTACTGTTAGAACATTTGGTAGCTGTTAAAGCAATTTGAAAGAATTTGAGTGGCACATTTTCGTTATGGAATTTTGTTTCATACATATACATTTAGTTTAATTTTCACAACATATTTTATTTTTTTAGATTAAAATATGAAGCACTGATACTGCCTTAGCTTTAACAAATACGTGAGTAGTTTACTTTAAGTGGCTAAAATTTGAATTCAATATTTTGACTAGTTTCTGAGATGAGCACACCACAAATTTTAAAATAAAAAATAATAAAGAAAATAAAGATATGAAAAGTAGTATAAATTTAAACACCAAAATAACATTACATTTAGTTGAATTAGAAGTTCCAAGCTCCATAGTTGTCAACGCCTACGGTGCCACAAGCAGTAAAAGCGGTAGTTAAACGCTATCCAAAATAAACAAACAAACCAACCAAAAACTTCCATAGTTAGCATCCTCCGTGTCTAGGAAGCGAGTTTGCAGATTTTAGTTCAGTTTTAGACTAAGGTTCTTTCTTGAGGCTTACCTATTGGTTACAGAGACAATATGGCTACGTGACAGGTGAACGTCAGGTTCCGAGATTTTGTCGAGGTTAAGCTACGTTAGGTTAGGTTAGGTTAGGTGTATGTAAATGAACTGGATCGAAATAAGGGGTAAAATGGGCTTTCTGAAAATCGGTTCTGCTTTCCAATGCGAAGTGTACAGTCTTACGTTCGAACTATATGCTTGCGCATGAGCAGCCATGCTGGTCAATCGACCAATGGCAGAGTCAAATCTAAAACTGAACTAGAATCTACAATGTCGCGTCTAAGAACAGCAGAGTGACAGTGGCGCCAATAGAAAGGCCAACATTTCAACTTTTTGTTGTGTGCGTTCATAAACTCTATTCTTGGAATCTCAGACGTTATGGTTGGAAACCTAAAAACTAACGAACTGAAAGGGGGCGTAACCATAATTTAAAGAACACAGAAATGTATATAATATTTATTTTTAAATGTTTGCGGTTCGATTTCAGCAATAAATCTTTGAGATAATATTTTAATCATTTTAATACAAATAATCAAAGAAGCAAAAAAAAAAAAAAAAACTTTTTCTCTGCCTAGTCCCCTGTTCGCATTCGTAGACAGTTTTATAGGACATGTTTATAATGCAAGAAGTTAGTGTCGTTATTCAATGGGTGAACCATAGAGAAGTAAATTATACATTTGCCGTGTTTTATTTTTCTGCAGCTTTGCTATACTCATTTTGTGGAGTGATTACAACAATAAATCATTCCTACAGTTAATACTCTATTAAATTTCCCATTCAGTTAAATGTCCAACTTAGCAGAGGCTTCAATTTATAAGCTGCGAGAAAGAGGCTTAAAAGGCCCTTCCATTTTATTTGCGTTTAAGCTTAAAATCCGGCTTATCGCCGCCAGCAATATAATTGAATGTTAGCAAATTTATAATGGAAGGAACAAAATCATTAAATTAATAATAGGAACGCTAAAAGTTTATTTTTCTTTTACAATACTGCTTAAAGTGATAAATGGGCATCTCTGTGGTGTACAAGTAGCGTGTGGGATCACATTCAAAAGATCTCGAATTCGAATCTCGGTTAGGGTGAATTACCTGGGGGTTTACCTTATCCTGAAAAGAAAAATCTTGGGTATATATGAGCTGTAAGGATTGGAGGACCATTTGAGCATTATTTCCAACATTTCCGTCAATCACTGTCCAATATGGCCTGCTCGTTACTATTAATCATCAAAGCAAGCAAGAAATATGAGCCTTAATGACCGAAACACCACGAAAAACAAAATCGTTGGTTAAGTAAGCCTTTTCAACTCTGAAAATAAACCAGTGTGCTTGCACTAATGCATAAAGGTGATAGGTGATATGAGCGGCTCAGGTTAGCCATGGATTCACGATCTAATACGCTTATGAACTTAAAATATTTACTAATATAACATATTTACTAATGAATAAATATGTATCGTGCAATTTTAGCAAGTTAATCACGAATACCTGAGCTTGTTATCACTCCTTACTTTCTCCACGCGTACTATGCATATAGTAGGTAGAGAAGGTATTGTATTCCACACAAAGTTTCGATGTGAACATTTCACCGGAAATATGTGTTTTGAGATCCCATGAATAAATAAAGCATTTTTGTAAAAAGTTCCTTGTGGGTGGGTGTCAATGCACAGCATAGCTCAAAAACGAAAAAACCGTTCAATACCAAATTTGGTGTTTGAGTTTAGTATCTTCCAAGGAATCGACACGAAAATGTTCAAGAAAATATCCCCTCCACAAACTTCCCTTTACATTGAACATTTTTGAAAATTTTATTTTTCTGAAAAAAAATGACTTTAACGATTTTCATTAAAATATTGTATATGATATTAAACATATTTAATGGCAAATAAAACGTATAGATATTTTGAGTATCCTCTGAAGACCTCTTCATTTTGGATGAACTTTGAATAACTGGTAAACCGTAATAGATGGACAAAATCATAGTACATAAAAATGTACATCTCGTCCAAAAACACATTTTATTTCATTTTTGTAGAATTAACTATTTCTGGGCCCTAGTAATTTACTTCAATTTTAAATTATTTAAGCATTTATCTTTATTTTTATCTCTCTTTTGATTCATTCCTAGCTGTGCAAAGCGAAACGAATTTCATTTGTTTCACCTAGTGACTGGCTTTTTGAAAGTTTGGCTAATTAAAACACAGATGTTTTCAAGCTCTATCAAGCTATATTATGTGAAAACATTGCGTTTATACCACTCTTATATCAGTCACTGTCATTTGTTGTTTTAATCTTCCTAAATAGTTCTGTGAAAATGCCGCACCTGACCTTCAAAATGAAAGAAAATCAGTTGACCCTTTGTGAAATGATACATTACATAATAATAATATTAACAATAATAATAATAATAATAATAATAATAATAATAATAATAATCTGATGTGCTCCATTCACATGACTTTCTCTACATCTCTGCAACAAATTATTGTTAAAAATCTTATACTTATGACTTTCTCTATACGCACTATGTACATAGTGTATAGAGAAAGTATTGCACTCCACCCTAAAATTCGATACCGAGATGTCACTGGAAATATATGTTTTAGGGTCCCCTTTATCTAAAAAAAGCATTTTTGGAAAAAGGTCCGTGTGTCCATGTGTCTGTGAACACGATAACTCAAAAACGAAAAGTAGGTAAAATACCAAACTTGGTATTTAAGTTTAGCATCTTCCCCCCACCCCCAATTCCTTTACATGGAACTTTTTTCAAATTGTTTTATTTTCTCAAAAATGGCACTAACGATTTTGATTAAAATTTCGTATATTAAACATATTTACCTAACAAATAAAATGTATATCTTGAATTTTCTGTGAATAGCCTCTGAAGAGTAGTTTATTGTGGATGAATTTTACTGAATTTTGAATAACTGCTAAATAATAAGAGATGGACAAAAACTTAACACACAAAAATATAGAGCACGTTAAGGCACACAATTTATGTTATATACATTCTTTTTGTGGAGTTCGTCGTTTTTGAGACATTCCTTGTTTTTGGTTTCTGCTATGAAAAACTTATACTTTTCTCATACAGAAATTTGTCAACTGCTGTCCATTCAAACAAAGGAACTTCAGTGACATAGCAACCAGCTTTTGACTATCACTTTAACCTATGGTACTCCTTTATTTCGCTTCTACTTACAAGGAAGCAAATAATAACACTATTTCTGCTAACTTTTTCTCGATTAGCATGAAGTAAATAGAAGTATAAGCTTTTTAACAATAACTTGTTGCAGAGATATAGAGAAAGTCATGTGAATGGTACACATCAGATTTTTTTTTACTTCATGCTAATCGAGAAAAAATATAGCAGTAATAGTCTTATTACTTGCTTCCATGCAAATAGAAGGGAAATAAGGGAGTAACATTGGCTAAAGTATTCGTCAAAAGCAGGTTGCTATGTGATTGAAGTTTCTTTGTTTGTATGGTCAGGAGTTGAAAAATTCCTGTATAAGGATCGTGCAAGTTTTTTAGTGCTGAAACTAATATAATGGAATATCTCAAAAACGATTCACTCCACGAAAAAAATGTATATAGTATAAATTGTGTGTTTTAACGTGATATACATTTTCTGTTAGATAAGTTTTTCTCTATCTCTTACGGCTTGCCAGTTATGCAAAATTTCATAAAATTTATCCAGAATAAAGTAGTCTTCAGAGGCAATTTCCAGAAAATGCAAGACATGCATTTTATTTGCCAGGTAAATATCTTTAATGTACGATATTTTAATCAAAATCGTTAATTCAGGCCACATGTTTTCAATAATTTCATATGCTGTTGATATTTGAATTCAGGCCATATGTTTTCAATAATTTCATATGCTGTTGATATTTGATAAACAAGCTTTTCCCAGAGCCTCCTATAAATAGAAGCAATTAAAATTCAGGCAAAATGCAAGGCATTTGACGTGTCTGTAGGTGGATTTCTCACTTAATGACCTATATTTGGTTTCTACCTAACAAAAGATTTCCTCTTTTAAGAGATGGGGAGCAAAGGCTCCAGATTTGATGCATATACTTATAGAGAGACAAGCTATTGATGGAATCTGTTGGGTGTGAACGCTTCCTTTCCTTTTGATGATGGATCAGCTTGGATCCTGCTGGAGAAAACATTTCAAATAAGCATGTTGAGATGAGTGTCATGATATTGGAAGATTCCGCAAAACCAGACTAGAGTTTACGGTTGTCAAGCTTGATAAAGTAAGACTCTTCAGAGCAACTTAAACTACATCTGAAAACGAACGTAAACTACATGAAAAACCGTCCTTTTTATGGCAAAAATTCTGTTAATGATTTTGCGTAGAGAACTTATTAATTTTTTAGCGATTTTGTTCAACTCTGGAGGATTATGGACAGTGATACTGACGGGCATTACTCTTGTTATCCCTTATTGATTGTGAATAAGTATTAAGAATGATAAAATGTACATTGAGTTTTCTATTATCAATTGGGAAACATGGGGGAAAAATCTGTGTTCCATTCACATGACTCTTTTTAAAAATAATTATTCTTTTATCTATGTACATCATGCTAATCAAGATACACATTAGCAGAATTGCTTTTTTATAAATAGAAGGGGAATACACTAGGCAAAAGTGTTAATTAAATTGTTTAAAACCGGTCGCTATATGAAGCAATTGAAATTCTGATATCTTTGCTCTCTAGGAGTAAACAAAAGAGAAACTAAAACAAAATGACTTCCGGTTTGAGAAAAGTTGATATGCTTAAAATTGGAACCAATAACACGGAATATTTCTTAAATGGTTAACTCTATAATAAATAAATTAAAATGTATATGGCATAAATTGTGTGTTTACTGAGAGATCCACATTTTTTTGCGATGTAAGTTTTTGTTTTATTTATTTTTTTTCTTGCTTAACGTCCTTTAACCTGGTTGGTCATATCGGACGATGAATAAAATTATGAAATGATGCTCAAACGATATCGGGTTCCAGGCGGGCAAGTAATTTCTTGCTTTTTATTCTTACGGCTTACCAGTTATACAAAAGTCATCCAGAATGAAGAGGTCTTCAGAGACTATTCCAAGAATAATCACATGTCGTTTGTCATAAAACTGTCTTAAACAACCATGTTTTGAGGGAATCAACATTTTTGAAAGGGGGGGAAATATTCCTAAAAATCTTCGTTTGCATCCCTTGAAGCTGCAGAACTTAACTACCAAGTTTGGCATTCAACCGACATTTCCTGTTTGAGCTATGATGTCCACAGACAACTTACAACCGCAGACGTTTTTCTAAAAAAAATTTTTTAATTCATCTTTCGTTTCATCACTCTATTGTTTTTCTCCTGGCAATCAAAGTGAACCGAATTTCAATTATTTTACATAGTGACCAGCTTTTAAAGGATTTAATTATTGCTTTAGCCTAATGTACGACTTTCCTTATTTCCCTCCTACTTACAAGGAAGCAAGCAATAAAACCATCTCTGCTAAGTCTCGATTAAAAGAATAATCTGTTATAAGAAAAGTGTATTTGTGGGGCAGCTAGAATAAGTCATGTAAAAGAAACACATCAGATTTTTCCTTTCTTTTCTTTTTTTTTTTTTTTACTTTGAATACACTCCTCTGCCTATAAATGATAATTATTACAGTAAATAATAATCTGGTGAATGGAACACTGTGCTTATCTAGATATGACAAGGGAATAAACGGATGTTAAATCTAACTTCTAGAGTTTTAATGCTACGAACTTAAATTTTTGTGCACATACACTGTGTATAAACCCATTGACGTTTCAAACCGTAGCGTTAATATCTTTTTAGTTATTAATGCTTTTTGTGATAACATTTACTACTGCTACAATTTTGTGTTTCTTGCTCTTATTCCTTATGTTTTATTTATTTTTAACCATGCAATGGATCAAATATACCATACATAGGTTGTTACTAACTGTTTCTTGAACATTGATAGGCATTTGCAGTCTGTTTGAATATATATTCTAGGAGGAAAGGCTTTTAATTATAGAAAAGCTATAAACACACAACATACAAAAATTAAGCATAAGAAAACTTAAGTTTAAATTTTACATTCGGAGGATATTTATAGGGCGCAGACTTTTAAAAATGACGTAGTTCATTAAAGATACAATCGCCGCAGGGAAATATCGTTTCGGAAAAAGCTAAAGTAGGGTTGTCTTTGTAACAAAAAATGTATTCCATTCGCATGATTTTCTCTACATCTCTACAATAAATTGTTGTTAAAAAGCTTATTCTTCTATTTACTTAATGCTAATCGAGAAAAACTTAGCAAAAAGGGTCTTATTACTTGCTTATTTGTAAGTAGAACGGAAATAAGTGTGTACCATTAGCTATATCGATATTTAAACCTTATAAAAAGCGTGGTTCCTTTGTGGTTGATTATTTTCGGATAGGATTTGATAAATCCCCGTATGAGAAAAGTGTAAGTCTTCTAAAGCTGAAACAAATAATAAGGAATATCTCAAAAACGGCCCACCTGACGAAAAAAAGTGAATGTAACATAATTTCTGTGTTTTAACGAACTCTACAATTTTTGTATTCTAAGTTTTTGCCTATCTTTTACGGTTTCCAGTTATTCAAATTACCGCAAAATTCATCCAGAATAAACATGTCTTCAGAGGCTATTCCCGGAAAAGTGAAGATAAACATTTTAATTGTTATGAAATTCGTTAGAGCTATTTTTTAGAAAATAAAATTTTCGAAATGTTTTCCATGTGAGGCGTAGTTGGGGGTGAGGTGTTTTTCTTGAAAATCTTCGTTTCGCATTCTTGAAAGACACCAAACTTAATTACAAGTTTAGTTTTTAATGGACTTTTCGTTGTTGAGCTATACTGTCCACAGACACACACACATACAACATAACATATAGAATGTATTTTGTTCAAATTTTAGATATTCTAAGCCCCTCTCGGAGTTGATGAAACAGTGGCAAAAGATGCCTAACTTTGTCACAAAACTATTTACTCCCAAATGTTATGAGCCCGTGTTATGTATTTATAAATAAAAAGTAAAGCAGGAATCTAAGCTTCTTACAAAGAAAATATGTAATGAAATTATTTTTACTTTCTCTATACGTACTATGTACATAGTGTATAGAGAAGGTATTGCACTCCACCAAAAAATTCGATACCGAGATTTCACCGGAAATATATGTTTTAGGGTCCCCTGTATCCAAAAAAGGTATTTTCAGAAAAATGTCCGTGTGTCCGTGTGTCTGTGAACACGATAATTCAAAAACGAAAAGTCGGTAAAATACCAAACTTGGTATTTAAGTTTAATATCTTCCAGGGATGCGACACGAAGATTTTGAAAAAAAAAAATCCCACCACCCCAAACTACCCTTTACATGGAACTTTTTTCGAAAATTTTTATTTTCTAAAAAATGGCTGTAACGATTTTGATTAAAATATCATATATTAAATATGTTTACCTGACAAATAAAATGTATATTTTAAATTTTCTGGGAATAGCCTCTGAAGACTACTTTATTATGGATGAATTTTGCATAACTACTAAACCGTAAGAGATGGACAAAACTTAACACTCATAAAATGTAGAGCACGTTAAAATACACATTGTATGTTATATACATTTTTTTCCTGGAGTTGATCGTGTTTAAGATATTACTTTTTCTTGGTTTCAGCTTTGAAAAACATACTTTTCTCATACAGGAATTTGTCAACTCCTGTCCATACAAACAAAGGAACATCAGTCACATAGCAACCAGCTTTTGGCTTTCACTTTAACCTATGGTGCTCCCTTATTTCGCTTCTACTCACAATAAAGCAAGAAATAAGATTATTTCTGCTAAGAAATAAGAAATAAGATTATTTCCATTAGCATGAAATAAATAAAAGTTATTAACAATAATGTTTACAGAGATATAGAGAAAGTCAGATGGAACACATCAGATTTTTAATATATAAAATTATATATCCAAACAGAACTTTAGTTCTCCCTCAAAAAGCCTCGACGTAGCGTCTTCCCTCTCTGGTTATGCATTTACTAGCCGTTTTATACTCCTTCATTCAAGTGTTAACTTACGATGTGTCATTGTAACGTTCCAAAATGTATTTTCTTTATCATGCTGCAGCCACATGTATTTGTAAAACAGGCAATAATCTCATGTTTTTGTGTTAGAAGTTTTCGCTCCGGAAGATTTTCGATAAACGCGACCACTGAAGTTGAATGGTTGTCATCTACAGCCAGTATTTCCATCATGTTTGCGCACGGAAAAACTATTTCTATTCATGTTTTACAGGCATTAATATTGTTGATTACCTCTTGGTACGTATTCCTTGCTTGATATAGACAGCCCATTCGGACCACCCTCAGATTCTTATTAGCTGATCGACTTCTGCTTGCAACTGGGTCACTCGATGTATACCCGCTAACCAAGTTTGAAGTGGTGAAGCCGTTTCTTAGATTGAGTTGTGTTATCAAAGCGCAGGAATAGAAATATCAAAAAGAAAATCTGATGAGTTCCTTTCACATGACTTTCTCTATATCTCTGTGACAAGTTATAGTTAAAAAGCTTATTCTTTTATTTACGTCATGCTAATCGAGATAAACATTAGCAAAAATGATCTTATTACTTGCTTCCTTGTAAGTAGAAAGTAAATAATGTTTCCATGGAATTGAAATCCGTTTCTTTGCATGACCAGGAGTAGACAGGTTTCCGTATGAGAAACGTATACGTATTTTAAAACTGAAACTAGAAACAAAGAATATCTAGGAAACGGTCACTCCTACGAAAAAAATATATATGAAGTAAAGTATGTGTTTTACGAGATCTACAATTTATTGTAGTAAGTTTTATCTATCTCTTACGGTTTATCAGTTATACAAAATTCAGCAAAATTCGTTCAGAATAAAGAGATCTTCAGAGGCTGTTCACATACAATTGAAGATAATGCTCATTTGTCATATAAATATCTTTAATATACGGTATTTTAATGAAAATTGTTAAAGCCTTGTGTGAGAAAATTCGAATTTTTTCCATGTATAGCGTAGTTATACGTTCGTGTCACATCCTTGAAAGACACTGAACTTAAATTCCAAGTTTGGTATTTAAGGGACTTTTTGTTTTTTGAGCTAGGCTGCCCGTAGACAGACACGGACATTTTTCTAAAAATGCTTGTTTTTATTCATGGGGTCTCAAAACATATATTTCCGGTGAAATTTTGGTATCGAATTTTTGGGTGCATTACATTACCTTCTCTATACACTATGTACATAATACGTGTAGAGAAAGTAATCATATCACGTTTAAAAGAGATTGGCAGTTACAATCATTTGAAGTTATCCTCTTTAGTATGGATCTAGCGTGTCTTTCTAAGATTCAAGTGGTCCCAGTTCGAACTCTGTAAAGGTTCTTGCTGATTTGAGTATGATTTCAGCTATTTCATTCATTTCCTGACATGACCTGCCAGGTTAAAGGATGTTAAAATACCCCTCCCAAATGAGAGAGAGATACGGAAGGAAAGAAACAAACGAAGAAGAAAAAAGAAAAAACTAATTAAGAACAACTCTAAAATAGCAACAAAACATACAAAACACACATAAAATTCTTACTACCATAATTATCACTTCATTATCGCTATCATACTGTACTATTCATACCACAAACGCCATAAATACCTATCACTTCTGTTGCATTTTTAAATTTTTTGTGGTGGGGGGGAAAATGCTACTGGACTTGAACCAGTGCGCCACTACCCACAAAAAATCCACCGGAAATAGGAGTCCTCACTTGTGCAGTACCACATAAATCACCTGCGCATTTCTGGTGATCCATGTACCAGTGGCAGTAACAGATATTGTTTGCCTGAAGTGCCAGAGGACATATATGACTTGCGCACTGAGTGTCCCCTGAGAATTACTGGTGGCATTATGAATGTCGGCCTGCTGGCCTCTGTTGCATCACCCCCATGTAAGCACTACAACTGTCACCATTGCAGTTTCATCCACCGCCAATAGCACAGCTTCAATCACCACCATCACCAGCACAACAACTTTTCATCTTATGACTCACACCCCCATCAACACATCACCATGAATACCACCGCAACAGTTCCATTGCAATTTTGTCCACCATGGTCTAGTCTCTGGTTCCCGAGGTCGCGAGTACGAACTCGTTGGAGGTCGATGGATAATTTTCGGTCATAAATATTTAGCATGGTTTCCTTCGGAAGGAAAGTCGGCGGTCCCCTGTCTAGAATGATGGTATGTAAAAGAACCTCAAGCCTGATCGAGTAACATTTCTGGTATTTTATTTTCAATATAATGCAAACCTTAGAAGTTAAAGAGCATGCACAAATCTCGGGTAGCTTTTAACTCAAAGGGAATAGAAAGAATGTTATCATTGACAACACTACTGCGTCACATTCTTTGAATTCGTCAGCATCGTCAATCATTGTCTTCTAAGATTGAAACACAATGAACCTTAAACTACTGCGAATCGCTAGAAAATGACGTTCGGGTTTATGTTTTCTTATTTTGAAATTTTGGTACTGGATCTTTTAAATTATGTACCTATGTGATAAAAATACCCCGCAACAATTACGGGTACAGTCTACTTCAACATCTATAGGTATTATTGGTATTTATATCACGAAACGTTAAACACAAAACACTCCACAAGGCAGCTACAGCAAAACTGAATTATGATTTGCTTCACATGCAGGACTGATTGTGTTTTTATAACTATGAGCTGACACAGGTACGGTGTCAAGTGTATTAATATTTTGTTGTAAGCATGTCAAACACCGCAGTAAAGTTTAAACAAACAAGCAAACAACAAAAAATGTACTGTAAGAAATTCAAAGCTAAAAACAGTTTTAGAAATTGAAATAACAATACTAGAAACATTTTGGTTTCACCGGTATTCGCAGAAAAAGTGATCTGGTTTACAGAAAAACACTTTTACTCTCTCTAAACTTACTATATGCATAGTATATAGAGAAGATGTTGTATACCACACAAACATTCGATACCGAGATTTCACCACAAATACATGTTTCGGGTCCTCCTGAATCCAAAAAATTATTTTGAAAAAGGTCCGTGTATGTGTTTGTGTCTGTGAACAGCATAGTTCACCGCCTGCGGTGCCATAAGTAGTTAAAACAGGCGGTAAACACTACAAATAACAGCATAGTTCAAAAACGAAAAGACCGTAGAATACCAAACTTGGTATTTAAGTTTGGTATTTTGCAAGGATGCGACTCGAAGATTTTCAAGAACACCCCCATCCCAAACTACCCTTTACATGGAACTTTTTTTTTAACATTTTGATTTTCTTAAAAATGGCTCTTAACAATTTTGATTAAAATGTCGTATATTGAAGGTATTTACATGCTAAATAAAATGTATATCTTGAATTTTCTGGGAATATGCTCTAAATACCTCTTTATACTGGACGATTTTTATTGAATTTTGCATAATTGGTAAACCGTAAGAGATAGACAAAAACTTACTAACAAATAATGTAGATCACGATAAAGGCATAATTTATATCACATACATTTTTTCGTGGAGTTGATCGTTTTTGAGATGTGCCTTGTTATTGGTTTCAACTTTAAAAAACTTATACCTTTCTCATACAGGAATTTATCCACTCCTGTCCATACAAAGAACTTCAGTCATATAGCAACCGGCTTTTGACTATCACTTTAACCTATGGTGCTCCCTAATTCGCTTCTACTTACAAGGAAGCAAATAAAAATATTTCTGCTAATTTTTCTCAATTAGCATGAAGTAAATAGAAGCATAAGCTTTTTAGCAATACTTTGTTGCAGAGATGTAGAGAAAGTCATGTGAAAGGAACGCATCAGATTTTTGAAAGTATTAAACATTTTCCGCGCTCATGTAATAAGTACGTATTTGAGTAGGCAACGCAGCGAGAAGCTAAGCGGCTAAGAGCGTTTATGGTGGGGAAATAAGTGAACTACGCCGGCTGATAAACATAACAATCGTGCAATCAATGTATGTATTTATTTCTCTGCAAGTGGGCAGAGTGATATATGTATACAAGATATATAAACAATAAATCGCAGCTGCTAGTTTATGGCTTTGTAAGCTAGATATAATAGTTATTTACAACAAATATGAAAACATTAATTTTTCTCTCAATTCAGATTAATTAATTTCATAATTAGAATCACCAACCAATTTAACATTTGTATTTACAACAATATAAAATCACAAGCATTTCATTTAATGAATATTTACAAAAATTATCCAACATTAATATCAAGATTTTTCCTAAATTTCTTCAGAGACAGAGGACAACCCCGAAAGGCTGCTCCAGGCAATTCATTCCAGTCTTTTATGGTTCTATTAACAAAGGAGAACTTTCCCACGTCAGTTCTGTAGCTTCTACCCTTAATTTTGAACGGATGATCGTTTCGTGCATAGGAAGTTGGGTTTTCTAGTTTGTCAGTAACGTCCTCCCATGCGTTTAAGCGCACAACCTCTGTTTCTCACGCCTAACTTTCAACGGCTCCCATTTTATCTCCTCAGCGTTTGTAGGCCCAAAATATTGACCCCTTTTTATGAATTTTATAGCCCTTCTCTGGACGGGTCCCAACAAGTTACTTCAAATTCCATGACCGGCCGCACTAACGCCGCACTAACCATCTCTACAATTACTTACGAATGTTACCATCCTTCTCCTCCTGAACGTTCAACAAACACTAGCACCACTATAACAGCACAACCTCACCACTACCGCCAACTCTTCTGTCATTACCACTGTTGTTACCACATCACTACCATAATGGTTTTAGTTATAGTTACACTTTGCACTGCTATTGTTCAACAGTGCGGTTACGATTATAATCACCCGCACCGTCATCGATGTGCTCAGCAGCTAAACAGCTACAACTAATTGTCACCGTTATCATTGCCACCGAACACCATCACTACCCTCATTTTTACTTTCTCTAGCCCCATATGTACAATGTACATAGGGATAGAGAAGTATTGCATTCCACTCAAAAATTCGATGTCGAGATTTCACCGGAAATACATGTTTTAGGATCCCCTGAATCCAAAAAAAGCATTCCCAGAAAAAGGTCCGTGCGTGTGTGTGTGTCCGTGTGTCCGTGTGTCTGTGAACACGATAACTCAAAAACGAAAAGTTGCTAAAATACCAAACTTAGTATTTAAGTTCAGTATCTTCCAGGGATGCGACACGAAGATTTTGAGAAAAATCCCCCCACCCCAAACTACCCTTTACATGGAACTTTTTTCGAAAAGTTTGATTTTCTTAAAAATGGCTCTAATGATTTTGATTAAAATATCGTATATTAAAGATATTTACCTGACAAATAAAATGTATATCTTGAATTTTCTGGGAATAGCTTCTAAATAGCTGTTTAATCTGGATGAATTTTGCTTAATTTGGCATAACTAATAAACCGTAAGAGATAGACAAAAACTTACTGTACAAAAAATGTAGGTATTGTTAGAATACACAATTTACGTCACGTACATTTTTTTCGTGGAGCTTACTGTGTTCGAGGTATTCATTGTTATTAGTTTCAGTTGTGAAGTACTCAAACTTTTCTCAGACGGGAGTGTCCGTTTTTCTTATGGTCTACTCCTGGCCAAGAAAAGAAGCTATTTGTAATGACAATCGCATAACGACAGCTTTTAAAACATTTGTCTATCGATTTAGCCTAGTGTATTCCCTTATTTCTTCCTACTTATAAGGAACTAAGTAATAAGAACATTGTGCTGAATACCTCGATTAACAAGGTGCAGAAAGAAGAATAATCTTATGTAAGAAGTTTGTAGAATGGCTAGAGAAAGTCATGTGAGTGTAACACATCATATTTTATATTTATTTATTATTATTTTTATTATTATATTTATTATTATATTTTTAATTTATCGGTGATTTATTTAAACTATTTAAAATGTAATTTAAATTTTAAAAATATTTTATTATCTTATTTTAAATGTTTTTATCTGTTTTGTGTATGTAATTTATTATTTTTTGTTACATATTTTATTTATTTTATTTATCAGTTTATAAATCATTTCTAAACAATTAATGCATATTTTATGAATGTAAATACATTTTAAAAATCTGGGATATTAGCCCTTGGTTTAGAAATTAGGTATCGGGGCTTTTATATATATATTTTTTTTTATTGCCCCCATTTGTATTGGCACGCCTATTACTCGGCCCAGACTGATGGATTTTAAGTATGCTTAAAAGCGACAGCTCCATGTCAGTAGATTTACGGGCATGTAAAATAACTCTTTGAGGGACGAAATTCCGGCACACCGGCGGTGCTGATATGATCCGGGGCAAATGCCAGCATCAATGGTAAATGTTTTTACTTGTTATAATATTGTTACGCCTATCCCTGCCATCAGAACACCTAAATCGTCACTGTCATACTAACGCTACCGTTACCAAACTGTCAGCAGTTTGTGGAAGAATTGCGTTTCTGTTTTTTGTTCTTCATTCTTTCGTTCTTTCTGTCCTTTTTCCTTTTTCCTTTTTTCTATTCTACATTAGCTATGATGAGTATTGCATTATACTTAATTCTATTCGAGATTTTAACTGAAACGAATGTTTTGAGCTCCTAAATAAACTCCTTCTTACTTTCTCTACACGTACTATGTACCTAGTGTATAGAGAAGGTATTCTAATGCACTCACAAATTCGTTACCGAGATTTCACTGGAAATACATGTTTTGGGTCTCCATGAATCCAAAAAAAGCATCTTTAGAAGAAGATCCGTGTGTGTGTTATGGGTGTGGACAGCACAGCTCAAAAACAAAGGTCTGTTAAATACCAAACTTGGCATTTAAGTTCAGTATCTTCCAAGGCTGCGACACAAAGATTTTCAAGAAAACTACCCTTTACATGGGAAATATTTCGAAAATTTTAATCTACTCAAAAATAGCTCTAACGTTTTTGATTAAAATCTCTTATATTTAAGACTTTTACATGCCAAATAAAATGTATATCTTGAATTTTCTGGGAATAGCCTCCAAAGACCTCTTTATTCTGGATGATTTTATTAAATTTTGCATAACTGGTAAACTGTAAGAGATAGACAAAAACTTACTACACAAAAATGTAGATCACGACATAAAACACACAATTTATGACATACATACACACAAAGATTTCCAAGAAAATTCCCCCACTCCCAACTACGCTTTATATGGAACTTTCTTAAGGATTTTGATTCAAATATCGTATATTAAACATATTTACCTGGCAAATAAATAAATAAATATATATATATATATATATATTTTTTTTTTTTTTGCATTTTCTGGGAATAGCCTCTGAAGACCACTTTATTCTGGATGAATTTTACGGAATGTTGTATAACCGTAAGAGATGACTAAAGCGTACCACAGCACGTTAAAACTCACAATTTATGTTATATACATTTTTTTCGTGGAGCTCATCATATTTTAGATATTCCTTGTTTTTGGTTTCAGCTTTAAAAAACATACTTTTCTCAACTCCTATCCATACAAACAAAGGAACCAACTTTTGACTATTACTTTAACCTTTGGTACTTCCTTATTTCGATTCTACTTTCAAGGAAGTAAGCAACAAAACTACATTTCTGGTAATTTTTCTCAATTAACATGATGTAAATAGAAGCATTGACAATAACCTGTTGCAGAGATGTAGAAAAAGTCATGTGAATAGAACACATCAGATTTTTTAAAGAGCTCCCGTTATTCAGTTTTTAGGATGTCATGGAAAGAGCAAAACCAGCGTATAACATCTGACTGTGAATATCCGTTTTCTGTATGAGTGTAAGATGAAAACATTTCTGCAAAGGTTTTTTAGATTAACATACAGTTGATAAAAAAACTAGTTTTCGTTGGAGTGGTTAGTACTAGCTATATGAAAATAATTGGTAGTGGGTTGAGAAAGGTATGGGAATGTTGTACATCAGAAAATTTGTTCCACAGTGCACATCAAATAAAGTGTACATATCGGAAATATGCGGACACAATAGTGTGAAGATACGGAGAGGTAAATAATTCTAGTTTATAAAAAATTACTCACTTGCAGCAGGTAGATAGGCGTGAGTGTTGCCTCTAGTACTGTACGTATTGTTGCGAAAAAGGAAGAAAAAAAAATAAAAGAATCTAATGTGTTACACTCAAATGACTTTCTCTAGCTACTCTACAAACAAAGTTCTTACGAAAAATAACGCTTCTTTCAACACTATGCTAATCGAGATAAATACTAAGCAGACTTCTATTACTTAGTTCCTTATAAGTAGAAAGGAACTAAGGGAATGCATTAGGCTAAAGTGATAGTCAAATGTTTTAAAAGCTGTCGTTATGAGATTGACATTGCAAATCGCTTCTTTGCCTGACCAGGAGTAGAACAAAAGAAAAACGGACACTTCCATCTGACAAAAGCATAAGTACTTCACAATTGAAACCAATAGACAGTAATAATAGTTCGAAAATGATGAGTTCCACGAAAACAATGTGTATGACATAGAGCTACATTTTATGTATTGTAAGTTTTTGTCTATCTTTTACGGTTTACTACGGTTAATCCAAATTAAGCAACATTCATTCAGAATAAAGAGGTCTTTAGAAGATATTCCCAGAAAATTCGAGATATAAATTTTATTTTTGATAGAAATGGTTTTAATATGGTATTTTAAATAAAACCGTTAGGGTCATTTTTAAGAAAAACAAATTTTTCAAAAATTGTTGCATGTAAAGGGTAGCTAGGGGGGGGAATTTTTTTAAAAATTTCGTGTCGCATCCTTGGAATGCACCAAACTTAAATACCAAGTTTGGTATTTAACCGTCTTTTCGTTTTTGCATTATCGTATTCATACACACAAAGGATTTTTCCAAAAATCCTTTTTTTCTTGGATTCAGAGGGTCTTAATATATGTATTTCTGGTGAAATCTCGGAAACGATTTTTGGGGTGGAATGCAACACCTTCTCTATACACCATGTGCGTAGCACGTATAGAGAAAATAAGAAAATTGCTTTTCGTTGGAATGATTAGTACTAGCTATATAAAATACAGTGGATACAGAAAGTGATGTGAATGTTGCACATCAGAAAATTTGTTCTACAGTGTACACTAAATAAAATGTACATATGGGAAATATGCGGACACGAAGAGGTAAATAATTCTCGTTTATAAAAAATTGCTCGCTTGCAGCAGCTAGATAGGCGTGCATGTTGCCTCTCATATTGTAGATATCGTTGACATTTTATTGACAACGTTTGGTAAAAAAAAAAAAAGAAGAAAAGAAATGAATGGATCCGGTATATTAGCCATGAGCGTGTTTATCGGCGAAAGAACAAGACCTTCCTTTGAGCCACAAAGCATGTCATAATCATCATTAATGTTGTGGAACATGAGGGAAAGAGAAAAGTAATGAACCGAAAGTGAGCAGTTACCAGGGAAACTATCGATTACAAGACTGCCTTCGTCAGGTGAAGTAACACGTCATGCTCCTCGTGTTGCTGCCTCTCATTTTCACTTCGTAATGTTACATTTGGCGTTGACGGTATAGGTGCAATGCACTTTAACCCCAACTAAAGGTTGTTGGGTTCAAAACCAGTCACATCATTACCACCTCAACAATGTATTAAAGTTTAAGAATCTGTCAGTTTGAACTTTAATAATTGCATTACTTTTACTAGCGAGGAAACCAAACATTCTACTTTGAGTAGGAAGTTTTTTTTTTTTTTTTTTTTTTTTTTTTTTGTAGTTTAACGTCCTTTAACCTGATTGGTCATATGGAATGATGAATGAAATAGGTGAAATGATGCTCAAATGATCTCGGGGTCCATGGAGCTTAAAGTTACTCATTATTCATTTTTACAGGATAAGGGAAAACCCCGAAAAAACCTTATCCGGCTAGCTCACCCTAAGCGAGATTCGAACTCACAACCTTTTGAATGTCAGGCAGACACGCTACCACCACCACACTACCCAGACGGGCGAAGATATTTTGTTTGCGAATGTTCAGAATGATTCCCCAATTTAATCTAATCTATTCCCCTATTAAATCTGTTCGTATTCGCTCAGGTTTTGTGGTTGCACTGAGCTGCTAGAACCGCCTGTCCAACTCTTCTCGACTGAGTCGCGCGTAAGCAGCAACAGTGTTCGGGATTGGGTTGGAGAGGGGGCGTGATGGCCATCTTCATTTGTTGCTAGTCTTGAGGTTGCGTCTTTTTCATAGCTATATCAAGTCGGGGAAACTGCTGACTATTTCATGGGAATAAGAGTTTCTGTTTACCAAAAATCATGACTTCCACAGTGTCTTGTATGTCAAATTGTCGTGAAATTGAGAAGAAAATGCTTCGTACAGAGTCATTATGCAACACCCCAATGTAAAACAGCTTGTTCCAATGGCGGGCTGAATTGCATGCTGAAGACAGATTCCTGCGAATAAGAGTACTCTGCTGCTCGCAACCAAGCTGGAATGAAATTTGTGTACAGTATCCTGAATTTGGATTCTGAAACGGGTCTACGGAGTAAATTTAGTAGGTAACCGTATAAATTTCACACTGCATTATGAAATCATTCGGAATTAAAATATCCTACTCTAATATACACAACGCAAGTTTCGCAATACTAAGGGACCTGTCTGACTATGCATTACATCTGTTTGTTGTCAAATGAAAATCACAAGAAATGCTTTCATAACAGTGCTGTCAATTTTATTACAATTATAATTAACATAAAATCAATTTATATAGACCGAACCTAAATTCCTTTACATATTTATAAAAATACCCTTGATCATAAATTTGATCCTATAATCATGGGCATTAGTATTCATCAATGTTAGTTGATGGAAATAAAAGACTTTTGTGAAAGTCACTGCTGCTGGTTTACACTAATACGTCTTTGGAATTTGGGCCGAGTCACTGAATTGCTCAAATTAAGTGGAGAACTATGGGCAGATACCTGATTCGAGATGGATTCTTCAGCATAACTGAAGTTCTACAGTTATCACATTCGTGTCATGATCAACTAAGAGTAGCTTCTCCACAGAAGCCGTTTCAAATAATGCACACATTTAGACATGTTTCTATTCGTTTTGTTAGCACTAGCCTTTGAAGAACACTTTTTCTTCTACTTGAAACATCTTGTGTTCCATTCACATAACTTATTATACCTTTTTTGTAACACACTATTCCTACAAAAGTTTTCCTCTATCTGCTTCATTCTTCTGCTTCTACTAATCGGGATAAACGTGAGCAGAAATTTACTTTTTACTTTTGCCCTTGCATATACAAAGTAAATAAGAAAATATGTTAAGCTAAAGACATAGTCAAATGTTTTAAAAGCTGGTCGCTACCTGATGTCGTTACTTTTGCATGGCTCGATTTTAAAATACGAATGACGAATTCCTGTTTAAGAAAAGTGTAAGTTTTGAAAAAATTAAGTCAATAACAAGGAGTATCTAGGAAATGGCATACCCTACAAAATAAAATAAAGCAAAACAAAATGTATCTGAAATAAAAAGTTCTTTAACGATATTTACAATTTTTGTATATACTATGCTTTTACCAGTTATGCAAAAGTCATCCAAAATGAAGAGGACTAAAGAGGTTATTCCCAGAAAATTCAAGATGTACATTTCATTTTCCATAAAACTGTCTTAAACATATGACATTTTAATACAAATTGTTGGAACATTTTTGAGAAAATAAAATTTTACGAAAATATTTGTGTCGCATCCTTGGAAAATGCTGAACTTCAACAAGTTCTGTATTTAATGGACCCTACGTTTTTGAGTTATGTTGTCCATACAAATACACGCGCGCGCGCGGGGATACACATACATACACAGATTTGTTTCTAAAAATGCTTTATTTAATCAGGTGTCCTCAAAGCATTATATCGAGTGGAAGCTAGTAACAATTTTTGGGTGGAATACAATATCTCCATATCTACTGTGCAATCGTATATGGTAGGGATAGTAAAAATGATGTATATATGACAAATGAATTTCAGATATAATCTATGGCTATCTGATTGAAAGCAGCATGTTATGATTTACATGTTGGCTAATATTTTTGATAGAAGAATATTGATTATTAAGCTATCCCTTCCGCTGAACCAAGCTGCTTGTTGCATATCAATGGGAATGTGTCTATATTAGTATGATTGTTTTACGTGTGCTGTTTTCTCTGCCCATTGCAATGTGTCTCATGTTTTCAAAATATAAGGGAAAAGGGTTGTTGATTCTTTTACCTCAGTGTTTAAAATTACTTCAGAATAAAAATTATTTAAAAATGTATAGTAGCTATAACTACATATGTATTTTGTATTTCTTAATAAAATTAAACAAAAGAGATTTATATTTAACGGCATGAAACAGAAGCTAATAAGGAAACCTGGATTTACTCAAGTATTACTACTACTATACTACTCTACTGTTTCCGCCCCTGCTCCTTCTGCTGCTGCTAATAATAATTATAATAATAATAATGAAGAATAACAATACGTTTGTTTCCACTTAAAACTTAATCATGTCACTTAGTATGGAGCTAACAAAAGTTGCAAAATGAATGGTGAAAAAAGTTCAACACTATACTGACAGTCAGCTGAACTAAACTTCCACTGAAGCAAACAGTGCATGCAGCATTACTGAACGGTTCTCTACAAGACAAATGAATCAACTATCGTTCTATTTGTTTCAGATCCAGACTCAGCCGCGATCGCACTCGGAGCGACATTTGGCAGGTAAGTTTGCATATAAGCCTATTTATTTTTCAGAAAGCTGAAATGTCATTCCATTATTTCAAACTTCCATACTCTCTGCGAAATGATTGCATTGGCAGTGACGTAAAGGATTAAGCGAAGTAACAATCCGATTAGAACAACGGAAGGATACAGATGTACCACTCTGTTTTTCTGTTGAATTCTGTTTCCTTTGATTTATAAATGTTAGGGCTTTCTAATTAAAAGCATGCGGCACGGAAATACCAGCAGAAGTGATTTCATAGAAAAAATCATTATGAGGAGATCCAGGTATCCGGTATGTTACAGATGCTTCATTTGAAGTACAGAAAGCGAGTTTATATAACAATTAATATTAATTGAAATACAGCGTATCTGAAATTTTATCTCATCAGTCACCATTTTGATGTGATTATAGGTGTTAGTGGTGAGGAGATGTTTAGGGTAATACCAACTGGTCCACTTGCTACTCGAAGCTTACATAGCTCCTGCTGTTATACTTTGATTCCAAATAATAACTCCATGGCACGACAGCTCACGCGGAACCTTGGCCTACCGCCCGGCCGCTGCATCCTCCATCTCGGTCCACTACAGACGTCATGGTTGGGGTACAGGATTGGAGGGTGAGACGTGGTCAGCGCCTCGAGTCCCCCTCGGCCGGTTAATGCGGTCATGACCTGGAGCCGCTACATCTCCATCAAGTAGCACCTCAATTGGCCACCCCCCAGGGACCTTACGAGGATGAGTGCACCCCGGGCCAGGTCTCCCAGCGGGGGAAAAATCATCCCAACGCCGGTACTGGGGATCGAACCCAGGTCTCCCCCTTAGTAAGCAGCTGCGCTACCACCGTGCTAAGGAGACGACCTTTTGATTCTAAACCAGACATAAAATATAATTGTGATGAATTGCTGCTATATATTAGAATATCGTTAGGATTGATGATAGTTTTACATATCACTTATTTGCATTAGTTATGCAGAATGCCTCAAAAGTCTCTTGGCATTCTAATGGGAAAAAATGCCTGTACTTCAGAAACATACTATACAAAACACTACATTTAATGTATTCAGCACATTTCCTCTAAATCTAGACAAAGTCTTCATCTTTTTTCCGTAGACCGAAATATTTTGTACAGCATAGCGGGCATGATCGCGCCTGCTGTCATAATCGCTGTAGGGTGTTTATCCGTGTTCGATACGCATTAGACTTAATGAACACCTAAGGCTAAGGGAGATCTGCAGAGCGGGCCGCCCAAATTCATCGCGAGCCACGACTAACCCACCTATCATTTGAAGTATTTTCTTAAAACTATGACAAAATGAAGTGGTGCGCAATCTTGCTGGAAAACAGCGCTGTCTGTCATTTCTTCCTCTTCCAGTTGCAAGAATTGTTGTAGTATGCAAGGTAGATTATAAGCTAATAAACTACGTGAGGGAAGCATGGACTGTCAAGAAAAAGGATAAAAGTAAGATACAAGCAATAAGGTGTTTACGATCACTCAAGGGCTGTACGAAAGAGAAACATATAAGAAATGAGACAATTAGAGAAACTCTGAAGCACAGAGTTTAGGGAACAGAAAAATATGGAAACAAATGGGCTGAACATCACCACATGCCAGAAGTAAGAATACCTAAACAAGCGTTTTGTAACAAACCTAGAGAACGAAGATCAATTGAACGACATAAAAAGAGGTGGCTTCAAGAGACCGGTACAGGCAAATGCCTAAACCGTGAAGAAAGAAGTTGATGAAGTTGTATATCTCACCTACTGTCGCCAAGTCTCTTTTAGGGAGACACCAAATATTGCGCCACACTGAACCGTTAAATTCCTGTTTCACGTCATTGGACACCTCCCAGCCGGTTATTGCTGTCATTTGGAATGCTACATTAAAAGTGTTGGATCATCCACTATAAGTATAAACTCGACCTTGCTCCCAGCTACTAGTTTTAACTTCACCTGTTGTGGTGGCTTGCATGAAACAAGTTTTTCAAGCGATGATGAGTGGGCTGTTATAATTTTTAACGTCCTGCTAACTCCCGTCTGTTTCTAGACAATGAATATTATGAATGAGATGATGCCACAAATGAGCTTAGTGGCCTGTAAATCAATGGCTAAATACCGCAACGTGTTGAAGAGTATAATTTCTACGGCACACTTTCACATGCTTCAAATTTGTGTTTGGCATTAAGCGTAAAACTTTCTGATCTCTTTCCGTATTATTTTCGTGCATATTTATAATGAAAAACTAACATTACATTAATACATGGGCCATTCATTATTAATCGAAAGAACTTGTAAAAATTAGAAATTTTTATCTCTTCAGTTCTTTACTTTTCCTAGCACGTATGCTCAATGTACATAATAGACAGAGAAGGTATTCTATTCCATCCAAAAATTCATATCGCTATTTCACCTGAAATATAAGTTTAGAGCGACCCGAATAAAAGACAATTTTTAGAAAGATTTCTTGTGTGTATAGTGGTTTGGCTAAAAACGAGAAGTTCAGCACCTCAAAAGGATGTACCAAAAAGATTTTCAAGAACTATCCTTACATTTTTAGTAGTGTTTAATGCCCACTTTTACTACCTTTGGCATCGCAGGCAATGACACTGCTGATACATGCAATGGAGATGGAGCACCGGTGAAATGCGATGGCGGGGGAAACCGAAGAACCCGAAGAAAACCCACCCCTACGCCGCTTTGTCCACCACAAATCTCACATGCGGTCACTTGGGATCGAACCCGGCCGTCTAGGTGAGAGGCGAGTGCTCTAACCACTCGTTCAAAAATGGCTCTAACGATTTTGGTTAAAATACTAGTAGTAGGAGTTTAAAACTGAAACCAGGAATATGGAATATCTCTAAAACGGTTAACTCTACAGAAATTGTATATGACATAAACTATATGTTTTAATGAGATTTATATGTTTTGTGTATCTCTTACGGTTACGAGTTATACAAAATTCATCTGGAATGAAGAGTTCTTCAGAGGTAATTTTCTGAAAATTCAAGATATACGGTCATGAAAATATCTTTATATACGGTATTTTAATATAAATGTTAGAGTAATTTTTGAGAAAAATCGAGATTTTCGAAAGCTTTTCCTTTTACAGAGTAGTTTGGGGAGGAAAGATTTTCTTTGTGTCGCATGTTTGGGAGATGCTGAACTTAAATATCCAGTTTGGTGTTTAACTGAATTTTCGTTTTTAAGCTATGCTGCCCACAGACAGACACACACATACACACACAGACAGACACACACGGACATTTTTCTACAAAAATGCTTTTTTTGGATTCAGGTTGTCTCAAAACATGTATTTCCGGTGAAATCTCGTTTTTTATTTAATTTTATTTTTTATGAACGCACACACATGACCTTTTCTTATTTTTATTTATACAGCTGATCCTAAAATGCGTATTTTCGGTGAAATATCGGTATCGAATTTATGTGTGAAGTGCAATTAACTTCTCTATATATGTACACGGACTAAGTAGAGAAACAAAGAATGAAACTATCTACTGTCGATAGTCTCAGAGCTAAATGAACTGTTGGAAGTTATCTTTAGTGTGGTATTGTGCCTGGCATAATACCAGTCAGCTGTTCGTTCAGCAGAAGACATACCTAAAGCTAGCCGTTATGGATTTTCATTTTTCACCAAGAATGTAGGCCTTTTGGGAGAGAAAGCAAAGATGAGGGTGTTTTTGTTTTCAATGTATTTTCATTAAATAAAATTACAGTTTAATCTGCACATCAAGTAACAATATCCCCCTGTCAGCGAAGTCCAGTGTCTTCTCTTATCAGCTAATTATCACATACGATTGTCGCTTTATCTCGCATTCTTCGTTTAATGAAGCATTCTCTCTTCACTGGCTCATTCTACCAGCTAAAACTTTGGAAAGGTTTGTTTATGATTGCAATGAATGCATCATAGCTCTGCCAACAATGCTCGGAGCTAATCCACCTTTCCCTTTTCGCTTTGGGTATTGCTGATCCAATTGGCGAATTTCGGAAGAAAGCGTGTTTTTCAGCAAAAGTCTGATATTTTGCTGCTTTTATGCTCATCACGCAGTTACTAAAACACTAAAAGTCAGAACGCAACATTTATGTCTTAGCTAGAGTAAACTATAATGCTGATACAGCCCTAGTTTGAATTCTCTATTTTTAATACGATAACCGTTATAAGTTTTTAAATAAAAGATTTCCGGATAATTCTATACCTATGCAGCAGAAAAATTACACGAGAAACTTTTCTTTATTAGGTTTATAATAGGGGCTAAGCGAGAGAAAATAGTGATAAGGGTTGAATAAAGATTTTTGAAGCCGGAATGCTGTAACTTCTAGCACTCATTATAATAATAGTCACCTATCCATTCAGCTCACAGTGGACTGTCAAGGGTTAATGTTGGTTATTTATTTAGCATTTCGTGTGAATATTTATAGTTATAAGAGGAGAAAATTGGAAGAGACAAAGTGCTTGTAAACTAAAAAGAAACAAAATTAATAATAAATGAGTTAGGTTATTCAAGTAAAATGAGTGTTAGTAAAAGAATAAATACAACAGATAAAAGCTATCAGATGTTTAGAAACAGTAGCGTGTCTGTAAGGACGCCATCAAATAGAAAGTAAACAGTGTGAGGAAAAAATAAAAAGGTTAGAGAAATACAAAGGAATAGTGCAAAACATAATACGGCGAATAGTTCATTCTTTGCTGCTTCAAAACATTCCACTTGTTTGAATGTAGTTTAGTCAGGATTCCTTAAGCTACTTTTACTGAAGCCTATAAAGAGAAGAGATAAAGTACAAGCGAAAACAAAATCTGATCTGTTCCATTCACATGACCTTCTCTAACTGTTCCGCAAACAAACTTTCCTTGCAAAAACTTACAAAAGATTATTCTTTTATCTACATCATTTCAATTGGGATATACATTACCAGAATTGGCCCTATTCTTGCTTCCTTCTAACCAGAAGGGAGATAAGGTAACACACTAGACTAAAGTGACACTCAGATCTTTTAACAGCCGGTCGCTATGTGAAACAATTGAAATTCCGGTCTCTTTGGTTGTCAGGAGTAAAAAAAAAAAAAAAAAAAAGAGATGTGAAAGGAAATATGGTCTCCCTTTTAAGAAAGGTTAGGTAGCTTAAAATTGAAACCAATAACACACAATATTTCGGCAGCGGTTTACTCTACAAAAAATAAAAGTGATATACTTTGTGTGTTTAAACGAGATCATCTCTTACAGTTTACCAGTTACATAAAAATCATTCAGGTTAAAGTGTTCTTCAGAGCCTATTCCCAAAAAAATTCAGGATATACTTTGCTTTGTCATAAAGATCTCTTAAACATATATTTTAATCAACTTCAAGAAAATTCCATACTTGCTCCAAGTTGATATTTTAACCAACTTACAGTCGTTACAGAAACTTTCAAGAAAATCAATACATTTTAAAAATGTTTCATGTAGAAGGTAGTTGCAGATAGACGGCATTTCCTGAAAATCTTCATGTCGCATCCTTGGAAGATATTGAACTTAAATAACAAGTTAGGTGTTTATCCAAATTTTTGTTTTTGAGTTATGGTGTTAACAGACACACACAGAGACCTCTTTTCTAAAAATTTTCCTAATTTTACCGTAAAAGATGTATTATAGGGAAATCTAGGAAAATATTTTTGGATGGAATACAATACTTTCTCTATCTACTACGTACATTGTACATACTAATGTGTCAAGAAAGTTCTGGGAATTGGTCAACTAAACACAAAAAATAATTATTCATCCAATTTTATTTTATCACCTTCAAAGTAGGTCCCTTCTGAAATTACACATTTATGCCAACGAATAATCCAATCATCAAAACATTTTTATAAGCACTTTTAGGAATCGATGTCAATTGTCTCCGCGAATTTTCCTTTATGTCTTCTATCGCCTCGAAGTGGTAACTTGAGTTTTGGAAAGAGAAAGAAATCAGCAGGAGCCAGATCAGGTGAATACGTTGGTTGTTCGATGAAATTTGTTGAGTTTTTGGCCAGAAATTCGTTCACAATAATAGCCTTGTGAGCTGGTGCGTTATTGTGGTGCAGAATCCATGAGTTGTCGTTCCACAAATCTGTTCTTTTTCGCCGTATGTGTTCTCTCAAACGCCACATAACGCTCAGATAATAGTCTTTATTTACCATCTGACCTCGCAAGAACTCTTGAGTGCACTACACCGCGATAATTGAAAAAAACTGTCAACATAATCTTCAGTTTTGATCGAGTTTGACGTGTCCTTTTAGGTTTCGGTTCAGTTGGAAGGCGCCATTCGGAAGCTTGTTGACTGGTTTGAGTGTCAAACTCGTAAACTCATGTCTCATCTGCAGTTACAATACGTTTCATGACTCTGACAACTGGCTCGTTCTAGCATGTCTTCAGCAATCCTTACCGATTGAGTTTTTGTAGAAAATTCAAGTCTTTCGGAACTAACCGTGCTGCAACGCGGGTCATGCCCAAATAATCGTTTAAAATGGTACGAATCGATTCGTGAGACACAGAAAGTTCAGCGGCAATCTCTCTCACACCTAAATGACGATTTTCAGACACCATTTTCTTCACTTTAGCGATGTTCAGTTCAGTTGAACCCGTTCATGGCCGACCAGAGCGAGGCAAATCTTCCACAACATCTCGACTATTTTTGAATGCACTGTACCACTCATAGGCAAGTGTTTTTGATAAAGTCAATTCACCGTAACCCTCTGTAACATTTTCAGCGATTCGGCACACGAAATACCATTTGCAATACAAAATTTGAGCCTGTTTCTTTGTTCAATATGTGTATCCATCGTAAAATCGCAAATCACCTTTGAGATGAACTAACAAAATGATGTACTGTAAACAAACTAGATGACAGATGACGATCAAACTCCGTGTGGGTATAGAGGAAAGTTGTACCAACTTAGCGACAACAATAGTTTTTAATTCCCTTTTAAACAGGATTTTTAAGTGATCAATTCCCAGTACTTTCTTGACAGAATGTATATGCTATAGAAAGTAATACATGCCTTACAAATAGTCTTGAATAGCAGTGCACATGTTTCACAATTTGACGATGTGTAATTCACAAGATGAGAGTGAATTGCTAGACCAACCGCAGCCGAGTAACCAAGTCCTAACTTACATAATATAGCAACAGTGAGCTCCATTTAACATGTTCTGTCTTCTAAGGTTGAGAAGCGCTTTAGGCTCTTAGAGAGCATTTGCTCTTCTGCTAGCACTACTGAATACACGCTGGGATACTAATGTTTTACCATGTATTTAATGTGCATAGTAGATCTATATGTGAGCTGCTATTAGTTATTGTCCCCTCTGACTCCTTCAGAGAGTAAAACTTCCCACAAACATCTCGTATTCTTACAGTACACGATTTCTTCTAAAATTTTTATACTTTCTCTACACGTACTATGTACATAGTGTATAGTGAAGGTACTGTAATGCACCCAAAAATTCGTTACCGAGATTTCACCGGAAATACATGTTTTGGCTCAAAAACAAAAACACCGTTAAATATCAAACTTGGTATTTAGATTTTGTATCTTCCAAGGGTGCGACAAGAAGATTTTGAGAAACCCCCCCCCCCCCCAAACTACTTTTACATGGAAAAAAATTCAAAAATTTTGATTTTCTCCAAAATTTCTCTATCAATTTTGAATAAAATCTCTTATATTTAAGATATTTATGTGACGAATAAAATGCATCTCTTCAATTTTCTGGGAATAGCCTCTGAAAATATGCTTATTCTGGATGAATTTTGCGGAATTCGGCTTAACTGGTAAACCATAACAGAGATACAAAAACTTACTACACAAAAAATGTAGAGCTCATTAAAACATACAATTTCTGTCATATACTTTTTTTTCGTGGAATTCACCATTTCTGAGATATTCCTTGTTATTTGGTTCAGGTTCAAAATATTTACAGCTTTTCTCACACAGAAAGTTGTAAACGCCTGGCCCAGCATAGAAACGGATTTATACCCGATGGCAACCAGTTTTTAAAGGATTTGACTATCATTTTAGCCTAGTGTATTCCTTTATTTTCCTTATACTTACAAGGAAGCAAGTAATTAAACAATTTCTGCTAATATTTATCTCGATTATCATAAAATAGACAGAAGAACGTGCTTTTTAGCATTAGTGTATTACAGGGATATAGGGAAAGTCATGTCAATGAAACAGATAAGATTTTTTTGCTTACTATTCATGCCAGGTATGGAGTGTTTGTGATCGTAAAATCAGTGTTACGTTGTGTTATTTAAAACCACAACTTGTCCTGTTTCAGTGACCGAATTCCTCTTCTCGCGTCAACGTCAGTGGGAGTCGTGCATATCATTTGCGCATTGTTCGCCTCAGTTAATTTGACTTTAAAATGACTGTGTCATATGGCACACAGCGCATCTTGAGTCTTCACTTAGCAAACTTCTTGGGCTGCGTTTCAGTTATCCAGTGCTGGCAGTGTTCCTACACATCATACTGAACAAGCTAATTTTTAACATCAAATTCACCGTACTATCACCAAAACATATTATGTAGTTATACACAACTCCGCTCACATTTTAATTACCAGCATTATACTCTCGTTGCTATGTTTTTCCGTTCTTATATTATACTAAACCTTTCAGTTTTAGTCTCTAGAACATAGATGCCCAACCTACAGGGGATCGTGGGTTCGTTTATAAATGTGTAGTAAAATAAAACAGTAAATAAATAGAAATAAAAAAGAAATACAGGAAACTGAAGAAAAAAAAATCTGATGTGTTCCATTCACATGACTTTCTCTACATCTCTGCAACAAATTATTGTTAAAAGTTTATGCTTCTATTTACTTTATGCTAAGTGAGAAAACATTAGCAGAAATAGACTTATTCCTTGCCTCCTTGTAAGTAGAAGCGAAAAAGGGAGTACTACAGGTTAAAGTGACAGTCAAAAGCTGGTTGCTATGTGACTGAAGTTCCTTTGTTTGTATGGACAGGAGTTGACAATTTCCTGTATGAGAAAAGTATGTTTTTCATAGCTGAAACCAAAAACAAGGAATATCTAACAAACCACTAACTCCACGAAAAAAAAAATGTATATAACATAAATTGTGTGTTTTAATGTGCTGTACAT
The DNA here is from genome assembly GCA_030762935.1 of Hymenopus coronatus. NCBI lineage: Eukaryota > Metazoa > Arthropoda > Insecta > Mantodea > Hymenopodidae > Hymenopus > Hymenopus coronatus. The sequence goes on from CM060886.1 coordinate 53,434,621, forward strand.
TTTTTGTTTGGTAAATTTTGTCTATCTCTTACGGTTTACCAGTTACACAAAATTCCGTAAAATTCATCCAGAATAAAATAGTCTTCAGAAGCTATTCCCAGAAAATTCAAGATATACATATTATTTGTCATGTATATATCTTTTAATTTAATCAAAATCTTTCTAGCCATTTTTTAGAGAATCAAAATTTTCGAAAAATTTTTCATGTGAAGGGTAGTTGTTGGTGGGGGGATTTTCTTGAAAATTTTCGTGTCGCAGATACTGAACTTAATTTACTATTTAACGGTCTTTTCGTTTTTGAGCTATGCTGCCCACAGACACACACACATACACACATACACATAGACAGACACACACGGACATTTTTCTAAAATGCTTTTTTTGGATTCAGATGGTCTCAAAATATGTATTTCCAGTGAAATTTCGGTATCGAATTTTTGGGTGCAATGCAATACCTTCTCTATATACTATGTACATAGTAGGTATAGAGAAAGTAATAAAACCTACAGTGCAAGAGGGGAGGAGGGATTTGCCTCCACCAATTTGTTTACTAGCGGCAGGCAAATACCCCATTATCTATGACGTCGCGTTCTATCAGTGGCGGGAGCACGTTAATCTTATATCGGATGGTACACATACTAAAAAAAAACATTTTGAACGCCATTCTTGTTAGTGACTCGGTTGGCATTTTTTCCTTGTCACTAGTTCATCAATTTTTACCGACAGGGATGAATAAGACTCTTAAAAGGTAGACCAAATGATCCTGCCCTCCCTTCCGTACTACAATATTTGCATTTTATTTTATTCATTTTCGAAAGCATCTGTTCACAAATATATGAAGAACCAAATATTGATATATACCTTCCAGAAGAGAATCGCAATTTTGGAAAGTTTTCATTGAAAGTAGATTTAAATAAATGCCAGTATGTTTTCTGAGAATATTTAATGGCTGTTGAATTTTGCAAAGCAACTAGTTCCATTTGAAGATCGTGAGGAGCGTCTTTGCAGTCAAAATTAATTCAAATTCAAATGCTGTTACTGATTGCATAAAAATGTTTGCCATAATCATTATGATGGTATTTTTCAATGTGTCGTTTAATCGGAACCCCAAAATAAGTGAATAAAACGTTTCAAATTTAACGAAAAATATTCTTCCTCCCATTCTTTCTGGAATACGATATGTTTGGTTCGCTTAAAACCTGTCATCGTTCCAAGAGTCGAACCGTTCAGTTAAACGCCACTGAATTATTGAAGGGGAAATACTTCCTACCTGGCCATGCACAAAACGAAGCTGGCCGGGTACCACGACTAGGTGACGCAATTAGCTCTTAAGAGCAGAGGTTGGGCACCCTTGCTCTAGAATATGTCAGATATTCTGTGACCCATTATATTGTATTTTAATTTATCCTGCATCACTGCTAACAAACAGTGAATACACAGTTTGTGTAAAAGCTGATCCCATAAGCACTACAAAAGCACAACAAGCATTATTCGAATTTTAATTAAGCGATGACCTTTACGTAAAAGTTTGTTCATTAGTTTATTTGCCGTAAAGGTCCTTTGTAAATATTAATAATTTTAACTAAATAGAGTAAAATACCTCCAAATTCTAAGTTAAGGATTTTAACACCTGTTGGTGATGCTTTAAACATTCTTCTGTGTCTCTTAAATGTATATTTCTGCTACAAGATGACAAGAGATGAATTGCGAAACGCGTCTAGGCAACTCCCACCAAAATTCAGCGAAGAAGTCTCAAGAATGGACGTCCATAAATGTGTAACTTTGGTTTATCTTTAAACTTACCGGAATTCACATTTTTACTTTCTCTAAACGTACTATGCACATAGTGTATATAGAAACTATTGCATTCCATCCAAAAATTCGATACCAAGATTTCACCGTAAATACATGTTTTGGGTCCCCCTGAATCAAAAAAGCATTTTTAGAAAAGGGTCCGAAAAAGAACGAAAAGATCGTTGAATACCAAACTTGGTATTTGAGTTTGGTGTCTTCCAAGGCTGCGAGACGAAGATTTTCAAGAAAATCTTGAATCTGGAAAAAATTTCGAAAATTTTGATTTTCGCAAATATGGCTCTAACGATTTTGATTAAAATATCGTATACTAAATATATGTACCTGACAAATAAAATGTATATCTTGAATTTTCCGGGAATAGCCTCTGAAGACTACTTTATTCTGAATGAATTTTATGGAATTTTGCATAACTGCTAAACCGTAAGAGATGGACAAAAACTTACCACACAGAAAATGTAGAGCACATTAAAAAACAAAATTTATGTTATATGCATTTTTTCATGGAGTTGATCGTTTCTAAGATGTTCTTTTTTTTAGTTTTAGTTTTAAAAAACTTACTTTTCTCATACAGGAATTTGTCAACTCCTGTCCATACAAACAAAGGAACTTCAGTCAGGTAGAAACCAGCTTTTGACTGTGACTTTCACCTAGGGTACTGCCTTATTCCGCTTCTACTTACATCGAAGCAAGTAATAAGACTATTTCTGCTAATTTTTCTCGATTAGCATGAAGTAAATAGAAGAATAAGATTTTTAACAATAATTTGTTGCAGAGATGTAGAGAAAGTCATGTGAATGGAACACATGAGATGTTTCTTCAAGTGCTTAACTTTTCCGTTGCAAGACGGGCTCGAAGACTTAAGATATTCCGCTCTGAATACAGCAATTTTGTTCTGTGGGTAGATAGTCTCGCCTACGTTACAAACGCTAATCTCTTACCCACGCGCTCGACTCTCCCACTCACTGTTCGCGCTTATAGGTCACGCAAAATATTCGCCGAATTTGTTCGCAAAGTAACTAAACCGTAAAGTTACTACTTTTATGCACATGTTCTCTGGAGTAGAAGTCCCTAACTACTCTCGTCAATTATCAATACCTTTATGACTACAGTCATTGTCGTTGCATTATTACCGTCATACCCATTATTTATGCTAATATTATTACTAGGAATATACATACAAACATCAACATTAATTAATTCGTATTACCATGCAGCATCCCTTATATAAGCTTAAACGAAAATCAATTGCGTTTCCCCTTGCGTAACTTAGCGCAGTAATACATTTCACTCTCAAACTTCATGCATATTTTAGAACCTTCTAAACTCTTCCTGAAATAAAAGTACGACTGGTTTGTTTTTATTTTGATCTTTTTACTTTCTTTACACGTACTACGTACATAGTGTATAGAAAAAGTATTTCATTCCACCCAAAAATTCGATACCGAGATTTCACGGTCCCACTGAATCCATAAAAGTTATTTTTAGAAAAACGTCCGGCTTAGAATGCCGTAGTCTTGAAGTTCCAGGCTTCATAGTTTTCAGTCAACTAGGACTATTATAGTGAAATAATTGTTGGCAGGAGTTGGAAAAGTTGAGACAGTCAGTGGGAGTCATACACGGGGATGGTCTGTAAAAAGAAACTATTTCTATTTGTTTTAATGTTGTCCCGCACAAAATAAATAAAAAAATTATGATGTATTACACTCTCATAGCTTTCTCTACATCTCTGCAACAAATTGTTGTTAAAAAGCTTATGCTTCTATTTACTTCATTCTAATCGAGAAAAAAATAGCAGAAATAGTCCTATTACCTACTTGCTTGAAAGTACAAGCGAAATAAGGGAGTACTATTGGTTAAATGATAGTCAAAAGCTGGTTGCTATGTGACTGAAGTTCCTTTGTTTGTATGGACAGGAGTTTACAAATTCCTGTATGAGAAAAGTATAAGCATTTCAAAGCTGAAACTAAAAACAAGGAATGTCTCAAAAACCATCAAATCCACGAAGAAAATGTAAATGGCATAAATTGTGTGTTTTAACGTGCTCTACATTTTTTGTGTAGTATGATTTTGTATATTTCTTAACGTTTAGCACTTTAGCAAAATTCGGCAACATTTATCCAGAATAAACAGGTCTTCAGAGGCTAATCCCAGACAATTCAAGATATACATTTTATTTGTCAGGTAAATATCTTTAATATTCGATATTTTAATCAAAATCGTTACAGCCATTTTTTATAAAATCAATATTTTCGAAAAAAAGTTCCATGTAAATGCTAGCTGAGGGAAGATATCCTTGGAACATACCAAACCTCAATACCAAGTTTTGGTTTTTAACGGACTTTTGGTTTTTGAGCTGTGCTGCCCACAGACACACACACATACACACAGACCCACACACCCAGACAAACAAACAGACCGACAGACCCACACACGGAAATGTTTCTAAAAATGTTTTTTTTTATTCAGGGATTCTCAAAACTTATATTTTCGGTGAAATCTTGGTATCGAATTTTTGGGTACATAATTCGATACCGAGATTTCACCGAAAATACATGTTTTGGGTCCCCCTGAATCCAAAAATAAGTATTAAGGTCCATGTGTGTGTCTGTGGGCAGCATAACTCTAAAACGAAATTCGGTAAAATACCTAAGAACCCCAAACTACCCTTTACATCGAAAACATTTCGAAAATTTGATTTTTCAAAAATGACTCTAACGATTTTGATTAAAATACCGTATATAAAAGATATTTATATAGCAAATAAAATGTATATCTTGACTTTTCTGGGAATAGTCTCTGAAAATCTCTTTGTTCTGAATGAATTTTGCTGAATTTTGCGTAAGTGGTAAACCACAGAACAATGTAGATCACGTTAAAACATACAATGTAATTCATATACTTTTTCTTGGAATTGATCAGTTTTGAGATATTCCTTGTTATCTATTTCAGACTTAAAATACTTAACTTTTCTCACACGGAAATTTGTAAACTCCTGGTCCTACATAGAAATGGATTTCAACTACACGGCAAACGGCTTTTGAAAGATTTGACATTCGTTTTAGGCTAGTGTATTGCCCAATTTCCCTTCCAGTTAGAAGGAAGCCAGTAATGCTAATTTTTATTCGATTATATAAAGTAGAAGAATATGATTTTTAACAATAATTTTTCACGCGATGCAGAGAAAGTCATGTGATTGGAACACATAAGATTTTTACTTTCTGTACTCGTACCATGTACATAATGTATAGAGAAGATATTGCATTCCACCCAAAAATTCGATACTGGGATTTCACAGGAAATACATGTTTTCATCCCCCTGAATCCAAAAAAAATGCATTTTTGGAAAAGTGTGTGTGTTGTGTGTGTGTGCCTGTGCGTGTGCGTGTGTGTGTGTGTGAGTGAGGACACCATAGCTCAAAAACGAAAAGACCGTTAAATACCAAACTTGAAATATAAGTTTGCTATCTTCCAAGGATGCAACACGGAGATTTTCAAGAAAATCCCCCCACCCCAAACTACCTTTTCCATGGAAAAAAATTTGAAAAATTGTATTTCCTCAAAAATTTCTGTAACACTTTTGATTAAAATCTCTAATATTTAAGATATTTCTATGCCAAATAGAATGAATATCTTAAATTTTCTGGGAATAGCCTCTAAAGATCTCTTTATTCTGAATGAATTTTGCTGAATTTTTAGTAACTGGTAAGCCGTAAGAGATAGGCAAAAACTTACTGCACAAAAAATGTAGACGACGTTAAAACACACAATTTATGTCATATACTTTTTTCGTGGAATTGATTGTTTTTGAGATATTCTTGTTACTGGTATCAGCTTTAAAAATTATACTTTTCTCATACAGGAATTTGTCAACTCCTGCCCATACAAAGGAACTTCAGTCACATAGCAACCAGTTTCTGACTATCACTTTAACCTATGATACTCCCTTATTGCTGTTCTACTTGCATGGAGGCAAGTAATAAGACCATTTCTGCTAATTATTTCTCGATTAGCCTGAAGTAAATAGAAGCATAAGCATTTTTACAATAATTTGTTGTACAGATGTAGAGAAAGGCATGTGAATGGAACCCATCAGATTTTTAAATATTAATTTCAGTATTAATATTTCCAAGATACCTTTAAATTTGGTATCTGCACACCAGGACTTCTAGCTCGAGGTTCCTCGCACTTGAGTAAGTCCTTTCTATGCTGTTTCATCTCCAGGATCTTTGTTCCACTCGCCAATTACAAAGGGTATTTTTCTGTCTTCTTAATAAACGACTTCTTTGGGACTTCATCCTTCCGTAATATCCGACTTGGTTTTGCTTATTGAAAATACAGCCTTGGCATTCATCACCGTCTCTTATGCGAACATCTCTAATCTGACGTTTTTGTTATCCATCTTGCTGAGAAATCTTTCCGGATATTCTTTATTAATATTCCGTAACGTAGCTGAAATTATATTATTCGAAATGAAAACATCCGTGTAATAAAGTAGTTAATGAATAATGGCGCTGCTTTTCTGTGGTTTATATGAATAACAACTTAATAAATGTATTACATAGCGAGCACCAATCCCCCCTGTGTGGTTATTAATAGACAGCAAAATATAGCACTTCATTTTCAAACCATACCGACATTCATTCTGGGAATAAGTGTTTTTATTCAAAATCTTCTCGGGCTTCTAGCCAGGTAAAAACTGTTTTTACCTGGCTAGAAGCCCGAGAAGATTTTGAATTAACACGTCGCCAGGAAAGCTTCAGTTCTTATTTCGAGTGTTTTTATGTTTTATTGTTGTGAAGTGTAATGCACAAGTCAATTTTGGTTTCAATAATTCATGCTTATGGAAAAGTTTGTTTTAATTCATTTCGTTTATTGCAATGTTAAGATATATTTTATTTTTATTTTTATAATCCCTTTAGGTTTTACAAATAGAGAATGCTATTTAATTCAGCATTTATTTTTTGTGATTGATATTTTTAATAAATGCTAATCTTTTAGTTGTAAAAATTGCAAATTTATAGAGTTGAGTAACATTTTTATGTTTCTTCATATTTTCTAAAAGTTACCATTTTAGTTTTTCAAATAATTTCTCTTGGCAATGAATCGAGCTCTTCAGATTTTGGCAGTTTTCTGTGAAAAATATTTAGAAAATCCACACCACTTAAAGTTACAGTGGGAAAATGTGAAGTTAAACGCCCTCTGTTGTTGAAGAGTTTTTATTTTTGCGAACCGGTGTTTTTAATGGGATGTTTTAAATAGATTAAGCAAGGAAAATATAGCCTCTACTTATTTTCTTTTTTCAAATAAGTTTGGTAGAAAATAAGTTCAACTGCGCGATTGTTGTATTTTAATTTAAAACATATTTATTAAATATGAACAAAAATCTTCAAAACCTATTTTAAACTAATGAAGTGAACCTATTCTAAAACCTTAATGTATAAGAGGTTTTGATTTTAAAGTATGTTTTTCGTAGTATTTTTTGAATGATTTATTCATATTTTCTTCATGTTTGGCCTGTTTCTAGTTATAAATCGATTTTGGAGTTCGCGAGATTTGCACTAAGCTGGAGAAATGTAAGCAACAGAAAGGAATTGACTGGTACTTCTAATAAAATTTCACTTTTGTGGAAAGCTAAGGAAGAGGCGATCACTTCACCCGTTGAATAATCTCCATCTGTTCGTTTATTTAACCATTCCTCGGGGATTAAACTCGGGATATTGTCTTATGCAAGAGTATGGTATTCTTCACAACACTTATTATTCACGTTAAGAACAATTGCTTTCTCACCACTTTTTGGAGGTCTTCTTCACTTACTTTTCACTACACTTTCTACGTGGCAGCTGAAAATCATCCGTTACAATGTATGAACGGCACAATATGTGAGCATTGTTGCGTAAAGAAATGTTTAAAATGCAATCAATTTCTGTTTACTAATAGCTTTTACTATGTTATTTCGACAACATTGCATAGTTGATTGTATTTTATAGAGAAAAACGGTAAGACGTTCAACAACCTATCAGAACGCTGCAACCTGTTGCTTTTATTTACATTACCAGTGAACTAAGGCTGGACAAATAATAAAGCATAACATCAAACAGCTATAAACCGTGTTTAGTGCATTGTTATGCCATATTGTTACCCATATAATAGTTAAAAATAAACACCACACACTAACAGCAAGTGAAAATTACATAAAATAGCATAATAAATGGAGTACCAACCATCCTTCAGTATACTTAACTTTGCTTATCCGACCCCACTATGACTATCATCAATCTTCTCAGATACCAGCTTTTTCATCTTATGTAGAAATCCTTCACTTCATTATTTCTTTTTCAATGGAGTGTAGCCTGCCCTTAACTCATTACTCGGGTTGGTAAAGATAATTTTCTCTCAGTTCCTCTGTAGCTCTACATCTTGCCAAGATTGGAACTAAGTACTCTCTTAAATAGGCAAATTTCGTACAAATTTCATCACACTATGCAGCATGTCTAAACCACGCGAGCCCCTGTTTAATCAGTTAGTTATGTGTCTGCTTTGACGTAGTGCTCCATATCACACTCAGGTTGTCGCCCTAAATATGCTTCCAACATATTGTTGCCTGTCTGCATCGTAAAGGCTGTTCTTAGTCGTACTTTATGTACTACGTCTAATCCGCCACCCAAAAGTAACCGTTGCTTAAGTTTGGTGCCCATGTGAATTGTTTCATTCTCAGGCGGCTCTAATTGGTGATCGGCCCCCACAAACAATCCTTATCTTGTATTTAAACCCTTGAGTTTACACTCTGTCGTCCCAGATTCTCTCATTTACTTTGCAGTAGTCATGCACCTCCCTACACACGAACTCCTTTCAAAAACCAGGTCCTCATCTGCTACAGATTCCCTGTTTATTTCCAACACCATATTTCTTCTTATATATTATTGTGTATCTATTACTACTAGGCTAACTCATTCTATCTTTAAAGAAATCTGATGTGCTACCTTCACATGACTTTCTCTAGCTGTTCCAAAAACTTCTTACATAAGATAATTCTTCTTTCTGCACCTTGCTAATTGAGCTACTCATTAGCACAATGTTCATATTACTTAGTTCCTTATAAGTAGGAAGAAAATAAGGGAATACACAAGGCTAAACCAATAGTGCAATGTTTTAAAAGCTGTCGTTACGCGATTGTCATTACAAATTGCTTCTTTTCTTGGTCAGGAGTAGAACAAAAGAAAAACGGACACTTCCGTCTAAGAAAAGTACAAGTACTTCGCAACTGAAACTAATAACAATGAGTACCTCGAAAACGTATATGACATAACTTGTGTATTTTAAAAATACCTACAGTTTTTGTATAGTAAGTTTTTTTCTATTTCTTACGCTTTACTAGTTATACCAAATTAAGCAAAATTCATCCAGAATAAACAGGTCTTCAGAAGCTATTCCCAGAAAATTCAAGATATACATTTTATTTGTCAGGCAAATGTCTTTAATATACGATATTGTAATCAAAATCGTTGGAGCCATTTTTAACAAAATCAAAATTTTCGAAAAAAAGTTCCATGTAAAGGGTAGTTTGGGTGTGGGGATTTTTCTCAAAATCTTCGTGCCGCATCCCTGGAAGATACTAAACTTAAATACCAAGTTTGGTATTTTAGCTACTATTCGTTTTTGAGTTATCGTGTTCACAGACACACGGACACACACACACACACACACACACACACACACTTGAAAACATACTGCGTTTAATAACTAAACTTATAAGTCTGCAAATCAATACAAATGTCTGCACTTATACCCCAACACGTGTATCTACGTCATTATAATTATACAAATGCATTCTGTAATCCTGAATGTCGAGAATTTGATTTTATGTTAGCCCTTTAATAAGGCTAAAATATTGCCAGCATAAGGCGTGTTTATGCTGGCAGTATGTTATTTTAAATCGTATTTAATAGAAACAACCTGAGCAGCATTTCGTAGGTGTGTTTTATTTTCTTATACTGAGCAATGTCCGAGTTTCCCCATGTGGAATTGCTTCTAGCCAAAAGTTTGGGCCCATTCATCTTGAAATCCCATAATATTCCTAGGAAGATCGACAAACGTTTGAACCAGTTGCAACTAACACCCGTCACCAAATATATCAATCTTAAAGATCACTACATCGATGCTCGTAAGGTCAGGAAAAATACGAGATAAAGAATACAAACAGTGGCGCGAGTCGTTCTATATAAGGAATGTACTCCGGCTAACAAGTGGATTGTAAACCACAAATGGACCTTCCAGGACTTACAGAAGGAAGCCTTGAAGATGACATGTAATCTAGCTGCTGTGCGAGCTGTAGCGGATGAAGTGAAGACGATAGCCGCTGTCGACGCTGCCACAAGTGCCTTTGTCCTTATGGTCAAGCATTCAGGAGTATTCGCCATCACACAATCCCACATATGTAGCTAATTCTCTTCAGAGGGTTGAGTATGTGACTCACGAAGAGATGTCCGGAATCGCCCCATCCGTATTGACATAATTGCCTTTAAACCAGGCTCGCATACTGTTCTACGTACATATTAGATCCAACAATTCGGTTTGAAACGACCCCCACGCGAGCTAAGGAGGTCGACGACGAAATAAAGAATATGAGCCAGCAGTTCTATATTATAAAGAAAATATGCATTTGACCATATTACGATAATCGGGCTAGTTTACTGATCTCGTGGAACAGTTCCTCACCGACACCTGCAAGATCTAGGCTTCCACACCATAGACATAAAATCAATTGGAGCATGTGCTTTGAAGGACTCGATACTCTCTTAAAGAATCATAGCTTCATTATCAGTGATGTTGTTATTTAATGATTATCTCTTGTTCTTCCATATTTCACATGTAACACTATAACTCGAATTTTGAAATTCTTTAATGTATATTGTTTCATTCCTTTAGACTATATTCAACCATTTAAATGCGTTCCTGTTAATGTTTGTATTTGTTGATATTTGTCCATGAAACAACCTTGCAACAAAGGAAGCTTTAAAATAAAAGAAATAATTACAGAGAACTTTATAACTATGATTTGCTCTTCGAGGAAAATATATTGTTTCCTTTAAATTAGAAGAGAAGGTGTATTTACGCGTAAGCGTAATAACTAGAGATAGCATCTTGGGGACCGATAGAGGGTCACATGCGAATACCAGTTGCATACCTACCGAGTAGAAACCGTTCTTCTTGGCGACTGCATGTAAACAACCTGTCGTAACCTGTTGATTAACCTGGCAGTTTAATTATAGTTTTTAACGACTGTTTTTACTACTACGGCACCGCAGGCGGTGACACTGGTGATAATGGAATGGAGGTGAAGCACCGGTGGAATGCAATGGCGGGGGAAACCGGAGAAAACTCGCCCCTGCGCCGCTTTGTCCATCACATATCTCACATGCGGTCGCTATGGATCGAACCTGTCTAGGTGAACTTGGCAGTGTACTAAGCTTTATATTAAAATACTGTTTTGCAGGTAATTAATGTCTTTGATTATAGTAAATGTTCTTCATTCAAGATTGTAAAATCTCTTGCTTCAAATGAAATGCATGAAGATTTGCAATTCATACAGAAGAACTTTATGTAAATTTTCTACAATAACATATATTTGGAAACATCGAACATTGAAATGCCTCGAGCCGTGAAAGCTGTAGATGAACTTGTGCAAGCAAATAATCAGAGGTCCGTGACATCTATATTAGATCACGTGAAAAAGAAACTGAAGATAGTTTTTGGAAAAAATATCGGATTTTCAATAATGCGTGAAATACTAAATGTACTACTAGGTGTTGCTACGGAAATAATGCTGGAGTATCGTACCCAATAGTCGATGGTGTGTCCTATTTCCGCTTTGCTCCAATCAGATCTTGTGATGTGGAGCGAAGCTTGTCACACTATAAAGCCTGTTTACGTGCCAATCGGAGACAATGCACATTTGGGATGTTACGAATGTATTTGGTTATCATTGTAATCGATGTATCTTGAAATAAATTGAAACGGACAATATATACTGATGATTTGTTGCACAACAACAATTTAATTATGTAAATATTAAAATTGTTAGCTCCCGTAAATAAGTGGTATTTATATTTACAACCCACCATACCTCAATCGCCTTCTACTGCTAGTTGAGACATCACAGTCTACCGCGCAACCACTGCCCTATTTTCCTTCTATAAGTACCATTATGTACACACTGCATTGTCAACGCATCACAACTATATACCATGCCGATCTAACTTCCATTCTACCCCTCTATCGGTCCCAAGATGCTATCCTTAGTAATAACTAATTTCAGTCAAAGAACAACATAGCACAGTAACTGCCAACAATAACTAGGCAAAAGGTATGTGGTCTTTGTTCGCAGAACGCGCTAAACAATGACAACAATAAGTGAGACAATTCAGCACTAAGCAGAACAAACAGGCAATGGCATAAATAGTTTGGTTCTAATTTAGGATGGTGTCAGGAAAATAGGGACCCATTTGCGTCCCAATAAAACTTCCTGGAGGCGCGTGACACACGAATAAAAAGGGTAATGTCCCGTTTTTACAGGACCAATAACAGGCGCAGTCGCACCATATACGGTATCCAATGAGCTTACAGATACCTAATCTGGAATTCTGCTACGCTTCTGGAGCTGCTTTGTGTTTTATGACGCGAAAATGTTTCGTCGATTTGCTCGTCGTCGTAAACGCGATTCCTAAGTACACGAAATTCTTAACGCTATTCAACGTCTGCCCTGAATACATCTATGTCTCTTCCTGACTATAAACTGAAGCCTTCTTGAAAGTAATTGTTTTAGTCTAATTAACATAAACGCTAAGTAGCTATTATCCAGCAATGATAAGTCTGTCTAGTCCTGTTATAGTCTGTTAATTGCTGTAGAAGACAAACACTAAGTCATTACATATAAAAGTTCTGGAATTTGTGATACTGGTATAACTATATTTTCCACTAAAATTACATCGCTAATATTATCTACAAACAGATAAAATGGAAACTTGGCACTAAGCTCTCCGACAGTATTGTACTTCATTGTGCAGTGCTCAAAACATTTTACTGACATTTCCTTTGAGCATAGTTTGTCATAATGCATTCCGGTTGAGAGGGTCAAACGCTACAAAGACTCAGTGCTGTCTTCCTGGTTTAACGAACATTTGTGTCGTTCTTAACGTATCTAAAGTAAACTAGGTGTCTGGACGCTGTGTCCTGTAAAACCCATTGGACATTTTGAAAGAATGTCAAATATTGATTGCCAGTCTATATATAGATATTGAAGAACAGAGCTTGCTCAATGATTTCCCCTCTGGAGGTGTAAAGACCATTCATTGACGTCCCTCCACACATGGTCCACAAGGGCTTGGCTGGCAAAGTGATGCTACACCAACAATCAGAAACATCGAGCTTGCGATAGCCCTCGCCATAACCTTTCGAAATCGGTAATCTAGCAACAATGTGTTTGTCGTTATTGTTCAGAAGAGAAGAGACAAAAAATGTAACTTTTTCTACCCATTCTTCAGTAAACTTATCTTTAAAAAACTAAACCTTCTCTTCTATCTACTTCGCATTAACGAAATAAACATCTGCAGAAGTTCTTTATTAGATATTTCTAAGTAAATACAACGGGATTTGGGGAAGATAGGAGGCTTAACCGTTAGTCAAACCTTTAAAGAGCTGGTCGGTATGTGATGGCTTTAAAATCTCATTTTCTTTGCTTGATCACAAAAAGAAAAACGAATAACATCTTTCCATTTGAGGAAGGCATGACAATTGAAACCATTAACATGGAATACAACGGAAATGGTTAAATCCACCAAAAGTGCATTCGACATAAATTGCGTGAGATCTACATTTTTGTGCGGTAAGTTTTTATCTATCAAAATTCCATGTCAAGGGTAATTCATGTAGAGGTTTTCTTGAAAATGCTTTTCCCGTGAAATCTCGGTATCGCATTTTTGTATGTACAGTTAGACAAAATAAAAAGGTAATCCGAAAAGTAAACACTAGTTCACATTAGACAACTTTATTATTATTATTATTATTATTATTATTATTGTTTAATTTGTATAGATCCCTTTAACTTCAATGTTCATATCGGGGGCTTTGACTTATTAAACAACTCGTATTACTGTAGGTTTGGAACATTAGATTAATCATTTTTATACCATTAAACACATGCACATTTACTCTCACATTCACACGTCCAGACTCTGTGGGGAATATGGAATAATTCTAATGAAAGAGAAATTCCCCGTCGCAGGCGGGAATCGAACCCGGGACCCCCTGGTGAGACGACAAGGTTGTTTTAACGCAGAGAGTAGTACAGCTCTCTGAAGAAAACAACATTTAGTTTTGACAACAAATGAATGCATACCTTGTTTATATATTTCAGATACGGATAATATTATTCCGAAAAAGCTAAGAGACCCTTTTAGGACAGTCATTGTTTCTGTAGCATATTTTTCAAAATGCTGACATCTAGGAGGATGTAAGTTTAAGTCTCAATCCGTTTCCGTGTTTTAATATTAGCTTTCAAAACATTTAAGTGTATCATTTACAATTCCAGAAAAACGATTTGTATGGTTGAACAAAGCAAACAGATTCTGCCTGATATGTATAACATGTTCTCTGCACTTTAGGTGCATTTCAAATGTTGGGTTTGGCAGAAACATGAACATGGATAGCAGGAGAAAATAGCAGTTGTAATATTTTCGCACCTCTAGAACTGAGCTGATGATGCTTTCATCTCGAAATGTTAGTAGTTCAGCAATTTCAAGGCGTACAAAATGAAAAGAGGAGGAGAATTGCCGTTTTGATGTCATCGATGAAATACAATATTCAAATTTGTTCTTGCTTTTATAGTATTGGCGAAGCATGTTTTGCATAAAAAGAGTCTGATTTCCATCAGCATTTTTTTGGGGCGGGGGCTATCGATCACATTGATATACAGATCCGGAACCAAAGGCATTAAAGACAATTAAGTAATTAGCAAGTCGACCACATAATGATCTATGACACTAAATAGGATCAGAAAACAGCTCAGGTTATTGTCTGTATTCGGAAAGTCTCGGGTTCAAATCTCTGCGTTGACCAATTTGGCTGGGGTTTTTCGAAGTTTCCCACAGTCGCCAAGGTAAATATTGAATATTTGTATATTAAAAACCCGACCCAAAGTTCCACTTCAGTCCAAAACAAGAGTAAATGTGAAATGTAAAATGCAAAATGAAAGTAAACGTGTTGATTGTAATAGCGACTGCACTGCCATCTATCCACATATAGTCAAAGCTGTTAGACTGAAATGGCACTCTAACGCCATCTGCCTGATATGGAGAAGTTACCTTGAATGATTGGCTGGAATTAGTCATCTAACTCGGATGGTGTAAGCACTTGGCTTAGAGGCCATGATGTATGCGTGATTCTAGCTATAAGCTGGTGTAAGCAGTGAGACTGTTGGACACTGTCGTCATTTGCTTGGCACAAGGTATTGTACGGAATGGTCTGTAAAACTACATCACATGCCGTCAACGAGGTATATCACGGAACAAGAACGTCGCGATATAACCTAGAAGTTAAACTGACGTAAAATAAATTGGATTTAAAAAAAGTTATTGCCACAATAAAGATCTTGTTCCAAGGCGTTTCACAAGAGAGCGAGTGTTGTGGGAAACGACTTCTGATCCGAGGAAACAGTAAAACATTTCTGCCTAAGGAGAAATGTGTTGCGCCGAACAAGAGGCGATGAAAAAAATCTGATGTGTTCCATTCACATGACTTTCTCTACATCTCTGCAACAAATTATTGTTAAAAAGATTATGCTGCTATTTACTTCGTGCTAATCGAGAAGAAATTAGCAGAAATAGTCTTATTACTTGCTTCCTTGTAAGAAGAAGCGAAATAAGGGAGTACCATAGGTTAAAGTGATAGTCAAAAGCTGGTTACTATGTGACTGAAGTTCTTTGTTTGTATCGACAGGAGTTGACAAAATCCTGTATGAGAAAAGTATAAGTTTTTTAAAACTGAAACCAAAAACAAGGAATATCTCAAAAACGACCAGTCCACGAAAAAAGTGTATATAACATAAAGTGTGTGTTTTACGTGCTCTACATTTTTTGTGTGGTTTTTGTCCATCTCTTACGTTTAGCAGTTATGTAAAACCGTAAAATTCATTCCGAATAGTCTTCAGAGTTTATTCCCAGAAAATTCAGGATATACATTTTATTTGTGAGGTAAATATCTTTAATATACGATATTTTAATAAAAATCGTTGGAGCCATTTTTGAGAAAATCAAAATTTTCGAAAAAAGTTCCACCTAAAGGGCAGTTGGGGTAGGGGGATTTTCTTCAAAATC
Source organism: Hymenopus coronatus (assembly GCA_030762935.1). Taxonomy (NCBI): domain Eukaryota; kingdom Metazoa; phylum Arthropoda; class Insecta; order Mantodea; family Hymenopodidae; genus Hymenopus; species Hymenopus coronatus. The sequence goes on from CM060886.1 coordinate 53,450,805, forward strand.
TTCATGTCGCATCCTTGGAAGATATCAAACTTAAATACCAAGTTTGGTATTTAACGCTCTTTCGTTTTGAGCTATGCTGTCCATAGACAGGTACACACACGGACTTTTTCTGAAAATGCTTCTTTTATTTTTTTTGGATTCAGGATGTCCTATAACATGTATGTCCGTTGAAAGCTCGGTATCAAATTTTTGGGTGGAATGCAATACTTCCTCTATACACTACATATGTATATAGCACGTATAGAGAAAGTAAAAATCTGACGTGTTCCAATCACATAACTTTCTCAATCTATTCCATATATAACTATTCTTAAAAAATATTTCATTTTATTTGCTTCATGTTAATCGAGATAAACATTAGTTGAATTGGTTTTATTCCTTTTTACTTGTAAGCAGAAGGAAAAATAAGGGAATACATTAAGCAATAGATATAGTCAAACCTTTTTAAAGGTCATCGCTATGTGAAACACTTGAGGTTCACTTTTCATGGCCCCGTTTAGAACTTACCTATCGACATGTAAACAATATAGCTAATAATTATACAATTTTGATTAAACGTTATTCAATTAATTTTTGATTCCGTCCAAAAAATTTGATACCGATATTTCACCGGAAATATACGTTTTCAGGTCCGTGCATTTTTAGCATTTTTAGAAAACAATCCGTGTGTCTGTCTGTCAGTGTGTGTGTGTGTGTATGTGTGCGCGTGTGTGTGTTTCTGTGTCTGTGGACAGCATAGCTCAAAAACGAAAAGTCGTTAAGTACCAAGCTTTGTATTTAAGTTCACAGTCTTTCAAGGATGTGACACGAAGATTTTTCAGAAAATCCTCTCACCCAAACTACCATTTGCATGGAACATTTTAGAACATTTTGATTTTCTCAAAAATGGCTGTAATGATTTTTATTAAAATACGTACCTTATGTTAAGGATATTCACATCACGAATAAAATGTATATTTTGAATTTTCTGGAGAATAGCCTCTGAAGAGCCCTTTATTCTCGTGGAATTTTGCAGAATTTTGATAACCGTTAAACCGTAATAAATAGACAAAAATTTACTCCACACAAAAAGTAGCTCTTTAAAACATTTAATTTATATTATATATGTTTTTCTTGTTGAGTTGACCGTTTTCGAGGTTTTAAACTAACTTTTATGAAATGGAATCATGCAAAGGGAACCGAACTTCAATTGTTTCACATAGAGACCAATTTTTCAAAGATTATCGCTTAATCTAATGTATTTCCTTATTGTCCTTTTATTAACAATGAGGTAGAATAAGACCTATTCTGCTTTGTTTATCTAGATCAGCATGACGTACCTAAAAGAATAATATTTAGTGAGAAAATGTTGTTTTTGAAACAGCTAGGGAAATTTATGTGAATGGAACACAACAGCGTTTATTTTAAATTGCAATGTGAACAAAGAACGTCCAAGCCGCAAACGAAATTCAGAACTATTCCTCCACTCCTAACTGTTAAGGAGGCGAATGGGTTTCAAATCTAACTTCTAGACTTTTAATGCTAGAAACTTAAATTTTTTTAAACGAATGTTACATGACCTATGTATAAACGCATTTAAATTTCAAGCCTATAGCTTTAATCGCTTTTAGGTATTAATGCGTCTGTGTTTAAAATCTCGTGTTTTCAAAATCTGACTTTTCCTTTAACTTTAATGCAATCAGGCCGGAAATCTTACTAAATGTTCTAAAAACAACTAAGTATCAGATTTACTTCCTGTGCGAGATTACAAATAGTGTACTCGTAACAAAAATGATGTGTGTTTGCTCTATTTTATTTATATTTACTTGCTCAACTATATAAATAGCTTTTAGAGAAAGGATTGTATTCCACCCAAAAATTCGATGTCGCGTCGTTTTCATCGGAAATGTATATTTGAGGCACCATGAGTGCAAAAAAAAAAAAAAAAAAAAAACATTTTTGGAAAAAGATCCATGAATGTGTGTGTGGACAGCATAGAGAACATCAACATTTTCGAAAAATGTTCCATGTAGTTGGGAAAAAAAGGGTAGTTGGGAATCTTCGTGTCGTGTCGTTTGGTACTTAAGAACTTTTCGCTTTTGAGCTATACTGCCCACAAAGACGCACATACACATATATACACACAGAAGCACACTCACACAAACATTCACATGGACATTTTTTCTAAATAAAATGTTTTGGATTCAGGAATATCAAAGCATGTATTTCTGGTGGAACATCGGCATCAAATTTTTGGGTAGAACACAATATCTTCTGTATCTACTGTATACGTTGTAGATACGTGCTAGAGAAAGTAAAATGGATAGCAAACTGACGTATTTGCAAAGAAAGAAAGAACTACTTGAATACTGAAGATATACGAGGTACGTCTAGAAAGTAAGTTCCGTTTCAATTTATCTCCACTGCAGCGCTGCGATCGCAGTTCCGTACACGCGCGGTAGACGCTCTGTATCAAGGAGAAGAAACGTGCGCCATTTTGCGATCGCTGTCAGCCACATACGCTTGTTTACAATGTCGGTGTTGATTGAAAATCCCGCCGCTTGTGAAATCAGATCTGTGATTCGTTTTCTGAATGCTAGGAAAGTGAAACCAATTGAAATGTATCGGCTAATTTGCGAAGTTTACGGACAAAATGCGATGAGTGATTCAATGGTGAGGAGATGGGTCCGACAGTTCAATGAAGGACGTAGTGAAGTGCACGATGAAGAACGAAGTGGGCGTCCATCTTTGGTTACAGAAGAACTGGTTTACGCGATTGATGGCAAGATCCAGCGACTTTCATCTGTTCTTACATCTCAAGTCTCTCCTTGGCGGTCAACACTTCAACAATAACGAAGAGCTGAAAGAAAATGTTTCCAACTTTTTGAAAGACACAGGCGGCAACTTTCTATGAAGAAGGTATACAAAAAAACTTGTGCCACGCTATGATAAATGCCTGCAAAATTTCGGCAGTTATGTGGAAAAGTAGTTTAAGAGTTGTAGAATTTTGTGCAATAAATAATTATTCTGTATCTGTACACAATTTAATTGTATTACCAAACGGAACTTACTTTCTGGACGTACCTCGTAGTATTAGCATCTGCACCAATGTGTTGATCAAAACTTCTCTTAAAAGATGAAATGATTTTGCCTCTCTGCTATAAATTAACGTTTTTTATGGAGGGCAGAATTCAGAATATATAATGACAGGTGCATTGGCACTTTTAAAATATACGTATAAACATGTATATAATATATTTATTTTTATGAGTGTTTTACATTTACAAAGCGCATTTTACCTTAAACAGAAAGCGCACTGTAATGTCTGAATCAAAGGTGTGCCAGCAAATGTGTGCAGTAAACCAGGTGGTGATGTTACTAGACAAGGTTTAAAATGACGTATTGGTTCAACCAGTAAATGGTAAAGTTGAAGAGAATGAGTAAGAGGAAGCAAAATAATTGACAAATTATAATTAACATGCTGGCATTTGTACATACATAGGTATATGACCCTTTGTTAACAGTCCGATCGTGTCAATAGTCAAGTTAGCAAAGCTGCATGTAGTATAGATCGCTGTTATGTACTTATTGCGCTATAGTCAAAAGCTACAGAATTGATATTGAGCTGAATTTAATTAATATTCTCTTATTGGTGACAAACTATTTTTATGAAAAGCACTCTCGCGAAATTAATACGGCAGAACAGCAAATAGCAGCACATACTTAAGTATTAAGTAATTACGTTTCTTTTCATATTCGTATTTGTTTTTATTTTAAAAAAAATCTGATGTTACACTCACATGACTTTTTCTACCTGTTCCACTAAAACGATTTTTTACAAAAGATTATTCTTCTTTCTACACCATGCTAATCGAGATAAACATTGGCAGAATATCTTATTGCTTAGTTCTTTATAAGTAAAAAACGAATTAAAGGAATGCGCTATGGTAAAGCGACAGTCAAATGTTTTAAAAGCTATCATTATGCGATTGTCATTGCAAATCCCTTCCTTGCTTGCCAGGAGTACACCTTTTCATTTTCTCTAGCACGCATGTAGAATGTACATAGTGGAAACAGAAGTTATTGTATTTAACCCAAAAATTCAATGTCAGATTTCGCCGTAAGTATATGTTTTGGGGTTCTCTAGGTCCGAAAAAAATATTTTTAGAAAAAGGTCCGTGTGTGTCTGTGGACAGCACAGCTCAAAAACGAAAAGACCGTTAAATACCAATCTTGGTATTTAGGTTTGGTATCTTCTAAGGATGCGACACGAACATTTTCAAGAAAATCCCTCCACTACAAACTATCCTTTACATGGAAAACATTTCGAAAATTTTGATTTTCTGAAAAATGGCTCTTAACGATTTTGATTACAATCCCGTATATTAATTATATTTACATCCCAAATAAAATGTCTACCTTAAATTTTCTGGGAATAGCCTCTGAAGATATCTTTATTCTCAATGAATTTTGCCGAACTTACTACACAAAAAAATGTAGAGCTTGCTAAAACACCCAATTTATATTATATGCATATTTCCTTGGATTTGACCGTTTTTAAGATATCCTTGTTATTGATATCAGATTTAATATTTTTCTCATGACCACTCAAAGAATCGGATTTCTATACCATAGCAACCACATTTTAAACCATTTGACTGTCGGTTTAGCCCCCTATTTCTCGTCTATCTCTAAGGAACTAAGTAATAAGACAGTTTCTGCTAATATTTATCTCGATTAGCATGAAATAGATTAATAAGCGTGTTAACAATAATTCGCTACAGAGAGGTAGAGAAAGTCATGTGAATATGGCACATCAGATTTTCTTTGTGTTCGATAGACGATAACGTGCTACATCACAGAGACAGTCTATGTGTAAACGGCGATGCAATACGAAGTGGGACAACATCCTCTATCAGAAACCGCTTGGTCTTTATTACATCGAACATGCAACCATTTTTACTTTCTCTACACGTACTATGTAAATAGTGTAAAGAGAAGGTATTGCATTGCACCCAAAATTTTATACTGAGATTTCACCGGAAATACATGTTTTGGGTCCCCCTGAATCCAAAAAAAGCATTTTTGTAAAAACGTCAGTGTGTGTGCGTGTGTGTGAATCTGTATAACCGTGTGTCTGTGAAAAGATAACTCAAAAATGAAAATTATTTAAGTTTATTATCTTCCAGGAATGCGACACAAAGATTTTGAGTAAAATCTCGCTATCCCAAACTACCCTTTACTGGAGAAAAATTCGAAAATTTTGATTTTCTAAAAAATGGCTTTAACGACTTTGATTAAAATCCCTTATATTTACGATATTTACATGATAAATGAAATGCATATCTTAAATTTTCTGGGAATAGCCTGGATGATTTTTTTTTTAATTTTGTATAACTGGTAAACCGTAAGAGGTAGACAAAAACTTACCGCACAAGAAATGTAGATTACGATAAAGCACACAATTTATATCATATACATTTTTTTTTCTTGGAGCTGATTGTTTTTTTAGATATTCCTTGTTATTGGTTTCAGCTTTAAAAAACTTATTCTTTTCTTATACACAGACAAAGGAACTTTAGTCACATAGCAACCAGCTTTTGACTAACACTTTAACTTATTGTACTCCCTTATTTCGCCTATACTTACATAGAAGCAAGTAATAAGACTATTTTTGCTATTTTTTCTCGAGTAGAATGAAGTAAATAGAACCATTAACTTTTTAACAATAGTTTGTTACAGAGATGTAGAGAAAGCCATGTTAATGGAACGCATCAGATTTTTCACATAGGGTTAAAGGAGTATAAACAAAGCCAAAGCACCTGACTGACGTTTGAATAACTTTTTAGATTTTACTCGCCCAGGCGCCCATTTTCTGATGTAGTGTGTACACTGTAGAGTTGTCAGTGTAAAAGAAGTTCATGTGCTGTGGGTCACATCTCTAATAAAAAGCCACCATCACATCCTGCTGAAATGAACAGTTTTATGTGTGAAATGCGGAAGGCGTCCGCACTTGCAAACAGGGGAACTGACTGAAAGGAATGCTGATGAGAATAAAGAGCATGGCAGGTCAAAAAATACGCCTCATTTCTCTCGTGCGTGTTGGATATAAAGAATTCTAACGTGTCATCTCCCCCATTAAGTTTCTTTAATATGCCAAAGCCGCTGACAAAAATAAAAAGCACTGAAATGTTCAAAATGGCATAAGAGAAAACATCTATACCATTCACATGACCTTCTTTACATCTCTATTACAAATTATTGTTAAAAGCTTATTCTTATACCTACTTCATGCTAATCGAGAGAAACATTACCAGAAATCCTTTCTTATAAATAGAGTGAAAATAATGGAATACACTAGGCTAAAATCATATTCAAATCTTTCAAATAGTTACCATGTGGATGAAATCCGTTTGTTTGTATTGCCAAGAGCTGACAAATCCCCGTATGAGAAAAATTTAACTATTTTAACGCAGAAACAGTAACAAGGAATATATAAAAAATGCTCAACTCTACGAACAAATGTGTATTACAAAAATTGTGTGTTTTAACGAGATCTACGTGTTTTGTGCAGTAAGCTTATGTCTATCTCTTACGGTTTACTAGTTATACAAAATACAGCAAAATTCGTTCAGAATAAAGAGGTTCTCAGAGGCTATTCCCGGAAAATTCAAGATATACATTATATTTTTCTGTAAATATCTTTAATATACGGTATTTTAATCAAAACCGCTGTAACCATTTTTGAAAAAATCAAAATTTTCGAAAATGTTTCCATTTAAAGGGTAGTTTGTGGTGGGGTTATTTTCCTCAAAATATTCGTGTCGCTTCGTTGGAAGATACTGAACTTTTATACCAAGTTTAGTATTTTATTTTACCGACTTTTCGTTTTTGAATTATCGCGTTCACAGACGCACAGACACATTGACATACGGACACACGCACACACATACACACGCACATCCACACACAAGGACCTTTTTCTAAAAATGCTTTTTATGGATACAGAGGACCCTAAAACGTCCATTTCCAGTGAAATCTCGGTATCGAATTTTTGGGTGGAGTGTAATAGCTTCTCCATACACCATGTACATAGTACGTGTAGAGAAAGTAAACATTTGTAGATTAGTAGGCATGCGTAGTGATTCTTGAGTTGTTTCGTTCTTTTTAGCAATTTTGAAATATAAGCGCAAAAAGTACCTATTTTCAATGTTTAATTCTTCTAGGGCTCATGTAACATATTTTGAACGCCATTTTAAAGCGCTGCGCTATTTACATGACCCTGGATATCAAATTTTGAAGCAATTTTTCCGGGATTCTCCCCAAAAATACACTAGATGTCAGATAATTCTTCCCAAAGTAGCACAGAGTATGTGTAATAAAATATCGGGTTGGATTTTTGATATTGATCATGGATTAATTTTAAAAATTAATTACTAATTATGGTATAAAATATTTTTAAAAAATACTATCCACTATGCAACGGTGCATGTAGCCCATTAGGCAATGTTCTCTTCATTTGGGAATATATTGTTTTAAAAACTATAGCTGGTAAATGTTAAACCCCATTTTATCCATAATACGATTTTTTTATGTTATAATGTTTATTTATATATATATATATATATATATATTTTCAATGCTTTCGGGATTGCATGGAAACAGTATGGAATTTTAAGGAGTCCAAATCTCAAACATTTGACTCACTGTTCCCTCTATATCTATAACGAAATGTGTAATGGGGCTGTTTCTGCAAAGATTTACCATAACTAAAATTAATAATTTGGAAAATTAAGAATAATAATTTATTTACCCAACGCAATTTGTCTGACTAACACAATGGGTGGATAGAAAAATAAGATTTTGTAAGAATGATTTGCAGAAACTGCAGAAAAATAAACGATATTAGGAAAACAAAGTGTTATGAATGTTACACATTTAATTTTATTTAAATAAAAGTGTGAAAGCCTGAATTGTGATGTGTTTTCTCATATTAAATTCCATTTAAATCTATCTATTATGGCACAATCCCAATTTCGAGCCTTGATCTCCTCTAACGGTTTCTTGATCAATAGCATTTCAGTGCACGAATTTGCCACTAGGCGCACATGGTGATGAGGAATCAACTCATCCGCTGAAAAAAAAATCCATCACTCTCCACGGGGTTTGAACCCGTAATCTTTAGTGTTAGAGGCTAGAAGAAAATTTCCACGCTGTCAGATCTTTATTCGGGTAACTATCGTAGAAAAACTAGATATATATTTTCATAGATTTAAAGATTGAGCAAATGCTACAGAAATGGAATAGTTGAGTGTATGAGTGTGCAATTCCGGTTGTTACACCCAAACTATTACTCCATCCAGATCTGGCGCGCGAGACATTCATCACTGCAGTTTACTTACTGTTAGGTAAGGGCATTGACCTGACTTTACTGCAGTGCAGAATGTGCAAGCGCTGAAACAATTATCTAACTTGCTTTAGGAAAATTAAAGCATGCGGTTGTGGCTCTGTAATGTACTGTCTAAGGACTGTTTACAGCTTCTGCTTCGTATGCTTAAGCACTTGTTAATGAAACTATTCCACTGCATCATCTAATATGGACTAGTCTAATGTAAGAAGTGCTAGATATCAACCAATTATGTCTATAACTTACTAAAATATTACCACATGTTGCCAGTTAGACGATAGTATTGTATAATTTAAATATAGACTGGCTTGTATCCATAGTTACAAGTCAATAGCTTGTTTAGTTTTCGAATGACAGCATTTTAAACAAACAACTTTAGAGTATTCACGAAAATGGAGGATTTGGAAAACGAGCAGTGAGTAAATACTTCCATTTGAAAGGCTTAACGCCTAAAGAAATCATTGAAGAAATGAACAGTACATTAAAAGACTCTTTCGTTTCATATTCAATTATTAAAATGTGGTTGCAGAGTTTAAAATGAGACATACGAGCAGTAGCTATGTGCCTCACTCTGAACGCCCTGTAGAAGTGACAGCTCCAGAGATCATTGAAAAACTGCATTGTTTAGTACTGGATTAAAGTTGTTTGAAATAGCAGAGGCTGTAAACATATCAAAAGAATGTACAAGTACTATTTAAAGTAATGTTTTGGACTTTCACAAGGTCTGTGTAAGATGGGTGCCGCGTTTGTTGACACTTGTTCAAAAGTTGCAAAGCAAAACTGTTTCTGTTAAGAATGTGGAGCTCTACCGTAAAAATCATAGTGAATTTTGAGCTGGATTATTACCATGGATGAAACTTGGATATATCACTACACTCCAGAAAGTAAATCACAATCAAAATAGTGGATTGCGCCAGGTGAATCAACTCTAAAAAAAGACAAAGTCAATTTTGTCAGCTGACAGGGTTATGACGAGTGTTTTCTGGGATGCACTGGGAATTATTTTTATTGATTATTTGGAAAAGGGTAAAAGTATAACTGGTGACTACTACGCAAGCTTACTGCAACGTTTGAGTGATTAGGTGAAAACAAAAATACTTCATTTGGCAAATAATAAAAAAAACTTGCTTCACCATGACAATGCTCCGGCCCATGTTCAGTCATTGAAGGGAAAAATGTGCGAATTAAAGTTGGAATTGCCTGAACATTCACCCTATTCGCCAGATCTAGCACCCAGGTACTACCTACCACCTGTTCCCAAATCTCAAAAAATTTCTGGAGGAGAAGATTTCGCATCAACGAGGAGGTCATTGATGCGGTAAACAGCTATTTAGAGGACCTTGATAAATCACACTACAGAGATGGTTTCATTAAATTAGAACACCGATATGAGAAATGTATTAGCCTTTCTGGAGATTATATTGAGAAATAAAGAAAACAACTTTTTTTTAATGCTGTTTTCAGATGACTCTTGTATATAGATGCTTTTATTGTTATATGTATGCGCCTTTAACATGAGGTCCTATCGGCGGCATTTCTCTTGAAAATATTTCCTATGGCCAATGGTGTAAATTGTGTGCTGTTTGTTTTCATTAGTTTTTATTGTTTTTAATTTTATTCATTAGATCACATACACATTCAAACCACATTCATACTTCCAGACTCTGGGGAGGATAGGGAATAATCTGGGCTAGAGAAAAATTCCTACCAACCAGTCGGGAATTGAATCCGGAACCATTCGCACTGCAGACAGGTGCTCTTCCGACTGAACTATGGGGCCAGCTCCGTAGATATTGTGTGCGCGTGTGAGACGACCTTCTCATAGACCTCTATCGGTTTCTTTGTGATTCACATACATTGTAGAACTTTTAATACTTTTAATAGTAGCTAGTATTTATGTACACAATTTGCATTCCTCTAAATATTTTGGACCCCTCTACCCATCATGATGTTCCACAGTTTACCTTCTTTACATGTCTTAGTATATTGAACACTATAGTTTTTAGTAATTTGAGAAAAAGACAAAATCCAATCCATATAAGTTATATTCTTTCTTAGACTCTTTTGTTCCTGTAATGTTAGGGTTGCCGTTTTACTTTCTCTACACGTACTATGTGCATAGTATATAGAGAAATCCACCCGAAAATTCGATACCGAGATTTCACCGGATATATATGTTTTTGGGTCCCCTTTATCCAAAAATAGCATTTTCGGAAAAAGGTCCGTGTGAATGTGTGTCTGTGTGCGTCCGTGAACACGATAACTCAAAAACGAAAAGTCGAAAAAATACCAAACTTGGTATTTAAGTTTAATATCTTCCAAGGATGCGACGCGAAGATTTTGAGGAAAATACCCCACCCAAAACTACTGTTTATATGGAAAATTTTTCGAAAATTTTGATTTTCACTAAAATGGCTCTAAAGATTTTGATTAAAATAACGTATATTAAATATATTTACACGACAAATAAAATTTATATCATGAATTTTCTGGGTATAGCCTCTGAAGACTACTTTATTCTGGATGAATTTTACGGAATTTTGCATAATCGCAAAACCGTAAGAGATGAAAAAAACATTTCACACAAAAAATGTAGAGTACGTTAAAAACACTTTATTTTATATACTTTTTTTCGTGGAGTTGATCGTTTTTTGAGATATTTCTTGTTTTTGCTTTCTGCTTTGAAAAACATTCTCATACAGGAATTTGTCAACTCCTGTTCATACAAACAAAGCTTGTAAGTCACATAGCAACTAAACTTTGACTATCACTTTAACCTATGGTACTCCCTTATTTCTGTTCTACTTACAAGGAAGCAAGTAATAAGGCTATTTTTGCTATTCTTTTCTGATTAGTATGAAGTAAATAGAAGTGCAAGCTTTTTAGCAATAATTTGTTGCAGAGATGCAGAGAAAGTCATGTGAATGGTACACATAAGATTTTTATTTGTATCATCAGTTCTGTCGAGATAAGAGGATATACGTTTATGGATCCAACATGCAAGTCAACGAATCTTTGAAATATCGCATTGAGGAATGCTTTATGTTATTCTTTTTCTCCAGTGTAAGTAAGATATTTTTTTCTTTACACTTCACCTTCACGATACATGATACCCAGGTTTATAGCCATTTTCCTTGGTCTTCCTGAATCTCGCTTACCAGGGGTTTTTATACCTCTTGTTATTTTAATCAAGCTCCTATTATTTTCCCTGGAGACCTATTTATCCCTGCCGTTTTCTTGCTCTTATAAATTTCACTATTTCCGACTTTCCACACTTTTTCTCATACTTTGATTCTTTATTCCATCCCATCTTGTTTTATGCGTTAATGCCCTTAATTTATTGAGTACTTACATAATGGCATTCGATCCAAGATACCTTTTTTTTCCCCTTAATGTTCCTAGTGGATGATTTTGCCCCGCACATTTTACCTGATCAGGTAAAACATGCAACTTAAGGCACATTACAAGACCTACTCGTAGGTATCTACGAGGGCGGTTCAATAAATAGCCGTGTTTCAATAGGTGTTGCGAAAGCAATTCGGTGTTACCATCGTGTAACTGTTATTTGTCGTCAAAACACATTTGGTCATAGGTTAGTTTGGGTTTGACAGGCATTTCAGCTAGTCGTTCAAGGTGTTTTTGCTAAAATTGAATAAATGCAGTATTGTTCAGCAATTTTTTTTTTTTTTTTTAATATTTGGATGGGAAAACTTTCAAGGAATAAAAGCGAAATAAGATGCTTTGTATGGGGATTCATTTACAGACAGATTTGACTAAAGAACCTTAACGTGGTCGAACATCCGTTACTGAGGAGGAGCGCACATGACGCCTTGCAGATTGGTTACTCAGGAAGTCTTAATAATTTCCGTAATATGATTCTCGTTGATTGTCGAATGAAAGTTGATGAAGTGACAGAGGTCATAGATGTGTCTAGGGAGGTGGCAATTCATATTTTGCATGAGAAGATGGATATGAAAAAGTTATCGTCCAAATGGATGTCGTGACTGCTCAATTAAACAACAAGTGGGTATGGTTTTCAACTTTTTTGGTCCTATTTAAGCGATATCCGAAGGACTTTGTGCGTTAAACTCGCACCGTTGATGAGACCTGGATTCATCTACGGAAACCAAGCAACAATAAAAACAATAGATCGTTTCCGATAAATCTGTTCCAAAGACGGCAAAGATGGTTTCGTCGGCCGGAAAGGTGATGGCAACGATGGTTTTTTTTTTTATGTACATATATACGAAGGGTGTATTGCTTATTAACTTCTGGATAGTACCCTAGTGTGTTTGAACCATTTCGACAAGAAATTGAAGAGCATGGTCGCCTTTTGGCGACGAAAACACTGTTGTTTCAACACGACAGCGCACCAGCACATTCAGCTGGAGTTATGTTTGCCAAACTGCATGAATTGTGTTTTGAATTTCTACCGCAAATCCAGGTTGGTCTTCAAGTATGCAGAAATGGCTCGCGGGAACAAAATTTAGATCCAATGAAGAGATATCGTCGAGACGTATCCTGCATAGCTTGATAATTCGTATTGTTTATTTTAGTTATTTTTGAGGGGCTAAAATGGCAGGAACGTTGGGAGAAGTGTATATCTCTATAATGGCGATTATGTTGAGAAACAAATAATTTGTGTTTGAAAAAAATAGCAGCTCATTCTTATCAGGAGTACTTACTGAATATCTTCGTAAGTCATGGTTATTCATTTGGATTGTGTATAGCGGCAGAAGATTTTTTTTTGGTAGGGGGAATGCAGGAACAGAAAGGGTAGGCAAATTGTTGAAAGGTCTTCTAAATATTGATTATATATATAAAAGTTTTACTTAAACAAACCTATTCGTAAAAGATCCATGAAACTAAATTTATTCCAATGAATTAAAATTTTCTTTAAACTTTTCCTTTGCCCGCAAGCACTTTTTATCAGCAGTTTCGATATTCTTCTTTTTACAGCTGCCAGTATTTGCAAGTTTCTCTTCCTGTGCCGGGGGCAGGAGAAATATTCTCTAACATCATCAAAGATTATCAAAGAAGGGATTCATAAAAGAACATAGTGAATGCTTTGAAAATTATAGTGAGTTTTGCAATATTGTTCCGATACATCATTTCAGGAGTGTGATTAGGATGTTGTAATTGAATTTATATGAAAAGATAACACTATACTAAATAATGCTGCAAACCGCAGAAGGCTGGAAGTTGATGAAGTCCGCATTTATCGGCGACATGCAGCCATTTATCACACGGTTTGAGCTTACCAACTAATATTGTTGGTCCCTCTGTTGACTATCACTGAAGCAATGACAATGCTGTTGGCTTAAGCTTCTGCACAAAATTACGAAAAACAACCAACGAAAAGAACAAAATTTCCTAAGACGTGTACTGACATATACTGACCACAATGGCGAAGTACACACAATAAAATAAAGTGCTATAAACATAAACAAACAAAAAATAATATGATGTGTTCCATTCGCATAATTTTCTCTACATCTCTGCAACAAATTATTGTTAAAAAGCATATGCTTCTATTTACTTTGTGCTAATCGAGAAAAAATTAGCAAAAATAGTCTAATTACTTACTTCCTTGTAAGTAGAAGTGAAATAAGGGAGTGCCTTAAATTAAAGAGATAGTCAAAAGCTAGTTGCTATGTGACTGTAGTAGTTGGCAAATTCCTGTATGAGAAAAGTATGTCTTTTAAAGCTGAAACCAAAAACAAGGAATATCTCAAAGACGATCAACTCCACGAAAAAAATGTATATAGCATAAATTGTGTGTTTTAACGTGCTCTACATTTTTTCTGTGGTAAGTTTTTGTCCATCTCTTACGGTTTAGCTGTTATACAAAATTCCGTAAAATTCATCCAGAATAATGTCTTCAGAGGCTATTCCCAGTAAAATCCAAGATTTACATTTTATTTGTCAGGTAAATATCTTTAATATACGATATTTTATTCAAAATCGTTAGAGCCATTTTTTGAAAAAATTAAAATTTTCATAAAAATTTCCATGTAAAGGGTAGTTGGCGGTGGGGGGTTTCTTGAAACCTAGTTTGGTATTCAACGGTCTTTTTGTTTTTGAGCTATGCTGTTCACAGACGCACACACGGACCTTTTTCTGAAAATGCTTTTTTTTATTCAGGGGGTCCTAAAACATGCATTTCCGGTGAAATCTCGGTTTCCAATTTTTGGGTGCAATACAATACTTCCTGTAACGTTATTTTTGATAGTCCGATATGTGAAATGTAACAATCCTAACTTTAATTCCGGTCTCGTTTACGCATGGAATTGATAATGCTGGGTCGTTTAAGTTAGCATGCCTCTCTCAACATACGTCAACGTGACAGTGTTGGCAGACTATACGTGTCGGTTGTCCGGGCATACTATCGATTAGTCCTGAGTAGAGGCGATGCAATTGTTAGCAGCGCTTCTCGCCATGACGCAATTAATTCACAATTTAATTTAACTCCAGACGCACACAAGTTCTAGAAACTTCCTGTACCTAGCTCGTTTTCTAATCTGTTTTGTGTTCACGTACCTTTCAGAAACACACAGGTGTTTCAGGGGAGGCTGCACAGCATCTGTTCTCAAACTTAAATCTCTAAATAAAACTATAAAACTTACATTGGTATAGGTGGAAGCTGCCAAGGGAGACTAAACAATAGCAAAGGATCTAGTTTCCACCTCTCACATTCCTACTCCTCAGCCATAGTCACCAAATTCAAAGCAGCGTGGATAAATATACACATTCTCCAGCAAACTCCATGACATAAGTGATAATTTTAATGATTTTCTCACAGAAACCTTGTGTATTACTGGATTTGGATAGGTAGAGTCAGACTGAAAATTGAATGCATTTGAACCACGGATCTCCCGGTCTCTAGCCGGTTGCTCTACCACTGAGCTAACATGGCAACAGCACTGAACATAATTTATCGGGAGACATGTGAGTCAGTTGAGAAGTTTAATGCTATGCCGGCATGTTGCCATGGCATAGCTCAGTGGTAGAGACCCCGGCTAGAGACCGGGAGATCTGTGGTTCAAATCCCGACTACGGCATTGAAGTTTTTAGTCTGACTCTACCTATCCAACTATATGAAATAAGGTCAATAAACAACCAGAATGTTCCCTGCAACAAAATACCAAATTAAGATACTAAGAATAAGTCATATAAAACTCACACATTCCTATTTGTTGTCAAAAAAGCATCAACATATTGTATCCTCTTACAGTTAAACATATATTTCAGTGTCCAAAATACAGTTATGTCAGAAGACAACATACAGTGTCAAAAATCTGATGTGTTCCATTCACATGACTTCCTCTATATCTCTGTAACAAATTATTGTTAATAAGCTTATCTTTTATTTATTTCATGCTAATCGAGAAAAATTAGCAGTAATATTCTTATTTCTTGCTTTATTGTAAGTAGAAGCGAAATATGGGAGAATCATAGGTTAAAGTGAAAGTCAAAAGCTGGTTGCTATATGACTGATCTTCCTTTATTTGTATGGACAGGAGTTGACAAATTCCTGTATGAGAAAATTATGTTTTTCAAAGCTGAAACCAAGAAAAAGGAATATCTCAAAAACAATCAACTCCACGAAAAAGATGTATATAACATAAATTGTGTGTTTTAACGTGCTCTACATTTTATGTGTATTAGTTTTTGTCCATCTCTTACGGTTTAATAGTTATGCAAAATTCATCCAGAATAAAGTAGTCTTCAGAGACTATTCCCAGAAAATTCAAAATATACATCTTATTTGTCAGGTAAATATCTGTAATATATGATATTTTAATCAAAATCATTAGAGCCATTTTTGAGAAAATCATAATTTTCGAAAAAAATTCCATCTAAAGGGTAGTTTGGGGTGGGGATTTTTCTCAAAATCTTCGTGTCGCATCCCTGGAAGATACAAAACTTAAATACCAAGTTTGATATTTTACCGACTTTTCATTTTTGAGTTATCGTGTTCACAGACACACGGACCTTTTTCTAAAATACTTTTTTTTGGATTCAGGGGACCCTAAAACATATATTTCCGGTGAAATTTCGGTATCGAATTTTTTGGTGGAGTGCAATACCTTCCCTATACCCTATTATATAGTACGTATAGAGAAAGTAAAAAGAGTTAACTATCGCTTTAGGCTAATGTATTTCCGCTAGTGTTTATTTTATTACTACTAAGTATATAGAAGAATAAGCTTGTGCGAGAATGTTTGCTACAGAATAGGTAGACGAAGGATGTGAATGAATTATTCTGCGTTAAAGGCATCTAATAACTGTCCGTGTAAAGGTATATTAAAATGATGAAGTTGCTAATACTCTTCGATTAATTCAATGGATTCAAAAAATCTGATGTGTTACACTCACATGAGTTTCTCTAGCTCTTCTGCAAACTTCATACATAAGATTCTTCTTCTTTCTGCACCTTGCTAATCGTGGTACTCATTAGCACAATGTTCTTATTATTTAGTTCCGTATAAGTAGGAAGAAAATAAGGGAATACACTAGGCTAAACCAATAGTCAAATGTTTTAAAAGCTGTCGTTTTGCGATTGTCATTACAAATCGCTTCCTTTCTTGAACAGGAGTAGAACAAAAGAAAAACGGACACTCCCGTCTGAGAAAAGTATAGGTACTTCACAACTGAAACTAATAACAATGAATACCTCGAAAACGGTAAGCTCCACGAGAAAAATGTATATGACATAACTTGTGTATTTTAATAAGACCTAAATGTTTTGTATAGTAAGTTTTGTCTATCTCTTACGGTTTACTAGTAATGGCAAATTAAACAAAATTCATCGAGATTAAACAGGTCTTCAGAAGCTATTCCCAGAAAATTCAAGATATGCATTTTAGTTGTTAGGTAAATATCTTTAGTGTATGATATTTTAATCAAAATCGTTAGAGCCATTTTTGATAAAATCAAAATTCTCGAAAAAAGTTCCATGTAAAGGGTAGTTTGGGGTGGGGGGATGTTTCTCAAAATCTTCGTGTCGCATCCCTGGAAGATATTAAACTTAAATACCAAGTTTAGTGTTTTAGCTACTTTTCGTTTTTGAGTTATCGTGTTCACAGACACACAGACACACACACACATACACACACGGACCTTCTTGTGAAAATGCTTTTTTTTGGATACAGGGGACCCTAAAACATATATTTCCGTTGAAATCTCGTTATCGAATTTTTGGATGGAGTGCATTACCTTCTCTATACACTATATACATAGTGCGTATAGAGAAAGTAAAAATCTGATATGTTGCATTCACATGCCTTTCTCTATATTTCTGTAACAAATTATTGTTAATAAGCTTATCTTTTATTTATTTCATGCTGATCGAGAAAAATTAGCAGAAATATTCTTATTTCTTGCTTTGTTGTAAGTAGAAGCGAAATATGGGAGTACCAGAGGTTAAAATGAAAGCCAAAATCTGGTTGCTATATGACTGATGTTCCTTTGTTTGTATGGACAGGAGTTGACAAATCCCTGTATGAGAAAAGTGTAAGTTTCTCAAAGCTGAAACCAAGAAAAGGGAATATCTCAAAAACGATCAACTCTACGAAACAAATGTATGTAACATAAATTGTGTGTTTTAGCCCGCTCTACATTTTTTGTGGATTAAGTTTTTGTCCATCTGTTACGGTTTAGTAGTTATGCAAAATTCATCCATAATAATGTAGTCTTCAGAGGCTATTCCCAGAAAATTCAAAATATACGATATTTTAATCATAATCGTTAGAGCCATTTTTTAGAAAATCAAAATTTTCGAAAAAAGTTCCATGTAAAGGGTAGCTTGGGGTGGGGAGATTTCTCTCAAAATCTTCGAGTCGCACCCCTGGAAGATACTAAACTTAAATACCAAGTTTGGTATTTTACCGACTATTCGTTTTTTAGTTATCGTGTTCACAGACACACGGACATACGGACACACGGACACACGGACACACACACACACACGGAGTTTTTTCTGAAAATCCTTTTTTTTTTGGATACAGGAGACCTTAAAACATATATTTCCGGTGAAATCTCGGTGTCGAATTTTTTGGTGGAGTACAATACCTTCTCTATATACTATGTACATAGTACGTATAGAGAAAGTAAAAAGTAGTCTTCAAAGACTATTCCCAGAAAATTCAAGATATAAATTTCATTTGTCATGTAAATATCTTTAATATACGATATTTTAATCAAAATCGTTAGAGCTATTTTTGGGAAAATCAACATTTTTGAAAAAAGTTCCATGTAAAGGGCAGTTGGGGAGGTGGGATTTTCTTGAAAATCTTCGTGCAGGATCCCAAACTTAAATACCAAGTTTGATATTTAACGGGCTTTTCGTTTTTGAGCTATGCTGTCCACAGTCACACATACACACACGCACATACAAACAGACACATAGACAGACTGACAGATAGACACACACAGGGACACTTTTCTAAAAAAACATTGGAATTCGGGGTCTCAAAACATATATTTCCGGTGAAATCTCTGTATCGAATTATTGGGTGGAGTACAATACCTTCTATATTCACTATGCACATAGTACGCGTAGAGAAAGTAATAACCCATGTTTCGATGTGCAGAGTTAGGAGGTTTCACGACCATTGTGCTGCTGTGGAAATCCGGACACATTGAGCACATCTACCAGAGAATGAAACATTTGACAACTAGAGTGCATAATGCGAATTAAGCAGCTCGCTAAACACGTTACATAGCTTAGATATTTCCGGTCCTCAAGGAATACCTGCGTTACCATACCTAGAAATCTCTTGCTTGTTAAAGGTAGCAATTTTGTTTTATCCCGTATTCAAATGAAAAGGCAGTGGCTTAGTGATGTTCGTTTACATTTTTACTTTCTCCACACGACTATGTACATAGTGTATAGAGAAGGTATTGTATTGCACCCAAAATTTCGATACCCAGATTTCATCGAAAATACATGTTTTGAGATGCCCAGGATAAAAAAAAGTTTATAAAAACGTCCTTGCGTGTATCTCTTGTCTGTGTATGTGTGTGTCAGTATGTATGTATGTGTGTTGTGGGCATATTTTCTCGAAAATGGCTCTAATGATTTGATTAATGTCTTATACTTTACATATTTATATAATAATTAAAACGTAGATCTGCAATTTTCTGGGAATAGCCTCTAAAGACTACTTTATTTTGTACGAATTTTTCGGAATTTTGCATAACTCTTAAACCGTAATAGATGAACAAAAATGTGTCACATAAAAATACAGAGCACGTTAAAGTAGACAATTTATCTTATATACAATTTTTTGGGGGAGTTGATCGTTTTTGAGATATTTCTTGTTTTTGGTTTCACCTTTAAAAAAGCTGATATGTTCCATTCACATGACTTTCTCTACATCACTGCAACAAATTATTCTATTTACTTCATCTAATCCAGAAAAAATTAACGGAAATAGTCTTATTACTTGCTTCCTTGTTAGAAGAAGCGAAATAAGGAGTACCATAGGTTAAAGTAATAGTCAAAAGCTGGTTGCTATGTAACTGAAGTTCCTTTGTTTGTATGAACACGAGTTCACAAAGTCCTGTATAAGAAAAGTATAAGTTTTTTATAGCTGAAACAGAAAACAAGGGATATCTCAAAAACAATCAACTCCACGAAAAAATGTATAAACATACATTGTGTGTTTTAAGATGCTCTACATTTTTTGTGTGGTAAGTTTTTGTCCATCTCTTATGGTTTAGCAGTTATGCAAAATTCCGTAAAATTGATCCAGAATAAAGTAGTCTTCAGAGGCTATTCCCAGAAAATTCAAAATATACATTTTATATGTCAGGTAAATATCTTTAATATACGATATTTTAATCAAAATCGTTAAACCCATTTTTTATAAAATCAAAATTTTCGAAAAAAGTTCCATGTAAAGGGTAGTTTGCGGTGGGGGGATTTTTTCTCGTATCCCTGGAAGATATTAAACTTAAATATCAATTTTGGTATTTTACCGACTTTTCGTTTTTGAGTTATCGTGTTCACACTCACACGGACCTTTTTCTGAAAATACTTTTTTTGGATACAGGAGACCCTAAAACATATATTTCCGGTGAAATCTTGGTATCGAATTTTTTGGTGGAGTGCAATACCTTCTCTATACACTATGTACATAATACGTATAGAGAAAGTAAATAACGCTTTTCTCATACAGGAATTTGTCAATTCCAGTGCATACAAATACAGGAAGTTCAGTCACATAGCAGCCCACTTTTGACTGTCACTTTAACCTATGGTACTCCCTTTTTCGCTTCTACTTACAAGGAAGCAAGTAATAAGACTATTTTGGCTAATTTTTGCTCGATTAACATGAAGTAAATAGAAGCATAAGCATTTTAGCAATAATTTGTTACAGAGATATAGAGAAAATCATGTGAATGAAACACATAAGATTTTTTTCGTCTATTTCCCTTCCTCATAATTGACCCGTAAATGTGATTTTTTTAAGTTTGTTTTCTACTTTATTTTCTTTATTTCTGTCTTATTCAGCTGTCTGATATACAATAGTATAGAACAAAAATAAATATTAAAAATTTTAGGAATATTTGTTCCAATTCAAATGTCAATAACAAGGGAAGTAAAACTGCTAGGTAAAAACTTTAAAATATTAACTTCTTATTAATTTATATGTGTAAGAAGGAAATATACCGTTTGCTATGCAAAATTAAATCTCATTTTCTTGAAAATAAAATTTCATATAGTAATTTAAGCTATGCATTTTGTTTGTCTTGTAAATATCTTTAATATAACAGATTTTAATCTAAATCGTTAGAGCTATTTTTGAGAAAACCAAAATTTTCGAAAATATTTCCATGTTAAGGGTGGTTTGGCGGTGGGGGGATTTTCTTGAATCCGGTTTGGTATTTAACGGTATTTTCGTTTTGAGCTATCCTGTCCACAGACATACACACACACGGATCTTTTTCTGAATTTTTTTTTTTTTCAGGGGAACCGAAAACATGTATTTCCGGTGAAACCTCGGTATCGAATTTTTGGGTGCATTACAATAACTTCTCAACCACCTGGGTAGTGTGGTGGTTGCGTGTCTGCCTCATATTCAACAGGTCGTGAGTTCGAATCTCGCTTAGGGTGATTTACCCAGATAAGGTTTGTTTGAGGTTTTCCCTTATCCTGAGTAGAGGAATGTCGAGTAAACTTTAAGCTCCATGGACCCCGACATCATTTGAGCATAATTTCACCAATTTCATTCATCGTGCGATATGACCAACCAGGTTAAAGGAGTTTAGGTATAAAAGTCAGGAGTAAAATATTTTGGTGAAGTTAAGAAGGATATATTTGAGAGAAAATGCAGCATGTTTTCGCCAAGTATTCGCCAGGAAAGTAAGCTAAGCGCTTAATTAGGAGTTGGCGTGAAATACTACGTAGGAGTGCAACATACCCACACTAACAACGAGGAAACAGAGCTTCACTCTGGTAACTTTACTCAACAATAGTTAGGGTCCATAGACCTGACCTCTCAGTAAAGGTCAGTTAAATGGCGAGGTCGATAAGTTTGGCGTCGTGGGGATCTGTTAATTACAAAATTCAGCTGGAGGTGTCACCCCCAGCTTCCCTTCTATAAAATGACACGTAATTGTATTGTGGTTTACTGAACCCGCTCATGTAAACACGTATACCATTTATGAGTACAAGAGAACTCCCTTAGGCATTTGCTACGATAAACTATTTAAATGTTTATATATGATTTGGCTTCTTTGATTTAGTTTATTTAAGGGGATATGATAGTCTGAACATACGGAATTTACATCTCAATTGAAAAACCACTGCTCATAAAGTATTAAGTTGTTTTTCCAGAAATTTGTATGAATTATTCTATAAATTATGACAATTATTTCAAGTGGTTTTTTTTTCATTAATAGCTTATAAAAAGTAATTCATGCAGCAGAGAAATATTAAAACTTAGTCACGAAACATGTGAATTCATGTGCCCTTTTATCTGATATTGTTTGCAATACATAGTCACAGTTTTGTATGCTTGTTCTTAGTATACCTAGATTTCTTTCGGTCGCCCCCCGTGGTATAATGGTTATCATGCTAACTATTCATATACCCAAGGTCGCGGGTTCAAACCCGACGGAGGACGATGGATTTTTTCGGATGAAAAAAATCCTTGGCAGGCTTCCTTTGGAAGGAAAGTAAAGCCGTTGGTCCCGTGTCGTACATTTACGACACGTAAAAGAACCTCAAGCCTGATAGAGAGGCCTCTGAGGAAAATTAAGCGGTCTTTCACGCTCAATTTAGAATAGGACGCTGAGAACCACAGTAGTTAAAGAGCGTCTATAAAGAATACGCCTTCCCGCCTGGGTAGTGTGGTGATAGCGTGTCTGCCTCACATTCAAAAGGTCGTGAGTTTGAATCTCGCTTAGGCTAAGGTTTTTTTCGGGTTTTTCCCTTATTCTGAGAAGACGAATGTCGAGTAACTTTAAGCTCTTTGGATCCCGAGGTCATTTGAGCATCATTTCACCAATTTCATTCATCGTTCGATATAACCAACCAGGTTAATGGGCGTTAAAATGAAAAAAATAAATAAATAAAAATAGCACGCAATTTACATTTAGTTATCTTCTGAACCTCAGTTACTTACCTATGATACAATTTCAATAGAAATTAAAAAAGAAATATGTTTGCAAATTCAGAAAACTAAAAATGTGGAAAATGTGCAATGTTGTTGCTTTCTTAATATGATCAATATATACTATAGCGTCACGATTGTGATTCACAATGCTCAACTATTTGTTGTATATATGCTGAAAATTTCAGCGTTACACCTCTCATAGTTTCTGAGAAAAAGGTACATAAGTATCCAAAAATGCTGTTTTGAGAAAACTGAATTTAAAGATACAACTGTTCTAAAAAGAAAGCATAACAGCTTTAAATAAATGCAGGCTAGCATTTAAATTATATTTAAATTGATTAAAATCTTCTTAAGCCCCCAAAAATATACGTTTTCTGAGACTAGAAATAACAGAGATGTTATCAGTGTCTAAAACAAAATTACTTTGTTCCCTTAAGGTAATACTTATAGAACCGAAACCTTTGTTTCACGAATAACTAAAAAATCAATTAAATTAAAGGTTGCATCATGGGCTATAATTCAAGGAGGTGACTTCTCACCCGGATGTCATGGATTTGAATTTTGGCCGGGGAAGACGAAGTTTTCATATTAGGATTATACTGTACCCTATTACACTGTAATGGAACTTATTTGTCTAATTCTTCGTACTTACATACCAATTAACCTATACAATATAAATTAAAAATTTTACTAATTAAATCAACCTGTGAATAAATAATTCAAATGTAGTTCTATATTTATTTACATGTTTTTAATCTATTTATTACTTTCTCTATAGGCACTATGTACATAGTAGAAGAGAATGTTCCACCAAAAAATTCGATACCAAGATTTCACCGGAAATATATGTTTTAGGGTCCCCTTTATCTAAAAAAATCATTTTCGAAAAAAGGTCCGTGTGTGTGTGTGTGTGTGTCCGTGTGTCCGTGTGTCTGTGAACCCGATAACTCAAAAACGAAAAGTAGGTAAAATACCAAACTTGGTATTTAAGTTTAGTATCTTCCAAGGATGCGACACGAAGATTTTGAGAAAAATCCCCCCAGTCCCAACTACCCTTTACATGGAACTTTTTTCGTAAATTTTGATTTTCTCAAAAATGGCTCTAACGTTTATGATTAAAATTTCGTATATTAAAGATATTTACCTGACAAATAAAATGTATATCTTGAATTTTCTGGGAATAGCCTCTGAAGAGTAGTTTATTCTGAATGAATTTTACTAAATTTTGAATAACTGCCAAACCGTAAGAGATGGACAAAAACTTACTACACAAAAAATGTAGAGCACGTTAAAACACAATTTATGTTATATACGTTTTTTCGTGGAGTTCGTCGTTTTTGTGACATTCCTTATTTTTGGCTTCTGCTATGAAAAACATTTCTCATTCAAGAATTTGTCAACTGCTGTCCACATAAACAAAGGAACTTCAGTGACATAGCAACCAGCTTTTGATTATCATTTTAACCTATGGTACTCCCTTATTTCACCTCTACTTACAAGGAAGCAAGTAATATGGCTATTTCGGCTGATGTTTTACTGATTAGCATGAAGTTAATAGAAGTATAAGAATAATTTGTTGCAGATATATAGAGAAAGTCATGTGAATCATACACATCAGATTTTTTATGTCGCTTTAGCTTACAAAGTAGTCATATCGCGACAACATGTTTTAATGGTACCATTTACTAACAATTTATATTGGTAAATACTATTTCATGAATAATATTATATTTCATTATAAATATTTGTCAGTTTTAAGTATTTAAGTAGTATTTTGGTGTGTGATGATTTTTTGAGTGCTTCTTGGATGTCTGGTAGTTTGCATTATATTGATATTCTTAAAGTCAAAATGGAATTTATTATTCTGGAACTTATAGAAGAGTAAGAGGTTAGAATTGAGCAACGTATTCCAAATAAGAGAATGTGTTGACCAGATAAACGCTACAATATAGAGTTTGAATGTGAGAGAAATGTGCTTGTGAAAATAAGTTAAACTATTGTGTTTTAAGGGAAAGTCTTGGGACCGTTTTCCTTCGAACATTCATAAAAGCAAATGACATGCCTGTATCCTTTTGATTGTGTGCGGAATTCGATTGCTAGGTATTCATAATCTAAATACAGTGAAGTACGGTATTTTAAAAGTAGTGAGAAATGAATCCTCTTACAGTTTATCTTTTATAATTAGTTTTCTAACTTTTGTCTTAAATGAATGCGTGAGAGATCGAAAATCATAAAGCTCAGGACATTAGAAATGCAATGCAGGCACTTCTGTGTTCTACTACCATTTATATCTCAATTTTATCTCTAAGAAAAACTTGTATTTTTAACACATCTTCCTTAGATGCAATATAATGAAAAGACAGGCAGAGAAAATCTCGACATTTTTGGCCCTATTATTCTAATAGGTGTTTCAAAACAACACCGAGACAAGATGTGGAGCTGCTGCCCAGATCATATGCGATAGAAAAATCTAGTTTTCAGCGGCAATAATGTTACATCCTGTTTTGCAGGAACAAAGCCACATACCTTCCCACGCTATAGAAGATAGGTTGGAAACACCGAGTCGCGTGCTTTAGCAGATTTTTCGTAAACTTCCCGATATAAGCTAACATTAAGGGATTCCTTGTCTTACTAACGTACAGTTTCATTATAACAGAGAATGGGTGAAAGAAAATAACTGGGATACATGCACCGGTAATACTATGTTTTAGAGGCAATTAAAAATTAGTGATTTTGAGAATAGAGGTAAGGAACTTTTAATAACATCAATAAAGGCAAAAACACTATTAGAGTACTATCAAAAGATTGTAAATAATATTAAGCAAAAATAAATCCCTTTTGCACTGAGACAAGAAGTTTATTTTACTGTTTTTAACTAGTAATTCTAAATGAGACATTTTACTTTGACAGAAACCTCTTGTTGGTATTAACTTGTTGAGAATTGCTGTTGGAATAATTATGATATTATTAGGACAATAAGTTAAAGATATTAGTTGTTTGGGAAAAATACGTATACACAACGCAGTGTTTTCAGTAAGTAATTGCTATTTGCCTCATTGCCCCTTTACCTGACAGATTTGCTGATAAAGTACGAGGCGAAACCCGTTTGTTTCCATGACACGTGCTTGCCAGGAATAAACACCCTCTGAGGTGTGAGTATGCAGTCAGCCTACGCAACTGCTTCTGGTGCTGTCAAATCTCAAAATGATGTAATTTGAAAAAAGTACACAAAAACATATGTAAACTCTGTGATTTTGTTAGTGTATGAAATGACAGTATAAAGATGCGACAAAACATGGAAAACGGTTAGAATATTTTAAAATCCAGTCAAGTGCAGGAGTAAGTTTTGTACATTGCAGCTAGTTTTGTGCTTAATCCTGTTAAAAAGTAAAAATTAGCTGTGGCGGTTGCAATTTCATATTTATATAATTAGCCGACTTTTGAAACCCGTTACAATTGTCAACTCTTTATGGAAATAATGCCAGAATTTATTGATACAAATGTGGAATCAAAATTTATTCAATAAGCAACCTTACTGCCTGAATTGATCAAAGATTAAATATTTAGTGATCGTGTGCATCAAATTATATCAGAAATACCAAGCATGCTGAGACTGTTAATTAAAATTCCGGAGTAAACAGTAGACTCCGTGATCTGTTGCTGCGTTCATCATCATACAATGAAAGGTGTATCACATGCAAGGATTCCTGACGGAAGAAACGAGGTCACCAGTGCAGAAGTAAAGCTCTGGGAGCTCAAATTAATTTCCTGTCCAAGACAATACTAAGTGTCACTCTTTAAACACCCGTTTTTACTTTCTCCACACCTGCTATGTACACAGTGCATAGAGAAGGTATTGTACTCCACCCAAAAATTCGATACCCAGATTTCATCGGAAATATATGTTTTAGAGTTCATGTATCCAAAAAAAAAAAACATTTTGAGAAAAAGGTTCGTGTGTGTGTCTCTCTGAACGCGATAGCTCAAAAACGAAAAATCGATAAAATACCAAACTTGGTATTTAAGTTTATTATCCTCCCGGGATGCGACACGAAGATTTTGAGAAAAATCCCCCCACTCCAAACTACCTTTTACGTGAAGCATTTTTCGAAAATTTTGATTTTCAAAAATATGGCTCTAAAATATCATATTGTTAAAGATGTTTACCTGACAAATAAAATATATATCTTGAATTTTCTGGGAATAGCTCTGAAGAATAGTTTATTCTGGATGAATTTTACTAAATTTTGAATAACTGCTAAACCGTAAGAGATGGACAAAAACTTACTACACAAAAAAATGTAGAGCACATTAAAACACACAATTTATGTCCTATACATTTTTTTCGTCGAGTTCGTCGTTTTTGTGACATTCCTTATTTTTGGTTTCTGGTATGAAAAACTTATACATTTCTGATACAGGAATTTGTCAACTGCTGTGCATACAAACAAAGAACTTCAGTGACATACCAACCAGCTTTTGATTGTCACTTTAATCTATGGTACTCCCTAATTTCGTTTCTACTTACAAGGAAGCAAGTAATATGGCTATTGCTGCTAATGTTTTACTGATTAACATGAAGTTAATAGAAGTATAAGCTTTTTAAGAATAATTTGTTGCAGGGATACAGAGAAAGTCATGTGAATGGTACACATCAGATTTTTACTTTCTCTACACCTACTATGTACACAGTGCATAGAGAAGGTATTGCACTCCACCCAAAAATTCAATACCGAGATTTCACCGGAAATATATGTTTTAGGGTCTCCTGTATCCAAAAAAAAGTATTTTGAGAAAAAGGTTCGTGTGTGTGTGTGTCTCTGAACGCGATAACTCAAAAACGAAAAATCGGTAAAATACCAAACTTTGTATTTAGGTGTAGTATCCTCCAGGGATGCGATACGAAGATTTTGAGAAAAATCCTCCCACTCCAAACTACCTTTTACGTGGAGCATTTTTCGAAAATTTTGATTTTCAAAAATATGGCTCTAAAATATCATATTATTAAAGATGTTTACCTGACAAATAAAATGTATACCTTGGATTTTCTGGGAATAGCCTCTGAAGACTATTTTATTCTGGACGAATTTTACGGAATTTTAAATAACTGCTAAACCGTAAAAGATGAAAAAGAACTTACCACACACAAAATGTAGAGCAATTTAAAACACACAATTTATGTTATATGCATTTTTAATGGAGTTGATCGTTTTTGAGATATTCCTTGTTTTTTGGTTTCAGCTTTAAAAAAGTATACTTTTCTCACACAGGACTTTGTGAACTCGTGTCCATACAAAGGAACTTCAGCCACATAGCAACCAGCTTTTGACTATCTTTTTAACCTATCGTACTCCCTTATTTCGCTTGTACTTACAAGGAAACAAGCAATAAGACTATTTCTGTTAATTTTTTCTTGATTAGCATGAAGTAAATAGAAGTATTGGCTTTTTAAGAATAATTTGTTGCAGAGATGAGGAGAAAGTCATGGGAATGGAACACATCAGATGTTTTCTTTCTTTACACGTACTATGTACATGCACCAAAAAATTCGATACCGAGATTTTACCGGAAAAACATGTTTTTGGACACCCTGAATACAAAAAAAAATCTGATGTACTCCATTCATATGATTCTTTTACCTCTTTGTAACAGATTATTGTTAATAAGCTTATTCTTCTATCTACTTCGTGCTAATCGACATAAACATTAGCAGAAACTGTTTTATTACTTAGTTCCTTATAGGTAGAAGGGAAATAAGGGGATACACTAGGCTAAACCAATGTGGTTGTTTGGTATATAATTCCGATTCTTTGCGTGGTCAGGTGTTGATAAGTTTCCGTATGAGAAAATTATTAAGTATTTTAAAAGTGAAATCATTAACAAGGAATATCTTAAAAAGGTTAACTCCAGGAACAAAATGCATATAACATAAATTGTTTGTTTTAACGAGCTCTACATTTTGTTTGTATAGTAAGTTTTTGTCTGTCTCTTACGGTTTACCAGTTATGCAAAATTCCACAAAATTAATTCAGATTAAACATGTCTTCAGAGGCTATTCCCAGAAAATACAACATATACATTTTAATTGTCAGGTAAATATCTTATACGATGATTTAATCAAAATCGATGTAGCCAGTTTTGAGAAAATCAAAATTTTCGAAAAAATTGTCCATGTAAAGGGTAGTTCAAGGTCGAGGGATTTTCCTGAATATCTTTGTGTCGCATTCTTGGAAAATGCCAACCTTAAGTACCAAGTTTGGTATTCAACGGTCTTTTCGTTTCTGAGTTGTGCTGTCCACAGACACACACATGCACACACACGGACCTTTTTCTAAAAGTGCTTTTTTTAATTCAGGGGGATCCAAAACATGTATTTCCGGTGAAATCCGATATAGAATTTTGTGTGGAATGCAATACCTTCTGTCTACACTATGTACATAGTGCGTGTAGAGAAAGTAAAAAAGTATTTTTAGAAAAATAATTGCCGGGTTTGTGTGTGTGTGTGTGTCTGTGTGTGTGTAAGTGTGTGTCAGAAACTAAAAGTCCGTTAGATACCAAACTTGATATTTAAGTTCAGTATCTTCCAAGATGGCCACATGAAGATTTTCATGAAAGTCCCCCACCCCAAATACCCTTTACATGGAAAAAATTTCGAAAATTTTGATTTTCTCTAAAATGGCTCTAGCTATATTGATTAAACTCTCTTATATTTAAAATGTTTACATTACAAATAAAATGCGTATCTTGAATTTTCTGGAAATAACCTCTGAAGACGTCTTTATTCTGGATGATTTTTATTGAATTTTGCAAACTGTAAAACTGTAAGAGTTAGATAAAAACTTCCTATACAAAAAATGTATATCGCGATAAAACAAGACAATTTATGGGATATATATTTTTTTCGTAGAGTTTGCCCTTTTCTAGATATTCCTTGTTATTGATTTCAGGTACTTAAACTTTTCTCATACGTCAATTCTTGGCCACGCAAAAAAAAAAAAACAAAAAAAAACAAAAAAA
Organism: Hymenopus coronatus; assembly: GCA_030762935.1. Classification (NCBI taxonomy): domain Eukaryota; kingdom Metazoa; phylum Arthropoda; class Insecta; order Mantodea; family Hymenopodidae; genus Hymenopus; species Hymenopus coronatus. The sequence continues at coordinate 53,480,835 of CM060886.1, forward strand.
AAACAACGAATTTCAGTTCCTTAGCAACCACAATTTAAAACATTTACCTGTCGGTTATACTAGTATATTGCTTATTTCCCTTCTACTTTTAAGGAACTAAGTAATAAGACTGTTTCTATTAATGTTTTAAAAGAATAAGCTTACTAACAATAATTTGTTACAGAGATGTAGAGAAAGTCATGTGAATGGAGCACATTAGTTTTTTTTTTTTTTTTTTTGTTTCGAGGTAGCTATAATAACAGTCGGGCCGTTGTCGAGTGGTTAACCCGCTCGCCTGTTGCCTGGCATCAATCTGAGGGAACCGCGTGTGGTTTTGGGTGGACAAAGTGGCGTCTGAACGGGTTTTCCCGTCATTCATTCCACCGATTGCTCAATCAACAACTTTCCTTTCATCATTTTATATCATCCTCTTTATCATTCCCTTGCCTGACTGCGGGCCTATTCCTGGTACCAGGTTCTTCTTTCTATAATTAAATGCTCGTTGGCTTCTCGGCAGGCACTAGGCATCCACGTGTGTCCTCCATTTGGGGACGGTAAACTGACTAGCAAGAGGCTATTGACACTTTGATGTCGCAGATTGAGCCGAAATTTTATGCTGAAAACATACTGAAAACAAAAATATTTATGTCTCGACTTTCTCTCACATAGAATGTGCTGGTAAAAAATCAAAACGTTTTAAATTGTAACGGCTGACTTAAGGTCTGTCTTCCGTTCGACGATTACCTGTCTAGTTCCATGCCAAACGCTGTTAATGCCCTCATAGAGACTACAAATAGGTATCGCACAGGAAGACCGCACTTAAAACAAAGACTTACTTAGCACTAAGAGTATCAACCGTATACACATTTTCTTTCCAGTGTTGGGTGGCTCAAAAAAAAAAAAAAATCTTATATATTGCATTCACATGACTTTCTCTACAACTGTGAAACAAATTATTATTAAAAAGCTTATACTTCTATCTACTTCATGCTAATCGAGACAAACATTAGCAGAAATGATTATCTTATAAACAGAAGGGAAATCATGGGATACACTAGGGTAAAATGATAGTCAAATCCTTTAAAATCTGATTGCAATGTGGATGCATTCCGTTTCTTTGCATTGCCAGGAGTTTCTCGTATGTGAACATCTTTAAGCGTTTTAAAATTGAAACCAATAACAAGGAATGTCTCAATAATGGTCAACTCCACGAAAAAAAAAATGTATATGATATAAATTGTGTGTTTTAGTGAGGTCTACATTTTTATAGTAATTTCTTGTCCATCTCTTATGGCTTACTAGTTATGCAAAATACAGCAAAATTCATCCAGAATAAAGAGGTCTTCAAAGGCTATTCCAAGAAAAATCAACATATACATTTTATTTTTAGTGTAAATATCTAAGTATGCTGTATTTTTATCAAAATCTTTGGAGTCATTTTTGAGAAAATAAAAATGAAGGGTAGTTTGGGTTGGGGGAATTTTCCTCAAAATCTTCGTGTCGCATCCTTGGAAGATACTAAACGTATAGGCAAGTGTGTTTACAGACACACGGACACACACACACGGACGTTTTTCTGAAAATGTGTTGCTGTTTTTTTTGTTTTTCTTTATACAGAGGACCCTAAGACGTCTATTGCCGGTGAAATTTGAAATTTCGGTATCGAATTTTGAGTGGAATGCGATACTATCTCTATACGCTATGTATATAGTACGTTTAGAGAAAGTAAAAATCTGATGTGTTCCATTTACTTAGCTTTCTCTAGCCCAAACTTCCTCCATAAATAAACTAGTCTCACGAAAGATTATTCCTTTATCTACATCATGCTCAGCTAGATAAGCATTAATAGAATTGGTCTCATTACTTGCTTTCTTGTAAGTAGAATAGAAATAAGGGAATACAGTAAGCTAAAGCGAAAATCAAATCTTTTAAAAGCTGAACGCTGTGTCAAACAAATGCAAGTCAGTTCTCTTCGCTTGCTAGAAGTAAAAAGAAATGAAACGAAAGATGACTTACCGTCTTAGAAAAGTTTAAGTAGTTTAAAATTGAAACCAATAACCAAAAATGTATTGGAAAATTTTAACACAGCAAAAAATGTATATGACATAAATTGAGATCTAAGTTTTTGATATAGTAAGTTTTATCTATCTTTTACCGTTTACCGTAAAATGAAGAGATCTTTAGAGGCTATCCCCAGAAAATTCAAGATATACATTTCGTTTTTCACAACAAAATACACTTAAACATATGGTATTTTATCAAAAAAAAATGTTCGTGCAAAGGTTAGTTAGGGCTGCAGGGATTTTCTGAAAATCCCTGGTAGATACTAAACATAAATACCAAGTTTGGTGTTTGAAGACCTTTCGTCTTTGAGCTATGCTTCAGTTTGAGCACAATGCTACAGGTTCATTGGTGTCTCGTGCACGTCGATATACATATTTTATAAGTATCGACACTGGAAATAGGACTTTATTTCCACAGCCGCAGACGATGACCTGCATGCGGAAACCTCTTATAAAGCTAAGAATAGTCCCATCATAAGCGGTTATTGGCCTTTGACTGCACTTCCTCACCAGCTCTAAGTTTTTATTTATAATGCAAACTCAAAACTTATTGTATGTATGCTAAGAAAAAGATAATTCCAACAGATTCAGTGATGACATTTTTTAGAGAGTTCCTCCAGATGAGGTCCTAACTTAGCACTACACTTCATTTATCACTAGTATCAATTTCTGAATGAATATTGCCATTTCTAGAGAGTTTAAATAACTGAAAGATACTACATATTCGATAAGGTCTCTGCTTGTGAGGGGTGTGTTCAGTAAAAATCTGATGTGTTTCATTCACAAGACTTTCTATACATATCTGAAACAAATTAATGTTAAAAAGCTTATGCTTCTATTTACTTCATGCTAATCGAGAAAAAAATTAGCAGAAATAGTCTTATTACTTGCTTCCTTGTAAGTAGAAGCGAAAAAGGGAGTACCATAGGTTAAAGTAATAGTCAAAGCTGGTTGCTATGTCACTGATGTCACTGATGTTTGTATGGACAGCAGTTGACAAATTCCTGTATGAGAAAAATATGTTTTCCAAAGCTGAAACTAAAACCAAGGAATATCTAAAAAACAATCAAATCTATGAACAAAATGTATAAATTGTGTGTATTAACGTGCTCTACATTTTTTGTGTTGAAAATTTTTATCTATCTCTTACGGTATAGGAGCTATGCAAAATTCCGTAAAATTCACCCAGAATAAAGCAGTCTTCAGAGTCTATTCCCAGAAATTTCAAATATACATTTTATTTTTCAGGTAAATATCTTTAATATACGATATTTTAATCAAAATCGTTAGAGCCATTTTTTTAGAAAATCAAAAGTGTCGAAAAATGTTCCATGTAAAGGGTAGTTTTGGGTGGGGAGATTTTTCTAAAAATCTTCGTGCCGCATCCCTGCAAGATACTTAACTTAAATACAAGTTTGGTATTTTACCGACATTTCATTTTTGAGTTATCGTGTTCACAGACACACGGACACACTGACACACGGACCTTTTTTTGAAAATACCTTTTTTTGGATACAGAGGACCACAAAACACATATTTCCGGGAAAATCTCGATATCGATTTTTGGGTGGAGTACAATACCTTCTCTATACACTGTTTACATAGTACGTATAGGGAAAGTAAGAAGAAACAAAGACTTTCCCCACCCAAGTAAATAAAATACGATTTAAACTTTTGTTTCTTTATTAAACTTATAGTATTATTTTATGTCTATGCAGCTTCCATTTTTATTATATTGCAGCTCTGTAGGGATGATTGGTAGAATCTGTCGTATTCGGCTTACCCTTCCCGTATTTGTGGGACTTACAAGCCAAGCCTAGGGGTCAGAAGCCTATCGGGGAGACAGCGGCACGAAACCAGAGAATGACCCTCCGTGGTGTAATAGTTACCATGGTAACTTCATATGTCCAAGGTCGCGGTTTCGAACCAGGCGGAGTACGATGGATTTTTTTGGGTGTAAAAATCCTTAGCATGGCTTTCTTCGGAAGGGAAATAAAGCCAATGGTCCCGTGTCATAAATTTACGGTAGGCAAAAGAACCTCAAGCCTGATAGAGAGGCCTCTGAGCAAAATTAAGCGGTCTTTCACGCCCAATTTAGAATGGGACTTTGAGGACCACAGAAGTTAAAGAGTGTCCATAAATAACACTCCATTTACATTTTTTTTTTTTTTTGTCGTCCCGTACCAGGTATGAACAGAAAGTAGATAATACGAAATGGATAATTGGAGTATTGTATTCCACCAAAAAATTCGAAACCGAGATTTCATCGGAAATACATGTTTTAGGACCCCCTGAATCCAAAAAAAAAAGGCATTTTCAGGAAAAGATCCGTGAGTATGTGTGTATGTATGTCTGTCTGTCTGTCTATGTTGTCTGTGGACAGCATAGCCCAAAAACGAAAATATGGTTAAATACTAAACTTGATATTTAGGTTTGGTATCCTCCAAGGATGCGACACGAAGATTTTCAAGAAAATCCCCCCACCCCCAAGTACCCTTTACACGGAAAATTTTTCGAAAATTTTGATTTTCTAAAAAATGCCTCTAACGATTTTGATTAAAATCCCGTATATTACAGATATTTATTTACACAACAAATAAAATGTATATCTTGAATTTTCTGGGAATAGCCTCTGAAGAGTTTGGTATTTAACCGACTTTTCGTTTTTGAGTTATCGTCTTCACGGACACACGGACACACACACACACACGGACCTTTTTGTGAAAATGCTTTTTTTTTTTGGATACAGGGGACCCTAAAATACATATTTCCGTTGAAATCTCGGTATCGAATTTTTGGGTGGACTGTAATACCTTCTCTGTACACTATGTACATAGTGCGTATAGAGAAAGTAAAAATAAATGCTTGTAATAATAGTTGTTTGAAGAAAAAAAGTCATGCGAATATTACGTGTAAGATTTTTAAAAATGGGAGTTGGTGGCTATTCAGCTTAGGAATACATAGTATAAAGCCAAATGACCTTTAGAAGAAAGGATCTACTAAAACATTAACTGTCTACGAGAGAGAAAATTCACAAAGGATAGCCGTCCTTATAATTATAGAGAGGCCGTTAACATTCAACTTGCTTATGAATCTATTCTAATAATCTCAATAATATTAAAATATATTACAGGCCATATCAGAAAAGCCAATATATACACTTTATTTATCGTGTAAACATCTTTAATATACGACGTTTTAATCAACATCGTTATAGCCATTTTTGAGAAAAACAAACGTTTAAAAAATGTCCACGTAAAGGGTAGTTTGGGGTGAGTGAAGTTTCTTAAAAATCTTCGCTTCGCTTTCTTGGAGGTTACTAAACTTAAATACCATATTTGATGTTTAATTCTATTTTTGTGTTTGAGCTATGCTGGCCACAGACACATACATATACAGTCCCACTCATACACAAATCTTTTTCTAAAAATTCTTTTTGACTTCGCGGAACCTCAAAACATGTATTTCTAGTGAAATCTCACATTGAAATCTGGGTGGATTACAGTACCTTCTCCACTTACTTGAGCATAGAAAGTGTAGAGAAAGTAAAAGTATTTTTAGAAAAAGATCTGAGTGGGTATCTCCGTGAGAGTGTGTATGTAAACAGTATTACCCAAAAATGGGTTCAATGCCAAACTTCATACTTAAATCAACAACTTCCAAGAGCGCGACACGAATCCTTTAAGAAAACCAGACACCTAAACTAACCTTTACTTGAAAACATTTTATAAAAAATAGTTTTATATTAATTAGAATTACTTTTGTGTGGATATTTTCATGACAAATAAAATGTATACCTTAATTGTTTTGGGGAATAGACTTTAAAGTCATATTCAGTCATAGATGTCTTTAGTAACACTATAACACACAAAAGGTTACTACACAAAAAACCTGATGTACTCCATTCACATGACTTTCTCTACATCTCTGCAACAGATTATTTTTAAAAAGCTTATGCTTCTACTTACTTCATGCTAATTGAGAGAAAATTAGCAGAAATTGTCTTATTACTTGATTCCTTTATGTAGAAGCGAAATAAGGGGGCATCATAGGTTAAAGTGATAGTTAAAAGATGGTTCCTATGTGACTGAAGCTCCTTTGTTTGTATGCACAGCAGTTGACATATTCCTGTATGAGAAAAGTTAAGTATTTCAAAGCTGAAACCAAAAACAAGAAATATCTCAAAAACGATCAACTCCATGAAAAAAATGTACCCAATATAAATTCTGTGTTTAATGTGCTCTACATTTTTGTGTGGTAAGTTTTTGTGCATCTCATACGGTTTAGTAGTTATGCAAAATTCATCCAGAATAAACTAGTCTTCAGAGGCTATTCCCAGAAAATTCAAAATATACATTTTATTTGTCAGGTAAATGTCTTTAATATACGAAATTTTAATCAAAATTGTTAGAGCCATTTTGAGAAATCAAAATTTTCGAAAAAAGTTCCATATAAAGGGTAGGATGTGGGGGGATTTTTCTCAAAATCTTCGTGTCGCATCCCTGGAAGATACTAAATTTAAATACCAAGTTTGATATTTTACCGACTTTTCGTTTTTGATTTATCGTGTTCACCACACGAACACACGCACACACTGACACACGGGCACACGGACACGCACACACGGACCTTTTTGTGAAAATGCTTTTTTTTTTTTTTTAGATATAAGGCACCCTAAAACATATATTTCCGGTGAAATCTCGGTATCGAACTTTTGGGTGGAGTGCAATACCTTCTCTATACACTATGCACATAGTGCGTGTAGAGAAATTAATATAATAGAGTTAACTGCTTTGAAGCATTGTCAAGCGAAGAGACGGTTCAAAATCTGAACGCCCTTATTCTCTGTGGAAATTTACGTGGCGCCTGACCTGTTGACCTTTGTGTTACTGCCCCCCTCGTGCGGTAACTCCCAAGATTTCTCACTGGTGTAACGTCATCCCCATAGGACTTACACACCAACAGTTTGCTTTGTGGGTTAAAGGAATTAAACAACAATTCCTGAATACAGAGGAAATAACGAAATTATTTTTGAAATTGCACTTGTTGCAGTATGCTTAAAGAAACCCACGTGGGAGGCTAACTTCCGACTTCCAAGAACTGTATTATATTCTCCATCACTTTGTAGAGTCAGGAAAGATGCGTGTATTCTTCAAAAGAAGAGGATGTTTGTTCTCTTGAGAGTTAATAGAACATGTGTGCATTGAGCAAGCTCCCGTTCATGCTTGCTCAAGATCAATTCTGTGCTCTAATTATTGTCATTACAAATATCGAAAGACTGCTTTTGTGGTCGAATGGTTAGCGTTCTGACTTCTCATCCAGAGATACCAGGTTCGATTCCCGGTTAGAGTGAGAAATGTTTCATTATCCAGACTCATTGGCAGTCCCGTACAGTCTAGAAGTATGAATTTGTGAGGGAATAGTATATGTGCGTGTTTAATAATATAAAACTAAAAATTCAACAACTAGAAAGCCTACAGTTCAACGAACAAAACACCAGTAATTATTTCTCAAGTTAGAACCGTCAAAATTGTCATAAATATTAAAGGAGGCTATGTAAATGTAACAAAACAAGAAATGTAAAAATGCTTCTTGCCTAGTTCACCAATGGTCTTCTGCCATACTACTTTTGAAAATAAAATTGAGAAAATCGGTACATATATGTGTGTGTGTGTGTTTCACTCACATGACTTTCACTACTCATGCTGGTACAAATAATCATTGTAAGTGAAGTCAAATCTAATGGCTATGAAATGGCTCTGAAATTCTTTCAGTTTGTGTAACAGGAGAAAGAAAAACAATTGAAACCAGTAACAGGGTATACGTCATAGATCGTTAACTCCACAAAAATATATTTTAAATAAATTGTGTAGGAAGAGATCTTCAGAGGCTAATCCCAAGAAATTCAAGTTCTACGGTTTATTTGCATTAAAATATTATATACATATGGTGTTTTAATCCAAATCGCTGGAGTCATTTTTGTGATAATCAAACTTATCAAAAAATTCCATGTAATGGGTAGTTCAGGGTGGAGGGAATTTCTTGAAAAATTTCTGGTCACATCCTAGAAAGCTGCTCAACTTTACTAAAGTGTTTTTTATTCAGAAAATCTCAAAACATGTATTTCCACTATTTGGTTATCGAAGTGGAATTCAATGACTACTCTGCACACTTAGTATACATAGTATAAAAATGTTATGTGTTCCATTTACATGACTTTCTCTATCTCTCTGAAACAAATTATTATTGTTAAAAAGTTTATACTTCTATTTACTTCATGCTAATCGAGAAAAAAATTAGCACAGTCTTATTACTTCCTTCCTTGTTAACAGAAGGGAAATAAGGGAGTACTATAGGCTAAACTAATAAACAAAAGCTGATTGCTATGTGACTGAGGTTTCTTTGTTTGTATGGACAGGAGTTGACAAATTCCTGTATGAGAAAAGTATACGTTTTTCATAGCTGAAAACAAAACAAGGAATATGTCAAAAACGATCAACTCCACGAAAAAAATGTATATAATATAAATTGTGCGTTTTAAGGTGCTCTACATTTTTGTGGTGTACCTTTTTCTCCATCTCTTACGGTTTAGCAGTTATGCAAAAATCCATAAAATTCATCCAGAATAAAGTAGTCTTCAGAGGCTATTCCCAGAAAATTCGAGATATAGATTTTATTTGTCGTGTAAATATCTTTAATATACGAAATTTTAATCAAAATCGTTAGAGCCATTTTTGAGAAAATCAAAATGTTCGAAAAAGTTCCATGTAAAGGGTAGTTGGGGGTGGGGGGGATTTTTCCCAAAAACTTCGTGTCGCATTCCTGGAGGATACTAAACTTATTAAATACCAAGTTTGGTATTTTACTGACTTTTCGTTTTTGAGTTATCGTGTTCACAGACACACGGACACTCACACACAGACCTTTTTCCGAAAATGTTTCTTTTTAGATAAAGGGGACCCTAAAACATACATCTCGGTATCGAGTTTTTGGGTGTAGTGCAATACCTTCTCTATACACTTTGTACGTAGTGCGTATAGAGAAAGTAAAAAGAAAAATCTGATGTCTTACACTCACATAACTTTCTCTATCTGTTCTACAAACGTCATACATAAGATTCTTCTTCTTTCTGCACCTTGCTAATCGTGGTACTCATTAGCACAATGTTCTTATTATTTAGTTCCGTATAAGTAGGAAGAAAATAAGGGAATACACTAGGTTAAACCAACAGTTAAATGTTTTAAAAGCTGTCGTTATGCAATTGTCAATACAAATCGCTTCTTTCCTTGGCCAGGAGTAGACCAATAGAAAAACGGACACTCCCGTCTGAGTAAAGTATAAGTACTTCACAACTGAAACCAATAATAATGAATACCTCGAAAACGGTAAGCTCCACGAGAAAAAATGTATATGACATAACTTTTGTATTTTAACAAGACCTAAATGTTTTGTATAGCAGGTTTTTGTCTATCTCTTATGGTTTACTAGTTATGCCAAATTAAGCAAAATTCATCCAGAATAAACAGGTCTTCAGCAGCTATTCCCAGAAAATTCAAGATATACATTTTATTTGGCAGATAAATATCTTTAATATATCATATTTTAATCAAAATCTTTGAGCCATTTTTAAGAAAATCAAAATTTTCGAAAAAAAGTTCCTGTAAAGGGTAGTTTGGGGAGGGGGGATTTTTCTCGAAATCTTCGTGTCGCCTCCCTGGAAGACACTAAACTTAAATACCAAGTTTAATATTTTAGCTACTTTTCGTTTTTGAGTTATCGTGTTCACAGACACACGGACACACACACACGGACCTTTTTCTCAAAATGCTTTTTTTGGATACAAGGGGTCCTAAAACACGTATTTCCGGTGAAATCTAGGTATCGAATTTTTGGGTGTAGTGCAATACCTTCTCTATACACTATGTACATAGTGCATATAGAGAAAGTAAAAAGAACAAAAGACCGGAAGTATTCAAAACTGTAATCAGGACAGACGGAGAGTAAAGAATCAATAAAACCACTGTACTTCTTTAAGTACTTCCCTGAGGGATGATATATATCTTAGACATACTAAGTATTCTTCAGTTGCTGTTGTAATGGAAACCTAAACGCCATTTTCATATAAGAATTGCTCCTCTTTGTGTGAGTGTTATTTTAAACTTTCTGTAGCACCCACTTAGAGTAAGTTTAAAACTAGTCCAGCTATATTAATATCAAGGTATTGTGCGTGTTTTTAAGGCGCCTAAATTAAATAATATTAGAATAAATGCGTACAAGTAGCTCAAAATCAAAAAGTCGGATAATATCAAACTTCAGCATTTTCCAAGGATGGCACACGAAAGTTTTCAAAAATAATTACCATGTCACACTATACTTTACATTTAAAATTTGTCTGTACTTTCGTATTTTCTAAAAAATTACTAACTAGTTTGATTACAATACCACATGTTTTACGATATTTGTGTAACAAACTAATGGGTTTATTTTCCGTAGTTAATTTTCTTTTTTATATTTTGTAACTAGTAAACCATAAAGGAAAGAAGAAAAACTTCTTTTCTATAAAACGTAGAGCTTATTAAAGTACACAATACTGTATCAAATAAACGTCTTATAGCATTAACAGTTTCCTTGATATTCGTGTTATTGTTTTGAATTTTCAAATAATTGCACGTTTAATAGCTAAGGTTATTAGTTAATCTCAATTTAAAGAGAAAGATGAGAATATAACATATGCTGTTAGTAGTTGTGACAAACTGAAATTGGTTGTAAAATCTGGACTGTGTGCAATATCAGAACAGTCTTCTGGCAATATCTCGATTTAGTATTTAAACTTAAGATAGAGTCATATATTAGTTGCCTCTGAAAATTATTATGTTAAACGGAATAATGGGCTTCGTCTTAACTTAGGTAGCATATCTGCATATTTGCAGAGTTGATTTTGAATTTATAATTAATAACAGGTATAACAGAAGAAACAAGCTCTCTTATACTTCCAGAATCAAGACATGCAATATAAATCGGGTATTATATAATTTTGAGCTATAAATTGAATTAATTTTGGAAAGAACCACATTAGTTCATTCCTCGACCTTGATTACAGCAGGGGTTTATTTATTAATTCGTAATGTTCCTCGTACTCAAATATACAAAAAGGCAATAAAATAAATTTTAATAAAACGTAAATGAATATACAGACATTTATTATCTATCATCTTTGCTAGTTTTACTTTTTTTTGCGCTTACCTAAAAATGCACTGATGAAACATGGAATGAAGATGGAGCACCGGTGGAATGCGATGGCGAGGGAAACCCACCCCTGTGCCGAACATACTTATAATGAATTAACTATAATTAATAAGTAACTCTAATATGGCAGATTAGTGCAGTGGATCTAAACTCCACAAATAAAGTTCTTAAGAACATGTCTACACAAGAAAAGTTAGGTTTACAAGATAGTGCTTCACCGTTAATAGAACAATTCTTCCATGATCATTAAATATTTATCAATCAGCGGTCGCTTGAGATCGAACCCTGGCCGCCTAGGTGAGAGGCGAGTGGTCTAATCACTCTGATGGATACATTTAAGTAATGTGAATGAGAAGTCCCATAGAGAACAGAAAACAAATGAGTAAGCAAGGTTTATAGCCTTAGTTTCCGGCTCATTCCATTTTCTCTTTTAAAAAATCTTATGTGTTCTATTCACCTGACTTTCCCTAGCCTTTCCATATAAACCTATTCTTATAAAAAATTGTTCTTTCTCAACGTCATGTCAATAGAGATAAACATTAGCATAAATGATCTTGTTACTTGCTTCCTTGTTAGTAGAAGGGAAATAAGGGAGTACGCAATACAAGACTAAAGCGATGGTCAGATCATTTAAAAACTGTCACAATTGAAACAATTGAAATTCGGTCCTCTTTTGCATTCCCAGAAGTAAAACAAAAGAGACGAAATGAAATTCAAAATTGAAATGATAACAAGGCATATTATGGAAACAGTTAACTCTACAAAAACATGTATATGACATAAATAGTGTGTTTTAATGGAATCTACAGTTTTTGTGTAGTAAGATTTTGTCTGTCTCTCACGGTGTATGAGTTAATCTGAAGTCATCCAGAATGAGAGGTCTTCAGAGGCTATTCTCAGAAAATTCAAGATACACGTTTCGTTTTTCAAGAATATCTTAAATATATGGTATTTTAATCAAAATCGTTAGAGTATTTTTGAGAAAATCAACATTTTCGGAAAATGTTCCATGTAAAGAATAGTTGGAGTAGGGGGATTTTTCTTAAAATCTTCATCATCCCTGGAAGATAGTGAATTAAAATACTAAGTTTGACCTGTAATGACTTTTTTGTTTTTGAGTTATGCTGCCCACAGTCATACACACGCACACACGGACATGCTTTTATGAATGCGTTTATTGGATTCAGGGAGTCGCAAAACATGTATTTTTGTTGAAATTTCAGTATCGATTTTTAGTGGAATATAATACTTTAACTACTATGCACATTGTGTATACGTACTAGAGAAACTTAAAATTATAGCATTTCCTGAATTGATTTCCTATTATTGCTATTATTATTATTATTATTATTATTATTATTCTTATCATCATCATCTCCTCCTCCTCCAGCATAATCGCTTTCTTCTACAAAAGCAACGCAAAAACAAGCACATGTTTGAAGCATTTTTCAATGCTACGCTTAACCTTCTGTTACGGTTATAAATATTCAACTGCCGATATTCAACTTTCAATCTTTGAAGATAGCCGTATACTAGAAGAGCAGAATGCTACTTCCTTCTCCAAGCAAAATCTTAGCAACAAACTTTCTATTTTCGAGTAAGGTCAATTCTATGAAGAGAATAAGAGAGGATCTTTAAAATAACATGTCATGAGACATTCATATTTCCTCCAAACGGAGAGGTCCTCTCGTAAAGTCACAGAGACAGTTGATTTTTCTCCTTTCACACGCTAAAAATACTATGGATATGCTGTCTTGCTATGACCCTTATGCAGCTGTATATACAAGGAAAGTTTGAGCTTATAAAAATAATAGAAAAATTATTTTTTCCACCAATGTCTACCAACTTCCGTTCCCATTTCCATTGTCGTCTTAAAAACCTAAAGGGCTATTTGTTTTCAGACTACTGAGGGCCGCGCCGTGGCCAAGTGGTTAGACCACTCGCCTCTCACCCCATGTGAGATTTGTGGTGAACAAAGTGGCGCAGGGGAGGGTTTTCTCCGGGTCCTCCGGTTTCCCCCACCATTGCATTCCACCGGTGCTCCATGTCCATTCAATGTATCACCAGTGTCATCGCCTCCGGTGCCACAATTAGTAAAAGCGGGCGTTAAACACTATAAAAAATAAAATCTGATGTGTTCCATTCACATGACTTTCTCTACATCTCTGCAACAAATTGTTTAAAAGCTTATGCTTATATTTACTTCATGCTAATCGAGGAAAAATAGCAGAAATAGTCTAATTACTTGCTTCCTTGTAAGTAGTAGCAAAATAAGGGAGTACCATAGGTTAAAGTGATAGTCAAAAGCTGGTTGCTATGTGACTGAAGTTCCTTTGCTTTTATGGACAGGAGTTGCCAAATTCCTGTAAGAGAAAAGTATAAGTTTTTCAAAGACGAAACCAAAAACAAGGAATACATAAAAAACGATCAACTCCACGAAAAAAATGTATATAACATAAAGTATGTGTTTTAACGTGCTCTACGTTTTTGTGTGGCAAGTTTTGGTCCATCTCTCACGGTTTAGCAGTTATGCAAAATTCCGTAAAATTTATCCAGAATGAAGTAGTCTTCAGAGGCCATTCCCAGTAAATTCAAGATATACTTATTATTTGTTAGGTAAATATCTTTAATATACGATATTTTAATCAAAATCGTTAGAGCCATTTTAAGAAAATCAAATTTTTTCGAAAAAAGCTCCATGTAAAGGGTAATTGGAAGTGGGGGAGGGGGATTTTCTTGAAAATCGGTATTTTCGTTTTTGAGCTATGCTGTCCACATACACACGTACACACACGCGGACTTTTTCTGAAAATGCTTTTTTTGTATTCAGGGGGACCCAAAACATGTATTTACGGTGAAATCTCGGTATCATATTTTCGGGTGAAATGCAATACTCTATACACTATACACATGGTACGTGTAGAGAAAGTAAAAAAGTAAAAAGACTCTACTGAGTGCATTTGTGTTTTATACTGGGGTATAAGAAATTCGAAACTATTTGTTGGTCAGAAGCAAAGTTAGTTAAATGCTAATAAAGTTGCTTCCGGAAAAAGAGAATTTTTAAAGCTGATAAATACTTTTTATGTGCACATATTTTTACATATACAATTTTAAGTAATAGTACAAACAACTTTACAATTAAAAATCCTTAAGTTATGTTTCGTTATTATTATGCAATCACTGAAATTAGGTGATTGTTATACTGGAGTGGGAATGTGGTTTTGGAAAAGCATTACAGAAACTACCCTCTAAACCCCACAAGTTCTACTGTTAGATCTCTGCCAATTAGCCATTGTTCTTCATGTAGTGTGCAAAGTTTACAGACGTTCATTAACACGACATGGTTGTTCACTACCCTCATTCGGGGAGCGAGTTCAAACGGGAGAGATGAACCCTGTATGTATGCAGGATATCGCAACCTCCTACCCACATTGACTCAGGTCCTTGTAGTCTTATTTAGAACTAGCGGTTGTATTGCTTCTAAATCTTCCGTTTGCACTGAACACGGTAGAGTTTACAGCTAAATGTGTATTGGAATTATAGACTACCCGCGGTACAACAGCGCAAGAGAAGTTGCCGCGTAAGACAGGGGCATTTATACTTTGTTATTCCAAGTATACCTAACATTTGACAACACAAACTAGAACATTGTGGACGACGTTATAATAGAATAGAAAATAATAGAGATAATAAGGAAGTATATCAATCATAAATTTGATCCTGTAATTCTTGTTACTAAAATGCACGCAATATAAATCATTAGCCTCCCTCCTAAGAGACCCGGGGTCTTGGTGGGTTTTCTCCGCATCCTCCGGTTTCCCTCGCTCTTTATTCCATTAATTGTTCCATCTTTACCTTTCGTATTGTCTATTTGGTTAACATTTCGTTCCATCTACTTCCTCATTTTCATACCAGGAATTGGGCTGATTCCAATTCCTGGGTATTCTATCTGACCCATAGCACCTCAGCTGGAGTTGGCTTCTCAGTCCTTCACATGAGAAGTGAAAGGGGTGGAGAAGGAAAAAAAAAGCTAAATAGGTAAACCAAGGAGAGGATAAGTTATCCGTTATGTTATAGCGATTAATATATACGAGATTTTTTAAGCAATAACAAAGAACACTAGGAAACAATTTGGAGTAAATAACATAATCTTGAACGCTATTTTGTTCGAATATAGTCAGAGCTCCATAAACTGGATGAAGTATCGTAATCGGAAAGGAAAAACAAAGACGATGTCTTTCATGGAAACATACCATATCAGGTGTTGGACTGTACTGAATGACAAATTGATAGGTGAAGTAAACATTATTTGGGTTATTGTCTATTGTTAGGAGAATGAACTAAACAATAAACTTTCCAGATTTTATATAATGTGCGGAACAATAAGAGTAACTCTGAGGAATGATACTTTAAATAAGTATCTTACATTTCATAAACAAGGCAGCTCCCATAATGATGTGCAGTGCAAAAACTGGATGGTAAACAGTTCGGATAAACACAAGATAGATACAACACAAATGAAGTGCTCTTGTTCTGTAATAGATTACTTTCTTCGAAAGGGAAATAAAGACATTGATCTCCTGTCGTAGATTTACGACACTTAAAAGAACCTCAAGCATGATAAAGACGTCTTTGAGCAAAATTAAACGGTTTTTCACACCCAAAATAGAATGGGGCGGTGAGAACCACAATAGCTAAAAAGCGTCCATAAAACACTAGTATACTCTGACAGTATAAAAACAAAGAATTCCATAAGAAAAGATCCGCACATACATAATTTATTTGAAAATATGTCAAATCCACATAGGCGGTAGTGTGAAACTTAAAAAGTATGGGCCCTGATGCTATACTTCCAGGATTTTGAAACAATCAATCCAGAGGGGGGGAAAAACGTTGGCTGTGTGGAAAAAGTCATTAATTAGTTAATTTAGTTACAGGCATAAGGCGATTAATCAGACCGAATGACTGAAGATCCGGATTTAATTCTTGACACTCTCTTCCTGCATATTCTGTCACAAAGACTTAATAATTTTGGAAACTGAACATGACTTGAAAAGTTTAATACAACGGTTGGAAGTTGAAGCACGTATATTCGGTTCTCTTTGCGATGCTCTTATAGTTTGAGCTAGTGTAACGTGATGCAAATGCCAATACTGACTCCCTGGGTAATTTTATTCATATTCTTAATTTTAGGGCTTTGAAAATAAAACATTTAGACGACTATAATCGATCATTAATTGTTGCTTCCTGTGATGATGTTCTTTAAACCGATGGATTATTTTGCCATAAGACTGTGATGAGTTTATTATAATTTATTATAACGGTATTTTGAGTCCACAAGTTATGTCTAAAAGTTATCTACCTATAATAAGCATTTATAAGTTCATATTCTTGCATTTTAATATGATGATAAACCAAAAGAAAGTGACAGATTTTGATATACGGAAATAATGTCAAATGCAATATAAAGGCAGATTTTGTTATATAATATACATGATTAACTTGAACATGTATTTTGGGAGTTAAATATTAGAATGAACAGTCTTTCGTAGACGCATGATGAGGATTTCATATCTAAAATAAGAATTTAAATTTAACATGTAAAAACTTTTCTTTAATTAGGTAATCTCACTGTTGTTCAAAATTGTGTTCATTAAATTTCTGACATTTGGTGACAGTATAAAACAATATTTTCTTTCGAAAGTTTATTTTCTCACAGGTTCCTATCAATTTAATGGCCTTGTGCAAGGTGAAATACATGTTGCTTTCCTTGCCGGTTCTTGGCTGGTCACGCAACCATTGCATAATTACGTCAACCACATTTCATCATTCTCAAAAATGACTTCCACCTAAAGCTTCCCTCAGAAAGTCAAATATTTGGAAGTCTGAGGGTGCCATATCTGAATGGTAGGGTGGATGAAATGGAGTTTCATTTATGGACGCTCTTTAACAACTATGGTTCTCAGCGTCCCATTTATAGTAGGCGTGAAAGACCATTTAATATTTTTCAGTGGCCTCTTTATCAAGCTTAAGGTTCTTTTACGTGCCGTAAATCTACAACCAATGGCTTTATTTTCCTTCCGAAGAAAGTCATGTTAAAGATTTTTACGCCCGAAAAAATCCATCGTCCTTCACCCACGAACTTGCGTATATGAATCTACCATGGTAACTACTACACCATGGAGAGCGAGTAGGGTGAATGGGTCAGCACCATCCAATCCTATTTGGTGATGTGCTTTAGTTTCTCAAACTACTCGTATCAAGTTAAATGCTTAACATGCAGATTCTAAACAATCTCGAGAAATGTTTCCGGCTTGTTAGGCCCAATTAGGGCCCAAAAAGTTGCAGTTCCACTGCGGCATGAATCCGAGAACGGATCACAAATGTGGTACCCTAACTTTTATTTTCTTGGATTGAATGACCACAACGTGGATGATACGGTGACTGATTGTCACAGGGATGACTAGAGCTGTTACGAGCAAGAAATGTATACCTGTCCTGTGGTTACATAAGGCCATGTAAACTGATGTGGAGAATTTGGAAACAATTTGGCTGTGAAGAAGAAGCAGAATTCTCAAGGAACATATACTGTAAATGATCAGTTCTGTTGGCAGTTAAGCTTATAATAAAAATAATTTGATATAATTCACACACACCACAGAAGACTTGAATAAACTTTCAGTTATCCTTTACAACTGAAACTGAATTCAGGAACTGACAAGTATAACACAACTAATAAACATAGCCTTCAGTGGGTCAGTCAACGCTAGGACGTTGCGGAAGAATAAAGAGATCACTTATAACAATATACTGTCCGGCTAATAATAAAATGTATGCTAATTTATTTCCATAATGAGCTTGTGCTCCGTCAAGTTGAAACCATATGTGCTTGTCTGATATTAAGATGAATTGTGTGCGGTAGCAAAAGTACTGGTCGATGTGACCCATATAGAAACTCATGCATAATCCCTGCTCACACATATCATGTATTTGATGTGAACGCCCCAACATGCTACGGGGATTTGAAATACCCAATCATGGTATCTACAGAAATAAGAAATTCCTCGCGTGTGAAACATTTTTCATCAGTGAATAACACTCGGTTTACACGTTATGGTTGAGCATAAGTTGGGTTCACATACCAATTACGAAACTGATTTTCAATGATGTGGTTGCTGCAGAACTCTGCTAACTCCAGAACGGGGAACGACTATGTTCAATTGGTGAGCCTAGGTAGGAAGATTTTGCTCTGCAGGCCACAACACTGTTTCCTCGGTCTCAGGAGTTTGCAGAAGTATACCCTTGCCATTGACAGTAAGTGTTTATGTAATACGCCCAGTTTACGTTGTCTACAAGAAACGTGGCAAATGGTGAGGAAACCGTCAGTTTGGAAATCATTCCTGATAAAGCTTCTGAGTCGCATGTCCAGAACCAATTACTGCACCGCACTTCGCATATGTTCGCTAATTCATTCCATGGTTAACTCTACGTGTTTTGTTATAATTAAATTTTACTGTTCCGCATTTGAGAAACGAACTGTGTTGAGAAGAAGTAACCAACAAAATGAGTAAAGGAATGAAACAGAATACAAAAGTAAACAAAGGTAAATAAAGTTATTGATCTCAGGTAGCAATCAAATGGTGGAGATCATACCGAGCTCCAGAAATAGAATGGGTTAAACAGTAATTAACTGGGGGGTAGTATTATTGATAACTCCTTTTGTACCTTGCAGATTGTTTTATTCTTTTTTGTATATTTTATGTGTTTTTGTTAATATGCAGAGTATCTGCAACATAAATTATTTTTGTATTAAAATTCACATTTTGATAAGTTCATCCTGAGTATCTCTTGATGTAAGATAAACCAAATGAATCAATAAATTCAGGGATGCCTTAACAAAGCATACTTCAAAGAAGCTCACTATCTGATCCCAAAATCAATTTAAAATCATTGTGTATAGTAATCAACTAAACATACAAACATATTAGGCCTGTGAGAACTTTGTTGAATGGTTCAATCAGAGAGCAGCGTTTCTTAAAGTTACTTCTTTTAAATGTAAGATCTCGTATTGAATTTAAACCTGAGTCTTACGTCGGATTTTTACAGTCAGTTTATAGATCCCCAGCTACTTTCGAATGCTGGGTTATATTAACGAAGAGTTTTTCCCCAGGCAATCGAATATTTCCTTCAGCAGGAAACTGCGAAATTTAAAGGGTTTCATTAAAACTTTACGCGACGCAGTATAGATAAAACTCATTGCAAGGAATCCCTCATGTTTTTATTTCTGTCGTATTACAGAGTGCATAACGCTTAAAAGCTTTAGCTTACTTTTGAAGGCAAAATGACAATATAGGTATAAAATATGGTATATTGAATATGATTATAGAAAGAATAGCTTCTCTACCTTATTACTTTCTCTACATGCACTATAGTGTATAGAGAACGTATTGTAATGCACCAAAAAATTCGATACCGTGATTTCACCGGAAATACATGTTTTGGGTCCCTCTGAATCCAAAAAATAATTTTTGGAAAAAGGTTCGTGTGTGACTGCGGACAGCATAGCTCAAAAACGAAAAGACCGTTAAATACCAAACTTAGTACTTAAGCTTGGTACCTTCCAAGGATGCGATACGAAGATTTTCAAGAAAATTCCCCACCCCAGCTACCCTTTACATGGCATTTTTTTCGAAATCTATTTTCTCAAAAATGGCTCTAATGACTGATTAAAATATCCTATATGTATATCTTGAATTTTCTGCGAATAGCCTCTGAAGACTAATTTATTCTGGATGAATTTTACGGAAGTTAGCATAACTGCTAAACCGTAAGAGATGGACAAAAACTTAGCAAACAAAAAGTGTAGGGCACGTTAAAACACACCATTTATGTTATATACTTTTTTCGTGGAGTTGATCGTTTGAGAGATACTCCTTGTTATAAGTTTCAATATTAAAAAGCTTATAAATTTCTCATACAGGACTTTGGCAACTCCTGTCCATACACACAAAGGAACTTCACTCTCATACCAACCAGCTTTTGGTGCTCCCTTATTTTTCTTCTAGTTACAAGGAAGCAAGTAGTAAGACTATTCTGCTAATTTTTTCTCGATTAGCATGAAGGAAATATTTGCATGAGCTATTTAACAATGATTTGTTGCAAAGATGTAGAGAAAGTCATGTGAATGGAACACATCAGTTTTTTTTTATGAAATGATCTGTATTGTTCTCCTCCCACACTTTCAATACTGTTTCTTTTGAAGTCACAAAACGCGCGCACACGCTTGCTTTGTAATCTCAGCTCCCTTTTCGTCTAACTTTATCAGTCTAGAACAGCTTGGCAGCGTTGGAAAAAAAGAAAAACAGGTGTGGCTGCGCTGGATTGAGTGCGGCGTAATATCTCCCAACATGTAAACAGTCAGCAGTGTGATTTGTATAAGCATAGAGAAACAGAATCGAACCTCAATCATTAAAATCCTAAACAATCCATCGTTTCTGTTTTGTTCTCGTGTGAAGTTGCAAGCTATTGGATGTGCCGGAAATGGCGGCTTGTGTTTTGAGGCTTCACCACAAGGCATAGATAGAAAACATGATGAATACGAAACCTTATGCCCGGTTTGTGTTCTGCTGTGATCGATGTCAATGCAAGGCAGCCATTAAATCTCTCTCAGCAGACATTTGCATGATGCAGTGGATAATACCTCCAGTCAACCAGAGATATTCTACTATTTAGGGCTGGTTTCAACAACAACGATAACTCTTCCTATTATCCTAGTGTATATAATCGCTGATATTAATATATATCGAGGGAATTTATGAAGCACTTTTCACCAAGAGGTTGTAAACCCCGTTAATATAATCGTTGTTTTGGTGTACATCTACTATACAAACCAACAAATTCTCATACGTAACAAGCAAGAACCACCATTCTCCATTTCTGGTTTTTCCATATTTCTTTATTGCAAATAAAACAGAGGATGCACAGGATTAAAGTGTAAATTACGTAACTTTGGGGTAAATTGAATTTCCAGAGAATATAAAAAAAAATTACAAAAAAAAAAAAGAAACTTGGATAGCGTATGTACTCAGAAAAATGTGGAATTGGTTAATAAGTACATAAATACATATTTTGTGGCCCCCTGATTCAATAAGAGAATTTTTAGAAAACGGTCTGAGTGTTTGTATGTATGTATGTGTGTGTGTCTTGGACAACATAATTCAAAAACGGAAAGTCTATTAAATACCAAACTTGATATTTAAGTTCAGTACCTCTCAAAGATGCCAAATGTTACATGGAACATTTTTCGAAAGTGTTGATATTAACAAAAACAGCTGTGAACGAATTCAAAACATTTTCATGCCAAAAAAAAAAAAAAAAAAACCTGTATCTTGAATTTTATGGAAATAGCCTCTCAGGAGCTCTTCATTCTGGATGACGTTTGCATAAGTAAGAGATAGACAAAACTTACTATACAAAACACATAGACCTCGTTAAAACACACAATTGTTTTGTGTTTCAGTTCAGCACTACCGTTTTCCGGAGAGGTTCTTTTTAATTTCATATCTTCCTTGCTTTACTTCTGAATGTGTAAAGAAAACCGAATTCTAATTGTTTCAACTGCTTTTAAAAGCTCTGATTCTTGCTATAGTCTGGTGTTTTCCTTATTTCCCTTCAGTAACAAGGAAGCACGTCAAGAAACAATTTCGGCTAGTGTGTGTATTGATTGTCATGATTTAGTGTAAGAATAGCTTGTTTGTAGTACAGGTAGAGATTTTTAGAAAAAATGATCCATGTATGTGGATCTGTGTGTGAACAACATAACTAAAAACATTTTAAAAACCAAACTTTGTATTTACGCTCAGTTTTTCCAAGGATAAGGCACGAAGATTTTCAGGAAAATCCCACCTTGTTCTTTTAAATATGGCTCTGAGATTTTGATTAACATACAATGTGTTTAACATATTATTATGGCAATGAAACGCATTTTAGGTATGACCTCAATCTGGATGACATTAGCTGGTAATCTATAAGGGATCTTACTAGGTGAAATGTATAGATATCATTAAAGGATACAACCTGCATATGTCAAACACATTTTTTGCAATATTCCTCATTATTGATTTGCATTTTTCAATGCTTATGCTTTTCTCAAATGGGAAGCCGTCATTGTGTTTTTTACTCCTGATTATCAAAGAAAATGGAATTTCAATGCAATAATTGTTATTATCATCATTACTTACTTTTAAAATCCACTCGACAGCAAGAAGAGCTTTCCGAGAAAATGTTGTAGATTATAGCAAAAGTAAACGCCTGCGCCTTATACGGCAAATTCACAGTTGACAAGAATGTGAGAGAAGTTGCAGCGCCAGACAGGGGCAAAGTAGCCTTGTGGTATTCATGGAAGTTAACCTTGAATTAGTAGTATTCCATGTGGAGATCAGTAAATTAGATTTCGCAGAAATGTTTTCTGCGTACACAAACAGGAAAACACATCACACTATGCATTTGCTCTGTTATGAGTATTAATATTTAGGCCTTTTTACATCTGGAATGTCCTTTTAAAGCCTTTTTATCAAACACCCGTTCATGGTATTACGTTTTGCTTATTATTTTTTTCCATCACCATATGGATAATGTCACATAAGTCTAATGTTGTGTATGGTTCAGTAAAATTATTTTTTCTTTAGAGCTAAAACAATGCATTGAACAAGAAAATGAAACTAAATTTTTTACCGCTTTTCTGTAAATATATTTTAAATACCAACATTCAGGGCGAGGCATAATCAATAAACTCGTTATATTACTTACTAAATATTGGTTTAAACTATCTAAAAAAGTCATAAATAACTGCGAAGATAATGTTCTTAGTTGTTTTACAATAGCTGGTACTTACACTTCTGATTTTCTATACAGATTACTTTTCTTTCGCTGAACATCCATTAACATTACTTATCTGTTCTCAAAGAACAACTCTAGCAGCTGCACACAAAGTACTAGTTCTGCCTATAAAAATCTAGAAAAACATATCGACATGTTGCAAACCAATTGCAATGTTAAGTAATAATAATAATAATAATAATAATAATTGTAATTAAAAATAAGACAGAGTGGTATGCTTTTGAAAATTTTTAAGAATGAGTTTCTGTTAGACATTTTTTAAATTTAGGACGCCCAGTCGTCCAATTAAATAGCTTTTCTAACAACTTTATATTAATATATTCGTTTATAATTAGAACATTTTATTGGATTTTGCATGTATTCAAGAAGTTTTAAGAGGCTAAATGTAAAACAAATCGCTTTGTTTTATTAATTATTTCAAAACTATGGCTGAGGACTGACAGCTGAGGAAAAGACCAATATAGCCATCTGAGAATACACATTAGGTTATATTTCTACATCGGTTGTGGCACTTGTCGCTTCGTGGGATGAGTTTGAATATTACCTCGTGGTAGAAATCCTGTCCTTGCGTGTTCAGCAACGTTGTCGTGAAGTGTTGCACCTCCTCAACCGAAGTGAACCGTCGGCTCCTAGGTGTTCCTTCAAGTGAGGAAAAAGGTGAAAGTCGCTTGGAGCGAGATCCGGGTCGATGTTATTCCAGCGAAACTGCTTCAACAGCGTGGTGATCCTCTGGACTTATGAGGTCAGATGTTGTCGTGAAGGAAGATGACACCCTCAGCGATCACTGTGTGTTCTCTTTTTAAAAACTGCACGGTATGGTACTCGAGGTTTCCCAAAACACTGTGACCGTCAACTTCCCGGCAGTTAACGCCACTTTAAACTTCCTTGTCATTTGGGAAAAGGGGTGTTTTCACTTCATTGGTGACCGCTTGCTGCTGGGGGTATAGTGAGGAATCCATGTTTCGTCACTCTGATAATGCGGTGTTCCCTCCCGTGGAGAACTGTTGCAAAAGCTGGAGGCTTGCCCACATGCACTCCTTCTTGTGTTGGTTGGACAGATTTCGTGGAACCTATCAGGAGAACTTTCCGGTACTGCAGAATATGGTGAACAATGTGATGAATGCTTCCAAAAGACATTCCCGGATCTACCGCCAATGTCGTAGCTCGTACTTTCTGTTGTCCTGAATCAGCTCCTCCACGCGCCATTTGTGTTTGCCTTGCACTAACGCTGTAGATGTCAGTTGGCTGAAAGTCTGCAGTAGTTGCCAACCGCATGGATTAGAATTACTGCTCACTACTACGTTTGCTGTGAAAGACGAAACACCAAGAACACACACTACTAAATTCGCTGTGAAATACGAAATATCAAGAATGTACACTTCTATGTTCGCTGTGAAAGAGAAACACCAAGAATGCACACTTCTAAGTTTGCTTGAAAGACGAAACACCAAGAATACACACCACTAAGTTCACTGTGAAAGAGAAATACCAAGAATGCTCACTTCTAAGTTCGCTGTGAAAGACGAAACACCAAGAATGCACACTTCTATGTTCGCTGTGAAAAACGAAACTCCAAGAATGCTCACTTCTAAGTTCGCTGTGAAAGACGAAACTCCAAGAATGCACACTTCTATGTTCGCTGTGAAAGAGAAATACCAAGAATGCTCACTACTAAGTTCGCTGTGAAAGACGAAACACAAAGAATACACACCACTAAGTTCACTGTGAAAGAGAAATACCAAGAATGCTCACTTCTAAGTTCGCTGTGAAAGACGAAACACCAAGAATGCACACTTCTATGTTCGCTGTGAAAGACGAAACTCCAAGAATGCTCACTTCTAAGTTCGCTGTGAAAGACGAAACTCCAAGAATGCACACTTCTATGTTCGCTGTGAAAGAGAAATACCAAGAATGCTCACTACTAAGTTCGCTGTGAAAGACGAAACTCCAAGAATGCACACTTCTATGTTCGCTGTGAAAGAGAAATACCAAGAATGCTCACTACTAAGTTCGCTGTGAAAGACGAAACACCAAGAATACACACCACTAAGTTCACTGTGAAAGAGAAATACCAAGAATGCTCACTACTAAGTTCGCTGTGAAAGACGAAACACCAAGAATACACACCACTAAGTTCACTGTGAAAGAGAAATACCAAGAATGCTCACTTCTAAGTTCGCTGTGAAAGACGAAACTCCAAGAATGCACACTTCTATGTTCGCTGTGAAAGAGAAATGCCAAGAATGCTCACTACTAAGTTCGCTGTGAAAGACGAAACTCCAAGAATGCACACTACTAAGTTCGCTGTGAAAGACGAAACTCCAAGAATGTACACTGCTAATTTCGCTATGTAATACGAAACACCAAGAATGCACACTTCTAAGTTCGCTGTAAAAGACGAAACTCCAAGAATGCTCACTACTAAGTTCGCTGTGAAATACGAAACACAAGGTGTTTAGTGTATAGCTATAAAGTTTAGCTATATTACATACTGCTTTCATGAATTGGTCTGAAATGACATAATTTTGTTGAGAAATACTTCTGAAACCCATGTTATTTTACTTTTAAACTACATTTACCATCACGGGATGTCAAAGTAGCTTCCACAACTCTAATACAGAATATAAAATTAATACAAATGTGAAATACAATATTTGGATTTGAAATTCTTTAATCAGTGAGGATTTAATTTTTAAAAACGCCATTAAGCTGATGGATGCAAACCTTTCATTTGTTTTAAGTTTATATAGAACTGGTGTCAAGAGTTGAGCTGAACTTTCTTTTGCATATCCCGATAAGGGAATATTTTGCGTTATTCGGCATTGTATATAAAGTCAATCAAACACATTTATTCAATTGCATGAAATGTATAGCTCGTATTTATTTTGTATTAACGAGTGAGGATTTTTATATTTACATGATCATCATCATCATCATCATCATCATCATCATCATCATGGCTTGAACTTGTTGACCCGTTCCGTTCCCCATTGGAAATCATGTAGATGATCTTTCCAACGTATTTAGATGTTCCAATATTTCTATGGCCTAACATTTAACATATTTTTTTGAAATCTTCTTTCATTCTTGTTACGTGTTGAAACCAACTTTATTTATTTGATTTTGTCTTATCATTTAATTTAAAATTATTTTATTAGTTTCTGATATCTTCGTTCTTGTTTTGGTCTCTTAACGTTACTCTTGCAACTCTTCTAAGAAAACGCATCTCGGCTGTTTCTATTTTTCTCTCCCCAATTTTGTCAAAGGCCATATTTCTGATCCAAAAATAATCATTGGCACTACCATTGTTTTATAAAATTTCATTTTTGTTTCTTTTTTTTAATTCATTATTTCATTATCATACATACTTCCAGACTCTGTGGCGGATAGGGAATAATTCTGGTTAAAGAAAATTCCCCCGCATAGCCGGGAATCGAACCCGGGTCCTCCGGGTGAGAAAAATCGCTTACCACTCGACCACGGAGACACTCTGTTTTCTTTGTCGTTTTATTTCTCAAACGTCTATTTATTCTACGCAAATATGTTGAAGTTTTTCTAATTTCTTTCCTATTTCTTTACAATACCTATATGTGATCATACTTCCCAAATATTTAAATCAGCTCATTTATTCAATTACTTCTATTCAAACTACAATTTCTGTTCCCTTTTGATAAGATCCAAGAAAAGACATAGATATTGTTTTCTGAACTTGATATTTTTGGGTAGTATTTTATCTATGTCTATCATAAAATTGTTTATATTTACACAAATTTAAAAATTAGGAATAGTAAATATAATAAACAGGTTTGTATCATAAATAGTAAACATTTAAAAAATATCTATTTCTTACAGAAGGTTTTAAAGCTGCTTGTTATAAATAAGATTGAATATTATACTCAAGCACAATATGAAATCTCTGTCTGAAAGGATATTGAACTGCCTGCATTTCCATTCTTTCCTTAAAGTGATAATAAATGGTGACTTGAAAATTAAATCACTGTTTAAATAGCAATTTGTATACTATTATACTATCCTCTTGATGAAAAAAAAATATGATGTGTTACATTAACCTGGCTTTCCGTACATCTCTACAACAAATTATTGTTAAAAAAAGTATGCTTCCATTTACTTCATGCAAATCGAGAAAAAAATTCGTAGAAATAGTCTTATTAATTGCTTACTTGCAAGCAGAAGCGAAATAAGAGAGTACCATAGTTGGTTGCTATATGACTGAAGTTCCTTTCTTTGTATGGACAGGATTTGACAAATTCCTGAGTGAGAAAAGTATAAGTATTTCAAAGTTGAAACCAAAACAAGGCATATCTCAAAAACAATCAAATCCACGAAAAAAATGTATGCAACATAAATTGTGTGTTTTAACGTGCTCTACATTCTTGTGTGGTAAGTTTTTGTCCATCTCATACGGTTTAGTAGTTATGCAAAATTCCGAAAAATTCACCCAGAATACAGTAGTCTTCAGAGGCTATGCCCAGAAAATCCAAGATATACGTTTTATTTGTCAGGTAAATATCTTTAATATGCAATATTTTAATCAAACTCGTTACAGCCAGTTTTGAAAAATCAAATTTTTCGAAAAAAAAAAGTCCATGTAAAGGGTAGTTGGGGGTGGGGGGATTTTCTTGAAAATCTTCGTGTTGCATCTTTGGAAGGTACCAAATTTAAATACCAAGTTTGGTATTCAACGCTCTTTTCGTTTTTGACCTTTTTCCAAAAATACTTTTTTTGGATTCAGTGGGACCTAAAACATTTATTTCCGGTGAAATCTCGGTATCGAATTTCTATACACTGTGTAGAGAAAGTAATAAAGGGAAAAGAGGATTATTAAGGTTCTAATTAGCCATGCCTCATTTTTGCACTGCTCTCTCGGGTCGAGCCCCACAACGCAAGATTGCCACTACATCATGCCCTCGTACTCTGCTCTTAGTTGGTAGCACTTAAGAAGATTAAACTGATATGGTTCATTCCTAGCATTGGCACGCAGCCTAAATATGTAATGTTAAGTGAAGTGCTCTGCTGTGGCTCAATTAATAATTGTACCTTATATATGGTACACGTGGGCATCAGCCTCAGTGCGGGGAACATCGCTGACAGAATGAACTAATTCAGTTGCAGACGCTACCAGAAATCGTGTATGCTTCACGAATTCGCTCTTGTTTACAAATGTCGTAATAAATGGTATTGTTATGGTGGGAGAGGGCGCGCAACAGGCGTCCCGACGCTTGCGCGGTGCGTATGCGACGTCGTCACCGCCTGACGTTTGTAGCTGCGGCAGTGGCGATCCTTCTCCGCTGTCAGCTGGACATAGCCTGCGTGTGCTAGTGATGATACACGGTGATGATGGTGATACTGTGATATGTCGCACTTCAAGGACTACAAGTTCTTCCGTAGCTTCAGCGCCAAGGTGGAAGGATGGCCTCTCAGGAAGGCGGAGCAACTGTGGAGGCGCCTTCGGGAGCGAAAGATTGCAGGTCTCTTTACCTTTGTACACCTGTTGTGCCTCCGTAGCAATTTTATATAACAATACATTATAAGATTAGGGTTCATAACTGCGGAGTAGTCCATCACATTGTAGCCAATGCTTGACATCACTACCTTCAAAAATCTGATGTCTTCCATTCTCATGACTTTCTCTACCTCTCTGCAACAAGTTATTTTTAAAAACCTTATTCTTCTATTTACTTCATGCTAATCGAGAAGAAATTAGCAGAAATATTCTTATTATTTGCTTCCTTGTAAGTAGAAGCAAAATAAGGCAGTACCTTAGGTTAAGGTGACAGTCAAAATCCGGTTGCTATGTGACTGAAGTTGCTTTGTTTTTATGGACAGCAGTTGACAAACTCCTGTATAAAAAGAATATATTTCAAAGCTCAAACTAAAACAAGAAATATCTCAAAAACGACCAACCCAACGGAAAAAATTACATAACATAAATTGTGTATTTAAACAACTCTACATTTTCTATTATGTAAGTTTTTCTCTATATCTTACGGTTCATCAGTTATTCAAAATTCGGTAAAATTCATTAAGAATAAACATGTCTTTAGAGGCTATTCCCAGAAAATTCAAGAAATGCTTTTAGTTGTCATATAAATATCTCTAATATTCGATATTTTAATCAAAATCTTTAGAGCCATTTTTGAGAAAATGAAAATGTTCGAATTTTTTGCCATGTAAAGGGTAGTTTGGGGTGGGGGGATTTGCCTCAAAATCTTCGTGTCGCAAGCCTGGAAGATATTAATCTTAAATATCAAGTTTGGTATTTTTACCGACTTTTCGTTTTTCGTTGTTCACACGGAATCATGGACACACACGGACCTTTTTCTGAAAACACTTTTTTGTGTAAAGGGGACCCTAAAGCGTGTATTTCCGGTGAAATCTCTGTATCGAATTTTTGGGTGGAGTGCAACACCTTCTCTATATACTATGTACATAGTGTAGAGAGTGTAAAAAACTAACAGTTTTAATAAAATCGGCAGGCTATGAAACAAAATCCTAACTGTAGAAATTACGTTCAATTACGTTATCGGTGCCTCGTCATATCATTTGCATATCCCCCTTTTCTATGGTCATATTATAGGCTTTGAATTTAGAAACAAGTCGTTGACTGTAAGTTCTTTAATGTTAGATTTTAATAATTTTCAACGTTAAATCACTCACATTCTCTCCCACATTTATACTTCTAGACTCAGTAGAGAGTAGGAAAAGGTCAAATTAGAAATACTCTACGTTTATTGTTGAGGTGTTTGTGAAACAGTCCATGTCAAATTTATTAATTCTATATCGACTTCCAAAATGTGAAATGTATTAGCGTAAATCCAAGCTTTAAAAGCAATAATCCCACACTACGACCACTAGTGCCCTAAAATAATCAGCTTCTCCTTATGAACTATCCCTAATTTAGTAATAATTCCAACTTAATTTAAGTAGTAAATTACTCAAAAACTGTTTTAAATGCTCACCATACGCTCATAATTACAATTTTAACTTCATACATGCATCGGCTTTGACGTAATAGAATTTTAGAAGGCTCTCAGTATAAAATTACCCTTACTTAAAATATGTTTCAATAACATTTCCATATAGGTATAGAGAAAAGTTTTTGAAATTCTTTTATATACTGTTTTATTTCCGTATATGCAGCGGTACACCTAAAAAACAGTTTTTGCGGTATAAAAAAATCCCTTCAACTAGTTCAACTTTGAATTCCACTCCATAGCGTTTCATGGGTTTATTAAGGCAGACTTTCGCTAATGGTTCGCTCTTCAGTAGCGATTATAACCTGGTCGGGTGTTTTATTAAATAATCGGTTTTCAGCGCTTGTTTAATCTGATATTTCTGGGAAACACATCCTACGCTATTCCAATAAAAAGAACTAATCCGGTGCCTATGGCACTGAATTTTATTTAACACTTTTAATCCTACTCCCTTTCCGTTAAGACTAATCCGCTTGAGTGGGATTTTCTAAGGGTTTTCTTCCTCCCCAAAGGCTATTTGTGACCATAGGTGCAATACTTACGTCAAACTATAGCACAGCTTTAAAACACATATACCGTCGTCATAAATATATACTGTACCTTTTTGAGAAGTCAGTCTGATAATCTGAATATGAATCCAGAGTTAAAAATCTGATGTGTTCAATTCACATGACTTTCTCTAAATCTCTGCAACAAATTATTGTTACAAGGCTTATGCTTCTATTTCGTTCATGCTAATCGAGAAAAAATTAGCAGAAATAGTCTTATTGCTTGCTTCCTTGTAAGTAGAAGCGAAATAAGGGAGCATCATAGGTTAAAGTGATAGTCAAAAGCTGGTTGCCAAGTGATTGAAGTTCTTTTGTTTGTACGGACAGTAGCTGACAACTTCCTGTTTGAAAAAAGTATGTTTTTTAAAGCTGAAACAAAAAACAAGGAATATCTCAAAAACGATCAACTCCACGATAAAAATGTATTTAGCATACTTTGTGTGTTTTAATGTGCTCCAATTTTTTATGTGGTAAGTTTTTGTCCATCTCTTATTGTTTAGCTGTTATGCAAAATTTCATAAAAGTCATCAGAATAAAGTAGTCGTCAAAGGCTATTCCTAAAAATCAAGATATGCATTTTATTTGTCAGGTAATATCTTGAATATACGATATTGTAATCAAAATTGTTAGAGCTATTTTTGAGAAAATCAAAACTTTTGTAAAGTGTAGTTGGGGTTGGGGTATTTTCTTGAAAATCTTCGTGTCGTATCCTTGGAAGATACCAAACCCAAATACCAAGTTTGGTTTTTAACGGTCTTTTCGTTTTTTAGCTATGCTGCCCACAGGCACCCACTGACATTTTTCTAAAAATGCTTTTTTTGGATTCAGGGGGTCTCAAAACATGTATTTTCGGTGAAATATCGGTATCGAAATTTCGGTGCACTACAATCCCTTCTCTATACACTATGTACATAGTACGTGTAGAGAAAATAAATATTTGCTTCTATAGCAATACATCATTTGTATTTTGCCATTTGTACATGAAAACTAGAACGCTATATATCTCATTTGAGGGAGGTGTTCAGTGCCCTCAAGCTTTAGGGTTTATATGCACCTGAGGGACGATAAACATCTAGTAGCTGTGAAATTAAGACAATTCAAAACAAAATACTCATCAAATTTAAGCTGACAGGAATTAAAGGTCGTAAATAATTGCATAACCCTAAAATAAAGCACGTTCATTTTATTATGGGAATAATAGATAAAATGTGGATATTTTGGAAATAATAAAAATTATTTGCCCGCCTGGGTAGTGTGATGGTAGCGTACGTGCATCACATTCAAAAGGTCGCGAGTTCGAATCTCGCCTAGGGTGACTTACCTGGATAAGGCAAGAAGAGGAATGTTGAGTAACTTTAAGCTCCATGGATCGCGAGATCATTTGAGCATCATTTCATCAATTTCATTTATCGACCGATATGACCAACCAGGTTAAAGGGCATTAAGCTAGATTAATGAATATGTATATATCAAGCTTTATATATAAGCCAGCTTGATTTTATTCTTGAGTCATCCTTATTGTCAGTTTTGATATTCTTAAAAATTCTTATATAAAACGGGGCTTCTTTTCTGTTGCTATTTGTCTCAAAATCGTAAAAGTTTTGTACATACACTAACCTCCCATGTTTACACTCATGTCAATAAAATCTGAATGCGTTCAATTTTATTTAAATCGTTGTGTACATTGTTGATAAAAATAATCAAAGTTTTAGGAGATTTTTCACAATCACCCCTGTACCGACTTCAACCAAAGTAGAAATACATGGCATATGTCTATACCAGTTGGCTCAACAGCGCCGTATTTCACGTGTGCATGAAACTTGTTGTGCGTTTAAAGAGTTGCAGAGATCAATGGGGCAAATCCAAGAAAACACTGGCAAGTGGCAGTGATAGAGTGAGCAATCTGCGTTCTAATGTTCTTGCACGTCATTGTAAACAGATCGAAACGGTTTATATATTTACCTTTCAGTTACAGAGCTTTTATGATTGAGAGATTGAGAACTTTTAGATTCAGAACTAATTAAAAATTCTTTAGTTCGCCTACCAGTGTCCTTCAATAGCAGAGTAGTTTTGTAATTTTATATACGCTGTTCTTATTTAACATTAGAGACTGGACACACTGTAGTTTTAAACCAAAATATCATTGTTATTATTACTATTATTATTATCATTATTATTGTTATTATTATTAGTGCTACTGCAACTACTACTATTATTACATGCATAGACAGAGTAAATCAACACATGAAAGCATCTTTACCAAAAGATGCTAATACGAGCGCACTTTCTATTTCGCATAATAATAATAATAATAATAATAATAATAATAATACAGGGAAACTGTGTGCTGCCATATATGCTTTTGTTACGATGTATTAACATTTTGGTTTAACCCTAATTGCGTCTAGTCTCTAAAGTTAAATAAGAACAGCATCTACATACTTACAAAACTAGTTACTGGTGGCTACTGATAGGCAAAATAAAGACTTTTTAATTAATTGTCTAAAAAATAAAAACTGTGTAACTGGAAAGTACAACTTTCACTCTATTTGCATTGTTCTTGTATATATTCGTAATACAAACCCAGGAACTCCTCTCAATGAGCGCGATTCCCTTATCGTTTCTGCTGACATGCGGGAGGAGTAGAACGAAGGTCACTCACGCTAACGTTACCACTTGATCAATGTTTATTTGGATTTGCCCCGTTGAGCTCTGCAACTATTTAAAAGCACAAACAGTTATCTGCACATGTGAAATACGGTGCTATTGGGCCACCTGGTACTTGCTCTGACAGCGCACGTTTCTGTTTGGCAAAAAACAAAAAACAAACAAAACAACCAAAACTCTCAAGTGCTTTGAAGGTTTCAGTGTAAGTTGTTCCTAATTTATTACAGACATACCAAATTTTAAACCGGATGAAAATTTTCTCTCAAACTTTTACATGACTTGTAAATAAACCGGACAAAGCAATACTCATTGCTGCTCCACAGTAACGAAACTGTTAGGAGATTTATTTATTTATTTATTTTCTTTACAGACACTTCACATAGTAGTTAGAGGAAGTATTGTATTCCACCCTAATTTTTTTGTTGAAATTTCACGGAAAATATTTTTTTTGTGATCTCCTGAATCACCCCACTCCTCAAAGCTATTTTAGAAGAAAGTAGTATGTGTGTGGACAGCACAGTTCAAAAACGAAAAGAGAGTTAAATAACGCATTTGGTATTTAAGTATCTTCCAAAGATAAGATATAAAATTTTTCAAGAATATCCCACCACCTCAAATTACCCTTTACATGTTTTTTTTTTTAATTTTGTTTTTCTGAAAAATGACTCTGACGATTTTGATTAACTTGCCGTATATTAAAGATATTTATATAACAAATAAAATGCAAATCTTGACTTTTCTAGTAATAGTCTATGAAGCGGTCTTCATTTTGAATGAAGTTTCCACTACTGCTAAACCGTCAGCGATGGACAAAAACTTGCTGCACAAAAAATGTAAATCTGGTCAAAATATAGACATTATCTCATATGCATTTGTTTTGTAAGTTAAACGTTTCCGAGATATTCCTTCTTATGTGTTTCAATTTTCTCATCTTTCGGAGTAGTAGCTTCTGAGGATACTACACGAAGATTATGATGAGCCCCCTCCCCCACTCCAAACTACATGTTATATGGAGAAAACTTGCAAAATTTTGATTTTCTCAAAAACAGTTCTGACGGTTTTAATTAAAATGCCGCTTAAAGATATTTTCGTGACATAAAATGTACGTCACTGTTGAATTATCTGCTAATATCCTCTAAAGACCTCCTTATTCTGAATGAGTTTTGCTGAATTTTGCAAATTAGTAAACCGTAAGAGGTAGACAAAAAGCTACTGCATAAAAAGTAGAAATGTTAAAGCACACAATTTGTTTCATATAAATTTTTTCGTTAGTTTACCATTTTCGAGACATTCCTTTTTATTGGTTTCAGTTTCAAAATACTTTTCTCATATGGGAATTTGTAAACTCTTGGCCATGGTATGGATTTTAATCACGTGACAACCAGTTTTTAAAAGATTTGACTCTCGTTTTTAGCTTAGGTTATTCCCTTATTTCCCTTCTGCTTGCAAGTTATCAAGTAATGAGACCATTTCTGGTTTTGTTTCTCTCGATAGGCATTCAGTAGATAAACTAATAAG
The DNA here is from genome assembly GCA_030762935.1 of Hymenopus coronatus. NCBI lineage: Eukaryota > Metazoa > Arthropoda > Insecta > Mantodea > Hymenopodidae > Hymenopus > Hymenopus coronatus. The sequence continues at coordinate 53,515,749 of CM060886.1, forward strand.
ATTTTTAAAAGTAATTTGTTACAGAAATGTAGAGAAACTCATGTGATATCCGATATTTTTACTTTCTCTATAGGCACTATGCGCAGAGTGTATAGAGAATGTATTAAATAATTGCGCAATGCACAGAGAAGGTGTCATTAGAAGTACAGTCTGGGCTGAAATCGGAGTGGGGTATGGAGCAATACATCAAAACAGGTACCAAACTCATTAGAGAGGGGCTCGCGTGGATTAGACTAGGAGCATGGAGGAGCACGAAAATTTCTGACGAGAATGGTATAAGAATCTGTCCCATTTGCGAGGAGGAAGAGTCGTGGACTCACATCTTGGCAAGATGTAGGGGTACGGAGGAATGGCGGGAAAAATATTTGCCGCGATTTTTTACCACTGCGAATGTAGGGATAGAAGCATGTTGGACGTTACTGGCAGGCACGGAAAACATGGACGGGCTAGGTAAATTTATACTTAAGGCAAGACAGCTGAGATCTGAGGAGGCTGTCAATAGAGAAGGGGGGGGGGAAAATAAGATCAACTAAACAAAAGTGACTACAATGTTCTACATACATGTATATTATATCATACTTAGGTCACTGTTGTGCGAGGGTTGTATATATTATGTGTATATATGTCTTTTAAGTGTAATTATCTATTATAAGAGGGTGCATTTATGAAGGTGTACTCTGTGCTGTAAATTTAAATTGATATATTTGAATATCTTTGTATCTTTATTTTCGGATTCACTCTTAATTTTTATTGTTGTTTAATATTGCTTTTGACTGTGTATTTCCTTTGTCTTTTTTATTTTCGTATTTACTCTTTTAATTCTTTGTTGTGGTTGTTGTTTTAATATTGCTTGTAATGTGTATTACAAAAGCATGTACGGTCTGTGGACCCGTGCGACTGTTGAATTTCTATGTATGATATTGCTATATTAATAAATACACTTATTCATTCATTCATTCATAGAGAATGTATTGCACTCCACCAAAAAATTCGATACCGAGATTTCACCGGAAATATATGTTTTAGTAGGGCCCCCTTTATCTAAAAAAAGCATTTTCGGAAAAAGGTCCGTTTGTGTGTGTGTGTGTGTGTGTGTGTGTGTGTCCGTGTGTCTGTGAACACGATAACTCAAAAACGAAAAGTAGGTAAAATACCAAACTTGGTATTTAAGTTTAATATCTTCCAGAGTTGCGACACGAAGATTTTGAGAAAAATCCCCTCACCCCCAACTACCCTTTACATGGAACTTCTTTCGAAAATGTTGATTTTCTCAAAAATGGCTCTAACGATTTTGATTACAATTTCGCATATTAAAGATATTTACCTGACAAATAAAATGTATATCTTGAATTTTCTGGGAATAGCCCCTGAAGAGTAATTTATTCTGGATGAATTTCACTAAATTTTAAATAACTGCTAAACTGTAAGTGATGGACAAAAACTTACTACACCAAAAATGTAGAGCACGTTAAAACACACAATTTATGTTATATACATTTTTTTCGTGGAGTTCGTCGTTTTTGTGACATCCCTTATTTTTGCTTTCCGTTATGAAAAACTTTCTCATACAGGAATGTGTCAACTGCTGTCCATACCAACAAAGGAACTTCAGTGACATAGCAACCAGCTTCTGATTATCACTTTAACCTATGGTACTCCCTTGTTTCACCTCTACTTACAAGGACGCAAGTAATATGGCCATTTCTGCTAATGTTTTACTAATTAGCATGAAGTTAATAGAAGTATAAGCTTTTTAAGAATAATTTGTTGCAGGGATATAGAGAAAGTCATGTGAATGGTACACATCAGATTTTTTAGTTTAAGATAATTTAATCTGTACATCATATCGCACGAAGAATGAACGAAATACGTGAAATGATGTTCAAATGAGCTCGGAGTTATGGAGCTTAAAGTTACCCGACATTCCTCTTCTCAGATTAAGGAAGATGCCGAAAAAACACCTTATCTAGATAACTCGCCCTAACCGAGTGTCTAACATGAGACCTCTTGATTCTGAAGCAGACACCTTACCACCGAAATACAGAGGCGGGAAATTTAAATGCTGTTTGCATGCTTCAGAAATAAAAATGATGTGTATAATGATGTATTCCAGCCACATAACTTTCCCTAACTGTTCTTAAAGTAAACTATTGTTAGCAAATATTATTCTTTGTCTACATCATGATAATCGACGTAAACATTAGCAGAAGTGGTCTTATTACTTGCTTCCATGTTAGCTGAAGGGAAATAAGGGAATACACTAGGCTAACGAGATAGTTACCTCCTTTAAAAACTGGTCGCTATGTGATACAATTGAAATTCGGTTCACTTGCATGGAGTGAAACAATAGAGATATGAAATGAATGGCAATATCCCGTTTGAGAAAATTTTAAAATTGAAACCAATAACAAGGTCGACACTACCAAAACATCTATATGACATAAACAGTGTATTTAATCGAGATCTGAAATGTATGTAATAAATTATGGTCTATCTCTTACGGTTTACCAGTTATACAAAAGTCATCCTTTAGAGGCTATTCCCAGAAAAGCAAGGTTTACATTTCACTTGTCATAAAATATTTTAAACATATGGTGTGTGAATCAAAATCTTTAGAGCTATTCTTTAGAAATAAAAAACTTAGAAAACATTCCATGTAAAGAGTAATTGGAAGTGGGGATTTTCTTGAATGCCTTCCTGTGATATAGAATAAATACCAAGTTAGGTATTTAACATGGTTTTTGAGTTATCTTGTACATAAAAACACACAAACAGACTTTTTTTTCAAAATATGCTTTTTTTTTTGATTCGGGGGTCTTAAAAATATATATTTCCAGTGAAATTATTGTATTGAATTTTTGAGTGGAATACTATACTTTCTGTACTTAATATATATATATATATATATATATATATTTAATAATACCATTTCAAGGAATGTCAGACTTAGACAACGGTGAAAGTGAGCAAAGAGAGAATCTAATGAAGTAATGAGCGTTTATTCTCTTCACAAGTAGAGATTTAAATCTGCTAGATAAAGGGTTGAACTTCTCCTGAAGGGCTAAACACCATTATTACTTTCTCTACACGTACTACGCACGTAGTGTATAGATACCGAGATTTCACCGTAAATATATGTTTTAGGGTCCCCTGTATCCTTAAGAAGTATTTTCAGAAAAACGTCCGTGTGTGTAAGTGTCAGTGTGTCCTTGTGTCTGTGTGATGTGAACACGATAACTCAAAAACGAAAAGTCGGTAAAATACCAAACTTGGTATTTAAGTTTAGTATCCTCCAGAAGATTTTGAGAAAAATCCCCCCACCCTAAACTACCCTTTACATGGAACTTTTTTCGAAAATTTTTATTTTCTAAAAAATGGCTCTAACGATTTTCATTAAAATATCATATATTAAAGATATCTACCTGACAAATAAAATGTATATCTTGAATTTTCTGGGATGAGCCTCTGAAGACTACTTTATTCTGAGTGAATTTTACGGAATTTTGCACAACTGCTAAACCGAAAGAAATGGAGAAAAACTTACCACACAAAAAATGTAGAGCACATTCAAACACATAATTTATGTTTCATATATAAATTTTTTTCGTGGAGCTAATAGTTTTTGAGATATTCTTTGTTTTCGGTTTCAGCTTTGAAAAACTTTTTCTATTCCAGTCCATAGAAATAAAGGAACTTCAGTCACATAGCAACCAGCTTTTGACTATCACTTTAACCTATGGTACTCCCTTATTTCTCTTCTACTTACAAGGAAGCTAGTAATAAGACTACTTCTGCTAATTTTAGTCGATTAGCATGAAATAAATAGAAACATAAGCTTTTTAACAACAATTTGTTGCAGAAATGTAGAGAAAGTCATGTGAATCGAATACATCAGAACTTTTTTAGTAGTAAATTTTCTCACCCCTTTTAGATACTACCTCACCTTCAACAATAGCATCTGAATTCGGAGTAGAGAAGCTCGCGTCATCGAATGTGAATTAGTCCATTGTGTGTTTCAAGTTTCCGTATATGTACAGAGGATTGTGTTGATCGGTTACCTTGATATTCTGACTTCATGGAACTGTTCTTTATGCATACTTTCGGGAACAGGAAAGATTCGAAAACCTGAACGCGTTCTTTGTTTAAAGAAAAAGAAATGCATGAAAGTAACGGGTTATGGTTAGATATCTGTAACCGAATTGCAGACTTGTGTCGTACGAAACTTTTGTTGATACGAAATCTCTTGCCATTGCTCCGCACATCTTGAGCAGCCCCTCTGCTGGTAAATATGGATGCACGTTCATTAAAGGGCTGCAGCAGTTCTCTTCTGATGCGTGCCTGTTGTTGTGGAGTTTGAAAGCATGAAGCAAACGATGCATCTCTCTCTCTTGTGTTCCTCTAATTCATATTCCCCATTTTCCTTTTCAACCATTATACACCCAGGTAGCAGAGTTCACGCAAATGCGACTGCAAGAGCAAAATAGTCAGGGTGGAAATCATGTATTCTGATGACGGAGTCGGTAGAGATAGGGAATATTTGCTGCACCAGCAGGTTTCCCTTTAAAAACGCCAATTTTTAACCTGACATGTTACATGGTTTTACTGAAAAATGTTGCATGTTTTTAGTATTGCGACTTGTGGTGGTACATCTGTAAAATTTGACCAATATCGTGAAATATTAAAAAAATCATATAAAATGATATGATTTCTAAATTTGTCCAACTTTTCGTACGTGTAGGCATGCCTATTAACAGAGATTCTAAACATGAAACCTTGTTTTCTTGCAAATCTTTTTCCCACAGCTTTTTATACTCAAAATATTCAGCACTCTTTCATTAATTTGTGTCAAAACCGTTATACTGCATGTCAAAATTACAATCTACATAGGGATAGAGAAGTATTTATTCCACCCAAAAATTCGATGCCGAGATTTCACTGGAAATATATGCTTTGGGGTCCCCCGAGTCCAAAAAAAAGCATTTTTAGAGAAAGGTCCGTGTGTGTGTGTGTGTGTGTGTCTGGACAGCATAGCTCAAAAACGAAATGACCGTTAAATACCAAACTCGGATTTAAGTGTTGTATCTCCCAAGGATGCGTCACGAAGATTTTGAGAAAAATTCCCCCACCCAAAACTACCCTTTACTTGGAACTTTTTTCGAAAATTTAAATGTTCTTAAAATGGTCCTAATGATTTTGATTAAAACATCGTATATTAAAGATATTTACCTGACAAATAAAATGTATATCTTGAATTTTCTGGGAATAGCCTCTGAAGACTACTTTATTCTGGATGAATTGTACGGAATTTTGCATAACTACTAAACTGTAAAAGATAGACAAAACCTTAGCATACAAAAAATGTGAAGCACATTAAAACACACAATTTATGTTATATGCATGTTCTTCGTGGAGTTGAACGTTTTTGAGATATTCGTTGTTTTTGGTTTCAGCCTTGAAACACTTACTTTTTCTCATACAGGAATGTGTCAATTCCTGTCCATACAAACAAAGAAACTTCTGTCATATAGCAATCAGCTTTTGACTATCACTTTAACCTATGGTACTCCCTAATTTCCCTTCTACTTACATGGTAGCAAGTAATAAGACTATTTCTGCTAATTTAATGTTAAAGAAACAATAATATATTAAATAAAAATAATAATTTTTACATTAATTACGATAATATAACAAATATAATATGACAGGTCTATTTGTAAAGTCATTTTCTGAAAAAAAATTTCTCATGTGAATGTTTTTAAAAACTCATCACATGGCTTATTTTTATTAGTTCTTAGACAGTAAAACATTATTATTTACTTATGCAAGCTAAAATGTTGACACATTGCAACATATTAAGGTTTACAGGCCGTTTCAAAACGACACCAAACGAAGATAGCAGTCGATTAGCTTACACTTTGACTTGTCCGAAACTTGATGTCGCAACTTTCAAACTCTTCTATTTAAAGTTTTGTGTGTGTTTAAAAATCGCACACATTTGGAATGACGCAGCAAAGGAACAACGGTTATCATACGCCACGTAAACAACCTCAGAACGTGTTATACGAAACACATAACAAAACCCATGTGCTACGTTTTCCATTACTAAGGTGACCTGTGTCGCGTCGGCGTGACTATCAAAACACGCCTATACCACGCGACTGAGACCTTCGCTACCAACCGGCATCTCTCTCGGAGTGGGCCAGGCACGTGCTATTTGGTTATGCACTACTGCCTAATCCATGCTGATTTTATGGCAGTTTTTGAAGTGTCGAATTTAGAGGTGAAAATTATATTCACGTATCACGGACGGGATGACCAACAACGTCCAATCTTCGTTTGGTGTCGTTTTGAAATACCCTGTCTAATAATTTGCATACATTTCAATAAAATATCTCATATACTGTGGGTTTTCAAGATTTCACAGAGCATCACTTTAAGCGAGGGAAATGTACTCTAGCATGGAAAAAACATTTTCCCTGAGCAACCCAAAGTGAGTAATTAACCCCCTGTTCCATTAATTCATAACCCGAGGAAATAAACTTGTAGAAAAATACACCATTACATAATTAATGAAAACAGGATTTGTGTGTAGTAACTTTAAGCTTCATGAGCAAGAACTCATTTGAGCATCATTTCACCGTTTTTCGTTTATCGTCCGATATAACCTACCAAGTTAAACGACATTAAATTACCCCGCCCCCTCACATGAAAAGGTTTGTGTGAATATGTGTATGTATTTTATATTGAAGGGCCAATATCGTGTAGGGTTATAATTATAATTGGTGAGAAATTACCTTGTGATTGACATTCCTGCTGACACGTGGCTATCTTGGTACGCTGTTGCCATATTTACTTGCTGCCCGTCTGCGACGCCACATGTTCCACTGCTTCTTCTAAAATGCCTTCTTTCCATGCATTTTCTATCACTCTTCATATGTTGAACAACTTTTCCCCATTTCTCACTAGTTACCTCATCTATTCCTTTCAATTAAATGTAAAACTTTTATTATTTCGGTTATAATAATCTCAACTCGTTCATCACGGTTATAAGATATTTTAAATCACAGTGTCACTCGTAGTAATTCTAGGATAAAAACAAGAGTAATGTCCGCGAGATATAAAATGTAATAACGAATATAAATGTAAATCCTTATGGAGTCACTGTGTATAACACATCCAAACTTTTCACAGAATCCGTCATGCATGAGAACGCGCGTGTAAATTTCCACTGAACCCGAAAGTGTTGCAACGCCGATGACATGATGCCTCTATTCTTACGCTATGGTGGCTCAGCAACCTGAAAGTCCCTGCAAGCAGACGACAGACCCCACAAGAAAGTTTCCCACCGACTAAAGAATACGGACGGAGAGGACTCGACACTGAAATAATGCAGTTATTGTACCTATCCCCACGAGGGGCCCGGAAGGGAAGATTAGATGAAAGGAGATTAAACCGGGTGGCCGGAACCAGAGCAACGCCACAGCAGTGACAGGATCCCTACAGTTTTTGGACCGCAGTACCGTGACAGTCGAATGACTAAAAAACAATTCTTGTCTTGCGTCACTATGACCTTTAGGTGATACTTTCCTTTTTCCAAAAAACCGGGAAACCCGCCCCACACAGACCTAATGCTTCCCCCAGAGGCGGTTCTCATCCCGGCAACCAGCTGAAGTCAGAAGGCGCAGAGAACAACAATGAATATCCTTTTTCCCTGTCACGCCGCATCGCGAATCATCGCGACAGAAAGAAACCAACAGGATGAAGGATGAATGAAACGACAATGGCAATGATATGAAGAGACAGGAAATTTCAGGGAGTTCTTTTTTTTTTGTTGTAATGTTTAACTCCCGCATTTACTATTTGTGGCACCGCAGGCGATTACACTGGCGAATTATGAAATGAAGATGGAGCACCGGTGGAATGCGATGGCGGGGGAAACTGGAGAACCCGGAGAAAACCTACCCCTGCGCCGCTTTGTCCACTGCAAATCTCACATGCGGTCGCTTGGAATCGATCCCGGACCGTCTAGACTCAGGGATGGAAGAAATTTACCCGTCACTTGCTTGGTGACAGAGGAAAGCCCCCGAAAATACGTATCAAAAAGAATGAAAAGCATTATTTGAAGATTTTGTGATGATCAGAGGCAGTTATTTAAAATTAGGGAGTTTTTGTCAAACCTCAGGAGGAAATAGAGATAATAGTGGACAAGAAAATTGATGGTAGTAATCTAGAAGAATTATAATTTAACCAATGTAATCAAGTAGATATGTTTAGTCTTCAAATCTAGTGTCTTGGCCCAATAGCTTATGTATGTAATATAATAAATTTACTGAAACTTTAGAGATAAAATTTGCAGCTGGCAATCAATGTTTTGGTCTCATTTCGTAAATAATTTCCGTTCATGTTCCACTTCCTCAACTTCATGATTTTATTTTATTGTATATTATACATATTTAATTACTGTTTCTATACCAGGAGCCCAACCGCCCCATAATTGAGGTATGCAGATATTCCTCCAGCGTTAAAAGAGGGGCAGAACTCAACGGGTATATTTCAAATTAAAACCTCTCCTCTGTCTCTCTCCCTCTCTTTCTCCCTCTCTCTCTCTCTCTCTCTCTCTCTCCATGGCGCGACAGCTCACGAGGAACCTTGGCCTACCGCCCGCCGCTGCGTCCCCCATCTCGGTCCACTACAGACGTCATGGAAGGGGTGCAGTATTGGAGGGTGAAACGTGATCAGCGCCTCGAGCCCCCCCGACCGGTTAATGCGGTCCTCAGTACCTGGAGCCGCTACTTCTCCATCAAGTGGCTCCTCAATTGTCCCGCCAGGGACCTCACGAGACTGAGTGCACCCCGGGCCAGGTCTCCCAGCGGGGGAAAAATCCCCACGCCGGTACTGGGAATGGAACCCAGGTCTCTCGCTTGGTAAGCAGCTGCGCTACCACCGCGCAAAGGCGACGACCAAATTAAAACCTGGGAGTGGAGAACTGGATGAGAGCGACCATCATTTGCAATGAGCTCATCTCGCCCACAGTCTGTGCTGATAGCAAGACGTGTAAAGGGAAGGTCACTTTTTCCAATACCCACTGCCAGGTTTTGATTTGAAATAGCCCCTTTGAGTTTTGCAACTTTTTTAACACATCAAGGGATATCTGCACGCAAGATTTCAGATTCTAATTCAGCTTTAGACTGGAACTCTGCCATTGGTAGATTGACCAACATGGCTGCGCAGGCGCAAGAAGACAAAACCAACGGAAGTCTGTGTATTTCTCATTGGAAAGAAGAGCCGATTTTCACCCTAACCTAAGTAACGTAACCTAACCTGGACGAAATCTCAAAACCTGTCTCAGTAACCAATAGGAAAGGCTCAGTCTAAAAGTGAACTAGAATCTGCAATCTCGCTATCTGCTCACGTCATTTGGACCACGTGGTACAGCCTGCCTTTACATTCTCTATAGCGTCCCCTAATGATATTCTTTTTAGCAAAATAACTGTCGGCTATTCCTACAATCTTCCCTGTTCCACACGTGCATGTACACATATAGAGACGGAGAGAGTGAACATATTCTATGACAGGGTTTGAGCCGAAAAATGTTATCTCTTCAGTTAAGAGATAACAAAATACCTGCACATTTCTTTAACTGCAGCAGCACACGTTAAAATTCACATTTAAGTGATTGTTAAATTTAAATGCCATTACATATCCAGGGAAAGAGCTATTCACTCCAAAATTAAAGTCTAGCTGCAAAAGACAGCAAGTTTAGAACTAACCGAGTAAATATCAAAGCTGTTCCCTGTTGCAATGAAAAACGTACAGGAAAAATGAGGCGTTATTATGACGGGGAAGCAAGGGAACACTCCTTTGAAAATTACATTGGTGCGAAACGTAAACTCTTAAGTGTTTTCAGGCACTCAGTCTATAAAGTAGTTTAATGAAATCAAGCTTTCTGAATAAACAAGTAGAAGTCGCTTACAGCAAATTTGCAATTTAGCTTTTCTAAGCCACAAATGCAGCATTTCTGCACGAAATATCCTCTTCACACACCCCCCAAATGAAATATAAATGATTTCATTTTGTGATTTTTTAATATTAATTAATGCTAAGTAATATACGGATATAATTAGGTATTCAGCCCTGGCTCTTGTGAAGTGTTTTATTGTTTCATTTGTATAGCCCCCTTTAACATCAATGGTCACATCGGGGCCTTTAACTTGAGACACTGTAGGTTCAGAACATTAGGTTAATAAACTTTATATTACTAAACACACGACGTTCCAGACTCTGTGGGGGATAGGGAATAATTCTGGTTAAAGCAATATTTCCCGCCCCAGCCGGGAATCGAACCCAGCACCTCCGGGTGAGAAGTCTGCTCGCTGACTACTCGACCACGGAGGTAGTCGAAGTATTTATATATATATATATATATTTATTTATTTGTTTAACACAATTACATATTCAGAGAAGGTATTGCATTCCACCTAAAATTTAATGTGAGATTTCACTAGAAGAACTTTTTTTCTCAAAAATGTCGTGTGTCTGTGTGTGTGGATGTGTGTATGTATGTTTGCATTAGTGTCAGAACGTGCATGTGTGTCTGTGAACAACATGACTAAGAAATATTAAGTCGGTTAAATACTGAATTGGATAATTAAGTTCAGCATCTTCCAAGGATGCAACATGAAGATTTTCAAGAGCATCCCCTATCCCAAACTACCCTTCATATGTAAAAATTTTCGAAAATATTTCTCAAAACTGGCTTTAATGATTTTGATTAAGATACGGTGCATTAACGGTATTTTTACATGAAAATAAAATGTATATCTTGAATTCTCTGGGAATAGTTTCTAAATCCTGTGCACTCTTATTGACTTTTGCATAATTGGTAAATTATAAGAGATAGAGAAAAACTTGCTGCACAATAAATGAAGATCTCGTTAAACACAAAATTTATATCATACATTTTTGTATGTCATTCATTTCCGAGATAGTCCTTGTTATTTGTTTCAGTTATAAAATACTTACACTTTTCTCACTTATAACGCTTTGCTTTCGTTGTGGAGTGTTTTTTTTTTCAGATCAGGAAATAAGTTAAATTTTAGCAATACTTAAAAAAATAATCCATGTGATACCATGAGTAAATATTATCAGAAATACTGTAGGTAGAGTCAGACCGAAAAATTCAATGATATAGCCGGATTTGAACCACGGACTTATCGTTCTCCAGCCGGTTGCTCTAACCATTCAGTTACCATGGCAACATGCTGACACGATGCTCAGTGGTTAAAGCAACCAGCTGGAAACGGGAGATCCCTGGTTCAAATCCCAGCTATAGCATTGAATTTTTTGGTCAGACTCTACCGATCCAACTCCTGTCCTAGACACGCTTTTGTGGAAAAAACAATTAATGAGCACTAGTTGATATAATAGTTGGTTAAACTATGAAGTCTGTAACTTAAAATATTTACGATATTGTATGTCACCATTGGGGTTTGTCATCTGAAAATAATTTGGGATCATCTTGTGTTTTACTGGGAAATATTCGAATCAGTGAAGAATTTAATGTCGTGTCAGCATATTGCTATGGTAGCTCAGGGGCTAGAAAACTGGCGGAGACCCAAGATCCGTGGTTCAAATCCCGGTTATGGCAGTTAATTTTTCGGTCTTACTCTACCTATCCAACTCCTGTCCTACACACGGCTTGTGTGAAAAAATAATTAATTAGAATTATGAAAAAATATGCATTAAACATTTTGTTGTAACAGTAGGAGAGCATATAGGAGGCTAAGATCAGCCCAATAATTAAAATCAGATCGTTATATATTGCTTTTCAACTTGTATTCTCTTTCCACACCGCATCAGAACAAACGGACATTTAATTCCACTCATGTATTGCTTAAAGCTTTACTATAAGAAATGTATTATAACGGATAAATCTACATAAAGTTGTAAAAACTCCCATGTTATAAACAGTAAGACCTTCTTTCTTTTCCAGATTTCTGTTGACATTCGAATAACTATTTTATATAAGATAACTTAACATCAATATAGATACAGTAAAAAGGACTTCAAAGATGTACATATATGGAATACAATATATACTTGTTTCACCAATATCTCAAACACAAGAAATGTATATAAATTAACTTTATCGAGAAAATATACTTTATCATGTAAAAAGTGGTTCGTGAGTGAATAAACCAAATTGCTCATGTTGTATTGTTGTGTATAAAAGATTAAAACATGTGCATTTTTTTAAATACATAAAACTCGTTAAACGCATACTATCCTTATTACTTTAAGGGTAATACTTCTCCGATGATAGAGTTTCATTTGAAACATGTTTCATAAATGTTTGTTCTTTCTTAGTGCTGAAAGTTGATCTAATTCTCTAACTCACTAATCCAAAGATCCGTTGATAATGAACCCTTACAATAACTTCTTATTGGAAAAAGGTAATTATTTTGTGAAAAAACTATGAAATGAAACAGCCGTTGGTCCAGAATATGAAGAAATCATAAGCGTGGAGTTGGTTTTGTAACTTCTGTATCAAAAGATATCGAGGAGCAGTTCTAAGAATAGAACCGTCTTGGAATCTAAATCGCCCGAAGTGGAAGCAGATGCTGGAAGAAGCTATTGAAGGTCAAGAGGGCTAAATTTAAAGTAAAAGGTATATTTTTCAGTTTTTTCTCTGGAAGTTTCTATAAGTATTTGTATTTCTATTTGTTAGTCTTGTAGGGAATTTTCAAACCGTCATTTCAAATAAAATGTGCACAAACGTTACAAAATTATCGTGTAGATATACTAGGGTTGGTTGATGAGTCCCGGGCCTCTCAATGAAAACAGCATTTAATTTTTTTTTTTTGGCTTTATTTCTCAACATAATCTCCAGAAAGACTAGTACATTTGTCATGTCGGTGTTCTATGACCTCCTCGTTGCTGTGAAATCTTCGTCCTCCAAGAATTTTTTTTTTAAGTCTAGGAACAGGTGGTGGTCATTGGGTGCTATATCTGGTGAATAGGGTGGATGTTCAAGGAATTCCAACTTTAATTTGCACATGTTTCCCATTGCAATGACTGAACGATGGACCGGAACATGTCGTGATGAAACAAGTTTTTTTCCAAACGAGGTCTTTTTCTTTTCACCTCATCACTCAAGCGTTGCAGTAAGCTTGCGTAGTAGTCATCAGCGATAATTTTACCCTGTCCCAAGTAATCAATAAAAATAATTCCCTGTGCATTCCAGAAAACACACGCCATAGCCTTGTTAGCTTACAAAATTGACTGCCTTTTTGGAGTTGGTTCATCTGGTGCAATCCACTGTTTTGACTGTGATTTACTTTCTGGGGTGTAGTGATGTATCCAAGTTTCATCCATGGCAATAAGCCGTCTAAAAAATTCATTAGGATTTTTACGGTCGAGTTCCACATTCTTAACAGAAACTGTTTTTTTTTTTTTTTTTTTTTTTTTTTTTTGCAGCTTTTGATCAGATGTCAACAAACGCGGCACCCTTCTTGCACAGACCTGGTGAAAGTCCAAAAAAAGAACATTACTTAAAATATTACCTGCACGTTCTTTTGATATGTTTACAGCCTCTGCTATCTCAAACAGCTTTAATCTGTGTCTTCCAGTACTATTTGATGATTTTTTTCAATGATCCCTGGAGTTGTGACTTCTACAGGGCGTCCAAGCGAGACTCATCACTAGTGCTCGTATTCCAGAACATTCAAAATATACATTTTATTTGTCATTGTGTATAGTTAATACACAGCATTTTAATCAAGTGTAGAGTCATTTTGAGAACATCAAAATTTTCGAAAAATGTTCCACATAAAGGGAAGTTGGGTAGGAGGGTTTTCTTTAAAATCTTAATATCACATCCTTGTAAGCTGCTAAAATTATGTATATCTACTTATGTACGACGTAGTAAGCAGGCAAGTAAAAATCAATAGTGTACTTTTTTCTTCTTCTTTTTTTTTTATGGTGTGGATGAACTATGAGCTTTGCGAACTTCTCTGTAGTTCATACATGTTTAACATGAGTATTAAACTCTGCTGTGGCGCCGTGATTGAGTGGTTAGGCCGCTCGCCTCCCATCTAGCAGGCCTGGGTTCGTTCCCAAGCGTCCGCATGTGGGCTTTATGGTCTGGGCAGGTTTTCTCCGGGCCCTCCAATTTCCCCCACCACTCCTTCCAATTGCTCCAATGTTTACCTCGATTATTATGAAGTAGATAGAAGAATAACCTTTTTAACAATAGTTTGTTGTAGATATGTAGAGAAAGTCATGTGGATTGAGCACATGTAATGCACGTGTACGCAGCAATTCTCATCCGGTAGTGTTTCAACAAGGTCTAACCATGTGTTCCGCGGTATCCTTTAAGGCAGGGATGCTGCAGAAGCGGAAACAGGGTTTAACCCGCTCTCTTACCGATGTGTTCGTTTGCCTATCATCCAAGGAGCTTCTGCGTCTCCTAAAGCCCGACCAAATTCAGTTAAAAAGTTAGGGGGTGAGAAGTGGTGAATAACATCGAGTAACCTTAAACTGCATATCTGCATTAAGGTGCATCTGAATTAGGTCTTAAAATTTAAGTGCTAGCTAGAAATGGAAGAATTGTTAACAGGGACCTTCCTGTGTACTAAATAAAATCAGCCTGACATAAGAAGGAACAATTTTCCAAATATACATGAAGAGTTGAAATTGTTTATTGCTACAGTGGAAGTGCATCCATTTCTTTACGCACATTTTTCTCATATAAAAAACTGTAAAATGTCGCTGCCTCTCGCCCCTAGTGTGCACACATTTAAAATATAATAATAATAATAATAATAATAATAATAATAATAAAAATAATTAATAATATAATATTAATAATAATAAATAAATAATATCCCAAGCAAACGCATGTGAGATTTGTGGTGGACAAAGCGGCGCTGGAACAGATTTTCTCAGGGTACTCCGGTTTCCCCCGCCACCGCATTTCACCGGTGCTCCATCACCATTTATGTACCATCAGTGTTACCGCCTGCGGTGCCATAAGTAGTTAAAGCGGGCGTTAAATACTACCAAAAAAATCGCATATATTGCTTAGTAGCTATATGAACTAGAGAAGCATTCACAAAAAGTTAAAAGGGTTGCTTGTTTTTTTTTATGTGTTTATCTAGACGACATTCTTCAAGACTATAAAGTTAAATTATGTAGTAATATTTTTTTAAATTGTTTCACTGCTTATTCTTCTAATAAGAACCAGGGTTTGCTCGGTGCAATAAAGCCAATTAGTATTTTCAGAATTCGTTGCCAGATCTGCGTTGGTCTGAGAGGATTTCATTTGTTTCTTAATTTTTTTTTAATTTTTACAAGAGAATCACCTTTTTTGCAAAAACTAATGCGATGTTCTCCATTTTTATACTCTATTTTTATTTAGATTTTTTTATTTGTTTATTTTTTATTTTATTTTTTTTTAAATTGGAAAGTGAAAAGGACAGAGGAAGATCTAGTAAAAAAGGCGAGACCAAGGGATGGTTATCTGAATTGTTTTGTTTATGTTTATTTCATTCTGGTTGTTCCTATTTCACGTTTTGGGGAATTTTGTTCTTTTCTTTGGTTGTGTTTGTAATTTTTGTAGAATGAGTCCTCCTCACGGCAGCGGGAAGCTTAAGCTAAGAACATTGTCAGTGTTGCTTAGTGTTGAGGTGATAGTCAACAGAGGGACCAACAATGGTAGTTGGTGATAAAAGGCTGCATATCGCCGATAAATCTGGACTTCAGCAACTTGCAGTGTTCCTGTCTCAGGAAGCTGCACCAGTCCTCCCTCTTTGACACGGTGTCGATATTCTTTTACAAGATCCAGTGGAGCGTGCCCGTTACCAACCAAACCACATAGTGTTGTAGGTAGGTATTCTGGAAACGAAATTCCAGGCGCCAGAGTTTCTCCAAGCACGGCTGGCACATATCTTGTTAAAGCTTAACATGCATTGAATCTAAATGCAACTCATGGTGTTGACCTAGCCATTGTTAGTGCAAACACCATTATGCACTTTGCCTTCACTTCTATGTCCAACACACATACTCATTCTCTTTTAGTCTTGTATCATTTTCTACATTTAAGAGTAGGTACCCATGGAGGAATTTATATTTTATAGTTTTTATCTGTTTTCACAATTTTGTTACATGCCGTAATTCCATATATTTATAAAAATTATTTTAATTATATTATGTTCATTATATATGCAGAAATAGTGACTTTTGAAATATCAAAATAGTATCATTAAGCTGAAATCGTATTTTAAACTGGCACATTTCCACTTCTGGCTATTTAAAAATGTTTAAATCTTTAATTGTAGTTGTAACAATTTTCTCTAGTGGCCAAATTATGTCATATTTTGAATAATTTAAGAGCATAGCAGTTGTAGGATCAGGATCAACTCAACAGGCACATTATGGTAGTCTTGAAGTAAATACTTTAAGTAACACTATGCCCTTTCTGTCAGCGTCAATCCGAAGTTCGTCCGACCTTGTCAGTAGCTCAGATGTAAGGACCCTCTGCGACCTAATTATCGGAGACTTTTGCCAGCATTACTTTATTAGGATACAACTGTACCAACATTTACGATATATTTTCACTGATTTCAATTACTGAAAGTCGCAACACCTTACCTCTTGGTAATTTATTCAAAATGACCTTCAAGTATCCTACAATATTCGCCGTGAATCTTTAAAGATTGCCAAACTTTAAGTATAACATGTTGTTTTGTCTGATTCTTTATGTTTGAGTTATGCCAGATATGTATACATACTTCATTTCATTTGATATTTTATATACTCTTTTTTTTTTTTTTTTTTTCAAATTTGATGGAAGTATTGGTATGTAATAATGAAGAAATCTCTCTGACCGTAAAGACTGAAACTCAAACATCTGTGAACATTTGTAACTCCTCATAAAGATGTCTGTTTGGATTTCCTGTAGATGCTGTAGGTGACAGTTCTCGTTCAAACTCGAAGTTCACTTGAGCAAAGTAATTAAGTTCATTCTTGATGCTGGGATTTTCTGTGAGCACATTATAGGATTATATAAAGTCCACCAAAGTTTGAGAGACTTCAGATCGAACTAAGACGCCACAAATTAAAATTGTTATTAACATTTCTTGCTAGTGTAGAGCTTTACTTTACGAACATGTTGCACGTGCAAGTGAAATGTCAAACCTTTGCTCCTCGGAAGCTCTCATCCTTCTTATTCCGAGCTTTTTGACTAAGATATTTTTACTTCATCTATACGTACTATGTACATAGTGTATAGAGAAGGTATTGCATTCCACCCAAAATACGTTACTGAGATTTCACCGGAAATACATTTTTGGGTCCCCCTGAATGCAAAAAAAAAAAAAGCATTCTCAGAAAAAGGTCCGTGTGTGTGTGTCTGTGACAGCATAGCTCAAAAACGAAAAGACAGTTGAATATCAAACTTGGTATTTAAGTTTCGCATCTTTCCAAGGATGTGACACGAAGATTTTCAAGAAAATTCCCCCACTCCCAACTACCTTTTACATAGAAAAATTTTGAAAATTTTGATTTTCTTAAAAGTGGCTTAAACGATTTTTATTAAAATATCGTATATTAAAGATGTTTACCTGAAAAATAAAATGTATATCTTGAATGTTCTAGGAATAGCCTCTGAAGACTACTTTATACCGGATCAAAATACGGAATTTTGCATAACTGCTAAACCTAAGAGATGGACAAAAACTTACCACACAAAAAATGTAGAGCACGTTAAAACACACAATTTATGTTATGTGCATTTTTTTCGTGTTGATCGTTTTTTAGATATTCCTTGTTTTTGGATTCAGCTTTGAAAAACGTATACTTTTCTCATGCAGGAATTTGTCAACTCCTGTCCATACAAACAAAGGAACTTCAGGCATATAGCAAGCTGGTTTTGCCTATCACTTTAACCTATGGTATTTCCTTATTTCGCTTCCACTTACAAGGAAGCAAGTAATAAGATTATTTCTGCTATTTTTTTCTCTATTAGCATGAAGTAAATAGAAGCATAAGCTTTTTAACATTAATTTGTTACAGATATGTAGAGAAAGTCCTGTGAATGGAACACATCAGATTGTTGAATATATTATCACTTAATTATATCCCTTATTGAAGCACTTTCTCCCGCTCTTTCTTTAATCTTCATGTACGACAAAAGTTATTTCTATATTTGACTAGGGCTGGTGTGAGCACTTACAATTTTTAATCATGTTTATTTCTGCTTTTGATTTCAATTATTGTAAATTCTTTCTCTTGTATGAGCAATATATGCTGGTATCAACTTTTTATCAGCTTTAAGAAATGGACTGCATGATTTAACATTCGTAGAGACTCTTTTTTTTTCTCATAATATTTCTCTTCCTCTCCGTTTATCTCCATTTTTCTCACCGTCTCACACAGCATTAAGGAGCACTTTTTTGTGTAAATATACATTAGTGATGTTTAAAAAATGGCAGTAAACTACTTTTTCTCAGCAAGATTAAACTTTAATGCTATACAAATTTCCCGTTGCTTGTGTTTCCATGCAGTGCAACTATAGTATTTCCTATTATCTGATTTACGTGTACGGATAATAGTAACCCAAGAGTTGGTTTTAATCCTTTATAAATTTATAATTTTTAGTTTTTATTTCTTTACCGTCCATTAAGATACATAAATATCCTTATTTTGTTGAAACTAAGTAAGAAGAAAATTAATTGCAAGATTGTCTACGCTAATACTTGAACATTTTCATTGAGAGACATTACTAAAAATAGTACTGGGTAATAATTGAGATATTTTGATTTTTAGTTTCTTTATTTCGTACATAATATATAGGTAGAGAAGGTATTGTATTCCAATAAAATTAAAAACCGATATTTCTTTGGAAATACACGTTTTAGAGTCCCCTGGCCAAAGAGCTTTTATGGAAAAATCTGATGTAGTCCATTCACATGACTTTCTCTACATCTCTGTAACAATTTACTGTTCAAAAGTTGTGCTTCTATCTACTTCATGCTAATCGACATAAACATAAGCAGAAGTGCTTTTTTTGCAAGTATAAGGGAAACAATGAAAAGCACAAGGCTAAAGCGATAGTCAAATATTTTAAAAGCTGGTTGCCATTTGGATGAAATTGCATTTCCAAAAGTCGACAAATATGTGAAAAGTTTAACTATTTTAAAGCTAAAACCAATAACAAGGAATACCTAAAATTGCTGAAATCCATGAAAAACATATAAATTGTGTGTTTCAATGAGATCTACATTTTTTGTATAGTAAGTTTTTATCTGTCGCTTACGGTTTACTAGCTATGCAAAATCCAGAAAAATTCATCCAGAGTAGAGAAGTCTTTAGAAGCTATTCCCGGAAAATGCAAGATATGCGTTTTATTTATCGTGTAAATATCTTTAATATAGGTACAGTATTTTAATAAAAATCGGTAGAGCTATTTTTGAGAAAATCAAAATGTTCAAAATGTTTTCCATGTATAGGGTAGTTTGGAGTGGTAGGATTTTGTTCAAAATCTTCGTTTCGCATCCATGGAAGATACTAAACTTATATACCAAGTTTGGTATTTTACCGACTTTTTTTAAGTTATCCTGTTCACTGACACACGGGCCTTTTTCTAGAAATTCTTTTTTTGATTTCAGGGCACCGTAAAATATCTATTTTCGGCGAAAACTCTGTATCGAATTTTTGGATGGAATGCAATACATTCTCTTTACACTATTATAAAGTACGTGTAGAGAAAGTAAAAAGGGATGTGATGTGTGTGTGTTTCTTTGTGTCCGTGTGTCTGTGAACAGCATAACGATCTGTTAATAAAGACAGAATTGGATAGTCATTTACAGTATTTGCGAAAATTAAATGCTGCAAAATCATTAATAATAATAATAATAATAATAATAATAATAATAATAATAATAATAATAATAATAATACAATTTATCAGCGAGTGCTAATATGTACACGTTATACAACACCTCTCTTTACAATCACTTAAAGTTCTCTTTGAACATGACTAACTTTATGCAAACATTCTACCTTTCTGCAAAAACAAAAGACAGAGAACTAAATGTCATTAGAAAATCTATTGACGGTACAGAATCATGTTATTTAAGTGCAAAACCCAGATCTCGGCACATTTTTACTTTCTCTATTTAGTACATAGTACATAGGTAGAGAAGGTATTGCATTCCTCCAAAACTTATTAGTAAGCTTTTACCTTTTAGGGTCTCCTCAACTTTCCCTCCCAAAAAAAAGGAGTTTTTAAAAGAGGCTGTGTGTCTGTGAACACGAAAACTCAAAAACGAAAAATTAATTAAATAGAAAACTGAATAATTAAGTTTAGCATCTTCCAAGAATGCAACACGAAGATGCTCAAGAAAATCGCCACCCCCAAACCCCTTTACATGGAAAAATTTTCGAAAATTTTGATGATTTCAAAAAAGGTTAAAATATCATATATTAAAGACATTTACATGACAAATAAAATGTATATTTTAATTTTCTGGGAATAGCCCCTTAAGAACGCTTCTGGATGACTTTTGCATGACTAGTAAAACGTAAGAGCTAGACAAAAATTACTACACAAAAAATTAGATCTCGTTAAAACACAGTTTTTCATATACATTTTTGTTAGCCATTTCCAAGATATTCCTTGTTATAAGTTTAATTTAAAATACTTAAATTTGTCATTTTTGTTTCTACTCCTAACAAGCAAAGAGAACCGAGTTTTAATCACATAATAACCAGCTTTAAAAATGGCAACATGCCAACACGACATTAAATTCCCCAAATGACAGGCACTATCTAACTTGTATCCTACACAGACTTGTATGAAAAAACAATTAATTAACAGTAATGGGCCTAATAATTGGTTAAACTATGATGCCTGGGTTTTACATTCTAAGTTGTCATTGGATTATGTCATCTAAAATTAATTGGCCTAGTGGTTTACCAGGAAACATACGAACCAGTTGGAGAATTTAATGTTGTGCTGTCATGTTGCCATGGTAACTCAGTGGCTAGTTCAACGAGCTAGAGACTGGGATGTCCGTGGGTCAAATCCCGGCTATAGCATTGAATTTTCAGTCTGGCTGTACTTATCCAACTCTATACACGTCTTGTGTGAAGAACAATTAATTAACACAAGCTTTTAAATTATTTTATTGTAACTTAAGCCTAGTATATTCTCTTGTTTCCTTCTAATTATAAGGAACAATGTTGCTCTTCATAGCATGAAGTACATAGAATAAGTTTTTGCAAGAACAGTTTGTAGCAGAATAGTTAGAGAAAGGCATATGCAAGGAACGCATTAGATTTTTACTTTCTCTACATGTATTATGTTCAAAGTTTATAGAGAAAGTATTGCATTCATCCCAAAAATTCGAAATCGAAATTTCACCGGAAATATACGTTTTAGGGTCCCCTGTATTAAAAAAAACATTTTTAGAAAAAGGTTCGTGTGTGTGGCCGTATGTCTGTGTGCCTGTGAGCACGATAACTCAAAAACGAAAAGTCGGTCAAATACTAAACTTGGTATTGAAGTTTAGTATCTTCCAAGGTTGCGACATGAAGATTTTGAAGAAAATCCCCCCACCCCGAACTATCCTACACATGGAAATTTTTTCGAAAATGTTGATGACTCTAATGATTTTGATTAAAATACCGTATGTTAAAGATAATTATATGGCAAATAAAATATATATCTTGAATTTTATGGGAAGAGCCTTTAAAGATCTCTTTATTCTGAATGGATTTTGAGTAACCGTTTAAACGAAAGAGATGGACAGTAACTTACTACATAAAAATGTAGATCACGTTAAAACACACAATAATGCCACATACTGACCATGGAATTGACCACTTCTGAGATATTTCTTGTTTTTTTTACAGATTCAAAAAGCGTTTCACATACGGCGCTGCATAGAAACGGATTTCAACTACATGGCAACCAGCTTTTAAAAGATTGCCTATTGTTTTAGTCACTAGAATTTTAGGTTATGTAACCATAAATGTAAAACTTAGAAAGCTTGGCTGTTACAATGTGCAAGTTATAAGAGAGTTCTTTATTTAATTTAATAGAAAGCGGAATATACAGAACAATAGGTTGCTGGAGGCGCTCAGTTCTAAGCTTTAACACTGCAAGCATCTCTCCTTGCTCTCAGAGTTGCCTAACTCTAAGTTGTGTACGGCGGAAGAGGTGTATGCAAGGCCTGCTTTAAGGTTGGATGATACCGAGAACAACGGCAACCAGAACGAAAACGAAAAAGCTAAAATGCGTGTATTACTATTGTCGGCTGATAATGCTCAATGAAAACAGCATTTAATTTTTTTTAATTTATTTCTCAACATAGTCTCCAGAAAGATTAGCACATTTGTCATATCGGTGTTCTAATTTAATTAAACCATCTCAGTAGGACGATTTATCAAGGTCCTCAAAATAACTGTTTACCGCATCAATGACCTCGTTGCTGTGAAATCTTCAACCTCAAGAACTTTTTTGAGGTTTGGGAACAGGTGGTAGTCACTGGGTGCTAGATCTGGCAAATAGGGTGGATGTTCAACCAATTCCAACTTTAATTCACACATTTTTCCCATTGCAATGACTGAACGATGGGTCGGAGCATTGTCGTGATGAAATAAGATTTTTTCTTTTCACCTCATCACCCAAACGTTGCCGTAAGCTTGTATAGTAGTCACCAGTGATACTTTTACCCTTTTCCAAGTAATTAATTCCCTGTGCATCCCAGAAAATACTCGCCATACCCTTGTTAGCTGACAAAATTGACTTTGCCTTTTTTGGAGTTGGTTCACCTGGCGCAATCCACTGTTTTGACTGTGATTTACTTTCTGGAGTGTAGTGATGTATCCAAGTCTCGTCCATGGTAATAAGCTGTCTAAAAAATTCATTTAATTTTTAATGTAGAGTTCCACATTCTTAACTGAAACAGATTTTATTTTTTTTTTTTTTGCAAGTTTTGATCAGATGTCAACTAACGCGGCACCTATCTTGCACAGATTTTGTGAAAACCGAAAATTTTATTTAAAATATTACATGCACGTTCTTTTGATATATTTACTGCCCTGCTATCTCAAAGAACTTTAATCTGTGGTCTTCCAGTACTATTCGATGAATTTTTTCAATGATCTCTGGAGTTGTCACTTCTACAGGGCGTCCAGAGCGAGGCTCATCACCAATGCTCATTTTAAACACTGCAACCCACTTTTAATCATTGAATATGAACGGGCAGAGTCTTTCAATGTACTGTCCATTTTCTCCTTGATTTCTATAGGCGTTAAGCCTTTCAAATGAATAATGTAATCACTGCTCGTTTCTCCAAATGCTGCATTTTCATGAAAACTAAAGTTGTCTTGTTTAAAATGCTGTTGTTCGAAAACTAAACGAGCTATTGACCTGTAACTATGGACACTAGCTAGTCTAGAGTTAAACTATACAATGCTACCGTCTTACTGGCCTAGTGGCGCCGTATTTGTGTGAGATCCGAGACTTATCAGCCGACCCTCGTATTATGAGAGAGCTTTCAATTAATGGGACCCTTTTTCGGATCCCTGATATTGGAAAGACGCCTTAGCCAAATTGAAACTTTCCCGTTATCAAGGCATATTAGATTCCATTTTGTGCTTGTTCCTCTTCAGTGTATAAATTATTCACGGCGACGTGACATGAAACAGCCGCAAGAGCTCTCTTAGTCGCAGGCTTTGTAAATGAAAATGGAAGAAATTGTAATAAATGTGTCTCTTAACCGCAGATCCTGACTCTCGCATTCCATTGAGCGCTGGCTCTTTTAGCGAAAGCCTCATTTAAAGTTTTACTTTGTTTACATCTAACTCAAAACTGACTATTGCCTAAAATAAAAAAACTAGAGAAATTAACAAAGTCCAACAACAGCAAAAGATCTGATGTGTTCCATTCACATCGCTGTAACAAATTACTGTTAAAGAACTTATTCTTCTATCAGCTTTATGATAATCAATATAATCACTAAAGATATGTCCTTAATTACTTGCTTCCTTGTAAATAGAAGCAAAATGAGGGAATACACCAGGCTAAAACGATAGTCAAATCTTTTAAAAGCTGGTTTGCTTTGTGGTTGAAATCCGTTTCTATGCAGCGCCAGGATTTCACAACTTTCTGTGTGAGAAAAGTTGAAGTATTTTGAATCGAAACCAATAGCATGGAATATCTTATAGATGCTAACTTAATATACCCAGGTCGCCAGTTCAAACCCGGCGGAGGATGATGGACTTTTTGGGTGTAAAAATCCTTAGCATGGCTTCCATCGGAAGGGTAGTAAAACCGTTGGTCCCGTATCGTAGATTTATGGCACATAAAAGAACCTCAATCCTGATAGAGAGGCCTCTGAGCAAAATTAAGCGGTCTTTCGCACCCAATTTAGAATGGTACGCCGAGAACCACAGCAGATAAAGAGCGTCCATAAATAACACGCCATTTTTATCTCATAAATGGTCAATTCAAGGAAAATAATATATATGACATAAATTATTTTTTAACGTGATCTACATTTCTTGTGTAGTAAGTTTTGTCCATCTCTTACGATCTACGATTCTGCAAAATTCATTCAGAGCTAAAGGTCTTAAGAGGCTACTCCCAGAAAATTCAAGATATACATTTTATTTGACATATAAATATCTTTAATATACAGTAGTATAATCAAAATCGTTAGAGCCATTTTTCAGAAAATCAAGATATTGGAATTTTTTTCTGTAAAGGGTAGTTTGGGGTGGGGGAAATTTTCTCAAAATCTTCGTGTCGCTTCCCTAGAAGATGCTAAATTTAAATACCAAATTTGGTATTTTACCAACTTTGTGCTTTTGAGTTATCGTGTTCATAGATACGCGGACACACACCCACACGCACACAAAACACGAACCTTTTTCTGAAAATATTTTTTTTTGGGTTACGGGACCCTAAAACGTCTATTTCCGGTGAAATGTCGGTAGAGAATGTTTGGGTGGAATGCAATACCTTTTTCTATACACTATGTACATAGTAGGTATAGATGAAGTAAAAAATAGCAGAAATTGTCTTATTACTCGCTTCCATGTAAATAGAGAAATAAGGGAGTACCATAGGCTAAAGCGATATACCGCCTACAGACATCCATTCTTCTTATTCTGTTTCTTCGGAAAATGGAACAGCGTGAAATAAATGTGACACGGAATTGGCAGAGCCACTAATATATTAAAGTAGGCTGCATATCATTCTTCAACAGCGTTTATATATATTTAGTTGTTCTCATTGTGTTATGTACGCATTCCTTTCAGGGTTACAACTATAGCAGCCGGCCTGGCTAGTGTGGTGGTAGCGTGTCTGCCTCACGTTCAAAAGGTCGTGAGTTCGAATCTCGCTCAGGGTGTTACCCGGATAAGGTATTTTTCGGGGGTTATCCTGAGAAGCCGAATGTCGAGTAACTTTAAGCTCCATGGACCTCGAGATCATTTGAACAACATTTCACCAATTTCATTCATCGTTGACCAAGCAAGATAAAGGACGCTAACCTATAGCAGTGGTAAAAATCTAGTACGAGGATATTGATAGTAATCGCATGCATAGACCCAACGTCTGCTGTTTTCCCGTTCTTCTTTCCGTTTTGGTTTCCTTCTCGACTTATGATAACCAGCATGTATCCATTACAATCCTTACATAGTAAAACTAAGCCTGCCTGGGTAGTGCGGTGGTAGCGTGTCTGCCTCACATGCAATAGGTCGTGAGTTTGAATCTCGCTTAGGGTGAGTTATCCGGATAAGGTTTTTTGGGGGTTTTCCCTTATCCTGAGAAGACGAATGTATTGTAACTTTAAGCTCCATGGACCCAAGTATAATTGAGCATCATTTCACCAATTTCATTCACCGTACGATATAACCAATCAGTTAAAAGACGATAAGCTACAAAACAAATCTGATGTGTTCCATTCACATGGCTTTCTCTACATCTGTGTAACAAATTATTCTTAAAAAAGCTTATGCTTCTATTTACTTCATGCTAATCAAGAAAATATTAGCACAAATAGTTTTATTATTGGTACCTTGTAAGTAGAAGCAAAATAAGGGAAACCATAGGTTAAACTGATAGTCAAAATCTGGTTCCTATGTGACTGAAGTTCCTTTATTTGTATGGATAGGAATTGACAGATTCCTGTATAAGAAAAGTATAGGTTTTTCAAAGCTGAAACCAAAAACAACGAATATCTTAAAAACGATCACCTCCACGAAAAAAATGTGTATAACATAATTAGTGTGTTTTAATGTGCTCTACAGTTTCTGTGTAGTAAGTTTTTATCCATCTCTTAAGGTTTAACAGATATCCAAAATTCCGTAAAATTCATCCAGAATAAAGTTGTCTTCATAGGATATTCCCAGAAAATTTAAGATACACATTTTAAATGTTAGGTAAATATCTGTAATATACAATATTTTAATCAAAATCGTTAGAGCCATTTTTTAGAAAATCAAAATTTTAGAAAAACATTCCATGTAAAGGATAGATAGGGGTGGGGGAATTTTCTTAAAAATCTTCGTGTCGCATCCTTGGAAGATACCAAACCTATATACCAAATTTGGTTTTTAACGGACTTTTCGTT
Source organism: Hymenopus coronatus (assembly GCA_030762935.1). Taxonomy (NCBI): domain Eukaryota; kingdom Metazoa; phylum Arthropoda; class Insecta; order Mantodea; family Hymenopodidae; genus Hymenopus; species Hymenopus coronatus. Next base: position 53,542,394 of record CM060886.1, read on the forward strand.
TTTGAGCTATGCTGTCCACAGACACACACACACACACACGGACCTTTTTGTAAAAATGCTTTTTTTGGATTCAGGGACACCCAAAAATTGTATTTCGATGAAGTCTCGATATCGAATTTTGGGTGGAATACAATACCTTCTCTATACACTATGTACAGAGTTCGTATAGAGAAAGTATGGAGAAAGTAAAAGAAGTAAAACTAAATTGTTACCCTCAGAAGGCTTTGTTTCTATCATTTCACCGTATTTGTAGCTAAATAAAAGTTGACAGAGCTGCTCTTGAATTGTGGTTTGAAGATATATCAGCAATATGATAATTAACAAGCAGTACTCCAGAGACAAGACAACCACGGAGATGAGTGGTCCATGGTTGTAACCAATCGGGACAAGTGAGTAAAGCAATTAGTGTGGCCGCATCCATTTCATTCTGTGGAGACACAGACAGACCAAACCACAGAACTATAACCGAACCACTGTGGTATCATTGGAAATAGCATGCTGTTATGTTTGCAACCTGATAACGTGTGGATTTGCAGATAAAAAGACATTACTCTCGATTGGCTCCATCTGGTCGCTAAACTAATATAGATTATAGTGCTACGACAGCATATGACATTCTCTAAACTTATTTTGCAAGTCATAGGAAGCAACATTACCGCTGAAAATAGAAATTTCCGCTGGCATTCCCCAAGATTTAGTGTGCATTAATGATTCCTTATTTTATTTTATATTCTTTCATTTCATATTAGATTATTTTAAGTTCAACTATAACCCAGGTATAACCTAAGGTCAGAAAAAATATCTGATGTGTTCCATGCACATGACTTTTTCTACATCTATACAACAAATTATTGTTAACAATTTTATGCTTCCTTTTACTTCATGCTAATCGAGAAGAAATTAGTAGAAAGAGTCTTATTGATTGCTTCCATGCAAGTAGAAGGGAAATAATGGAGTAGCATAGTTTAAAGTGTTCGTCAAAAGCTGGTTGCTATGTGACTGATGTTCCTTTGTTTGTATGGACAGGAATTGACGAATTCCCGTATGAGAAAAGTATAACTTGTTTAAAGCTGAAACCAATAACAAAGAATATCTTGAAAACGATCCACTCCACAAAAAATTAATAACATAAATTTGTGTTTTAGCGAACTCTACATTTTCTGTTAAGTAAGTTGTCTATCTCTTACGGTGTGCAAGTTATGCAAACTTCCGTAAAATGTATCCAGAGTAAAATAGTCTTCAGAGGCTATTCCCAGAAAATTCAAGATATACATTTTATTTGTCAGGTAAATGTCTTTAATGCACCATATTTTAATCAAAATCATTAGAGGCCATGTTTGAGAAAATAATTTTTTTTAACATTTTTGCATGTAAATAGTAGTTGGGCGTGGGGAGATATTCTTGAAAATCAAACGTGTGGCATCCTTGGAAGATACTACACTTAAATACCAAGTACTTTTCGTGTCAGAGCTATGCTGTCCACACTCACATGGACCTTTTTCAAAAAATGCTTTTTTGGATTCAGGGGGACTCAGAACATGTATTTCCAGTGAAGTCTCGGTATCGAATTTTGTGTGTATTAGAATACCTTCTCTATATACTATGTACCTAGTACGTGTAGAGAAAGTAATAAGAATGTATAAATGTAATTTTCTAATTGAAATATAATGTGTAAAAGCTTGTAACGCAAGAAACTGGACGGAGCATTTCAGCTTAATTATTTTTATTGTGCATTAACAATATTATTCTGCTAAAAAAGCAGTAACTTCACTACAAAGCCATCCTCTCTTTTCCACCTCCGTCTTTGTTTCCGCATATCAGCAACTTCTAAAACTGACCTATTAACAGTCATTTTCCTTCTATCCCTACTTTTTCCCATATACTATTTCTTCCAGTTCATTTCATTTCAAACAACATTCTCTTTTACTCCTCAGCGGTAGCCTGTGAAGCTTGCATTTGGGAGATCCCGAGTTCGAGGCCCCTCCGCCTAGCAGTTCTTACTATTTTTACTTTCTCTACATGTACTATGTAGATAGTGTACAAAGAAGGTATTGCATTACACCCAAAATTCGATACAGAGATTTCACCGGAAATACATGTTTGGCACTCCCTGAATAAATAAAAAAAAAATTCTACAAATATATCCATACGGGTGTGTGTGTATGTGTGTGTATAGGTCAAAAATGAAAACACCGTTAAATACCAAACTTAAAATTTAGGTTCAGTATATTCCAAGGACACGACACGAACATTTTCAAAAAAAAATCCCTCCCTTGTGGAAAAATTTTCCAACATTTTCGGTTTCTAAAAAATGGGTCTAAAGATTTTGATTAAAATGTCATTCATTAAAGATATTTACATGACAAATAAAGTGTATATCTTGAATTTTCTGAGAATATCCAGAAGACATGTTTATTCTGAATGAATTTGGCGGAATTTTGCATAACTGGTAAATTTGCAAGAAATGGTAAAAAAGTTACCACACATAAAATGTAGAGCACGTTAAAACACACAATTTATGCTATATTCATTTTTTTTTCCAGGAGTTGATTGGTTTTTAGATATTCATTGTTTTTAGTTTCATCCTTGAAAACTTATACTTTTCTCAAACAGGAATTTGTCAACTCCTGTCCATACAAACAAAAGAACTTAAGTCACATAACAGCCAGTTTTATAACTATCACTTTAACTTATGGTGCTCCCTTATTTCGCTTCTGCTTTCAAGGAAGCAAGTAGTAGACTATTTCTGCTAATTTTTTCTTGATTAGAATGAAGAAAGTAGAAGCATAAGGTTTTTTTACAATAATTTGTTGCAGAGATGTAGAGAAAGTCATGTGAATGGAACATATCAGTTTTTTTTCCATAGTTTCCCCGGTCGATATACGAATGATTGGATGGTTCCATTTATACTACGAATTTCCTGTCCATTATTTCCTCTCATCTGTTTCGATTGTAGGATCAAGCGACAACGTTTGTTGTGTAGAGGCAGGTCCGTGGAATTTGCGCTGTGGAAAGATTTCACCCTAGCGCTTGGAACCCCACAAACCTTGCTGGGAGTGTGTCGTGTATCCACGGGAATTCCAGGTTGTCTAGCTAAAACATAACTAGCCGGTATCAAGTGTCTGGTGGCGCTCATCGTTGTCTGTATTTGCTCGCCCTTTGAGTTTCCTCTTCATTTCTTACTCCATTGCAACAACTATATCGGTCTTCTGCTCCAGTTATTGGAGACAGCTCCGTCTAACTTTTCCAAATCAGCTCTCACATGGTTCTTCCTGCGCCAGTCGAAAACATCATCACACTTGTTTGTCCAACTCTCTTGAAAATGCTTGAAAATTCAAACCAATAACAATATCTTGGAAAGGTTAACACCACTAACATTTTAATTTGATGTATTATGTTGTATGCCTCGAACAATTATACAAAAAAACATTTAGATTAAGAAATTCAGAAGTTTTTCCAGAAAATTAAAGTTAAATAACTTATCTGCCATGAAAAGTTCTTAAACATGTGGTAGCTTAATAAAACGCTAGAGCCACTTTTTTAAAAATAAAAAGGTACGAAACATTTTCCATGTAAAGAGTAGTTTGCGGTGGGGACTTTCTTGAACATTTTCGTTTCGTATTCTTGGAAGATACTGGAATTAAATACAGTTTGGTATTAACCTGTTTTTAATTACGCTATGTGAAAATACACACACAAACCCACACACCCACCCACAAACTCACACATATGTATATTTTTTCACAAAATGCAAATATCGTAATCTTAAAAAACGAAAATGATATATTATTTCAATAGTATTACACAAATAAGGTTGCTTACTTATATATTATAGAAAAGTAGCAGAAAAAGTAGATTATTCACACTTGTTTGTTGAAGCGGCCTTTAAAATCGAGCAGAACGCAGAAGCTCTAACGAAGGTATCACATTGACCACTAATAAATGTCCTGGTTAGCAACATGTGTCTTTGATTTAATTATTCCATGATACACCTGAATTAGGTACTTCAATAATTTACATTTTAATTTGCTTTATTTTTTATCATCAGGCTAAATCTTATGCACTTTCTCGTACGCAGCTTTTAGTTCAGGGTACTGAAAAAGATCGGATAGCTTGATAGAGAACACTCCACCCCTTATTTAAGTGACTTTAAAAAGGGATGAGGTTTGTCCTTGAGCGCCAATTGGAGTGTTACTGTGTTGGCATATTGCATTCGCGCTTAACTGGGCAGTAGCGCGCTAAGTGGTTCCGTCTCTCATAAATGCAACTTGCGCTAAGACAATATACTCAAATGTTGCAAAAAAGATAGGGAGTAGTAATGTTTGTAGCAGAAGCGTAAAAACCACAGATTTTTAGCTCAAATACTTTTCATAATATACACGAATAAACATTATGCCACCAGGCAGATTTTTTTGCTCAGTGTGCGAGTGAGAGGCAAATATGAAAAGAGTGGGAGTAGCGACCTGGCAATGCAGAGCATGATTACGCATCTCATGCATTGTAGCGTAGAGCTCTTCCCATGTGAAAAACATTATAGTGCAGTAGCTGATAATAAACACACAGGTATGTGGTGAATCGTATTTCAAGCCTGGCCGCAATCCTAAATAAAATATTCAGCTGTAAATCTACTCTGTTGCCAGACTGTGCAGATAATGCATTCAATAATGTTGAATTATCTTTGTTATGGAGATTTATTATTTAGATCTCCCAGCACACGCTCATGCCCCTAACACCCTTTCCGGACACCTTGCTGCATAAAATCCATAGCGGTCCAGCATTTGTTACTGGAAATGTACAAGGAAACACAATTATGATAACAGGAAACCCTCTAAATGCTACAGTGGTAATTGAGAGGATAATTCGCCTATTCATCCTTTGAAACTGAGCTCTATGTTGCACACTAAGGTAAAATAAATAACCGCCACCGGTTGCTCTGGGCAGCATCTCAGTGTTGGGTAACGCGTATATATGTCACTTACCTTGTTCCAGATGAGACAGCTGTGTCTAGCTGTCACATATTTTGAGAGCTTCAGGCTGCAATATCATGATATTGGAGTTAGAGGAAACACTAACCCTTTGTGTGTGGGTCTCTTACATCACATAGTCTCTACTACATCATCATCACCTCCCTTCAAAGTGTTGTAGGACATTAAGGGTGCATTTTTACTTTCTCTATACGTACTATGTACATAGCGTATAGAGAAAGTATTGTATTCCACCCAAAAATTCGATACCGAGATTTCACCGGAAATACATGTTTTAGGACCCACTGAATCCAAAAAAAGCATTTTTAGAAAAAGGTCTGTGTGTATGTGTGTGGACAGCATAGCTCAAAAACGAAAGATCGTTAAATACCAAACTTGGCATTTAAGAAAAAAGATTTTCAAGAAAACCCTCCACCTCCAACTACCTTTTACATGGAACTTTTTTTCGGAAATCTTGATTTTCTTAAAAATGGCTCTAACGATTTTGATTAAAATATCGTATATTAAAGATATCTACCTGACAAATAAAATGTATATCTTGAATTTTCGGAGAATAGGTTCTGAAGATACTTTATTCTGGATGAATTTTACGGAAGTTTGCATAACTGGCAAACCGTAAGAGATGGACAAAAACTTAACACACAAAAAATGTAGAGCACGTTAAAACACAAATTTATGTTATATAAATTTTTTCGTGGAGTTGATCGTTTTTGAGATATTCCTTGTTTTTGGTTTCAGCTGTAAAAAACAATACTTTTCTCATACAGGAATTTGTCAACTCCTGTCCATATAAACAAAGGAAGTTTAATCACACAGCAACCAGCTTTTGAATATCACTTTAACCCATGGTGCTCCCTTATTTTGCTTCTACTTACAAGGAAGCAAGTAATAACACTATTTCTGCTAATTTTTTCTCCATTAGCATGAAGTAAATTGAAGCATAAGTTTTTAATAAAAAATTGTACAGGGATGTATCCATAATTTGTTTATTCTGTAGATATTTTGATGAAAAAGGGACGCAGAAGTTGTTAGACTCCAACTACTCTCTAGAACAGGCGATTTTGTTTTTCGGAAATTAACTATCACAACTATTGCTGCGTTCTGCAGTCGTGTATTTGAACATATAATGCAAATACTCAAACCATAATGCAGAAACATGGAGAACGGAAAACAAATCCTTTCCAAAGCTCTAAAAGAAACCACACGACGATAACGAGGTCTGAGGTTTTCTTTTGAAAGCGGACTGACGTAACCTTCTGCTCAATGTAGCGAAATCGCACGGTATATGCTAACGTGTGTGTCAAACGCCGCTTTGTAAACAGAACCAAAATACTCCAGCAGACGGCCTTCAGCCACTCCTAGACTGCGTTGCTCTCCATTCGTAATGTATCAGTGATGTCAGAATCTTGTAAACTTATTAGTTGGCACAACCGCCGGTAGTCAAGCAGAATGCTTTTGCGATGTTTACATTAGTAAAATGTCAGTCAAAGACATACATACTTTATTAGCAACTCCCTTAGGTAGCCTACATATATTAGTCGTAGGGAGAAAAATCTTATGTATTCCATTCACATGATTCTCTCTACATTTCCGTAACAAATTGTTGTTAAAAAGCTTAATCTACTACTTTATGATACTCCAGATAAACATCAGCAGAAATTGTCTTAATTGTTTGCTTCCTTGTAGGAAGAAAAATAGAGAATACACTACATTAAAACGATAATCAAATATTTTAAAAGCTGGTTGACACATGGTTGAAATCCGTTTTTATGCAGCTCCAAGAATTTACAACTTTCCGTGTAAGAAAATTTAAATATTTGAAATCTGAAACAAATAACAAGAAATATCTCACTAATGGTAAATCCCACGAAGAAAACGTGTATGACATAAATTGTATGTTTTAACGTATTCTGCATTTCTTGTGTGGTAAGTTTTTGTCTATCTCTTACGGTTTACCAGGTACGCAAAATTCAGAAAATTCATTCATAATAAAGAGGTCGTTAGAGACTATTCCCAGAAAATTGAAGATATACGTTTTTCATGTAAATACTTTAAATATAAGAGATTTTAAGAATTTGTATGGCATAGCTAAAAACGAAAACACCATTAAACACCAAACTTGGTATTTATGTTTAGTATCTTCCAGGTATGCAACACAAGAATTAAGAAAATTCCCCCACCCCAACTACCCTTTACATGGAAAAATGTTCGATAATTTTGATTTTCTTAAAAATGTGTTAACAATTACGTATATTAAAGATATGTACATACAAAAATAATATATATATAGTCTCTAAAGACGTCTTTATTCTGGATGAATTTTTGAACTTTGCATAACCGTTAGATATAGACAAAAACGCACGACTCTATTTCTGAGATATTTCTCATTATTGGTTTCAGCTTTAAAATACTTTTCTCAAACTGAACGATATTAAGCAAACCTAACCTCAATTATTTCACATAACGACGAGCTTTTAAAGTATTTGGCTATCGCATTGGGCTAATGTACCCCCTTTTTCCCTTCTACTTAAAAGGAAGCAAGTAATAAGACTAGTTCTGCTAATATTTATCTCTATTAGCATGACGTAGTTAAAGAATAGCTTGTATTTGGAACAGCTAGAGAAAGTTATGTGAATGGTACACATCAGATTTTTATTCTAAGCATCCTACACGTTCGAGGTAAAGGGAATATCTGGTTAGTATTTGCCCGGCTGGCTTCTTTAACACTCTGTCGAGCGTATACCCCTGAAGAAACCTGATAATGAAGGTTTACATAATATTAACCCAACGGATGAGAGCAGAAATCTGTAAAGATACTTTTACAGCTTGTTTTAATCGTGCTTATGTAAACAATAGCTTGTTTAAGCTAAGAGCACCGCTCATTACCAGCGATAATGTTGGTTTGTTGTTCCTTTTGAAGCTTTAATACTTGAGGCTGTTTATGTTACCATCATATGGAAAATGGGTTACTTTAATATAGCTTCCCTTTACTTATTCCAAAAGGAAATGTTAATTTTCTATTTAAACTTACACGCAAATAAGCTGACCTCTAGGGCAGAGAAGAGAAAACAACATCTGCTGTGTTCCATTCACATGACTTTTTCTACATCTCTGTAACAAATCATTGATAAAAGCTTGTAACATTCCCTACACGTACTATGTACATAATGTATAGAGAAAATTCGATACCGATTTCACCGGAAATATATGTTTGGGGTCCCCATCTGAATCCAAAAACAGATTTTTTTTCAAAAAGGTCCGTGTGTGAGCGTGTGTGCCTGTGTATGTGTGTGTTTGTGGACAGTATAGCTCAAGAACGAAAAGACCGTTAAATACCAAACTTGGTATTTAAGTTTGGTATCTTCTGAGGATGCGACACTAACATTTTCAAAAAAGATGCACCCACCCCAAACTACCCTTTACATGGAAAAAATTTCGAAAACTTTGATTTTCTCTCAAAAATGGCTCTAATGATTTAGATTAAAATATTTTATATTTAAGATATATACATGGCAAATAAAATGTATATCTTGAATTTTCTGGGAATAGCCTCTAAGTACCTTTTTATTCTGCATATTTTTAATGAATTTTGCATAAGTGATAAATCGTGAGAGATAGACAAAAAATTACTACACAAAAACTGTAGATCACGATAAAACACACAATTTATATCATATACATTAATTTTGTGGAGTTGATCCTTTTTTATATATTCCTTGTTATAGGAATGGTGTAATGGTTACCATGCTAATTTCATATAACCAAGGTCGCGGGTTCAAACCCGGCGGAGGACGGTGGATTTTTTCGGGCGTAAAAATCCTTAGCGTAGCTTCCTTCGGAAGGGAAGTAAAGCCGTGGGTCCCGTGTCGTAGATTTACGGCACGTAAAAGAACCTCAAGCCTGATAGAGAGGCCTCTTAGCAAAATTAAGCGGTATTTCACGCCTGGTGTAGAATGGGCAGCTGAGAGCCACAGCAGCTAAAGAGCGCCCATAAATAAAACCCCATTTCATTTTTATAGGTTTCATCTTTTAAAACCTATTTTTCTCATACGGGAATTTATCAACTCCTGTTCATACAAACAAAGGAACTTCAATCACATAGCAACCAGCGTTTGATTATATTGCTCTTCTACTCAGAAGGAAGCAAATAGTAAGACTATTTGTGCTAATTTTTTCTCGATTAGCATGAAGTAAATAGAAGCATAAGCTTTATAACAATAATTGGCTGTAAAGATGTACAGAAAGTCATGTGAATGGAACACATCAGTTTTTTTTTCTATCGATTTCATGTTAATAGAGATAAACAGAAGCATTGTCTTAGCACTAGCTTTCTCATGAGTAAAAGGAAGGGAAGTAAGTGAATTAACTAGGCCAAAGCAATAGTCAATTCTTTTAAAAGCTGGTTGTCATGTGGTTGAAATCCGTTTCCGAGAGTTGACAAATTGCCGCACGAGAAAACTTTAAGTATTTTAAAACTGAAAGCAATAACCAGGAGAATCTCAAAAATAATTTATTTCTACGAAAAAATGTATATGTATGACATAAATTATGTGTTTTAACCAGATCTATCTTTTTTATGGTAAGTTTTTGTTTATGTCGTACCGTTTACCAGTTTTGCAAAATTCAGCAAGGTTCATCGAAAATGAAGAGCTCTTCAGAAGCTATTCCCAGAAAATTTAAAATATTCATTTTATTTCGCATGTAAATATATCAAAACATTTGAAACCTTTTCATAAGAAGTTAAAGTTTTTTTCAAAATGTCTCCATGACAAGTATAGAGTGGGGTCACGAAATTTTCCTCAAAGTTTTCGTGCTTTTTTTTTGTAGTGTTTAACGCCCGCTTTAACTACTAATGGCACCGCAGGCGGTGACATTGATGATACATGAATGATGATGGAGCACCGGTGGAATGCGATGGCGGGGAAAACCGGAGTACCCGGAGAAAACCAACGCCGCTTTGTCCACCACAAATCTCGCATGCGGTCGTTTGGGATCGAACCCCGGCCGTCTAGGTGAGAGGCGAGTGGTCTACTACTGCATCCTACTAGGCTTAAATACCAAGTTTGGTATTTTACCAACTTTTCGTTTATAAGTTATCGTGTTTACTGACACAGGACATAATCGCAGGAATGTTTTTATTTTTAAACTGCTGTTTTTGGATACAGGGGACGCTGTGTATTTTTGCAATGAAATATCGGTATCGAATTTTTGAGTGAAGTGTACACCTTCTCTATCTTCATACCATGTACTGTGTTGAGAAAGTAATTATTTGAGCTCAATCATTTGTATTAATAATAACTTCAATATTTTTAGGACAAATGTAAAAGCATTCTTATGCAATAATAATTTGCTTAACAAAAGAGACTCTGTTCAACCCAAATTAACATAGCATCCTTATTAATAAATGCAAATGCTTAGTATTGTACATTGTATATTGCCTCTCAACTTGAAAACCAAAATATGTATCACAAGCGTTTGGAATGTCGAAATGGTTTTACAAGATAATGTGAAAACTAATATTTAAGCGATCAAAACTTCTATTGACTGTTGTAAGGTTTGTTCAGGTAATTTAGACCTAAACGTATAAGATTAAGATTAGCTACGGATGGCCCCCATAACTCAGGACAGAGCACCGGACGTAGGCCCTTGTGGCCTTTTGCCAAAGACGTGACCCGAAGTGTGATCAGATCTGGATGACAACAGGAGCAAGCATGGGTGGAACCCCTTTCTACCTTAACGACTAAGTAATTGCATACATTTAAATTGTTTTTGAACTGTTATAATTTCCAAAGGGTTTGTGTTTACTGGTTGTGCACACCGTCTCTGTTGGGCGTGTGGAAATTGTGATACGTTGAATAATGTAATCTGAGTTCTGGATTTTTAGGTAAAAATTACAGTACTCGATTTTAATTATATATTGTAGGTATATTCTCGAGACACTTCTGAATCATTTTGGCAGACAATTTTTAAAAAACCATCTGCATGTTTATATCACCCATTTAACCCTACTTATGCTTTCTGTGTTTGTGTGTGTGTAGTTTCTTAGTTTTACTTTTCTTTGGCAAATAATGTACTTCTTGCATTTCAGTTTGCTCTGATTTAGTATGCAAACGTATGTAACATCTCAAGTGTGTTACATAAAGAATTAAGGTATCATCATTTTATGGTTGCATAATTCAGTGGCTGAAAAAATAATTTAAGCTGAAAAAATAAGAAACATTTTAATACCAACACTTCATAAAAACAAGAATATTTCTCCACAAGTAATAAAAATCTTAAAGCACATTCTTATATTTATTTTCGCTGTACTAAAGTAATAATTTTATTTCTGGTTTTCAAAACATATTTTGGCGTGAATACGCAAAGAAAGAGATTGGAGATTATATAAAGAGAATAACATTTCCAACACAGAGGGAAGAGTGGCTGATGGGGAAATACAGAGGATGAGAGAGCATGGCAATGCTGTTAGCAACAATTAGTTTCACGAATATGTTAATCAAGGTTCACTGGAGTAAGTTAATATACCAACATTACACTTTTACTTTCTCTACACGTATTATGTACATAGTGTATAGAGAAGGTATTATATTGCACCTAAAAATTGGATACCGAGATTTCACCGGAAATATATGTTTTGGGTCCCCGTGAATCCAAAAAAAACAACATTTTTGTGTGTGTGCGTGTGTGTGTGTCTGTGGACAGCATACCTCAAAAATGAAAAGACCGTTCAATACTAAACTTGGTGCCACATAGAGATTTACATGAACTTTTTTCGAAAATTTTGATTTTCTCAAAAATGGCTGTAACGATTTTGATTAAAATATCGTATTTTAAAGATATTTACCTGACAAATAATATGTATATCTTGAATTTTCTGGGAATAGCCTCTGAAGACTACTTTATTCTGAATGAATTTTACGAAAGTTTGCAAAACTGCTAAACCGTAAGAAATGGAACAAAAACTTAATACACAAAAAATGTAGAGCACATTAAAACACACAATTTATATCATATACATCCTTTTCGAGGAGTTGATCGTTTTTGAGATATTCCTTGTTTTTGGTTTCAGCTTTGAAAAACTTGTACTTTGCTCATACAGGAATTTGTCAACTCGTGCATCTACAAAGGAACTTCAGTCACCTAGTAACCAGCTTTGGACTATCACTTTAACCTATGATGCTTCCTTATTTACCTTCTACTTACAAGGAAGCAAGTAATAGACTATTTCTGCTAATTTTTTCTCGATTAGCATAAAGTAAATAGAAGAATAAGCTTACTAACAATAATTTGTTACAGAGAAGTAGAGAAAGTCATGTGAATGGAACACATCAGAGTTTTATAATAAATATCTAAGCAGATAACTATTTATATGCAGTCTTTGATCCCTAATCAAGAATTATAAACTTATCGATTAGCTGAAGGTTTTGCAATATCGCCTTTGAAGAGTATTTCCAAACAATCTGCGAAATATTTATCGCTGCAGGTTAAACGCCAAGAATAAACCATTTTCTGTCCTTATATAATTTCCATGCTCGCTATCTTCCATTAGAGTTCGTAATGCAGTTGTCGACTATGCCATAAGCGCTATAATACAACAGTTAATGAGCAGCTTTGTGCTATTGGCTTTGATGTGGTTGTTTTGATCACCGGTCTAACCTCAGCAGCTTAAGTTCAATATCATATCATGAACATCTAATAAAAATAAAAAATGCTGTATAGCTTAATCAATCAATCAATCAATAGTGTGCGGCTCTTGTGAAATTGATAATTAGACATCTTACGTAACAATGACAATATCAAAGCTGTTCAACACCTCTGATGTAAACGTATTATTATTTCGATATTATAAACATCTGAGGATTTAGCACAGTTTTTCTTCATTATCGCATACACAAACCAGTTTAATAGTTCTGTTTCTTTCCTATTGCTATTGAAAACAAGTCAGTTGCAAATCCTAAATGGTGTAAGCTATTGGCCTAGAGAAGTCAAATACCTAAAAGAATGAATAATATTAGTTATTTTGAATACATTCCAAAAAATCTGATGTGTTCCATTCACATGTCTTTCTCTATATCTCTGCAACAAATTATTGTTAAAAAGCTTATGCCTCTATTTACTTCATGCTAATCGAAAAAATATCAGCCTATTACCTGCTTCCTAGTAAGTAGAAGCGAAATAAGGGAGTACTGTTGGCTAAAGTAATGGTCAAAAGTTGGTTGCTATGTGACTGAAGTTCCTTTGTTTGTATGTACCCGAAATGTTAAATTCCTGTATGAGAAAAGTTTGTTTTTAAAGCTGAAACTAAAAAACAAGGAGTAACTCAAAAACGATCAACTCCACGAAAAAAAATGTGTATAACATAAATTGTGTGTTTTAAGGTGCTCTACATTTTTTGTGTTGTAAGTTTTTGTACATCTCTTACGGTTTAGCGGTTATGCAAAATTCCGTAAAATTCACCCAGAATAAAGTAGTCTTCAGAGGCTATTCCCAGAAAATTCAAGATATACATTTTATTTTTCGTGTAAATATCTTTAATATACGAAATTTTAATCAAAATCGTTAGAGTCATTTTTAAGAAAATCAAAATTTTCGAAAAAAGTTCTATGTAAAGGGTAGTTTAGGGTGGGGGGATTTTTCTCAAAATCTTCGTGTCGCATCCCTGGAAGATACTAAACTTAAATATAAACTTTGGTATTTTAGCTACTTTTCGTTTTTGAGTATCGTGTTCACAGACACACGGACACACGCACGGACCTTTTTTTGAAAATGCTTTTTTTGGATACAGGGGGTCCTAAAACATGTATTTCCGGTGAAATCTCGGTATCGAATTTTTGGGTGAAATACAATACTTCTCTATCCCTATGTACATTGTACATATGGGGCTAGAGAAATTAAAAATCTATTGTCTTCCTTTCACATAACTTTAGCTTTTCTGCAAGCAAACTTAAAACATTATTCTTTTATCTACATCGTTAGTAGAAATTGATTTTGTAACTTGTTTCCTTATAAGTAGAAGGTAAATAAGGGAATACCTACATTAGGCTAAAGTGATAGTCAATTTTTTAAAGCTGTCGCTGAAATTCGCTGCTTTGCATTGCCAGTAGTAAAGGCAATACAGATGACTTCCTGTTTGAGAAAAGTGCAAGTATTTTAAAATTGAAACAAATAAAAAGGAAATATCTTGAAAACGGTTAGCTATAACAAAAGAGCATATATAGGTATATAGCATAAATTGTGCGTTTTGACGATATATTTTTGTGTAGTAAGTTTTTGTCTGAGGTCGTTTCCTTATCGCAGTGGTAGCGGAGTTGCTTGCCAAGGGGGGGGGGGGGAGACTTCTGTTCGATTCCCGCTACCGGCATGGGGATTTTTTCCCCCGTTGGGAGACCTGATCCGGGGTTCACCCAAACTCGTGAGGTCCCTGGGGGGGACAATTGAGGAGCCACTTTAAGGAGAGGCTCCAGGTCGAGGGGACCGCATTAACCGGCCGGGAGGGACCTGAGGCGCTGACCACGTCTCACCCTCCAAAACTGTACCCTATCTAAGGCCTATTCTGGGCCAAGTTGGGGGATGCAGCGACCGATTGGTAGACCTGGGCCCCTTGTGGACTGTTGCGCAGGAGTTTAATTTTAATTGTTATGTTTTTGTCTAGGTTTATCAGTTATACAAAAGTAGTCCAGAATGAATAAGACTTCAGAGGAAATTCAAGATATATATTTTGGTTGTCATTTACATTTAATATGCGGTATGTTAATTAAAATTGTTACAGCCATTTTTGAGAAAATCAAATCTTCAAAATTGTTCCATGTAAACGGTAGTTTGATGTGGGGGGATTTTCTTCAAAATCTTCGTGTCGCATGCTTTGGAGATACTAAACTTAAGTACCAAATTTTGCAGTTAACGGGATTTTTGTTTTTGAGTTACGTTTTTGATAGACACACAATATACACACTGACCTTTTTCTAAAAGCGTTTTTATATATTTCTTTTTATTCAGGGTGTCTCAAAACATATTTACGGTGAAAACTCGGTGTCGAATTTTTGAGTGGAGTACAATACCTTCTCTGTCTACTATGTAAAGAAAGTAATAATCATAGGTCCAGTTATGGAGTACTCAAGTTGATTAACGTTGTACTAATGCAGTCGTTTGAGAATCGGTTGCCCTGATATCGAAATGACTCAGGGGGTTTAGTTGTGGCCCGCATTCGGGAGGTCGTGGGTTCGATTGCCGTTACTGGCCTACCATTGGTTTTTTTCGGGATTTCTCCGGGTCGCTAGGAGAAAATCCCCCGGATTTTCCTGTCCAGCATTTTCGTTTCCAACATTTCCTACTCATCTCTCTTTGAGGATTGAAGGAGTAGACTACGTGTTCCACGGATTGCAACTTGATGGTGGATTGCGCTTGTACCTTGGCCGTGAGCAGGGTCTAGGTCGGCGTTCCAACTGTAGCCACTATACACCCCGAGCTTGCTTGCGTTCGTCGTCATCTGGATCTCGTCCATCCCCCCTCTCCCTGGCTACGTAAGAGGAATAGGGTGTTCTGAACCAGTGTCCTGTGGTCTCCATTCGTATCTAATCCTAATCCTAGTGCTCTGGTCGCAGAGGGCACTCATGTCACAATATGAGGCCTAGACTTTAGGCTTCCAAGTTCCATCAAATGGTGACCCACCAAATATCTTCATGTAATACAATTAATTTTGAATGACCAGAAGAGCTCTTGCTTGCACATGTGAAATCAATTACCCGAATTGCCCTTTTGGAACATTATAACATTTAGAGGAAGGCACCATGACCAAGTATATGGACCACTTACTTCGATCCCAGAGGACCGCATGTGCAATTTTTTGGTGAACAAAGCAACGTCTAAGCGGATTGGTCACCCATTCTGACTACTGTCTCTCTGATCCAGATGCTGTCAGCTCCTCAACAGGCAATAGACTCCAGGCGTTGGCTTGTAACTCCTTGGGTGTAAGTCCTCCATGGTAATTAGCTAAAAATAATCAGATGATCACATGATTTTCTCTACATCTCTGCATTAAATTATTGTTAAAAAGATTATTCTTCTATTTATTTAATGCTAATCGAACAAAAGTTGGCAGAAAGGAGCTTATTAGAGTGGTGTGAGAGGCTCATTGTTAACAGGTTTCTTTTATCCAGGCACGTACCAACTACTCACGCCGGGGCTAAACCTTAAAATTCGGAAAAGAGTAATTTTCGATTGTACAACACATGTCACGTGGCTATAGTGGTGAACCCTGGGATGAGAACAGTGGTTTTTGGGTAATATTTACGTCAATTGCGCGGCCTTTTTATCTAATCAGAAAGAAGCCACCATAACGGTATTTTTAGTATATAAGGGGCATAGGAAGGAACATCGGGGCTGTCTGTTGTCTGATCTTGTAATACTGTCAAGCTGAAGGTCACATCTTCGCACAAAGTCAAACATTGTAACTCTTAACGATACTTAGTAGTTTACAGCGCTCTAAGTCAAGTGTATTTAAAGTCAGTGACGTGTACTAAAATTAGACTGTGTAAAGAGGAATCAAGAAAGAAGAAGTATAAATAAGTACGCGTGAATAACCAAGTATTAAAGTTGCTAGTAAATATTTAAATTAGCAGAATTTTGAAGCAAGATGCTTATCTCGCACCTCCTAGTTACAATAAATCAAGTTAAGTTACGTATGTCTACGTCATTTATAAGATCACTCCCTGAACTACCCCTATTAGCATTACCACCCCGAGAGAGTCAACTAACGCCGAGGCATTTCACCGGTAGTAGATTCACACCAACAGCTACGTGAGTCTACTCATTGGAGTGAGTCTTAAAGCACCACCGTCACCACCAATCTGGGTACGAAGCCGACAACGCAGCATCTGGTGCTCTTTTTTTTTTTTTGGTAGTGTTTAACGCCCGCTTTAACTACTAATGGCATCGCAGGCGGTGATCTGGTGCTCTGAATGTGGTAATTAGTATAACACGCCACACATAAGGCCGCCGCAAGGTGCATGCATATTTATTGCTCTAATCAAATTCCTATGTTTACAAAGTGCCTTAAAAGCACTCTCCTAAAATAGGTAAAATCAAAATTGGTATGGGAATGTTTAAATATCCACACTGTCCTATCATCTTACAATGGGCTCGAAGTACGGTGTGCACCCATCAGAACATAAAGCTGATGAAGGATACTAAGATACCCTATGTTGGCCCTGAACCCTAGTTGGAAATATACATTACAATTACTACAAACATCTCCGTAATACCGTTTAAGGAAAAAACACCAATTATGGTAGCAGAAAGTGGTCATAAATCCACACAGCATTCTTTCTTCCTCTCTGCTAAATCTGTATAGAATAGAAATAAAGGAAGTATTTGCATTTATTTCTGTGTATGGTCGATTCAGGAAGCATCTTTATATACTAATCCCGTATTTGACGTGTACACATTTCCCTTGGTGTGTTAAAAGATTGCAGAACTCCACGGGACTATTTCAAGTTAAAACCCCCCAGTGGAGTTCTGGCGAAACTGACCTTCGCTTTACAGTCTTGCTAGCAAAGACTGAGAGCGAGTCGCGCTCATTACGATTCGTTCTCAGCCAGTTCTCCACTGGCGTGTTTTAACTTGAAATATATCCGTTGAGTTCTGCAACTCTTTTAACGGACCAAAAAGGATATCTCACAGCGACATTGCAGATTCTAGTTCAGTTTTAGATTTTACTCTGACATTGGTCGATTGACCAACATATTGCCCATGTACAAGCAAACAGAACCAACAGAAAACTGTGCTTTTTGCACTGGAAAGAAGAACTTATTTTCAGAAATTCCATTTTTCCCCCTTATTTCGATCCAGTTCATTTAAATACACCTAACGTAGCCTAACCTCGACGAAATCTCGAAACCTGTCGTCCACCTGTCACGTAGCCATATTGCCTCCATAACCAATAGGAAAGGCTCAGGAAAGATCCTCGCATCTGCACAGGCCAATTACGGGATGTTTTGACTACCTGGTAGTGAGATTCTACAAAGACAAACCCTCTTTGACTGCCCATCTCTGGGAAGAAAGGTACTTACTCTTTCCATAATATTGTTATTGGAACTTGTTCAGGAAAGAGATTTTGGGAAAAGCGAAGGAATCCTTTCCTTTTAGGTTAATGAAATTCTAACATAAACCTCTTGTCATCCAACTATTTATCTATTGCTCTAAATAAACAG
This sequence comes from Hymenopus coronatus, assembly GCA_030762935.1. Taxonomy (NCBI): domain Eukaryota; kingdom Metazoa; phylum Arthropoda; class Insecta; order Mantodea; family Hymenopodidae; genus Hymenopus; species Hymenopus coronatus. Next base: position 53,560,587 of record CM060886.1, read on the forward strand.
CATGTTATGAATTCGGGGGTGTGAGATGGATGGGAGGGAAGGAAAAGGGAACTTAAAGCAAGAGCGACAAAAATAACAGTGGACGTAAGAGTATATCGCTAATATGTTTATACATTACTCTCATAGTACTTGAGTGTTCAACTGGAACGGTTTTTTGAAACCTACTTTTCTTGTAATTGGAACGGCCGAAAAGGTTAAAAGTATCCTTAAGTTCCACACATATAGAAAATAGGTCCTGAACCGTAATTGGAACGTATTTTCTGGTTTTTCATCCATGGAACGAGTTTGTATACGAGTTGCCGATCCCCATGGCCGCGCTCGCTAAAGTGTCTTGCTTTTGTGCTTCGTGGCTCAGGGGATTGTGGGTGTACACAAAAAGAAAACGGTGAAACAAAGGAAATGTAGGAAACTGGAAAAATGGAAAGGAAAAAAAAAAAAAGAAATACATCGCTGGAGTCCTGAGGGGAAAATCACGCATCGACCTAAGAGTAGGACCGGTTCTCTCTCAGAATCATTAGGAATTTGAGGAGTTTTTTTTTGGTAGCGATCACGAAACCAACATTTCGGCTGGGAGAAAATCGACTATATGACCGTTTATCTCTGGCGTGCATATGTAAACACAGGGCTGTCGTATCATTTTTTTAATATTATTATTAGTATTAGTATTAGTATTATTATCATTATTATTACTTTTATTGTTATAAAACAATCCCCTTAGCCAACACAGTAACGTTAGCGGGTTTGTGAATTCTTATAATTTTATCAAAGTGCTGTCACATCTCACATTCAATATTGTGGAATTCAATAAAACTTCAGTAAAATCGCTTTTTCCTTCACATTGGATGAAGTACTTATGATTACAGCCAACGCTGTCTCGTCAAATTGCAGCCTTAGACCTCTTGGAAACCTTTTCTATTTCTCATTACAACATGTTATCACATTCATATGATGTAAAAGAGATCCGATGTGTTCCATTCACATGACTTTCTCTACATCACTGTAACAAATTATTGTTAAAATGCATATCCTTCTATCTGTTTTATGATTATCGGGATAAACATTAGCAGAAATTGTCTTAATTACTTGCTTTCTTGTAAGTAGGAGGGAAATAAGGCAATACACTAGGTTATAGTGATAGTCAAATCTTTTAAATGCTGGTTGCCATGTGGTAGAAATCCGTTTCTATGCAGTGCCAAGAGTTTAAAACTTTCCATGTCAGAAAAGTTTTAAGTATTTTAAATCTGAAACAAATAAAAGGAATTTCCCAGAAATGGTCAGTTCCACGAAAAAAAAGGTATATGACATAAATTGTGCGTTTTCATGTGATCAATATTTCTGTGTAGTAATTTATTTTTTATCTCTGTGGTTTACCAGTTACACAAAATTCAGCAAAATTCATTCAAAATAAAGAGGTATTTACAGGCTATTCCCAGAAAATTCAGGATAAACATTTTATTTGCCATATAAATATGTTTATTTTAATTAAAATCGAAAGAGCTATGTTTGAGAAAATCAAAATTTTCGAAAACTTTTCCATGTAAACGGTGGGAGGATTTTTCTCAAAATCTTCGTGTCGCAACCTTGGAAGATACCAAATTTAAATATCAAGTTTATTTTTTTTTTTTTTTTTGGTTTCAGGGGAAGCCAAAACACATATTTCCGGTGAATAATTTGTTGTCGAGATGTAGAGAAAGTCATGTGAATGAAACACAAATTATTCATAAGCATGAGATCTAGCGGCAATGTGTTAAACAAATTAGAAACTACAAAATATGAGCGCAGAAATTAATAATGATTTGACTTTTGCAAATGTTTACTTAATTGGTTATCTTGTATTCCGTTTGTATTGCAAGTATGTGGGAAAGTGTTATTGTTTATTCATTTAACGTCCCAATGGTATAATCGATTTTCCACATTGTTATCCGCAAGCATTCTCCTACGTATAAGTAGGTATATTGTGAGCCAAACTTATGCATTTTACTTGCCGTTTACTTTCCAAGCTCACTGAATTAGCCTTAAGTTTGTCAGATTTCAAAACAACACAAGTAGCGCAAAATTGGTTATTTAATACTTCATAATTTACGATGTCATGTAATAATATTATTGTAGATACTTAAGATCCATGCAGAGTAGAGATAAGTTCCAATAGGTTGTTTCATGATGGAAGGCGCCAATGAGCAGCGAATTATTCGGGATGACTCACAGAATTCTGACTGCAGTATGCAATACAATTATAATTGAGGGTAAACTATCGTCACGGCTGAGTCAAGTGTTGGCATGAAGTGGCAGGAAACGTAAGAGAAGTGACCTTCCTCAGTGAAGAATTTACTATCGCCCTACCGCTTTCAGCCGGGCTGTTACTGAGTACGCGCGGGCACTATTGACTCAACCGAGTAGAGTTGGAACAGCCTGATTTAAAAATTAGACTGATATCTACCTAGTTGTTAAATGCAGGGGTTCTTGAATTCGATTATTTGAAATATGTAATTTGTATCCATATGTTGAACCACTAATCCATCCGTTCCCGAGTTATAACATGTAGAGAGCACGATTGGCTAAGCATATGATACAATTATTCGTGAATGAAATAATAGAGCGTATAATGTATATTGTATTCAGTCAATTGAACAGCTATTTTATTTCTATTCTCGTAGAGTAAACCCGAGAGGTTATTGAACACATAGACGGTCGAAGTTCGTTCAGCTTGACAGCTTTTACCACCTGAAATGTAATACTCAGTTTAATTTTAAAATACAATATGTAGTTGAAATTACTTCCAATAAGGAATAATAAAAGTATTTATTTCATTTTCGTTAAAACAGAATACTCTCTCTTAATGAAACAAAGTTGTGTTTACTTTGATATTGCAATCCCATTAGCAGCTAGCTTATGTAAAACAAGCCACAAATTCCATTAAACTCCCCATAATTCCTCCTGAAAGGATTATGAATATCAATGCTGTTAAACTGGACGCCGGAAGAGACATTAAAATCAAAGAGTGAGCATAATACTGTTAAGAGTGCACTCTCTTGAAATGGCATTCAGATATACTCGTACTGTGCATTCAAATATTACATACAAATCATTCACCAATAGAGTAGTTTCTCTACACGTACTATGTATATAGTGTACAGAGAAGGTATTGTAATACACTCAAAAATTCAACCGAGATTTCACCGGAAATACATGTTTTAGGCCCCCCTGAATCCAAAAAAAAAACAACAACGCATTTTTGGAAAAAAGGTTCGTGTGTGTGTGTGTCTGTCTATCCGTCAAAAGATCCTCTAACGATTTTGGTTGAAATATCGTATATTAAAGATATTTGCCTGAAAATAACATGTATATCTTGAATTTTCTGGGAAGAGCCTCTGAAGAATACTTTATTCTGGATAAATTTTGCTGAATTTTGCATAACTGCTAAACCGTAAGAGATGTACAAAAATTTACCCCACAAAAAATGTATAGCACGTTAAAACACACAATTTATGTTATAAACATTTTCTTCGTGGAGTTGGTCGTTTTTTGTCATATTCCTTGATTTTGGTTTCAGCTTTAAAAAACATGATTTTCTCATTCAGGAATCTGTCAACTCCTCTCCATACAAACAAAGGAACATCAGTCAGACTCAGCCAACTTTTGACTATCATTTTAACCCATGGTACTCCTCTATTTCGCTTCTACTTACAAGGATGCAAGTAATAAGACTATTTTTGCTATTTTTTTTTTTCTCAATTAGCATGAAGTAAATAGAGGCATAAGCTTTTTAACAATAATTTGTTGCAGAGATGTAGAGAAATTCATGTGAATGGAACATATCAGGTTTTTTCTTTGGGAAGGAATAAACTTTGTTACAGATACTTTATAGTTTCATATTTTGGGAAAGTTTCTCTCTTGTGAGTCATACAAGTCGTATATAACACTCTCGTACACCCCGCAGAGCGGGTAAGGTGCGCAGGTAGAGGCTTTTATTAAAAAAATAGAAGTACAAGATATAAACACGTGTATAGTCGACAGTAAATTATACTTCTCATAATCGAGAAGTTATTTTCATGTTCATAAAGTTGGTTTCTATAGCTTAGATGCTAACTCGTGTATTGTTTTTAGAGGTTTAAAATGATGTAATTTACTTCGTGTGTTCTATTTTTTTTGCTTACATTTTAATATACAAGGATAACCTGAAAAGTTCTCGGTCTGATAGGGAAAACCGACAATTCATGCTTTCAAATTAATTTTATTTTTCATAATAATCTCCTCTAATACATTTTGTCCAGCGTGTTCCAATGCCATCATACCCTCTCTATAGTGTTCCTCTGTAAGTGCTGCAAAGTACCCATTTACAGCTGCAATTGCTTCTTCATTGGACGTAAAGCGCTTACCAGCGGGGAATTTCTTCAGTTTTGGAAACAGATGGAAGTCCGGGGGAGCCAAATCCGTGGAATAGGGTAGATGTTCTAGCACTTCATAGTGCAGATCTCTCAATTTCCCCATTGCCAAAACACTTTTGTGGGAGGTGCATTATCCTGATGGAAAACAATTTTTTTAACTCGAATGTTTTTATGAATGCTTGCATTCAATTTAGCTAGAAGTTGAGGGTAGAATTCTCCAGTAATGGTTTTACCTTTCTTGAGATAGTCAATCAACAAAATTCCTTTGGCATCCCAAAACACTAACGCCATGATTTTTCCCGCCGATGACACCATCCTCGCCTTCTTTGGAGCTGAAGAACCAGCTTCTGTCCATTGCTTCGACTGCTGCTTGGATTCGGGTGTGTAGTGGTTTTTATTAATGAGAGTGCGCACAATGTGCAAAGGATGAAATTGGTTAGTATTATCTTAGGGCTAGCATTGTTATTGTCATTTGTCTTTTCTTGCAGTTTTGTTTGTGGCATCTTTCACACGGTTTGTAGCACAGTTCGCACATGCAGTCTTCATTTGGCTGGTGGAATTTCTTGTTGTGGCAGAGCTTATGATGGTGAATTCATGTGTCATATATTGTGAAGTATCGGTGCAAAAAGACAAGCGCTTTTCAGAAAGTGTCGTGCGAATGCGTTTTTTATCCAAAGTAAAGATACGCGGCACCCATCTTGCGCAAAGCTTTTTCATGTTTAATTGCTGATGCAAGATGTGACCAATACTTTCCTTTGAAATTCCAAGAGCATTAGCAATTTCACGCGCCTTTGTACGTCGATCTTCCAAAATCATGTCATGCACTTTTTCAATGATTTCCGGTGTGGTTACAGTTTTTGAACGTCCTTCGCGTGGATCATCTTGAACGCTTCCACGTTTAAAAGCGACCGCCCATTCTTCACAGTGAAAACTGAAGGTGAAGAGTCAACATACACATTTACAATCCGCAAATGAATTTCTGTAGGTGTTAAACCTTCTTTTACGAAGAATTTTATCACAGCACGATTCTCGAATTTCTCCATTTTCAAAGCAATGCGCGCTTCCACTGCTTCCAACTGCCTGTAGTCAACTATTGCCTGAAATGACTTGTAATTTTACGTAGGGTCTATTAACATGTATACCAACGTGAGGAAAAAAATCATGCAAGTAGTGCCGCGATCTCTGAGTGAGGCCGGGAACTTTTCAGATCACCCTCGTGATACACACCGCTATACTGTATGTATAGTGAAAAACGGGTGAGTTGGAAGGAGAATGGGTTGACACACCAATCGAAGTCTAAACCATCGAACGCTTACGAAAACAAACCAGCGTCCTTGTATAAACATTCATTACAGAAACAGCTACACTCATTGCTTTTGTTGGTGAATCTGCTTGTGAATGAAACGCGAGAAAATATATTGGTAGCAACGAAATGCATCTTTCTTCTAGATACTACAGTAAGCTCATTTACTGAAAATAGATTAATTATACTGACAAAATGTGAAAAAAACAGCATTTATTAAAAATATTAGTGACAAAAATAATAAATTCTGAATTAAATATAAAACTATATTTATAAATCTTAAAGGGATTAAAACAGTTATATATATATATATATATATATATATATATATATATAATATATCTTAACATTGCAATAAACCAAATGATTAAAAGAATCGTTAATAGTTAGCTCTGAAGATTGAGGAAGTAATCTACAGTATCTTCTGAAATTTCAAATAGCTGCTGGGAAATTACTCTGTGTGTGTGTGTGTGTTTGTGTGTGTGTGTGTGTGTGTGTGTGTTATTCCGAAGAGGGTTCCACATTGCAGCCATCAGGCGTATTGTGCTTCAGGAGGGTACGATGATATGAGAGTATCCAACGGGCAGCCGAAACCGACTGCAGGGACAGATCCACCGTGGTGGTTCCGATACGTAGTCCAAGAAATTTATCTCAACGCGAGGACCGCTAGGAACTCAAATCCTACAGACGACTCCAACGTCACCCTACCTCCAAGAGCTTATTTCAAAAACACATTCACCACCACGTAGGAGCGTAGGAGAGTGGTGGAAGTGGCTTTAATATGTGTCATTTTAATCAAAATCGTTAAAGCCATTTAACAAAAAAAAACAAATTTTTCGAAAATGTTTGCATGTGAAAGGTAGTTTGTGGTGGGACGATTTTCTTGAAAATCTTCGTGTCGCATCCTTGGAAGCTGCCAAACTTAAATACCTTGTTCTAAAAATGCTTTTTTCGGACTCAGGTGACCCCAAAACATATATTTCCGGTGAAATCTTGACATAAATTTTTGGGTGAAATACAATAGCTTCTCTATTCCTGCGTACACTGTATTTACGGGCTAGAGAAAGTGAAAATATAGTTTTGCAGCCATAGGTAGCTTCTTCTCTCCTCTCGACTTCTGGTTAATTATTTCTTAACGACCTGCCGCTAGCAGTGTTCCTGCCCACCTTTTTTTGTGAACTCCTAACTGCTTTCTCTCTCAAGGGGTTTTATTACTAGCTTTATGAGTCTCAGTAGCTGTGTGAAACCATAGTGTGTGTCTTGATTTGTTGTCACTTTATAGAGAAAGTATTGCACTCCACCAAAAATTCGATACCGAGATTTCACCGGAAATATATGTTTTAGGGTCACCAATATCCAAAAAAAGGTCCGTGTGTGTGTGTGTGTGTGTGTGTGTGTGTCCGTGTGTCCCTGTGCTTGTGAACACGATAACTCAAAAACGAAAAGTCGGTAAAATACTAAACTTGGTACTTAAGTTTATTATCTACCAGTGATGCGACACGAAGATTTTGAGAAAAATCCCCCCACCCCCAACTACCCTTTACATGGAACTTTTTTCGAAAATTTTGATTTTCTCAAAAATGGCTCTAACGATTTTGATTAAAATTTCGTATATTAAACTTATTTACCTGATAAATAAAATGTATATCTTGAATTTTCTGGGAATAGCCTCTGAAGAGTAGTTTATTCTGGATGAATTTTACTAAATTTTGAATAACTGCTAAACCGTAAGAGATGGACAAAAACTTACTACACAAAAAATGTAGAGCACATTAAAACACACAGTTTATGTTATATACATTTTTTTTCGTGGAGTTCATCGTTTTTGTGACATGCCTTATTTTTGGTTTCTGCTATGAAAAACGTATACTTTTCTCATACTGGAACTTGTCAACTCCTATCCATATAGACAAAGGAACTTCATTGACATAGCAACCAGCTTTTTACTATCACTTTAACCTACAGTTGTCCCTTATTTCGCTTCTGCTTACAAGGATGCGAGTAATAAGACTATTTCTGCTAATTTTTTTTTTTTTTTATTAGCATAAAGTAAATAGAAGTACAAGCTTTTTAAGAATTATTTGTTGCAGGGATATGGAGAAAGTCATGTGAATGGTACACATCAGATTTTTTCTACTGCGTCGTCAGTCTTAAACATAAGTTTTGTTAATATTTGAAACCGTACCCTTTTAAACGGCAATTCAACGTAGGAAACAGGGAAAATTAAGTTTCTGCCCGTTAAGCTTCTTATGGCTTCGGTGATGGTTCTGAGAAACAAGTAAGAAGGTATAGGAGTTTTGGAAGATATATTTGTACAAATCACTGGGAATTTTGTTTAAACACTGCAACGTTAAATTGTAAAACGTTGAAAGTGCCACCATTAGCGCTGCCTTGAAAAAAAAATAATTTCAAACACTACATGCGCAGAATCTCTCAGTATACTAATTTTTTTACAGCACACGCTGCAGGTAAACAACCTGTAGTAACGCGTTGGAGAACGTGGCTCGACGCAGCAGTATACTATTCTTGTATTACAATATTGTTTTACAGGTAATTAATGCCTTTGATGACAGTACACGCTCTTCAGTCAAGATAGTAAAATCTCTTGCTTCAAATGGGTTACATGAAGGTTTGCAGTTCATACACGAGAACTTTGCAGATATATCTACGACAGTAAAACATATTTGGAAACATCGAACATTGAAATTACTCGAGCCCTGAAATTGTGGATGAACTGGTACAAGCAATTAATCAGAGAAAGTGAAAACAGTGTTTGGAAAAGATGTCGGATTTTCAATAATGCGTGAATTACGAAATATGCTACAAGGTATTGCTACGGAAATAATTGCTGATAACGTATCTTACCCAATAGTTGACAATATGTCCTATTTCCGTTTTGCTCCAACCACATCTTGTGATGTGGAGCGAAGTTTTTCATAATATAAAGCCTGTTTAGTGCCAATCGGAGACGATTCCCATTTGAGACGTTACCAATATATGATGTTGTGCATTGTTATCTATGAATGTATAATGAGAGAAAATGAAGCGGATAATGATGATGATGACTTGTTGCCCAATAGCAATTGAATGTATGTAAATATTAAAATTATCAGTTCCCGTAAATCAGTGGTATTTAAGATTACCATCCACCCAACAATAATCGCCTATCATTGCTAGTGAAAACATCACTGTTTAGCACGTAACCACTGCCCTATTTTCCTTCTATAAGTACCACTACGTACACACTGCATTGTCAACACATCACAACTATATACCACGCTGCACTAACTAAGATTCTGTCCCGCTATCGGTCCCCAAGATGCTATCCCTACTTGTCAGAAACCCACCGTTCTGACCACTCGTTCCTATACAAAGTACAATTGCGGATATATAGATTAACATAATCTTACGATTTCTAATCCATAGCGGAAGTGACATATTATTATTATAAGTATTATTATTCAGAATTATAAACATTATTCCCTATTACGAAAGCGCTTAATAATCAATACAATCTATCGGTTAATCAAAATAACATGCCAAGCTAAATGTCACTACACTAATTACACTTATCTCGTAGACAGCGACCTGTTAACGAAACGAGAAAGCTTATAAGTAAAGATGAAAGGTTTGTGTGCGTCACGTTAACTCGACAGCGAACATAGGTGGGCAGACAAGCAAACAATTAAGGACTGTACACCCAAAAGAAATGCAATTGAGAACGCACACGCTATCCATTTGCCTCTCTGACGTCATATGTTAGAGTTAAATCGTAACGGAGTTTTGCATTTCTCCTTTTCAGACTGTGGATTGTTTACGTCGGAAGTCAACACATACATGTAGTTGTAAGCGTCTACGTATACTCAACCTGATGAGAAACCGCAAAAGCTTCTCCTCTTTACTTATTAGTAAAAGTACTGACAGGGAAGCAAGTAACTAGTAGTACTCCTTAATATAAAGATATTAAATTGGAAGTGTCTTCTTTCCATGCCCCATAATGTCACAATCGTTGCCTATTCGAAGAAAATGGACGGCGATTTGGGAATACTCTGGATATGTTTCTTAAGAATCAGTTAATAACAATAAAGAGCGTTATATACACTCTGACTTGCATGTGTTGGTAGTTGGTGTTGCGTTTTATTCCCTAGCTTTGTGAACGTGTACACTTTCCCAAGGTCTATGTTGTTACCAGAGCTAGGACGTTCGTACCGATTTCCTTATGCAGAGTAACAGCGGCCAGGATAACCGATACCATGCGGCCCTACTTGCGCGAGAAAACGTCAACGTAGAGTACAACTCATTACTGCAAAACGGTCATCACTGCATGACATAAAACCACGTCGGTAGGAAGGAAGGCGTTCGAATAACATCTTTGTTCTACTCAAGAGCAAATTTAATTTGTTTTACAACCATAGTAAGTTTTCTACCGGTGCGCTTGTGCATGTACTTTTTCAGAAACCGAGGCAGTTGTAGTAAACAAACTGTCAAACGTCTAGTAACAGAAAAGCTTCACAGAAACATATTATTGAATGCAAATGCGTACAAAAGTTACCCACAACTATCACACAGTTACAGTCCAGAGGTATGAAGCTGAACTAAATCTGTGCGCCATGTAGAACTGTCAAGACGGATATATCAATCCATGAGCATCCTACTTGAAATAAACATGAAAATGAAAAGAGTAATTGAAAAGAATGAGGGGTTCAGTGTGATGTGCTGCATACAATCTGCACTTTCAGATCCCAACAAATGATTTTTGCTTGGTGATACTGATATTTCATGCGAAGTTGAACGAACTTCTTCGCATTACTAATCTTGTTTGTCGGAACATAGAATGGGGTTTTCATTTGAAGGGCTTCAGAAGTACATATAGTTTTCAGTACTGCGGCTGCAGATGAATAAATATTTAGTTTAATTCCTGCTTTCGTTTTTACCTGTTAAGATATTTAAGAAATTAATTTCATTATTTGGATATTATTTACATTCAATCAGTAAATATTACAATTCGTGTTATAATTGCTTGGGTGTTTTCATAATGTGCATATGCAAAGAAGGAAATCAGTCAATAGCCTTATATATGTAACAATTTGTGTTTTATACATAATGATCTAAATAGGAGTTATTTTACGAATGGCTCATAAGTGGTTTTTGTTCTCTGGAAACAGTACTGTTTACTTGTAACAGGTTTGTTTACCTCACCCCCCTGCGTTCTTATCAATGTCTAGTTTTGGTGTGGCGAGATGATTGGTCGTAATCTGTATTCGGATTCGGAACGGGCGAACGGTATGGACTTCTAGCAGCTCTGGTTGTTACTTTCTAGAGACTCAAGAGTATTGCCAAACCATTAGCACCTGATGAAACGTTTTATTCAAAGTGTGAGCGTCAAGAATGAATGTAAATGGCTGTAAGCGCAGTTCCATCACTTATGAACCGCTTTCTCAGTCTGTATTTATCACATGTCAGTCCTTTACTTTGTGTTGACATACTCTACAGCTGAAGAGTCCTCCATACATCGCTCGTTAAAACGGCGGGATGTCTAAACCACCAAGTGGACGTTTTGCTGGAAAGCACGAGTTTTCATCCGTAAGGGAGTGGAATATTCGTAACTGGGAAACGTTGCCAAGAGTGCTTTACTCCCAAGTGGCCAGCTTGTCTTTGTCTTTAGGCATGTGGAAGAGAGGTGAACTCTTCTAATTCAAGCGTAGGGATTTTGTGTTTTTGCTTCTGATTCTTGTTTGGTCCCTTTATCTATCCTAGTCGTACCTGACTGATTCAATTTCAGTCAATTATCAACAGCTTTGGTAGTCTTTTTAGATCCATTTATTGCATTGACACTTAATTCAACAATAAATTGGGAATTATATTGTTAGCTTTAGCGTGGACTAGACAACTGTTTTGCTTTCTATTTCAATCATATTTTCTTCCAAGCACGCTTTTATCCAGTAATCAATCATTTTATCCACTCTGCTTTCATTACAGAATGGTTCTATTTATGCCAGGTCTAATCACTGTGCAAGTTATTTGGACTAGAAGTGCGTCAATCAACCGCTAAATTTGGCAACGCGTTTCTCTCATTAAGAATATGAAATAATTTCATTCGAAAGACTAGCAAACATAAGTTAACAAGGCGATGCACCTACTTGCCACTGTTCTTTCCTAGTCATCTCTGACTGATTCGTGAAAAGTTCAGTAAATTATCAACACCTTTGGTAGTCTTTTTAGATCTATCATTGCATTGATCTCTTAGTTCAACAATAAATTGAGAATTATCTCGTTAGCGCATGTGTGGTCCAGACAACATTTATACTTTCTATCTAAAGCATATTTTCTTTCAAGCATCTATTTTATCCAATAATCAGTAATTTTATTCAGTCTGCTTTTAATACAGAATGACTCTACTTACGTCAGGCCTAATTACTGTACAAGCTACTTGAGCTAGAAGTGCGTGAATCAACCGCTAATTTTGGCAACACGTTTATCTCATTAATAATATGAACTAGTTTCATTCGGAAGACTAGCAAACACACTTTCCACTGCTCTTTCCATTTGCCTCACTGGGGGAGAAATGTATTTCTACGCGTTTGGACTATGATTCAGTGGCTGATATATGTTCCTGATGCACTTATTTTGTTAAAATTATAATGTTAAATGTTAGACATCACATTTTAACAAGCGAAATAGTCATTAATGTGCAATAGATAATGTCTTTTAACAACTTTAGATCTCGTAGCTTCTTTATCTAAGTGATAATTACAGATATGTAAAGCTTAGACGTAGATATCTTTATCATAGGTTATAATTAGAGCTAGGAAGTTTGTACCAATTTTCTTATGCAGGGAAAGAGCGGCCAGACCTGACAATACCATGAGGCGCTACTTGCATGAGCAAAGGTCAGCGTAGAGTGCAAACTATTATTGCAAAACAGCTATTACTATATAATACAGACCACGTTGGTAGCAAGGAAGGCGTTGGAATAACATCTTTATTCTGCTAAAATTAATTTGTTTTACAACTATAGTAAGTTTTCTAGCAGTGTACTTTTTCATGTACTTATTTAGAAACCGATGGCAGTTATAGTATACAAGTTGTCAAACGTCGAGTAAAAGAAAAAAGTCATAGAAATATATTAGTGATTGCAAATTAGTTCAAAAAGTTACACTCAACTAGCACACTGTTACAGTCCAGAGGTATGGAGCCGAACTGAATCTGTGCGGCATGTGGAAGAACTATCAAGATAGCTTTACCTGAAATAAAGATGAAAATGAAAAGCGAAATTGAAAAGAATGTATGGTTTAGTGTGATGTATCGAATACAAGCTGCACTTTTAGATCCAAATAAATTATATTTGCTTGGTGATGCTGACAGGGAACTGATAACATTACAAATATGTCCCGATCGCATCATACGAAATGAAATGTTTTGCCTTACAAATTTGTTTGTCGGAACGTAGAATGAGTTTTTGATTTGAAAGGCTTCAGAAGTACATTGCTGTTTTCAATAATATGGCTGCAGTTGAGTAAAGATATAGTTTAATTTCTGCTTTGGTTTTTACCTAGTAAGAGTATATATATATGCAAAGAAGGAAATCAGTCAGAGTCAGCCTGTATATATGTAAAAATTTGTATGTCGTACATGATTAATAATCTAAATAGGTGTGCTTTAACGAATATCTCATATGGCATTTTTCGCTGACCCGGCGAACATTGTTCCGCCTTAGAGGCAATAAACGAAATTTAGTATTTTAATGATTCTTTATTGGCCATTTATTTTGGTGCATGGGTTGCACTCTTCAGTGAAGCACCTTGTGATAGACGACATTTCTTGTTTTATTATCAGGCGCAGTCGTTTAGGAGGAGTTCAGTCACATACTCACAGAAGAATTATGAGTAACTTATTGAAAATAACATTTTTATAAGTAACAGGACTGAAAATATTTATTGTTGCAAATTTTAGATAAATTATGTGTAATTTTATTTTTTAGCTTTCTCTTATTTAATATTTCCAATAAGAAAACGATTGAAAAAAATTGTTATGAAATTAATTAGCCAGACAAATACATTTGTAGGTTAGGGTGGCTGTTAATTAACGCACGTGTAAATTTGATAGAAAATTATGCAAAGTACTCACATCAATTCCACACTGAATTTGCAAAATGTATAGTTTTTTTATGCACACTTTAAAACTCATGAAACATTAATTGAATCTTATTGTAATATTTCAATTAGCACACTTTTTTTTGTAACACATTAATAACACGAAGTTATAAAATATTTTCCTGAATTTGATCGTAGCACCATCTGTCGGGAAAAACTGGAATTGGAATAAAATATTATGGAATATTCGATACTGCGATTGTAGCGCAGTCTGCCGAATCCAATCTAAAGTATTCCAAAATCAACAACAACAATTTATAAATAAAAAATTAATTAAATAAACAATTTCTATTGAACCGAACTGAGAATCTAAACCATTCTCAAATCCACTGGAACACACACAAAAAATGTCATTAAAATCGGTCCAGTCGTTTAGGAGGAGTTCAGTCACATACACACGCACAGAAGAATTATATATATATATATATATATATATATATATATATATATATATACACATACACACTATTTACTTCAAAGCAGGTTTTTTATCTCTCCACTGCGCGTTCTTGTAAATGTATTTGTTTTGATGCGGCGAGATAGCCGGTCGCAAACTATTGTGGAACGGCGAACGGTACGAACTTCCTAGTTCTGGTTATAAAGTATCTTAACGCTATTTAAGAATAAACATGTTCCTCTTCACCTCCTTCTACTTCTCCAAGGCGCGACTTCTGTCGAATATTTCGCTTGATTATTACTAACACAAGTTTCGTGTGGCTCTAACCTTCTGATCGTCTTGAGAATGCATGGATGCAAGGGATACTGGTTTGTTGTCGAGCTCTGTATTTTATCAACAATGCTTTGAAGGTGTTGGTGAATACTCTTCTTCTTTCTTTTTTGCGGAAAATCCTTCCTTTTAAATATATTCTAAAGAGAATTAAGAGGTGCCGTTAATGCCATATGCCTCTCCGAAGCATCAGGGTAATGAAAAATTGGATTAATGTCTGCCTTAGAACTTTTGAAACGTGATATGTTGTTCCAACTCTGTGGAAATATCTGAGGAAGAGTTATTCATCATACTATAAAAACATCATCAAAGAATAAGAACTGAAGCTTTCCTGGCGACGTATTAATTCAAAAACTTCTCAGGCTTCTAGCCAGGTAAAAAACTTGGGTTGACACCAACGTTTCGAAGAAGTGCATCTTCCTCGTCTTCAGGGTGCTGAAGAAACGTTGGTGTCAAGCCAAGTTTTTACCTGGCTAGAAGCCCAAGAAGATTTTGAATCATCAAAGAAGTTCATTTGCATCCAGGTATTCCAAAATAAGTCACGAAAATTCTCCTCTGTTACCGCTGTTCTTTTTCGAGACAGTTTAAGGGAGTGAAAGTTCAAATGTTTACATTATAGTGTTATGAAATAGTTATTGTGATTGCATTGCTGTTATGTTAATACGAATACCTAATAATATTGGATTATATACTTTCATTAATTCTATTAAGTTAATATAATGCACAATGAAACTACTCTACGCACCTCAAAATTTGAGAAAAATTTGTGGATATTTTCTGAATTGGAGCTTTTAATCACGCAGAGCACCTTTAAACGGTGATAGATCATTAACTTTGATTTATGAATTATTATACATTTCTTTGAAAAATTACTATTGGTTTTATCATAATTTTCTTTTATAATATTACAATAAATATTACTGCACATTCTGGAAAATTTTAATTGTAATTAAAGAAAAGCTGAGACGCTTGCAAAATTTTGAAAGTGTGAAAATGTAGTTTTGAAAAAACGCTGCTTTATAAAATAGTATACTAGGAAATAATTGTATTGTAGAATCTTTAAATGGATGTAGAGCCCAAAACAAGGGGAAGACAGCTAAATTTTGATTCTCTATGGTCACCCAAGGTCCAAAAAATATTTGCTATAAAAAGCAATTTTCGGATTTTTAAGCGATTTCTGTAAAACTTTCACTCCCGGTATTCCTTAACCTACAAGGATATGTAAAAAAAGTTTGTGAAATTAATTGAAAGAGCATAAATAATAATAATAATAATAATAATAATAATAATAATAATAATAATAATAATAAAAATAATAATAATAATGATTATAATATTCTCCGCTAACTGAATCTGTCCTCAGGCTGTGAGCAGATATAACTCATGGTTGGATAAAATGTATTAAACAGGGTTTGTTATACATCGAACAGAATAACATGTGCTACTTCTTGCAGCTTAAGAGGCTACTCTTTCCTTATCCATGTAAAACTAAAAGTTTAAACAACACAAAACTTGTGCAGGTTCTGTCTTTATTTCAAAAGTTTGTAGATCGGCCTCAATTGGTTGGTTGCAGAGGTAAACAATTAAGTTCTTTTCCATAATATGTTTTACATAAAACGAGAGACCCCCTTGCAACTTTATTGCAATTTAATTTGCTGGTGCTAAAGTTATTAACGAAAACTTATTAAATAATGTATTATTTTGGGATACATTAATTATGAATCACAAGAAGAATGCATAGTAAATTAAAATAACAATTATAAAAGGGGAAAGACAATTTATGTATGTGTGTGAGAGTGAGAAATAAAAAGTGTTAATTTACATCAGGTAATAAAAAGAAAATTGACACTCTCTGTAGTCGAGTGGTCAAAGTTGTGACTTTTCCTTTTTTTTTTTTTTTTTTAATACAGTTCCAATGTTGTGACTACGGCGCTGTATTCCCCTTTCCCCTTTTTTTTAATTTTCCTAATATTTACTTTGTTTTCTGTTTGATTACCGTTTGCTTTTAATACACACACATACACATTTTACACATATAAATACCCGTGCCCAAAGCAGGACTTGAACCCACGGTCCCCTGCGCCACGAAGCATCAAAGCGAGGCACTTTAGCGAGCGCAGCTATGGGGACCGGTCTTTTCGCCCTGAGGTCTGGGGTTTTATTCTTGGCTGGAACGGTAATGTTTGTTTAACCAAAATTATTCCCTTTTCCCCACACAGTCTGGAAGTATGCATGTCAGAGTGAATGTGTTGTGTTTAATATTTCAGTACTGAAAAAGCTAACGTTAATAAACACCCAGGTGCTGTTCTAAAGCAAGGTCCCCGATATTACAATAGAAGCTAAAGGGAGCTACATGAAAGAAACAAACAGTTAAAAAAAAAGCAAAACAATAAAAATAAAAGTTAGCAACACAACTATAGAAGAAAACATGTGAGTGATGTTCACAGAGTACCGGCTTCAACCGGGAAAAAATCACTTTGAAGGATAATGCGTTGTATCAGCTTTTAATGCAAAAGCAGCGAATAAAAATAGCCAAGCGTGAATTTAAAAAGAAGGTCGGAAGTTACGCTCATCCGACACAAGCTAATTTAAGCTTACACGAGCGTCGAAGTGAGGAGCAAGGGATGAGGGGGTGTCGCAAAGTGACAGATTGATAGCAAGGTGGCTGTGAAGAATCTAACTTGTTGAAGGCTTTAGTTTAGGCCTCGACTTCCTCTCTATCTCATAGCTGATATACTACAGGAACAGTTGACTATCGACACAAAATATCTCAATTGGTCTATGAAAACAAAACAAAAATCAAGAAGTAACATTTATTCTGGTATTGATGCCAGTACTTTTAGATGACCACTTCCATATTTCTCTAAGCTTTAAGTGAATTTTTATATAGGATTTTTCATAAATAAGCTATATTAGCAATGAAACAAAAAAGTAGTCCATGTTTTAAAAATCTGATGTGTTCCATTCACATGACTTTCTGTATATAACTGCAACAAATCATTCTATTTACTTCATCTAATGAAGCAAAAATTACCAGAAATAGTCTTATTACTTGCTTCCTTGTTAGTAGAAGCGAAATAAGGGGGGTACCATAGGTTAAAGAGATAATCAAAAGCTGGTTGCCCTGCGACTGAAGTTCCTTTGTTTGTATGGACACGAGTTCACAAAGCCCTGTATGAGAAAAGTACACGCTTTTATAGCTGAAATCAAAAACAAGGAATATCTCAAAAACAATCAACTCCACGAAAAAAATGTATATAACATAAATTGTGTGTTTTAAGTTGCTCTACATTTGTTGTGTGGTAAGTTTTTGTCCATCTCTTGCGGTTTAACAATTATGCAAAATTCCGTAAAATTTACCCAGAATAAAGTAGTCTTCAGAGGCTACTCCCAGAAAATTCAAAAGATACATTTTATTTGTCAGTTAAATATATTTAATACACGATATTTTAATCAAAATCGTTATAGCTATTTTTTAGAAAATCAAAATTTTCGAAAAAGGTTCCATGTAAAGGGTAGTTGGGGGTGGGGGGATTTTTCTCAAAATCTTCGTGCCGCATTCCTGGAATATACTAAACTTAAATACCAAGTTTGGTATTTTACCGACTTTTCGTTTTTGAGCTGACACATGGACACACGGACACACTGACACACGGACACACTGACACACGGACACACGGACATACGGACACACGGACACACACACAAAGACGGACCTTTTTTGGATGCAGGGGACCCTAAAACATATTACCGGTGAAATCTCAGTATGGAATTTTTGGTGGAGTGCAATACCTCCTCTATGCACTATGTACATAGCACGTATAGAGAAAGTAAAAATTTGATCGTAGACCCACAGTTTAATATTCTGAAGTTTCAGCAGCTTTTTCTACTTCCGATATGACCCTTTGCTTTGGATTTCCTTTCTATTCCATTCATGACAGTCTATGAAACAGAATGCTGATTTAGATGAGTTTCAATGAAAATTATGGAAAATTTGGTCTTCTGTCCAATTCTTAAAATTCTCATATATTGCTGTCATAAATGTTTTTTTTTTCTCAATCGAGTACTCAAATCAAGAATTAAATCCCTCCACAGTAGTCAACCCTTTGTAAGAAAGATGTTAAACGTTTACTTCTTGAATTAAGGGTTGAATGTTTTACGCGGTAGACATTATGGATAAAGTAAAACAAATACATATCTAGCCTATTTTGTAGAGAAGTGTTAAGGTTAATTGAATTAGCGCACGAAGACAGAACTAACATAACTAAGAACAGCTAGAAAGAGTATTCTATTTTGAAATATTGATATAAATGTGCACAAAGGAAAGATGAATTAATCCAAACCTATATTATGCAGTAAAAAAGGAATAAAAGTAAGTTGGTGGATAAATGTATAAAAAAAAATCTGATGTGCTCCATTCACATGACCTTCTCTAAATCTCTGCAACAAATTATTGTTAAAAAGCTTATGCTTCTATTTACTTCATTCTAATAGAGAAAAAACTAGCATAAATAGTCTTATTATTTGCTTCCAAAAGCAAAATAAGGGAGTACCATACGTTAAAGTGAAGTCAAAAGCTGGTTGCTATGTGACTGAAGTTCCTTTGTTTGTATGGACTGGAGTTTTTCATAGCTGAAACTAAAACAAGGAATATGTTAAAAACAATCAACTCCACGAAAAAAAATAAGAATATAACATAAATTATGTGTTTTAACGTAGTCTACATTCTTTGTGTGGTAAGTTTTTGTCCATCTCTTACGGTATAGCAGCTCTCCAAAACTGCGTAAAATTCATCCAGAATAAAGTAGTCCTCAGAGGCTATTCCCAGAAAACTCAAGATATACATTTTACTTATAAGGTAAATATCTTTAATATACCATATTTTAATCAAAACCGTTAGAGCCATTTTTGAGAAAATCAAAATTTTCGAAAAAAGTTTTATGTAAAGGGTAGTATGGGGTGGGGAGATTTTTCTCAAAATCTTCAAAATTACTGACTTTTCGTTTTTGAGTTATGTTCACAGACACACGGACACACTGACACACGGACAGACGGACACACTCATACGGACCTTTTTCTGAAAATGCTTTTTTTTTTGGATACAAGGCATCCTAAAACATATATTTCCGGTGAAATCTTGGTATCGAATTTTTGGAGTGCAATACCTTCTCTATACTCTATGTACATAGTTCGTGTAGAGAAAAAATAATTGCAAGGGATGGGAAATATCTGGTTAAATGAATATAGGCATTTAGAGGATTTTGGAAGAAAGTTAAGAATAGAATAAATAGTATACAAAGGCAAACAATTTGGGGAGTGTGGAAGGAAGGAAACCACTGTGACTATATAAAATATTAAAAGGGGCAGGGAAAAGCATATAATTATATATTCAATGCCACAGCCGGGATTTGAACCACGAATCTCCCGGTCTGTAGCCGGTTACCCTACCACTGACCAGTACAGCATTAAATTTCTCACCTGACTCCCGGTAAACCACAAGGTGATCTCAAATTATTTCCCTTGATTTGGATATGGAAGTATTTGTTGCGAAAACCGGTTAACAGTTGCCTTACACCTCATCAGATAACAAAAGCTATTCTAAAACATGGAGTTTCTGGTTGAATGTTGGTGAAACAGAGATATATTCCATGAAATACTAAGTATTTACTGCCCATGAGGAAACAAACCGATGCTTGTGAACACATAAACCAATTTCGATAATCTGAATGGTACCAGCAATACCTCGAATGAAAGATACACACAGAAGCAGACACTGCAGCAAGTATTGCGAATGAGGAGCGTTAACTCATAACAAGGAGTTTAATGAGAGCTATAACTCGAGGAGATGAATCTTAGCTATACGACATGAACCCTGACATTCCGTGAGGGTATGGGTAGGGCATTTCCCACCGAGCCGGCGAGCGGTTAATCGAATTAAAGCAGATGGAGACCCAGTCGATATTGAGAGCGCCTCTGTCAGATGAAACGGCCTCTGCGTAATAAATACCCCTTCAGATGAAATGGAAATCTGATCTCCAACTTCCTGGTACTTTTCTTAAAGCTCTTCGTGATGCATTTAGACGATATCCTCAATAAAGTATCTTTAAAAATTCGAGAGCAGATAAAACGTAGAGGCAGAAAGCAATAAAAAGAATAGAAAGAAGGATAAGCTGATTAAGGCAAAAACTCTATAGGTAATGGAACCTTGACGAAGCTTCATTTTTGTTTCAAATTTTCCCTTATTTTCTACAGAAAAAAATCTGATGTGTTCCATTCACATGCCTTTCTGTACATACCTGCAACAAATTATTGTTAAAAAGTTTATGCTTCTATTTTCTTCATGCTAATCGAGAAAAAATTAGCAGAAATAACCATATTACTTTCTTCCTTGTAAGGGAGTACCATAGGTTTAAGTGACAGTCAAAAGCTGTTTGCTAGTGACTGAAGCTCCTTTGTATGAACAGGAGTTCACAAATTACTATGTAACAAAAGTATACGTTTTTTAAAGCTGAAACCAATAACAAGGATATCTCAAAAACGATCAACTCCACGAAAAAAATGTATACAACATAAATTGTGTGTTCTAACGTGCTCTACATTTTTGTGTGTTAAATTTTTGTCCATCTCTTACGGTTTAGCAATTATGCAAAAATTCGGAAAACTCATCCAAAATAAATAGTGATCAGAGACTATTCTCAGAAAATTCGAGATATACATTTTATTTGGCATGAAAATATCTTTAATACAGGATATTTTAATCACAATCATTAGAGCCATTTTTAAGAAAAATCAAATTTTTGGAAAACGTTTCATGTAAATGGTAATTGCGGGTGGAGGGATTTTCTTGAAAATCTTTGTGTCGCATCCTTGAAAGATACCAAACTTAAATACCAAGTTTGGTATTCAGCGGTCTTTTCGTTCTTTAGCTATGCTACACAAAGGCAGACACATGCACATATACGAAGCTTTTCCTAAAAATGCTTTTCTTGGATTCAAGGGGACCAAATACATGTATATCCGTTGAAATCCCGGTATCGAAATCTTCTCTATACACTATGTACATAGTACTTGTAGAGAAAGTAAAAAAATATTTGTTTGCAAAATGTGCATATAACAATAACAACTGAAACCAACTGATAGTGACTAATTGGTAATGACGTGTTTGATGTAGGTATATACAACGTTGAATGCAATATCAAAGGGTTTATGTTTACTACGATAATTTCGACAGTTACTCAACAGTTTTTACTTTCTCCACCACTTGTACAGTATGTAGAGAAAGTGTTGCAATCCCCAAAAAACTCGTTTACTTTCTCTACATCTCTGCAAAAAACATTATAAAAAAATATGCTTCTACTTGCTTCATGCTAATCGAGAAAAAGTTAGCAAAAATAGTGTTATTACTTGCTTCCTTTTAAGTAGAAGCGAAATAAGGGAGTACCACAGGTTAAAGTAATAGCCAAACATTGGTGGTTAAGTAACTGAAGTTCCTTTGTTTGTATGGACAAGAGTTGACAAATTCCTGTATAAGAAAAGTATAAGTTTTTCAAAGCTGAAACCAATAACAAGGAATATCTCAAAAACAATCAACTCCATGAAAAAGATGTATGTTACAAAAATTGTGTGTTTTAACATGCTCTACATTTTTTGTGTGGTAAGTTTTGCCCATCTCTTTAGCAGTTATGTAAAGTTCATCCAGAATAAAGTAGTCTTCAAAGGGTATTCCCAGAAAATTCAAGATGTACATTTTATTTATAAGGTAAATATCTTTAATATACGATATTTTAATCAAAATCGTTAGCCATGTTTTAGAAAATCAAATTTTTTTTAAAGAAGTTCCATGTAAAGGGTAGTTGGAGATGTGGGGATTTTCTTGAAAATCTTCGTGTCGCATCCTTGGAAGATACCGAACCTAAATACCAAGTTTGGTATTTAACGGTCTTTTCGTTTTTGAGCTATGCTGCCCACACACACACACACACACACACACACACACACACACACACACACACACACACACACACATTTTTCTAAAAATGCTTTATTTTGGTTTCAGGAGGTCTCAAAATATATATTTCCGATGGAATATGGGTATCGAATTTTTGGGTGCAATATAATACCTTCTCTATACACTATGTGCATAGTACGTATAGAGGAAGTAAAAAGCATTGTGTTTATTATAAAATGTTCTGCGTGCGTATCTGTGCCTGCCTGTCTGTCTATCTGTTTATGTGTATGTGAACAGACGAAAAGTCGTAAAGTGCAGCATCTTTCAAAGATGCCCTCCCCCACCACCATCTACCCTTTTACGAAACATTATTTAAACAAAGCTGATTAAAACATCATATGTTAAATGTATTTACATGATAAATAAAACATATCTTCAATTTTTAGGAATATCCTCTGAAAACTTCTTTATCTGGGTGTATTTTATATAATCTTGTTTAATTGCAAAATGTTAAGCAATGTACGAAAACACACTACACAAAAATAAAAAATCTGATGTGTACCATTCACATAACTTTCTCCATATCCCTGCAACAAATTATTCTTAAAAAGCTTATACTTTTATTTACTTTATGCTAATCAGAAAAAAATAGCAGAAATAGTCTAATTACTCGCTTCCTTGTAAGTAGAAGCGAAATAAGGGACAACTGTAGGTTAAAGTGATAGTCAAAAGCTGGTTGCTATGTCAATGAAGTTCCTTTGTTTATATGGATAGGAGTTGACAAGTTCCTGTATGAGAAAAGTATACGTTTTTCATAGCAGAAACCAAAAATAAGGAATGTCACAAAAACGACGAACTAGACGAAAAAAATGTATATAACATAAATTGTGTGTTTTAATGTGCTCTACATTTTTTGTGCAGTAAGTTTTTGTCCATCTCTTACGGTTTAGCAGTTATTCAAAATTTAGTAAAATTCATTCAGAATAAACTACTCTTCAGAGGCTATTCCCAGAAAATTCAAGATATACATTTTATTTGTCAGGTAAATATGTTTAATATACGAAATTTTAATCAAAATCGTTAGAGCCATTTTTGAGAAAATCAAAATTTTCGAAAAAAGTTCCATGTAAAGGGTAGTTGGGGATGGGGGATTTTTCTCAAAATCTTCGTGTCACATCCCTAGAAGATATTAAACTTAAATACCAAGTTTGGTATTTTACCGACTTTTCGGTTTTGAGTTATCGTGTTCACAGACACACGGACACACACACACACACACACACACACACACACACACACACACACACACACACACGGATCTTTTTGTGAAAATGCTTTTTCTGGATATTGGGGACCCTAAAACATATATTTCCGGTGAAATCTCGGTATCGAGTGGAGTGCAATACTTTCTCTATACACTATGTACATAGTGCGTATGGAGAAAGTAAAAAAATCTGATTGGTTCCATTCGCATGACTTTCTCTACATCTATGTAACAAATTAGTCTTAAAAAGCTTCTTTTTCTATCTAGTTCATGATAATCGAGATAAATAATAGCAGAAACGTCTTATTACTTGCCTCCTTGTAAATAGAAGGGGAATAAGGGAATACACTAGGTTAAAACGGTAGTCAAATCTTAAGCTGGTTGCTATGTGGTTGAAATTCGTTTGCTTGAAGTACAACAAACTACATTTTGGGAAAAGTTTTTTTTAAAAAGTATTTTAAAAAGAATAACAATGAATATCTCGGAATTGGACAATTCTACGAAAAAAAAGAAGTAATGTCATAAATTGCATTTTTTAACGATTCTCATTTATTGTGTGGTAAGATTTTTCCTATCTCTTACGGTTTACCACTTATGCAAAAATCATCTAAAATGAAGAAGTCTTCATAGGCTATTCCCGGAAAATTCAAGAAATACATTTTATTTGTCATATAGATATCTTTAATACATGGTGTTTTAATCAAAATCGTTAGAGCCGTTTTGGAGAAAGTCAAATATCATGTTTGGTATTTTATCGACATTTCGTTTTTGAGTTGCGGTATACACAGTGACATTTTTTTAAACATGATTTATACAGGGACCTCCAAAACGCGCATTTCTGTGAAATCTCGGCATCTAATTTTTGGGTGGAGTGCAGCACCTTCTCTACTTATATACTATGTGCTAAGTAGAGAAATAAAAATGGTAGGTCTATATTATACACGCAGTTTATTCAAATAAGTTATATTTTTACTTTCACTAACACATATGCACATACAATGTACATAGTAGCTAGAGAAAATATTATATTCGGTTCAAAAATTCGATACCGAGATTTCACCGGATAAGTATATATGTTTTGAGCCCCCTGAGTACTAAACAAGCATTCATACATAAAGGCATGTGTCTGTGGACAGCATTTAAAAACGAAAGGACAGCTAGGAACCAAACTTGGTATTTATGTTTACAATCTTCCAAGGATGCAAAACAAAGATTTAAAAAAAAACCTGACCACAAACTGCCTTTTACATGGAACAATTTTTGAAAAGTTTGTTTTCCTCAAAAATGGCTCTAATGATTTTAATTAAAGTACCGTATATTAAAGAAATTTACATCACAAACAAATTGTATATTTTGAATTTTCTGGGAATAGCCTCTGAAGATTTCTTTATTCTGGATGAGTTTTGCAGAATTTTGTATAATGGTTAAACCATAAGAGATGGACAAAAACTTAGCATTAAAAAAATGTAAATATCGTTAAAACACATACTTTAAATCATATACTTTTTTCTTTATGAGTATTCAAGATATCCCTTGTTATTAGTTTCAGTTTTAAACTACTTAATTTTTCGGAAACGGTACCATACGAATGGAACCTAACCTCAATTGTTTCAATAGAGACCAGTTTTAAAAGATTTTATAATCGCTTTAGCATATCGTATTCCTTAATGTCCCTTTTACCTACAAGGAAGCAAGAAATAAGACCAATTCTGCTGATGTTTACTTCTATTAGCATTATGTAGATAAAAGAATAATCTTTTATAAGAATAACTTGTATATTGAACCGTTAGAGAAATTTATATGAATGGAATACATCAGATTTTTTGTAAGGCATTTTGGAGGTAACCGTTATAAATGGTTCAATTTCCCCTCCACCTGTAACATTTACGTTATATCGGCGGTTTTTCCTTTGGAATATGGTAACAGAGTTCACTCATTTACTGCTTGTATCTTTAGTTTATTACTTTTAAATTTACACGCATACATTCACACTTTCAGACTCTCGGGAAGAGAGGGAATAATTTTCGCCAGAGTAAAACTCTAACCCAGCCGGGGATTCAATCCCGGTATCCATCGCGCAGCAAACAAAAACTGTATCAAAATGATTCGAATTGTTTACGTTTTCATTTTGAATTCATAATTCATCTGTTCCTCATGATTGCATGGAATATTAATAGATCTAGTTTGACATTTGACTTTGTGCCTGCAATGAATTGTGTAGTTTAGCTACGTCTGCAAATCAGTTCCAGAAGTAAACATTTGATCAATGAGAGTACGATGAGTTGCAATACCACAGTTATTAATACGAAGGTCACTCCAAAAGAAATGCACACAATCTTCTAAAAAAATACAGTTTTCATGCTACATCTTTGAAATGTTTACTGTGTGTAAATACATCCTTCTCACTTGTGTTCAAATTTGGTTCAACCTGTTCCGGTGAATGACGTCACGGCTTGCCTTCAAGATGGCGGCTGCACTTGACATCCGTCAAAAGCAACGTGCTGTCATATAATTCCTGTGCTGTGAAAATGTGACGGTGGGAAACATCCACAAGAGGTTGGCAAAGGTGTATGGAGATGGTGCTGTCGATCGAAGTACAGTTAGTCGGTGGGCAAGCAGATTACATGATGAAATCGGACGCAGTAA
The DNA here is from genome assembly GCA_030762935.1 of Hymenopus coronatus. Taxonomy (NCBI): domain Eukaryota; kingdom Metazoa; phylum Arthropoda; class Insecta; order Mantodea; family Hymenopodidae; genus Hymenopus; species Hymenopus coronatus. The sequence continues at coordinate 53,587,013 of CM060886.1, forward strand.
TATTCAGGATTCTCCTCAAACTGCTGACAATGTGCAGATAGTTAACGAACTGGTGTTTGCTGACAGACGCATCACTCTACGATGGAATAGGGGAAGCAAGTGTTTGCAAAATACTGAAATCATGTTCCACCACATCGGCAAAAGCAGAATGTTTTTCTGTTGCACGACAATGCGCGGCCACATGTCAGTCAAAAAACCACGGAAGCTATCAGAAAACTTGGATGGACAACATTGAAACACCCCCCTTACAGTCCTGACCTGGGTCCATGTGACTATCATCTCTGAAGGAATCTCTTCGTGGAACGAGGTTTGAAGAGGATGATTTCCTCGCGCACGCTGCCAAACAGTGACTCAAACATGCTGGACCAGACTTTTACTGTGCAGGTATACAGGCGCTGGTTCCAAGATGGCTAAGGCAATTGAGAAAGACGGGAATAACATGGAGCAATGAAATGCTATTCCTAAAGGATGTATCTACACGCTGTAAAAATTCAAACATGTAGAACGAAAACTTTATTTCTAAAAAAATAGTGCGCATTTCTTTTGGAGTGGCCCTCGTATTATATACAGTATGTAGCAATGTCTCCATTGTGAGATCTTAAAACCGTCCGCGTTTCCAATAGAGGACAACGCATAGAGAACATTTTGCACTTAATCAGAGTTAGTTATGCTATTGAGCTATTGCGATACGTATAATAATAATAATAATAATAATAATAATAATAATAATAATAATAATAATAATAATAATAATAATAATAATAATAATAACAACAACTCCATGGCACAACAGCTCACAAGGAACCTTGGCATACCGACCCGCCGCTGAGTCCCCCATCTCGGTCCATGGCAGACGTCATGGATGAGGTGCAGTATTGGAGGATGAGACGTGGTCAGCGCCTCAATCCCTCCCAGCCGGTTGATGCGATCCTCATGACCTGGAACCGCTAGTTCTCCATCAAATAGCTCCTCAATTAGCCCCCCCCCCCAGGGACCTCACGAGGCTGAGTGCACCCTGGTTTCCTGGCGGGGGAAAAATCCCTACGCCGGTAACGGGAATCGAACCCAGGTCTCCCACAGCTGCGTTACCACCGCGCTAAGGAGACTCCATTGCGATACGTATGCCAAACGCAAGTAATCCAGATGTCGTTATGGAACAGTGAATTATTAGCATTATATAAACAAATACAAGACAATTACTCCAATTTAACATGAGTTAATTGAGCAATAATTGTAAATAAGATTTATATGCGACGCGACTGGTATTGTTAACGTGTTCGTGCATACATAATACCAGGTGGCCCAAGTGTCCCTTATTTGACGTATGCGTTAAAAGAGTTGCCAAACTCTGCGGGACTACTTCAGGTTAAAGCCCGCCAGTGGAGAACTGGTGAGAGCGCAACCCGCTCAGTGTCTCCGCTGATAAACAAGCGGATAAAACGAAAGTCGCTCTCGCCAGTTCTTCATCATTGGGTTTTAACTGGAATATCCCACTGAGTTCTGTAACTCTTTTAACACACAAAGGGATATTTGCACATGTCAAATACGGAGCAGTTGGGCAACTGGTATGCTTACGATGGAGGGCTGTGGAAAGGAGGAGAAATCATCTTGCCGCTAGGAATATCCTTAAAGAACGAATACTTGGTGAAGAATCAGGGCTTGACGCGAAAGAACTCAATCAGTCAAGTAACAGTGAACCAAGAGTATCTCAGTTGCGTTCCTTCTTAGGATTCTAGTCGCCCTCCATAGTGTAATGGTTACCATGCTGACTTCATATACACAAGGTCGCGGGTTCAAACCCGGCGGAGGACGATGAATTTTTTTCGGGTGTAAAAAACCTTAGCATGGCTTCCTTCGGAAGGGAAGTAAAGCCGTTGATCCCGTGTCGTAGATTTACGGCACGTAAAAGAACCACTAGCTTGATAGAGAGGCCTTTGAGCGAAATTAAGAATGGGACTCTGAGAACCACAGTCCATAAGAGCGTCCATAAATAACACGCCATTTCCATTTTCTTAGGATTCCGCAGGCGTTCTTTATTGTTACTTTGTAACATTTTTTTTTGTTTACTTTCTCTACACATACTATGTACATACTGTATAGAGAAAATTTTATAATGCACCCAAAAATTCGATACCGAGATTTCACCGAAAATACATGTTTGGGTTTTGCTGAATCCAAATAAAGCATTTCTAGAAAAGGGTCCGTTTGTGTGTGTGTGTGTGTGTGTGTGTGTATGTATGTGTGTGCATGTGTATGTGTGTCTGTGTGTGTGTCTTTAGACAGCATAGCTCAAAAACAAAAAGACCGTTGAATACCAAACTTGGTATTTAAGTTTGGTATCTTCGAAGGATGCGACACGAAGATTTTCAAGAAAAGCCCCCCACCCCCAACTACCCTTTACATGGAACTTTTTTTCGAAAATTTTTATTTTCTTAAAAATGGTTCTAACGATTTTGAATGAAATATTGTATATTAAAGATATTTACCTGATAAATAAAATGTATATCTTGAATTTTCTGGGAATAGCCTCTGAAGACTACTTTATTTTGGTTGAATTTTACGGAATTTTGCATTACTGGTAAACCGTAAGAGATATACAAGAACCAAACAGAAAATGTAGAGCTCCTTAAAACATACAATTAATGCTCTATACATTTTTTCGTGGATTTGGCCGTTTTCAAGATATTCCTTGTTATTGATTCAGTTTTAAAATACTTAAACTTTTGTCATACGGCAACTTGTCAAAGAAACGGATTTCAACCGCATAGCAACCACATTTTAAAGCATTTGATTGTCGGTTTAGCCTAGTGTATTCCTTTATTTCCCTTCTACTTGTAATAAGATATTTTCTTCTAATGTTTTAGCATTAAATAATTGCAGAATAAGCTTATTAACAATAATTTTTTACAGAGATTTAGAGAAAGTCTTGTGAATGGAGCACTTAAGATTTTTTGTTTGTTTTTTTTTTTGTTGTTTTTTTTTTAAGTTGGAGCAGTTGAGGGTTTCACTGAACAACATTTTACCACCCCTAGTGAAATCAATACCCCTGTGTATCAGAATTTTCCAACAATTTTCCCAGAGGAATGAAAGACCCGTTTTATTTGTGTGGGGGTAGCGTGTCTGCCTGACATTTAACAGGCCTCGAGTTCGACTCTCGCTTGGGGTAAGTCACCCGGATAAGATTTTTTTTCAGGGTTTTACCTTATGCTGAGAAAAACATCGAATAATTTTAATCTCCATAGACCCGAGATAATTTGAGCTTCATTGCACCCATTTTATTCATTCAGGTTAAAGGACAATGTCTGCAACAAAAAATGGAAGAAAAGAGAATATCCATAGATTCGATCACGCGTGTTCCAAAATATGAAACACGGCTATCTTTGAGGCACACAGTGAAAATGTGTTCCTTCCCGGAGGCAAGCTACACGACATCTCCTGTGACAGTGCATAAAATACAAATGGGAATCAGAGAGAGCGCATTTAGTAGCGGATTGGCGAATCACTTTATGCCGTTCTTGTTTTATGACTTTCCGTCGATATGGGATACAAGTGAGGTTTAAACCTTCAAGTCTTCCATGGGGTGAAGGGTGATCTGACCTGTTATTGTCTAATTTACCAACAATTTCGCGAATGTGAGTAGAACAAACCTTCGTACACTTAAAGTTTAGAATCTGGATATTGATGAGACTGTGCTCCAAGTTTCAGAAATTCCTGAACTTATCCCGTTGTACACAAGCTTTTTTTCCAGTTTCCATATATTTCTTTCTAACTTTTTTTGACCTATTTGATTTATCGGTTTGCTTTTTGCTTTAAATTCACACACAGACATTAACAGACACACAAACGCCCATGCCCAAGGCGGGACTCGAACCCACGATCCCGTGCGCCACGAAGCACCGATGCTAGGCACTTCAGCGAGAGGGGCCACGGGGACCAGCGACATTAGAACCTTATAAAAATTATAGGCTTACTAAAAATAATTCAAGACCTAGCTTTCTCCTTTTGCAGCCTTTTTTTTTGTGGTAACTTCACGTCCTTTAACCTGTTGGTCATATCGGATGATGAATGAAATTGGTGATACGATGCTCAAATGATATCGGGATCCATGGAGCTTAAAGTTACTTGACATTCGTTTTCTCAGGATAAGGGAAAACCCCGAACAAATCTTATCCGGGTAACTCACCGAGATTCGAGCTCACGACCTGTTGAATGTGAGGCAGACACGCTACCACCACACTACCCAAGCGTTTTAGCCTCTCGTGTATCAGTGTCCCAATCAGATAGTACTCGCATACACAGGTGCAGAAGAAGATGCCCCCCGCGTTCGATTGGGCGGGGAATTTTTCTTTAATCAGTAATATTCTCTTTCCCCCAAGGAGTCTGGAAGTATGTGAGAGTTAATGTGTGTGTGTGTGTGTGTGTGTGTGTGATTGAGGAAAATAAGACGTTTTAAACCCAACGTAAAGAACCTACAGACGAGTTGTTCTAAGGCAAAGCCCCCAATATGCCCTTAGATGTTAAAGGGGAACATATAAATGAAACAATAAAAAAAAATCTTATGTGTTACACTCACATGAGTTTTTCTAGCTTCTCTAGAAACAAACTTCTTATAAAATATTATTATTCTTTCTACACAATGGTAATCGATATAAGCCTTAACAGAATGTATTTATTACTTATTTCCTTATAAGTAAGAGGGAACCAAGGGAATGCACTAGGCTAAAGTAATAGTCAAATGTTTCAAAATCTATCATTATGTGATTGTCCTTGCAAATTGCTTCTTTGATTGGCCGGGGGTAGACAAAAGAATTAAGTACTTCACAATGCAAACCAATAACAAGGAATATCCTAGAACGATTACCTCCATAACAAAAACGTAACGTTTGTGTTTGATGAGATCCACAATTTTGTGTTGTAAGTTTTGTCTATCATTATGCTTTAACAGTTAAGCAAAATTCATCCATAATAAAGAGGTCTTCAGAGGCTCTTTCCAGAAAATTCAAGATTTACATCTTATTTTGGATCTAAATAGTTTTAATTAACGGGATTTTAATCAAAATCGTTAGAGCCATTTTTAAGAAAATCAAAATTATCAATTTTTTTCATGAAAAGGGTAGTTTGGTGTGAGGGGATTTTCTTGAAAATATTCGTGTCACATTCTTGGAAGATACCAAACCTAAATGTCTTTTCGTTTTTTGAGCTCTGCTCTCCGCAGTCACACACACAGACAGACACACACACACTGACCTTTTTCCAAAAATGCTTTTTTATTTTGCATTCATGGGGACGCAAAACATGTATTTCCGGTGAAATCTCGGTATCTAATTTTTGGGTGCATCACAATACCTTCTCTATGTATAGTGTATGTAGAGAAAGTCAAAAGGGAATATGCCACATTGCTGATTTTAAAAGGGGCACGGCAGGAACGAAGCAAAAGGTCACTTAGGTATAGCTTGCCCCCTGCATGAATTTACTTTTGGTTTCATACTGATAAGCGCTTCTTTATGGTTCGAGCCAGATCTTTCAGGCATGCTCACCATGTTACCTATTACAGATATGGTTTTGATCTATTGGAAGTCACACCAAAATGCAGCTGAAACTTGAAGCTGTAATCTAAAGTTTTCGAATATGACCTCTGTTTGGGAGACATTATCGTTGGCTTCTAGAATAGGCTAAATACTGAGAAATCCTTTAGAAGAGGTCCAACTTTAGTCAGCTCAAAATCACTGGTTTCAGCTTGATGGTATACCACTTCATTCTATAGGAGTTGTTAAACAATGTGTACTGCAAACAGCACTTGCAATCGGTACTTGCGAGATTGTCACCTGTATGTTTTTATTTATTTCTTGTGGGGACATATCAAATCACGGTTTACGAAATGATGCCATAAAATCAAAACTGAATAAAAAAATCAATTGCCCTGTGTATGCAATACCCAAAAAATTAAGACGAGTCCAAGCTGAACCTGAGAAGCGCTTTCATCAACACAGCCACCAAAGTGGACATACTTGAATATGTTTATTATGAATGGTTCATTAATAGAATATAATTTAACTGTAGCATCTTTAAAGGAACATAAAAATGTGAATAAAATCTTTGTAGTACCAATTGACTGAATGAATAAGTGTATTTATTGACATAACAATATCATACATAGAATTTCAAAAATCGCACGGGTCCACAGAACGCACGTGTTTTTGTAATACGCATTAAAAGCAATATTAAAACAACAACAACAACAAAGAATTAAAAGAGAATACCAAAAATAAAAAGACACAGGTAATAATGTACAATCAAAAGCAATATTAAAACAGCAAAGAAATTAAAAGAGTAAACCCGAAAATAAATATACAAACAAAGATATTTAAATACAGCAATTGAAATTTACAGCACAGAGTACACCTTCATAAATGCACCTTCTTATAATAGAAACTTACACTTAAAAGAAATATATACACATAATATATACACAATATATAAAACCATAACACAACAGTGACCTAAGTATCACACACACACACACATATATATGTATACATATAACATTGTAGTCACTTTTGTTTAGTTGTTTTTATCCCCCCCTTCTCTATTGGCAGCCTCCTCAGATCTCATCTGCCTTACCTTAAGTATAACTTTCCCTAGCCCGTCCACGTCTTCCGTGCCTGCCAGTAGCGTCCAAGATTCTTCTAGCTCTACATTCGCAGTGGTAAAGAATCGCGGTAAATATTTTATACAGATATACACCTCATCATAGCCATACAGTGAAGGGTTGCGTTGCAATAAAACAGGCGAGAATCTAATTCCAGATCCCTCAAACAGCAGATTGAGCTACGGACTACCCATAGCAGTTAGTGTTTTGTCTTCAAGCATGGGTGTTCCTGCTGGCATGCAGTCTCCTTTACAGTTCTGCTTAGGTAAATCTTTTGACATTCGCGGTATCTGGGATAAACTAACTTCAACGAAGAACGGTTTGAGTTAGCCATTTGGTAGTAGATGCTGTTACACACCTGCGCTCTAGGATAAAACATTACTGGTTGACACATTTCCTAAAACCAACTTATCGTTTTACAAAGTTCTTTTATATTCATCCTTTATACAGAAATTTGTACTTTAGAATCCATAAAAATTATACTTGCCTTCAGACTTTCAACGTGTTACCTACAAATTATCATTTTACTAATCTGCACAAAATTGCCGTTTAGGTTGATGGCCTGGCTACCTTACAGTTTTCAAATACCTTTATTTATTTATAGTATACAAATACAATATATATTTATATAAAATTTAAATTATAGTATACAGAAAAACAATTATAGGTTACCTTACAACTTTTTAAAGGCCCACTTCTGACTTCAAAAGTATATAAAGCCTTTAGCAATTTGGTCAAAATATGTTAACATTTCAAATTTTCTATTTCAGCTGTATTAAGTTTAATTCTTACTTTCTCTAACACGTATGTACAATGTATATAGTAGGCAGATAAGGTACTGTATTATTCCAAAAAGTTCTATACCAAAATTTCACCGAAAATAGATGATTTGGGGATCCCTGAATAAAAATAATTGTATAAAAAGGGCTTGGACAGCACAACTCAAAAACGAAAACAATATTAAATACTAAAATTGGTATTTAAGTTTAGTGAGTATTCTGGGAATAGACTGTGAAGCCATCTTCATTCTGGCTGACTTACATAACATACATTTACTGCATATGTGCCTAATACATGTTTTGTGGAATTAGCCGTTTCCGGAATATTCCTTATTATTGGTTCGAATTTTAAAATACTTATTACTTTCCTCAAATTAGATTTTTATTCACTTTTCTTAATGTCTCTGTAGTGAAAGTAATATGAATGGAGCAATAAGATATTTAGGAATATATTATCAATTTTTTTTTCAAACTAAAATTTAATTTAACTATGTAACGCAAAGAGAACAAACGATACGTTTGATGCTGTATTTAAGCATAGGGTGCCTCCTCATATGTTTATAAACGACTCTAAAAATTTAAATGATGTGTTATTTATGGACGCTCTTTAACTACTGTGGTTCTCAGCGTCCCATTCTAAATTGGGCGTGAAAGACCGCTTAATTTTTGCTCAGAGACCTCTCTATCAGGCTTGAGGTTCTTTTACTTGCCGTAAATCTACGACACGGGACCAACGGCTTTACTTCCCTTCCGAAGGAAGCCATGCCAAGGATTTTTACACCCGAAAAAATCCATCGTCCTCCGCCGATTTTGAACCCGCGACCTTGGGTATATGAAGTTAAAATGGTAACCATTACACCACGGAGGGCGACAGAAACGACTCTAAAATAACTTTACTTTAAATTGTGAACATTTAGAAACGTTTGTAAGGGTTACAAAGCTGTTATGATCATTGTTTATTAGAAGTGAAGACACAAAAGAGAAGTGCTAAACAAAGGAAGGGTAAAATTGGAAGCAAAGAAAAATACAGTTACTCGGAACATCGAACTATGTCTGCCATAATGTAGATAAAAGTCATCGGACACTGTGAAAGCCATTTTCTGAGCGCAAAAGCGTTTGTAACGAGAGAAAGAAGAACAAGTCGTTGCGTTGTTATTATCATTATTACCTTTTCTAACAAGTTCTGCCAGCAAAGGCCTGCAGAGTTAAATGGCATGTTATCGAGTTCTCTTCACCACGTGATGTCTGACGCACTGCAGACCTTTCTTTTCTCATTTTTACTTTCTCTACACATAGTGTATAGAGAAGGTATTGTAATGCATCCAAAAATTCGATACCGAGATTTAACCGGAAGTACATGTTTTGGGGCTCTCTGAATAAAAGAAATTGGAAAAAGGTCCGTTTGTGTGTGTATGTGTGTGTCTGTCTGTCTGTCTGTGAACAGCATGCTCAAAAATGAAAAGATCGTTGAATACCAAATTTGGTATTTAAGTTTTCCAAGGATGCGACACGAAGGTTTTTAAGAAAATCCCCCTACACCCAGTTACCCTTTACATGGAACTTTTATCGAAATGTTTTATTTTCTCAAAAATGGCTCTAACGATTTTGATTAAAATATCGTATATTAAAGATATTTACCTGACAAATAAAATGCATATCTTGAATTTTCTGGGAATAGTCTCTGAAGACTACTTTATTCTGAGTGAATTTTACGGAATTTTGCATAATTGCTAAACCGCAAGTGATGGACAAAAACTTACCGCACGTTAAAACACACAATTTATGTTACATACTTTTTTTTCGTGGAGTTGGTCGTTTTTGAGATATTCCTTGTTTTTAGTTTCAGCTTTGAAAAAATTATACTTTTCTCATATAGGAATTTGTCAACTCCTGTCCATACAAACAAAAGAACTTCAATCACATAGCAACCAGCTTTTGACTATCACTTTAACCTATGGTACTCCCTTATTTCGCTTCTACTTTCAAGGAAGCAAGCAATAAGACTATTTCTGCTAATTTGTTCTCAATTAGCATGAATAAAATACACGCATAAGCTTTTTAACAATACTTTGTTACAGAGATGTAGAGAAAGTCATGTAAATGGAACACAGATTTTTTTTTAAAAATTCCGTACTGCTTGCTTTTTGTTTTTAGAGCTGAAAAGGAGTTAGATGCATGTTATCACCAATACAAATATTATTGTATCTCAGGCATTCTGAGTGTTGAGGATAAAATACAGTAGTGGAATTAATTGTTTTTTGGTAAATTAACTTTCACATTACAATATTTTATTAAGATCTTATCCAAGGTTACTCTTATCTGATAAATTACGGACGTTAGCATAATGCACTATCAAACCTTTTACCACAAACTGGAGCTAATTTGGCCCTTAACTGACATAAGCTGTTCCAGTTTTTGAAAACATATTATTTTATAAATATATAGTCATATATCTTATTTTATATCATATCTAATGTGAAAATTGGTATTAGTGGTGTCACCTTACAAAAAGTAGGTCAAAATTTAGGGAATAGAGTAAATTTAAGGTTATGACATTTTAACGCCATGACGAAAGCTAATCATAAACGAGATTTATCCAATTTGGAGCCCTCTATTATATGAGAGTAACAGCTTTTTATATTTCACATTGGATACAAAATACAATAAAAAATATACTTGATTAATATTTCTTTAGTTTAGACTGCATTCATATGGAATATAATACATTATTACTCTCTTAAAATAGGCGCTCAAAATTTGGAATATCTTGTATATTTAAGAGTATGATGTTCATAGTATTGGAGAGTTCTAATCCAAAAATTAATGTATGTTTTATTATAAAATGCAGCAATAGTTTCAATATTCACATATATAATATAAAATGAATATATTTATTAAACAATATATTTTCAAAAGTTTGGCCAAACTTGCCTAATAAGGGCTAAATAAGCCCAAATTTGTATTAAAAGATTCAATAATGTATTATGTTGGCACTTCCTGACTATAATTTATCAGATAAGAATAGTCCTCAGTAAAAGTTTAATGCAATGTTGTAATTTCAAAATCAATTTAACGAAAAAGTGTCCAGAATTAATGCCGTTACTGTATTATCAAGGTGGTCTCCTTAGCGCGATGGTAGCATTCCTACTTACCAAGCGGGAGACCTGGGTTTGATTCCCAATACCGGCGTGGAAATTTTTTCTCTCACTGTTAAATCTGGATCGGGGTGCACTCAGCCTCGTGAGGTCGCTGGAGGGAGGGCCGATTGAGGAGCTACTTGATGGCAAAGAGTGGCTCCAGATCATGAGGATCGCATTAACCGGCCGGGGGATTCGAGGCGCTGACCACGTCTCACCCTCCTATATTGCACCCTATCCATGACGTCTGTCATGGACCGAGATGGGGGACGCAGCGGCCGTGCCATGGAGTTACGATACTATCAACAGTTAGCACAACACTGCCAACTGACATCTTCTTAACGAAGTCCCTCTCATGAAGTGTTTTCTTTCTTTGGGGGAGGGTGTAGAGTGCTGCGGTTTAAAGTAGGTACCTTTAATATGGGGCGGAATTAGATAAAGGCGTGTACTGTGATGGCGTGATGTGGTGTTTATAACTTCTGGTATCGAAGTGGTGGCCTTTAGTTTCGTTCCTTTGGTTCCTCTGTGGAAACTATTTGTTAGCGGATTTATTTTTGTTACGAAAACAAATTTTTAGCGGGATCGCTGAATTAGTCAAACTGCTCTGATTGGTGAGTCAACTAACAGAAGTTGAGTTTGATTTTACCGTATTTCTCTATATTTCGAAGAAACTTTCCAGCATCGGTTGGTGTTTTTAAAAGTACTTCTCTAGTTCTTTTATTTTGCTTTGTTCGTTTTTAAAGTTCTGGAGTCTTGTCGGGACTCCTGCGCTGTATTTTGTTTGTTTTTCCTCTTTTTTCCTTTTTTCCCTACATGTCCTTTGTTTCCATACTTGTTTGCCGTTTACACACACATTTACAAATACACAAATACCCATAAACAAAGCAGCACACGAATCCACGATCCCCTGCGCCGCGAAGCACCAAAGTTAGGCACTTAAGCGAGCGCGACCATGGGAATTGGTGGTTTTAACATAGGTGTGTGGAGGAATATTTGTTAATAATTACAATATTATTTCCAACGAAGTAATTACCATTATTCTAAGGAAAATTTGTGAGTATGTCATTCACCTTTGCAGACGCATGAATTTTAGTGTCTGAATTCTAATTTCTCACCTTTAAATAGCATATTTATGCTTACAGTTAGTAATTTACAATATACAATCATTTAAACAATATGACGCCTATATTATCCTCTTCTTTATGTAATTATAAATGTGCCCTTGTCACGTAAATTTTAGATCTAACTGACGCTATACATCATATATACAAAGCTGAAGAAATGTTTGTTCCTATTGTATTCTCATACGTTGCTATGGCAGTGATAGAGCACATACCATATGCTCACAAAATATATAAAAAGAGAAAGTGTATATAATATTATAAGCTTATAGAAAGCAATGTAAAATAGCTGTGAATATGCATAAATGCAAGTTGTCGTAACTATGGTAATTAAGGCAAGCCGAGCCCCCACCTGCTAATAAACATAGGGTTTCGGCTAAAGAATGTAAGATAGAAAAGAACAGTAATAGAAAGAAGTGAGACAGGAATAGTGACTTGTCTTCCAAGTAGCACAGGGAATTGGAGAATCAGACAAATAAGCTTAAAGTTAAAGTGAGAAGGAACCGCTGGGTTTTTCCAAACGCGTCATGTGCACGCGATGACTTCAAAACTTGACACAATTTATTCTCATAGCTTGTAAGGTGATGCTAAATAAGAACTAATAAAAGATACTGTTACATTTTTATTAGAAGATTAGAAGTGGAATCTTCATCAACTAAGAATCTAAGGACACTGCTGAAGCGAGACACCGACTTTCCCATAATTATCTTTACAAATACAAATTGATTAAAATAGCAATATTAATTACAATTACTTTACAATTCTGGTATGAGTAATGTTTTGTGAGATATTATCTAATGGTGTTTTAGTTTTTTTATTTCTTAATTTTCGATATTTGAATTTTACTTTCGTAAATATCCTGTGTTAAAACATGATTCTTCAAGGATTATTCCTCATCGTAATCCTGTTATTACTTTTCTGGTATATCAACCTTGATATGTTCTTTCTCGAACTACATCTCGTCATCATTTAATAATAGTTAATGTTAATATTATTATAGCTGTAAATATAAGTTTTTCATTAAATTCATAAGAAAATTTAATAGTTTTCTGTTGCATGATGATCAGTACATGCTTAATATTTATAATAACAAAATATACTTTAAATTTATACGTGAGGAAATTGAAGTATGTTCATGGCGTGGCATTTTATGAAGTCACAATATATCGATATCTTACTATTTAAACAATTTTATTTTATACATATATGAATATATAATCCTTTTCGTAACTTTCTTCGTATATTCTGGGAAACGAGTCTATTTATAATTAATTTACTACACTTGTTTCCAATTAAACGCCTTGGTTTAAATACAGCTTCAAATACATGACATATACAGAGACTATAAATAAAGTAGTGATTAAAAATGAACCCTAGATAATTAAGAGTTGCCCAATTTGACCTAATAAATTTAAATAGAAAGGTTACGCCAGCTGAGATTCAAAAGTTGACCTTCCCGTTGCAAGAGGCAAATAAGTTATGTTTACAAAAGATTTTTTTAAACACTGAAATATTTATTTTCTACTGGTTGTAGATTAGAAACGAGAAGAAACAAGAACGGATTTGAAAAATGAATTTTACAAATGGTATTCCAAAATCGTTTTTGCGCCTATTCTTCGACGCTGATATTCCTCTCCAAAGCTACCCAGGAATCAATCAATGTCATATCCATTCCTTTCTCTCCCCATTTCCATTTGACAAATTGAGCAGATTTAGCGAAAGATGTGCGTGTACTAGCAATGTTCACTAACGTCATTCATTTAACAAGAAAACATATTGCGAACCAAAGCTCCTCTTATAGATCTGGGAAAGACACCAGCCGAATATATCTATCTCTATCTCTCTTTTTCTCTCTGTGGGGTTTACCATTAGGGCCAATAATTGGTTTCCTAAAGAGGCTCTTCCTTAGGCCACCCAAAGAGAAAACTACCAAAGAACTAGCTCGGTGTGTAGCAGCCATTAGGCTGATGTTGGAGGGCATTTATGCATCTACATGACCTCGCGCAGGCAACATCGCCTAGACATATGTGTTAGGACCAACTGCAGTCGAGACTAACCCAAACCGAGCAGTTCCACAGCGGGAGAGATCAAGTGATTCGGCCCAATGTATTTCTGATACCGTGCTAGAGTGCTACAATACACAGTGCCTGCAAAAAGATGTAAATGGTGTGTTATTTATGGACGCTCTTTAACTACTATGGTTCTCAGGGTCCCATTTTAAATTGGGCGTGAAAGACCACTTAATTTTGCTCAGAAGTCTCTCTGTGAGGCTTGAGGTTCTTTTACTTCCCTTCCGAAGGAAGCCATGCTAAGGATTTTTACACCCGAAAAAGTCCATCGTCCTCCGCCGGTATATGAACCCGCGACCTTAAGTATATGAAGTTAGCATACAGTGCCTGCACCATGCCAACTAAAAGAGTCGGCACATTTCACCTAAGGGAACAAATCCAGAAGCAATAATTATAGTAATAATAACAATAATAATAATCATTATTATTACATAATATTGCTATACCGACTTCCGATACTTGTGATAGATTGGGTTCATTTACTGAGTACTACCAATCAGTGTACTACAATCACCTCGGCCGCGCCGTAGCCGAGTGGCTAGATCACTCGCCTCTCACCTAGACGACCAAGGTTCGATCCTAAGCGACCCCATGTGAGATTTGTGGTGGACAAAGCGGCGTAGGGGCGGGTTTTCTCCGGGTCCTCCGGTTTCCCTCGCCATCGCATTCCACCGGTGCTCCATCTTCATTCCATGTATCGCCAGTGTCATCGCCTGCGGTGCCACAAGTAGGAAAAGCGGGCGTTAAACACTATAAAAAAATGCAATCGCCTTTCAAGACTGTATCATATAAAGTTACTGGCATTTTAATAACGGATTTTATGGATTTGCTGTTTGCTCAATTAATCCTTAAAAGAAAATATGGAAATGAGATAAAAAGAGATAAATATCTACTTGTTTTCCATATAATTCATCTTGAAAATCCATTGTTCGAATCGGCTGTGACCCAATTTCTCCCCGAATCTGAATTCAACATTTATGAGAAGATTTTGAATTAACACGTCGCCAGGAAAGCTTCAGTTCTTATTTTGAGATATATATTGTATTATGCAACAGCCAAGGATTTGTACTACATAGAGAATACCCCGCTGAAATGTCTCATATTAATCGATAAAATTCTCACTGTGACTGTAATTAACAGCTAAGCTTTGTTTATAATAACGATTTGTTTATTACAACCGTTTTCCTGTATAATTAAAATTCTTATTTTTTTTAAATTCCCTCAGATGAGAGAAGCTCTAACGTTTTGAAGGTTTAATTTTGAGTCCACCCGTTACGGAGACAGGGATTGGCATTTTGGATGCGATAAATGTATGAGGATAAAGCTGATGATAGAAATAATAGAAAAGAAAAGTAATTCCCACAGTCTATACCTCTATAACTTTCCTCATAGGTTACTTACAGTTTCCACATTGCTATGATTTCTTCATTGAACTAGCTATCTGTTACTTATCTTAACTACAGTTACCACACCGAAGAGGACTAGGAGATACAAGATTTCTAATTCACCCCTATCATTCCGTTATAGCCTATATAGGAAATATGGCAACATCCCATAGCCAGTGTTCGTGTTTCACCAGTAGAAAATAAATGAGAATAGGTCTTTGATGTCTCCTGACATAGCGGTGCAGTATATTCAAAAACGAAACTTGATAAGTGAAAGAGGCGTCTTTTGTACTACACAAGGAAAGTGTTAGGGATATTTTATACAAAACATTCATAATAAGTAGATTGGGAATTTTGGTCAAAATGCATTTTACTTTCTTTACACGTACTATATACATAGTGTATAGAGAAGGCATTGCATTTCACCGAGATTTCACCGGAAATAGACGTTTTAGCTTCCTTATATTCAAGAAAAAAGCATTTTTAATAATAGGTCAGCGTATGTGTGTGATGTCAGTGTGTATCAGTGGGTCCGTGTGTCTTTGAACACGGTGCCTCAAAAGCGAAAATTCGGTAAAATAACAAACTTAGTATATAAGTTTAGTATCTTCCAAAGATGCGACACGAAGATTTTGAGGAAAATCCTCCCACCGAAAACTACCCTTTAATTTTTCGAAAATTTTTACTTTCTCAGGAATTACTGTAACGATTTTGATTAAAATGTCGTATATTAAAGATATTTACACGGAAAATATAATGTATATCTTGAATTTTCTGGGAATAGCCTCTAAAGACTTCTCTATTCTGGATGAATTTTGCTGGATTTTGTATAACTAGTAAACCGTAAGAGATAGACAAAAACTTACTATACAAAATATGTATATATGTACAATTTATGTCATATACATTTCTTTCGTGGAGTTGACATTTTTGAGATATTCTTTGTTATTGGTTTTAACTTTAAAATACTTAAACTTTTCACATTCGGGAATTTGTCAACTCCTTGCTATGCAAGGAAACTGATTTCATCCACATGGCAACTAGCTTTTAAGAGTTTTGACCATTGCTTTAGCCTAGTGTCCTATTACTGCCCTTATTCTTAAAAGCAAGCATTTTTGCTAATGGTTATCTCGATTAGCATAAGCAGATGGAAGCATAAGCTTTATAACAATAATTTGTTTCAGAGATGTAGAGAAAGCCATGTGAATGTAACACATCAGATTTTTAGGATATAAAATATAACACAAAATGATGAAATTAGCACTGAAATAAGTAATGCTTTTTAACTGTACCTGGGAAGCATTATTACATTTTTGCTTAAATTGTATGCTTAGATATCGTATTATTAATTAGCAACAAAATTATAAAACTTTTTCTAACTTTCCTACATATAAGCTGACTTTTTTTTTGTACAATAATTTTAAACAGTGGAAATAATGCTAAGAAACTACATTCACAAATTTAAATTTTGCTGCTATTTTGGGTGCATTTCTTGTATAATTTCGTTATCCTCTTGCACACGAGCAAATAATAAATATAATTTAAATATACAGGGAAACCATTAGGACAGTAGTGAAAATGTGAAATTAATTTAGTGTCTCTATATTAAGCTATTTTGACACTCCTATATCCACTTCCAAATTTCAAAACATATAGTTACTCCAAATGCAAAGTACTGAATTACAATAAAGGATGTTATATTCGACATATTAGCCTTTAGCACAACAGAATTCTGATTTTTACTTTCTCCATACGCACTATGTACATAGTGTATAGAGAAAGTATTGCACTCCACCAAAAATTCGATACCGACATTTCACCGGAAATATATGTTTTAGGGTCCCCAGTATCCAAAAAAAGCATTTTCACAAAAAGGTCCGTGTGTGTGTGTGTGTGTCCGTGTGTCCGTGTGTCCCTGTGTCCATGTGTCTGTGAACACGATAACTCAAAAACGAAAAGTCGGTAAAATACCAAACTTGGTATTTAAGTTTAGTATCTACCAGTGATGCGACACGAAGATTTTGAGAAAAATCTCCCCACCCCCAACTACCCTTTACATGGAACTTTTTTCGAAAATTTTGATTTTCTCAAAAATGGCTATAACGATTTTGATTAAAATTTCGTATATTAAAGATATTTACCCGGCAAATAAAATGTATTTCTTGAATTTTCTGGGAATAGCCTCTGAAGAGTAGTTTATTCTGAATGAATTTTACTGAATTTTGAATAACTGCTAAACCGTAACAGTTGGACAAAAACTTACTACACAAAAAATGTAGAGCACATTAAAACACTCCATTTATGTTATATACATTTTTTTCGCGGAGTTCGTCGTTTTTGTGACATTCCTTATTTTTGGTTTCTGCTATGAAAAACGTATACTTTTCTCATACTGAAACTTGTCAACTCCTATCCATATAAACAAAGGAACTTCATTGACATAGCAACCAGCTTTTGACTATCACTTTAAGCTACGGTTGTCCCTTATTTCGCTTCTACTTACAAGGATGCGAGTAATAAGACTATTTCTGCTATTTTTTCTGATTAGCATAAAGTAAATAGAAGTATAAGCTTTTTAAGAATTATTTGTTGCAGGGATATGGAGAAAGTCATGTGAATGGTACACATCAGATTTTTAGTTTATGTGGTGCAATTTAAAAATATGATGTGTCCCATTCATGTGACCTACCGACTCTGTTCTGCAGAATAACTATTCTTACAAAACATTATTTTTATGTACATCAAGCTAATCAAAATACACTTTATAAGAAAGGTACCTTGTAGGTAGGGGTAAAAGGATAATCAACTTTTTTTAAAAGCTATCGCTGAGGCATAAAAATTCGGGTCTAGCCAGGAGAAAAAACAAAATAGATGTGAAACGGATGCGAAGTTTCCGTTTGATAATAGTTAAGTATTTTAACATGAAAAAATAACATGAAATATCTCTGAAATGGTTACTTATATAAAAAACAAAAAACACTGCATATAACATAAACTGTGTGTGTATGTGTGTGTGTCTGTGTGTGTGTCTGTGTGTGTGTGTCTGTGTGTGTGTCTGTGTGTGTGTCTGTGTGTGTGTCTGTGTTTGTGTGTCTGTTTGTTTGTGTGTATGTGTGCATGTGTGTATGTGTGTGTCTGTGTATGTGTGTGTCTGTGTGTGTGTCTGTGTGTGTCTGTGTGTGTGTCTCTATGTGTGTGTGTCTGTGTTTTTGTGTCTGTTTGTGTGTGTGTGTATGTGTGTATGTGTCTGTGTTTGTGTGTGGCTGTGTGTGTGTCTGTGTGTGTCTGTATGTGTGTGTGTCTGTGTGTGTCTGTGTTTGTGTGTCTGTTTGTGTGTGTATGTGTGTATGTGTGTGTCTGTGTGTGTCTGTGTGTGTCTGTATGTGTGTGTCTG
Source organism: Hymenopus coronatus (assembly GCA_030762935.1). Taxonomy (NCBI): domain Eukaryota; kingdom Metazoa; phylum Arthropoda; class Insecta; order Mantodea; family Hymenopodidae; genus Hymenopus; species Hymenopus coronatus. Next base: position 53,605,547 of record CM060886.1, read on the forward strand.
TGTTTGTGTGTCTGTGTTTGTGTGTCTGTTTGTGTGTGTATGTTTGTATGTGTCTGTGTGTGTCTGTGTGTATATGTGGGTATGTGTGTGTGGCTGTGTGTGTCTGTGTGTGTGTCTGTCTGTGTGTCTGTGTGTGTGTCTGTATGTGTGTGTCTGTGTGTGTCTGTGTGTGTGTCTGTGTGTGTATGTGTCTGTGTGTGTCTGTGTCTGTGTGTGTCTGTGTGTGTGTCTCTATGTGTGTGTGTCTGTGTTTTTGTGTCTGTTTGTGTGTGTGTATGTGTGTATGTGTCTGTGTTTGTGTGTGTATGTGTGTATGTGTCTGTGTGTGTGTCTGTGTGTATATGTGTGTGTGGCTGTGTGTGTGTCTGTGTGTGTCTGTGTTTGTGTGTCTGTTTGTGTGTATGTGTGTATGTGTGTGTCTGTGTGTGTGTCTGTGTGTGTCTGTATGTGTGTGTCTGTGTTTGTGTGTCTGTTTGTGTGTGTATGTTTGTATGTGTGTGTGTGTCTGTGTGTATATGTGGGTATGTGTGTGTGGCTGTGTGTGTCTGTGTGTGTGTCTGTCTGTGTGTCTGTGTGTGTGTCTGTATGTGTGTGTCTGTGTCTGTGTGTGTCTGTGTCTGTGTGTTTCTGTGTGTATGTGTGTGTCTGTGTGTGTCTGTGTGTATGTGTGTGTCTGTGTGTATGTGTGTGTCTGTGTGTATGTGTGTATGTGTGTGTCTGTGTCTGTGTGTATGTGTGTGTCTGTGTGTGTCTGTGTGTATGTGTGTGTATGTTTCTGTGTGTGTATGTGTGTATGTGTCTGTGAGCGTGTATGTCTGTGTGTGTATGTGTGTATGTGTATGTGTGTGAGTCTGTGTGTGTCTGTGTGTATGTGTGTCTGTGTGTGTGTCTGTGTGTGTATGTGTCTGTGTGTGGTTGTGTCTGTGTGTCTGTATGTGTGTGTCTGTGTGTATGTGTGTGTATCTGTGTGTATGTGTCTGAGTGTGTGTCTGTGTGTGTATGTGTGTATGTGTCGTATGTATGTGTGTGTCTGTGTGTATGTGTCTGTGTGTGTATGTGTCTGTGTGTGTATGTGTCTGTGTATGTGTCTGTGTATGTGTCTGTGTGTATGTGTGTGTCTGTGTGTGTATGTGTCTGTGTGTGCGTCTGTGTGTTTATGTGTCTGTGTCTGTGTGTGTATGTGTCTGTGTGTGTGTCTGTGAGTGTGTATGTGTCTGTGTGTGTATGTGTGTGTTTCACGAGATCTACATTTCTTGAAGTTTTTATCTATCTTTTACGGTATGCCAGTTATGCAAAGTCATTCATAATGATCGGAATTCAGGACATCCACTTTATTTGCCATGTAAAAATGTTGAATAAAAGCATTTAATTATAAATCATCAGAGCCATTGTTAGAAAATCAAAAATTCCGAAAAATGTTCCATATTAAAGTTGGTTTGGACTGGGAGGATTTTCCTGAAAAACTTTATGTCGCATTCTTGTAAGATCCGAACTTAAATACCAACTAAGATGTTTAACTTTCTTACCTTTGTGAAGTTATGCTGTCCACAAAAACACATACGGACGTTTTTCTAAAAATGTGGTTTTTTTTAATTCAGGGGTCCTCAAAATATGTACTTGCTATGAAATCTTGGCATAGATTTTTTGCTGGAATACAATACCTTCTCTGCATGCTATGTACATTTTACATATGTGCAAGAGAAAGTAAAACATCTGATGCGTTACACTCACAAGACTTTCTCTACCTGCTCTACAAACAATCTTCTTACAAAAGAATTCTTCTTTCAACACCATGCTAATCGAGATAAACATTAGCAGAATGTTATTACTTAGTTCCTTATAAGTAGAAGGGAACTAAGGGAATGCACTAGGCTAAAGTGATAGTCAAATATTTTAAAAGCCTTCGTTTTGCGATTGTAATTGCAAATCGCTTCTGTGCTTGGCCAGGAGTAGAACAAAAGAAAAACTTCCGTCTGAGAAAAGCAGTTGAAACCAATAACAGGGAATACCTGAAAACGGTAAGCTCCACGAAAGAAAATGTATATGACATAAATTGTGCATTTTAACAAGATCTACATGTTTTTAAAGTAAGTTTTTGTCTATCTCTTACGGTTTACTAGTTATGCCAATTTACACAAAATTCATCCAGAATAAACTGGTCTTTAGAAGCTATTCCCAGAAAACTCAAGATATGCATTTTATTTTTGATAGATATGGCTTTAATATGTGGTATTTTAATCTAAATCGTTAGAGACATTTTTAAGAAAAACAATATTTTCGAAAATATTTCCATGTAAAGGGTAGTTAGGGGTGGGGAGATTTTCTTGGAAATCTTCGTGTCCCATCCTTGATAGATACTAAACTTAAATACCAAGTTTGGTATTTAACCGTCTTTTTGTTTTTGAACTATGTTATTCACAGACAAACACACACATACACACACGGACCTGTTTCTGAAAATACTTTTTTTTTTATTCCGGGGGTAATAAAGCATGTATTTCCGGTGAAATCTCGGTATCGAATTTTTGGGTGGAATACAATACTTGTCTATCCTTATGTGCATTGTACATGCGGGGCTAGAGAAAGTAAAAATATATATCCTAGTGTAGGGGATATTGTTCAATAATACCCAATGTAGTATTTATTGGGGATTTGAACCCGGGACCTCCTAAATACCAAATATATCGCTACTGCATCCGTTTGAAAGGGACTCTGCAGAGGCAAACCGCGTTACACGATTTCTACATTGGGCTTTTGATTGAAATGTAAATTACGTTTGGATGAAACCTCTTTATGCAGTTAGCTCTAAAGTGTACTTGGCTTTGGTGTGTTATGGAGTCACCTTTCGCGAACAATGTTACCATTTTAATTGACTTAATAGTGCGGTGTTGTATGCCCTGGTATCACTCGCTAACTAATATTTAACAATGAATTGCGGTTAACCCTTAATAAAGTTCTGAATGGATTTTCAATAGTGTTACATCATTAAATAAAGCTTTGTGCGGCAATGTCAGTAATTAAATAATCAGGCAGCCTTTTGTGACAGCAAAGTTTAGTTAGCAAATGTTAATTTAATTAGCTATAGTTCCATTTTCCCCGATATAATTCAATATCTGTGCTACGGGGTGAGCGAAAAGTTAGGAGTATTACTTATAAGGTTAATGTTTCATGAAAGTGCAGTTTCCGGACCATAGCATTCGTTATTTTGCGTATAATGGACACATTTAACTTTTAACGAGTATTTTGAAAAATATGTTTTTACTTTCTCTATACGTTCTATGTACATGATGTATAACGAAGGTATTTCAGTGAACCTAAAAATACAATACCGAGAAGTCACGCGAAATACGTGTTTTGGAGCCCCAGAATAAAAAAAACATTTTTAGATAAAGGTCCGCGTGTGTCTGTGCACAGCATAGCTCAAATACGGAAATTCCGTTAAATACCTACTTAAGTTCAGTACGCTAAGATTTTCAAGAAAATCCTCCCACTCCCAACTAACTTTTACATGGAAAAAATTTCGAAAAGTTTTATTTTCTCAAGAATGCCTCTAACGGTTTTGATTGAAATGTCGTATATTAAAGATATTTACATGACAAATAAAATGTATTTGGGAATAGCCTCTGAAGACATGTTTTTGCTGGATCAATTTTGCGGAATTTTGCATAAGCGATAAACCGTAAGAAATAGACAAAAACTTATTTAATAGAAAATGTAGAGCTCGTTAAAACACACAATTTCGTGGAGTTGATCGTTGTTTAGATATTCCTTGTTATTGGTTTCAGCTATAAAATACTTATTCTTTTCTCATACGGAAATTTGTCAACTCCTGTCCATACAAAGGAACTTCAGTCACATAGCAATCAGCGTTTGACTATCACTTTAACCTGTGGTACTTCCTTTTTTCCCTTCTACTTACAGGGAAGCAAGTAATAAGACAATTAGCATAAATTAAATAGAAGAATAAGCTTTTTAACAATAATTTGTTCTAGAGATGTAGAGTAAGTCATTTGAATGGAACACATCAGATTTTTCATAAATGATTGAATTTTACTTTCTCCAGTACACTTAGCAATTATGTATTTATTTCTACTAAGAATAATATCTTGATTGAGACCCAATTACAGCCCAATTGAGCCCCAATTATAATTTATCAAGCCTTAGCTACACAGAATTATAACAAAACAAGTTCATTTTATACTTAAGTACATATCTAATTTTACTACCCAGCTAAATGTGCATATCGTCATTCTAATTTGATATACTATTTGTACTCCCAAAATAATGTTGCTAACCTTTTTATATAACTCCCAGATCTCCTTTCCTTGCTAACCATAACCACTATTCTGGTCTTAACCTTATAAAAAAACTCCCCAAGCTTCCTGGTTTGCCATTTGTCACAAGTAATATCATAAGATGTTTGAGTGGAATGGGAGAATTTATTTGGGAATGCCAGCCAGACCCGAGCGATAAATTATCTGAATTATTTCATAAATAAAATATGAATTTAAATACCTCATATATCGCAAAGAAAATGTTAAGTTATGTAAAAAAAAAATAACCTGGCGGCACTGATTAAACAAAATAATGGCCTAGTGATAAATGATACAAAACAAAAGAATAGCCAAGTGTATGATATCGTATATGATATGTTTGAAATATCACCTCGCAGTCATTCACATTTGCGGCATATTGCTTGTTGACGATATTCACCTTTTCCTGAAAATTTGAATTTATGCCTTACGTTTTCTGCTTTTGTATAACTGGGGCAAATTTAATCTTCCCAGTGTACCCTAATACCCCTTTAATTCCACATTTCTAATCTGAACCATGCTAACTCCCCCTCTCTCTCTCACTCCTGCTCTCTCTTTCTTTCAGGTTTATTACACATACTAATACGCATTTTTTCTTCAAGCATCCTCGTTTATATACTGACAAAACTTAAGTGACTTCATTTCCCCCACTGTAGAATACAACTGTCTGTCTATATCCTCAAACCTAATTCTGACCGATTTCTAGAAACCTCTCCCCTTTTCTCAGTCACATATCACCCATTCTTAGTTAAGCCAAACGCTAAACAACGCTAAACAACGCTAAACAACGACAAAGCGCGACCTATACAGGCATATTGCGCGTTAGTACCCCCAAAGAACAACAGATGAAGCGAACGAAACAGACGTGTGCAGACATACCAGGGAAGTCCCTAACTGTTTGGCTAATAGTTCTGCATCTGGCGCTAGGATGGCAGGGCGGTCAATCCCTAGTTAGCTCTTTCCCAACTTTGTGAACCAATTAGATCCCAGCTCTCGTAATTTTATAAATATTTTAACAAGGAACCAATATGAACCAGGAATTGTCAACCACTATTTAAGAACTCTCTCCATTAGCCACTCCCTTACACGTACCCTCTCCATTTCCTACAATGTCCCTGTATTCACTGCAGCTTTTGGAATTCCCAGCATACTCTTACGCAATCTGCTAAGTAATCCATGTATCCTTTTCCAGGTATAGCAAGTAGAAGAATTGTATACCCTCCAAAAAAATATGATTTCCAAATTTCACTAGTAACATAATTTCGAGATCCCTTAACCTCTATTTTTTTTTAGAAAAACGTCCGCGGTCTGTGTGTATGAGAGGGAGAGAGAGAGAAAGAGAGAAATACAAAATACAAAATACAAAAGCCGGTTATAAACCAAACTTCAATAGTTTCAAAGATGCAGCACCAAAATTTTTAAGAAAGTCTCTCTAACTCAAAATATTCATTACATGGAAAAATATTCGTTATTTTTTATTTTCTAAATTATGTCTGTAAGGGTCTATTAAACTTTAAGATAGCTCAGTGAAAATGAAAATATATAATGAAGTTTGTGGACATAACCTCTGAAGTCCTCTTTATTCTGAAATACTGTGATAAACTGTGAGTTAGATAAAAGCTTACTACCGAAGTACATAATTTATGCCAAATACATATTTTTGTAGAATGTATCATTTCAATGTTATTGGTTTCAGCCTCCAAATACTTATACTTGTCAAAAATATAGTCATTATTCGTTCTCTTTCTCTCTGTTTTGCAAAGAGAAAAGAATTTCAAAGCAATCACTTAGCGACGCGCTCTTTAAAGGTTTGGGTATTGCTAACCCTACAGCGTTCCCTATTTGAATTGCATCTGCAAGGATATATTACTTTTACAAACTTTCATATTTACAGCGTTAACATGAAATGGAAAAACTAGTACGTATGATTGCACCGCTTCCAGTTTTTCTTTTTTAATGAAGGTCTAGTTTTGCAAAAAGCAAGTAATCCTATTGAATAGCTAGTGAATATGTTTTCGGCAATTGTTTTTAAGCTGCGCTGTTTAAAATCATAAGGGTGCGCACACAAACATGAACACATACACACACGCCCAGCCACTTGGAACTATTTCCTAAATATTATTTTGTTTGGACTAAGTTACATATTTCCTCTGCTCATTACTGGTAAGTAGTAGAGAAAATAAAATGGAATACGCGGGTACGAATGTCATAGTTCAAAAGTGTTTAGCCTTTTTTATGTTATTCACTTGGCGTATTTTATATTATATCTGTACTAATTAGGTTACCTAGCGCTGCACAGATGGCTCTTTAAACTGGAATGACGAACTAATTAATTTCATTTTGCTCCTCTGTGATTCTTTGTGAAAATATTTTACAATGATCTAAATGGTTTTTAAGGAGATTCCCCTTGTGTTCCTTTAATCATAATTCCATACAGCCTCGGCTATTCTACGTGGATACCTATAAATCATCGTTGGACTGTTGGACAATTTAGATAATTATAATAAACAAAACCTTAAATCTTTGTACCATAGTGGCATAACATAGAACTCCTTAACATATACTACGAAATAAAAGTGACGTTTATGAATATGAGAATTCCTCACTCCCAGACCTCCAAGGTAGCCTCTGTGGAAAAACACATGAACCATGACATCGAGAAAAATAATTTTCTTAGTTGTTCACAAATGTGAATTGTGAGCAAGTTTTTATACAGTCATTTAGCATGGCCTAATAACGAACTGTAATACAGCATATATATGTAAAGTAAACAAACCACAATTTTTTTACAGGAGAGGGTTATTAGAAGGTTTTAGCATCCAGACAATTCAGGAAATATATCTATAAAATTATAACAAACTTTAACCTTTTGTTATTTACAAGTTCATTACACACTTATTTGCAATATTTTACAAAATAAAATTGATAAAATAAATATAATATAGAATTCTTATGGTTATAAGCTTGATTAGCTGTAGCCATTATCTCTTCCTGTTTGCTTAAGTATTACAGTATTGCTTGTAATGAGCCACCTTTGGCTTTTACTTTCTCTACATGTACTATGTACATAGTGTATAGAGAAGGTATTGCATTTCACCCAAAAATTCGAAATATAAAACCAATTTATATAAATCAAGCCCAAATACCATTATTCGTTTGATCAGTTGGTACCGAAACCACCGGAAATACGCGTTTTAGGGTCACCTGTATCCAAAAAAAGGAATTTTTGGAAAAAGGTCCGTGTGTCTGTGAACTTGATAACTCCAAAACGAAAAGTGGGTAAAATACCAAACTTAGTATTTAGGTCTAGTATCTTTCAGGGATACCACGCTAAGATTTTGAGAAAAATCCCCCACCCCAAACTACCCTTTAATTGGCATTTTTTTTCGAAAATTCTAACGATTTTGATTAAAAACTTTAAGAGATACAGAGAAACTTACCATACAAAAATGTATATCCCATTAAAACACACAATTTATGTCATATACGTTTTTTTTTTCGTGGAACTGACCTTTCTGAGATATTCCTTGTTATGTGTTTCAGATTTAAAATACTTAAAAATTTTCTCACGCGTAAAGTTGTAAACTCCTGTTCCTGCACAGAAAGGGATTTTAACCATGTGGCAACCAGCTTTTAAAAGATTTGACTATCAAGTGTATTCCCTTATTTTCCTTCTGCTTACAAGGAACAAATAATTAAGACAATTTCTGCTAATGTTTACCTCGATTATCATAAAATAAAAGAATATGCTATTTAACAATAATTTGTTACAGCAATGTAGAAAAAGTCATATGAATCCAACGCATAAGATTTTTACACCTACCTACCCAGAATTATTTTCTACCCAATAGCATTATAAGTGAAGTCGTCCTGTAATTTATTAATTTAAATTAGAATGTCTTTAACAAATATCCGTTTTGAATCAATTGTTCCAATGTCTACCTCCTCCTTTCTTCTTATATTTATTAAACATGAGTTGCGTGGTATGTTTGATTCCTGGTCCATGTCTTGTATTGCTTTAACCAAATGCTCCCGAGCCATTCATCCGGACCAAAGCTCGCGCAAGAAAAATGCTGTATAATAACTCAACAGTGAAGTATTGCCCAGATACAAACTCCTATTTTCTGCCATGCATTATCGAGTAGTTTTATGGTTTCTGCTGTGCCTTGCCGTGGTCTGCTCTGAGGTTACTGTACCTAATACCCGAATTCACTTGCACTCCAGTAAAGTCCTAAAAGCACGAATTTAACTTATGAAATACTTGCTATACTTAAGGTAAATGTACAGAGTCTGTCAAAAGTTTAAGGACACCCCTAAATATCAGACATTTCATTCATGTCCTTCGATTTTTCTGAAATCTCAAGATGTTTATACATAGATCAAAAGCATATCAAAAGTGAAGTTTTCTGTTGCAAACCATAACTCACCATCTTGAAAACTTTAGATAATATAATGAGTTCTCAATCAGGAAAACTGGTTAAAAATAATGCAGTTTTTTATGGAAAAAAATAATTTGCTCTTTAATGGTTGCACTTGGAGGGTGATTTACTTAAAGTGGTTATTGGGTTGCTATCACTTTTTAATTTAAAAATTTATGAAGCCTTTTTATTCACATTTATTGTCAGATTCCCCCCTCCCCCAATGTTCTAAGGTTGAGATAGTCTTTTTTTTTTTTTTTGCATTTAAAGTTTACGGCAAATAGATGCTTTGCTGTTACGGCCACATAGATTATGATTCCGCAGGTTGGTAGCACTGATAAAACAACAGATTCTCTCTGTTTTTAGTGTCAGTTGTGGATTTTACCATAACCTTAGAAAATTGGGGGGGGGGGGGGGAAATTGGCATTAAATTTTAATAAATAGGCTTCAAAAATGATATCAACGCAAGAACACTTTAAGTAAATCTCCCTTCATGACAAAATTCATTTTGCCAAGCGCAACCATTCAAGGGCAAATTAATTTTTTCTATAAAAAACTGCATCATTTTAACCAGTTTTCTTAATTGAGAAATTATCATACTATCCACAGTTTTAAAGATAGCGATTTCTGATTTGCAGCAGAAAACTTCATTTTTGAAATGCGCTTGAGATTTCACAAAAGTCTAAGGACAGGAATGAAAATTCTGATATTTATGTGTGTCCTTAAACTTTTGATAGACACTGTAAATGTAATGTAAGGTTAATGACTGAATAGATGTAAATATAAATACAGAACATGTATAGCTTATATCTGTGAAATTTTGCAAAAAATGGGATCAATTTTTTTTGTGTGTTTTGTGTTTTGAATTGTTATTATACCTACCTATTTATAACTTGTACTTTCATTCTACACAATTATTTTTATCTATATAAATTTTTTGAGCTTGAAATTTTTACCAGAGTTTCAGAAGTTAAAAACTATTACGCAATAATTCCATACTGAAAAATTTTAAAAAAATCAATAACATGAAGACAAACAATGATTCTTATTACTTTCTCTACACGTACTGTACATAGTATATAGAGAAGGTATTCTAATGCACCCAAAAAGTTCGTTCCGAGATTTCACCGGAAATATATGCTTTCATACTCCCTGAATCCAAAAAAAAAACATTTTTAGAAAAATGTCCTTGTGCGTACGTGTCTATTAGTCAGTCTGTCATTCAGTGTGTGTGTGTGTGTGTGTGTGTGTGTGGTGACTGTGGGCAGCATAGCTCAAAAATGAAAAGTCAGTTAAATACCAAATTTGGTATTTAAGTTTAGGATCTTCCAAGGATGAGACACGAAGATTTTTAAGATAATCCCACCTACTCCCGACTACCCTTTACATGGAACAATTTTCGAAAATTTTTATTTTCTCAAAAATGGTTATAACGATTTTGATTAAAATATTGTATATTAAAGATATTTACCTAAAAATAAAATGTATGTCTTGAATCTTTTGGGAATGGCCTCTGAAGGCACCTTTATTCTGGGCGAATTTTACGGAATTTTGCATAACTGGTAAACCGTAAGAGATAGACAAAAACTTACATAGTTGAAAATGTAGTGCTCATCAAAACACGCAATTTATATTATATACTTTTTTGTGGAGTTGTTTTGAGATGTTCCTTGTTATTGGTTTCAGCTTTAAAATACTTATATTTTTCTCGTGTGAGAATTTGTCAACTCCTGTCCCTACAAACAAAAGAATTCAATCATATAACACCCAGATTTTGATTAACACTTTAGCCTATGGTACTCCCCAATATCCCTTCTACTTACAAATAATAAGATTATTTCTGATCATTTTTCTCGATTAGCATGAAGCAAATAGAAGCATAAGATTTTTAACAATAATTTGTTGCAGAGATTTAGAGCAAGTTATGTGAATGGAACACAACAATTTTCGTAAATTAACTAACGTTAATAAATTTCTGCAGAACAATTTCTTTATATTTGTTTATTAAGCTCAAAGTTGGAGTTAAAGTATTGTTTCATATTATCATTATCAAGAAGTATTTAATTATAAATAAACATTTATATCTTAACGGTTTTACATAGCTCGTTAAATTTTGTTTGCATATATGTTCAGAATATAGCGGAAAAAGTAAAAAAATCAGAAGAAAGTTTGATTTTTGGATTTTCTTGGATGTATTGACCTAAGGCAAGCTTTGTGTGCTATTTAATTGTTAGTTTTAAAATTAAGTCTCACATATCCATCGTCATTTTTATCATCAAATACTGCACAGTTGGGCCTTTTGGTCCGTTCCGACTTCACAAAGTTAAAATTAATATTTCCAACATGTTCTCGGTACTCCGACCCCTCTTCTTCCTCTGGGTGTAAATTTGTATAACTGGCATATGGGTAAAATCCATGCCATTGTTTCTTGTGCTGCTCTATTATAGTTTGTGATATTTAGTTCTCTCCTTATGCCGTCGTTTTCTTATGGCCCATAATGAGTATCGAGTAGAGGTATTAATAATTTCATATCTGATATTTTAATATCCCTTATTTTTCTTTTTTTTTTTTTTGTGTTTTGTTTTCAATTCAGCATCATATAGTGTTTTTGTGGGACCATCGTCTTATAAAACTTTAAAATAGTCTCTTTGCGGACTTATTTAATAAACTTCATTTTAATAGTCCCGTTTAGCTTTATTAGTTTATTTAGTTTATTTAATAAATAATTATTTTTTAAATTTAAAGTTTAAAATATTAAGTATCTGAAACTGGATACCTGCTCAATTTTTTTATTTTCTACTACTAGTACCTTAAATCTGGCAATATATTTTAATTTTGATTTCTCAGAATTGCTTTGCTATGTTGTGTAATTAAAATAATGTACCTGCACAAAATGTGGAAAGTGGGATTTTATTGTTCTCTTTTTTATATTTATAACTGGCTATGCTCCCTTTGAAATTTGTTTTCACTCGTAAAAATCCCATTTCATTCATGCGTTACTAAATAAATATTTTATTTTACTATTATTCCTGTTTTGCGTATTTGTAAATGTCTCACAAGCTTGCATTTATCTTTCCAGGTAAGTTCCTGAATCCAGAAGCTGATATAGACCAATGCACGCTTTTTACTTAAGGTAAGATTTATACCAACTATGTATTTCTGAACTTTGAACTTATGATATGTGGAAATACTCAATTATTCCAGTTAGTTAGGTCCTTTAGCCTATATTTGTGAATTTAATTTTACAGGAAATATGCTTATAAGTAATATACCGAATGCCGAAACGATTGTTCCAATTTACTGTGAAATATTTCCACACACCTCATTCATGTATTCTCTAGAGTGGAGTGGAACCTTATTATAGCACTTCACTTCAATTTCAAAATTGGTTACACGAATGGTCATTAAATAATTTTCTTTGATCCTTAATACTCTTCTATCAAGGTACGATTACAAACTATTAAGAAAATAGATCTTAGTTTTCAAAATCATTCACTGCTTTATGCAATGAATACCGAAAACAATGTTAAAATAATCGAAGCCCAAGGACTTGAAACATCATGACTGTGCACTGCATCGATAAAAGTAATCACAAATACTCAAATTTGAATTTTGTCCACCCAAAGTAAGATGAACTGCCTCAGACTGTGTAGATATATGTGTTGGATAAGTGCAAGTTTAATTCTTTTCTTTATGAACAGAAATAGCCTATACGTTAACATTAAATCTCTTTTGTTTATTGGTACTCAATTTGCAAGGAATAAGAGAAAATACCATATCTTTCACATCAAGCAGTGTTAAGAATACTATACGTTTTATTTCCTCTGCACATACTCTGTATATAGTAGGCAGAGTAGGTGTTATATTCCACCCAAAAATTTGATGTCGAGATTTCTCGTGAAATATGTTTTGAAGTCTCCTGAATCGAAAGAAAAAGTTCCGAGCGTGTGCGTGTGCGTCTGTGTGTGGACAACATGATAAAAAACGAAACGGTATTTAAGTTAAGTATATTCCAAAGATACAGCATGAAGATTTTCAAGAACATCCCTCACCCCATGCTATCCTTTATATGGAATATTTTTTTAAATATTCTATTTTCCAACAATGACTCTAACGATTTTGATTAAATTATTGTATATTAAATATATTTACATGACAAATAAAATGTAATCTAGAATTTTCTGGGAATAGCCTCTGAAGACTCCTTCTTCTGAATGAAATATACATAAGTGGTAAACCGTAAGAGATAGACAGAATCTTATACACAAAAAATGTAGATCTCGTTAAAATACTCAGCTTATGTGGTATACATTTTTGTAGGATTATCCGCTTGAATGTTAAGGTAATTAAAGTTTTCTTAAAGTGAGGTCATCTTTAATTTCACCTCTCTTTTGTTTTACTCCTACCGTGTAAAGCTAACCGAATTTCAATTGTTTCACATAGCGGCCGCCGTTTTAAAAATTTTGACCATTGCTTTAGCTTAGTGTATTACCTGAATTCCTTTCTGAATAGAAGGAAATAATACAACAATTTCTGCTAATGTTTATCTCTATTACTGTGATGCAGATAAAGGAATAATCTTTTGTAGCAATAGTTTGTAGAGAAAGTCATTTGAATGACGTTTAATTTCGTTTACCTGATAGCTCATATCGGACAACTTAAAGTCACCCAAACACCTATCTTCTCAGAATAACTAAAACCCCCCAAAAAATACTCTGGGCAATCCACCTGAGCAAGGGACCTCTGGAATATGGCAGACACGCTGTCCTCACACTATAAAGTCGGACTCTAGAGTGTTATTCTGTTTGCGCTGCCAACATAATGAACATCTCGTTTCCATGGTAACCAAGGGAAACGTTATATCCATTCTGCCTGACAAAGAACATAATTTGCTCCCCTCCAGATTCCCCCTTCTTATGCATGAAATAGGACAGGCAGTTGTAACTCTCCGTAAAGAATTATGAATATTTTCGCTTCAAACATACTACAGCTACTACAACTGATGAATGGTTTCCTTAATTAATAATATGATTCCATTCACATGACTTTCTCTACACCTCTGTGACAAATTATTGTTAAAAAGTTTATTTTTCCATCTACTTCATGATAATCAAAATAAACTTTAGCAGAAATTCCCCTTATTACTTGGTTCCTTCAAAGTAAAAGGGAAAAAATCTTATGCGTTCTATTCTCATGATGTCCTCTAGCTTTTCGATAAACAATCCTTCAATTCAAAACATTAATCTGTTATCTATATCATGCTAATGAAGATAAACATAAGCAGAATTAGTCTTATTGCTAGCTTCCTTGTAAGTAGAAGGAAAATAAGAAAATGCACAGGCTAAAGCGATAATCTCGTCGTTTAAAAACGGTCGCTATGTCAAACAATTGAAATTCCAATGGCTTTCCTTACCAGGAATAAACAAACGAAAAACGAGAAGAAAGATGTCTACCCGTTTGAGAAAAAATTAAGTGGCTAAAATTGAAATCAATAATCCGAAATGTCTGGAAAACGGTTAACTATACAAAAAATGTATATGTCATAAATTGTGTGATTTAATGAGATCAACATTTTTTGTGTTGTAAGTTTTTGTATATCTCTTACGGTTTGCCAGTTGTACAAAAGTCTACCAGAATGAAGAGGTCTTCCGAGACTCTTCCCAGAAAATTCAAGATATACATTTCGTTTGTCATAAGGCATTTTCATAAAAACCTTTATAGCTATTTTTGAATAAATCAAAATTTTAGAAAAATATTCCATGTAAAGAATAGTTTGGAGTGGGGAATTTTCTTGAAAATCTTCGTGTTGCATCCCTGGAAGATACCAACTTAAATACCAAGTTTGGTTACTTAACGACTTTTTTTGTATTTGAGTTATGCTGTCCACAGACACGCACACGCGGACCTTTTTCTAAAAATCCTTTTATTCGGGAGACCCAAAATATGTATTTCCAGTGAAATCTCTGTATCGAATTTTTGGGTGCATTACAATGCCTTCTCTATACACTATGTATATTCTACGTGTGCAGAAAGTAAAAATAATAAACCGTTTTGCATTCATATTACTTTTCTATCCTCTCATTAATGTATTTGAAGCTTTTGTTACGCAAGCTTATTTATATTTTCAACTTAATATGAACACAATGGTGGTCAATATGATGTGCTGTAGATTTAAAATTCGAAATTAGTGCAAAATTTCGCGCGGCGATATTAAAGTGCTACAGACTGGCCTAAAATGGCCAGTATGATTTAAAAGATAGGTTGATCATTTGTTAACGTTAAAAAAAAAAAATGAATTTTGGTTCAAAAACCGCGCACTTACGAAATGTGTAATGTCCTTTTAACAACGTGCATTAGTGGCTAAACATTAATATGGTAATTTATTTCGAAAACTTAGCAAACAGGACTCGCACCGAATTCCTCTGCATGATCCGCCATTATCCATGTATGCCGTGCCACCGATTAGTTAACCTTATCCAAATCCAAAGACGGGAAAGAACACCCATTAGTCATTCTTTTGAGGTCATTTTTACTTTCTCTATATGTACTATGTACAAAGTGTATTGAGAAGGTATTGCACTCCACCCAAAAATTTGATACCGAGATTTCACCGGAAATATATTTTTAGGGTAACCTGTATCCAAAAAAAAAGCATTTTCAGAAAAAGGTCCGTGTGTGTGTGTGTTCGTGTGTCTGTGAACACGATATCTCAAAAACGAAAAATTGGTAAAATACCAAAGTTGGTATTTAAGTTTAGTATCTTCCAGGGATGCGACACGAAGATTTTGAGAAAAATCCCCTCATCCCAAACTACCCTTTACATGGAACTTTTTTCGAAACATTTGATTTTCTCAAAAATGGCTCTAACGATTTTGATTAAAATTTCGTATATTAAATATATTTAGCTGACAAATAAAATTATATCCTTAATTTTCTGAGAATGGCCTCTGAAGACTATTTTATTCTGGAGAAATTTTAAGGAACTTCACATAACTGCTAAACCGTAAGAGGTGGACAAAAACTTACAACACAAAAAATGTAGAGCACTTTAAAACACACAATTTATCTTATATACATTTTTTTCGTGGAGTGGATCGATTTTAGATACTCGTTATTTTTGTTTTGAGCTTTAAAAAACATACGTTTCTCATACAGGAGTTCGTCAACTCCTGTCCATACAAACAAAGGAACTTCAGTCACATAGCAACCTACTTTTGACTATCACTTTAACCAGTAGTACTCCCTTATTTCGTTTCAACTTACAAGGAGGCAAGCAATAAGACTATTTCTGCTACCTTTTTTTCGATTAGCAGGAAGTCAATAGAAGCACAAGCTTTTTAACAATTTGTTGTAGAGATATAGAGAAAGTCATGTAAATGTAACACATCAGATTTTTATGTTACATTGTAGTAGAATCTATATAAAAGCTTATGTATTCCATTCACATGTTTTTTCACTACCTGTTCTGCAAACTAACTTCATACTAATTGAGATAAACATTAGTAGAAATTGTCTTATTACTTAGTTCCTTGTAAGTAGCAGGGATATATGGCGATACACTAGGCAAGAGTGGTGGTGCAATTGAAATTCGATTATCTTTGCATGCTAGTAGAAAAACAAAAGCAATCTGAAACGAATGCTATTTCCCGTTTAACATTAGCACTTTAAGCTTAAAATCCATAACAAGAAATATCTTGTAAATATCTATACAAAAATGTAAAATGTAATAAACACAAATCATATATTTTAACGAGATGTACAACTTTTGAGTAGTAAATTTTGTCCATGTCTTACAGGTAACTAGCTGTGCAAAAGTTATTCATATAGAATAACAGAGGCTATTCCCAGAAAATTCAAGATATATGCTTCTTTGGCAAATGAAATATGTTAAACTTGTAGTATTTTACACAAAATCGTTAGAGCCATTTCTAGAAAATCAAATTTTTGGATAATATTTTAATTTAAAGGATAGTTTGCGGCGAATTTTATTTAAACGTTCCGTGATGCATCCCTGGAAGAAGCTGATTTTAAATATTAAGTTTGGTAAAGACTTCGTTTTTGAGTTATCCTGTTCAACACACAGGGGGACATATTCACGTACAGCATTCGCTGCGGTGGCGTATCAGAGTGAACGGTCGGCGGTAATCGAATCCGACACGGAGTCACCTCATCAGTAGGTTCAAAACGTTTCTCCAGCAGACAAAACACTGTCTCTTATTTCCCTGTGGTTTATGAATCACGGATTAAAATACAGAGAGTAATATACTAGCACAATAGCTATGTGTCATTTACACGCAGTTTTATGATAATGTATGTGAATCTTGTGCATGTTTCTGTGATAAACGAAAAACGTGATTCTTAGCAAACGCACCTGTAGCAAGATGTAATCTGTCAAGTTTCTCACTCCGATAAGATGGTGACAGAAGCTGAAGAACAAGGCAGAAATCCAGACAGCTTGACACCTGCATATATATGCGATGCGCTCGCTATGCAAACGATGTTAATCGGCTTAAACCAAGTGCTTCCCAGCTTCAACACTACATTCGGGAGGAAGACAAAAAAGTAGTACATGTCTGATGTATAACGACACCTCTTCTTCTAATCGTTTTCGTGCTGTTTTATCTTCCTGATAATCATGATAAACAGTCGTCGAAAATTGTTTAATTTCGGTAACAGCAGGTAATACACATATTGTATATCGCAACATTTGGAGCGTTTTGCCAAAAATAAACAAAAGAAAAATCTGATGTGTTCAACTCACATGGTTTTCTCTGTAACAAACTATAGATAAAACCCGTATGCTTCTATCTAAACCTTGCTAATCGAGATAAACATTAGCAGAATTGCTTCCTTGTAAATAGAACGGAAATAAGGGAATACACAAGACTAAAGCGCAAATGGGTGCTATGGGATTGAAATCCGTTTCTTTGCATGGCCAGGAGTTGATAAGTTCCCGTTTGAGGAAAAATTTTATTTTAAAACTGAAACCAATAACAAGGAATATCTGGGAAACGGCCAACTCCACGAACAAAATGTATACGACATAATTTTTGTGTTTTAGCGAGCTCTATATTTTTGTATAGTAAGTTTTGGTCTACCTTTTACGGTTTAGCAGTTATGCAAAAGTCATCTAGAATGAGGAGGTCTTCAAAGGATATTCCCAGAAAATTCAAGATATACGTTTTATTTGCCAGTAAATATCGTTAATATATAGTATTTTAATCAAAATCATGAGAGCCATTTTTGAGAAAATTAAAGTCTTCAAAATGTTTTCATGTAAAAGGTAATTGAGGATTTTCTTGAACATCTTCGTGTCGCATCCTTGGAAGATACCTAACCGAAATACCAAGTTTGGTATTTAATATACTTTTCATTTTGAGTTATGCTGCCCACAGACACACACAGGCATTTTTATAAAAATGCTTTTGTTTTGGATTCACGGGGTCTCAAAGCGAGTATTTCAGGTGAAATCTTGATATTGAATTTTGGTAGGCATACAATACTATCTCTGTGCACTATGTACATAACACGTGTAGGAAAAGTTAAATAGATTTAGAGCTCTTTAAAATACACATTTTTTTTTTTTGCAAATAACCTGATTGTTGCTGGAGTCTCACATAGGAAACGCGTTGGTGTACTTATAAAAATGTTTTGCTTTATACTTGTTTAAACACTTCTGTAAAATCAAAACTTTGTGTGCAAAACATTTGCCTAAACAATAAACTTAATATGAACTACCATGAAAACAATTGAAATTTTACAGCTGTGTATTACGCTAATATATTTGTATTTCTATTTTGTTCCTAAATTAAGAAACATACTTGGCTTGATTTTAACCGTCGCTGAATATAACTAAACAAAATGTCCGTTTGGTAAAATATAGCTTGCTAAATGTTCAAATTATGCCGGAAATGAAATGAAGTAATAAAGACTGAAAACCCCAAACCCGACAGGTAGTTTGCACGCTGAACTGGCTTGTGGTGTGAGGCACATTTCTGTGGTGTCTTGATGTAGTTTAAATCACACACTATGAGAGACACTAGCTATTAACAAAACTGTATTTACGTTATGTTACAACGAGTTGATGATGGTGATACTGATGTTCTTTTTACATGATGATGACAGTCAATTTAGATATAGTCTCTTTACTTGTTGACCACACCTAAACGAGGCGTGTGTTCCGAGACATCGCGGGAGTTTTTTTGAATACATAAACTCAGTTTCCTTTTTTTTTTTTTTTTTTTTTTTTGTTACAACACACACATAAACACAAACATATAACACCCATGCCCAAGGCGGGACTCGAACCCACGATCCCCAGCGCTAAGAAGCACCAAAGCGGGACGCCTTGGCGAGCGCGGCCATGGGGGCGTAAAGCGACGCAGGCTCAGGTAACAGTGGCCAAAAGACATAGGGGTACCATAACCTGGGGCTTATAAGTGTTTCTTAGAACTGAACCTCAGCATTAGTTTTGCTTTATTCCAATACGACAAGCTGACATCGGCAGTCAACAAACAGCTTCACACGAAATGGGTTATGATATGACATATTCTATCTCACCAAATCAGACAACTATTTATGGTATGGCCGATAGCAGAAGTATACCATCTGAAATGAAAGATTGCTACCAGAAAGTTAATCACTATTATGGGTAAAATATAAACGCCTATATCTCAAATAATAAAGTTCAAATTCGTGCAACTAAATGTATTCAATACACATGGGTTAAGCGCATAACGGAATCTAGAAAATAATCTCAAACTCTTTCTTCGATGCGTATAAAGCGCTTACCAAACTAACATCACGTTTACTGATATGACCTCCGTGGTGTAATGGTTGTCTTGCTAACTTCTTATACCCAAAGTCGCAGGTGCAAACCCGGAGGAGTTCGATGGCTTTTTCGGGTGTAGAAATCCTTAGCATGGCTTCCTTCAGAAGAGAAGTAAAGCCGTAGGTGCCGTGTTGTAGATTTACGGCACGTAAAAAAGAATCTCAAGCCTGATAGAAAGGTCCTTAAGCAAAATTAAGCGGTCTTTCACACCCAGTATAGAATGGGACGCTGAGAATCACAGCAGTTAGAGATCGTCTATAAATAAAACGTTATTTCATTTGTACCTGATTCCAATTAAAAGGTCATAATAATTTGGAATAAAAATTCAATTTCAAGTCTCACATAGATAAAAGGCAAGTTTTCATGATTCTATAAACATTACTTAGTAATATAATACATTAACAAAAGCCTAAGCTTCGTCCTGGGTTAAAGATATTTTACTCTATTCATTAAGGACGCCATTTCA
The DNA here is from genome assembly GCA_030762935.1 of Hymenopus coronatus. Lineage (NCBI taxonomy): Eukaryota > Metazoa > Arthropoda > Insecta > Mantodea > Hymenopodidae > Hymenopus > Hymenopus coronatus. The sequence goes on from CM060886.1 coordinate 53,625,575, forward strand.
CGCGTTGAAATGCTTATGTCAAAAGAACTCGTTATTACAGAGGTTTGTTAAAAGCTTTGCGAATTACCTTATTTCCGCTTGCGAACCTGCTATTGAATTTGACATAGTCATTAGGTATGTAATGGGGTTTTCATTGTGTTCCCGGCGGGGCTCCCTCCCAGTTTTTAACCTCTAAAGCCACGTCACTCTCCACAGCTCAATTGGATTTGGGTCTGCGAGATAACTATGATGTTCAATTGATCGGCTCGCATTTGCATACGTGTAATAACATGGTGTGAATGTTTACATTCTCTAGCGCGTAGGTGCATAAGATAGAACAAGTATTACACAACCTAGATATATGCGCACGCTCAAAATATTTGCGTGTTGATAACAAAATTAAAAAATCTGATGTGATACACTCACATGATTTTTCTAGCTACTCTTCAAAAAAACTTCTTACGAAAAAAGTTCTTATTTCTTTCAACACCATGCTAATCGAGATATACATTAGCAGAATTATATTACATAGTTCCTAATAAGTAAATGGAACTAGGGTAAAGCACTAACCTAACATGATAATCAAATGTTTTAAAATCTATCAGCATGCGATTGTCATTGCAATTCGCTTCTTTACTTGGCAGGAGTAGAACAAAAGAAAAACGGACACCTTCGTCTGAAAAAAGTATAAGTATTTCACAATTGAAACTAATAACAAGGAATATTTCCAAAACGGTAAGCTCCACGAAAAAAATGTATATGACATAAATTGTGTGTTTTATCGTGATCTACATTGCTTTGTGTATTAAATTATTATCTATCTCTCACGGTTTACAAGTTATGCAAAATTCTATAAAAATCACCCAGAATAAAGAGGTCTTTAGAGACTATTCCCAGAAAATTCAAGCTCTACATTTTATTTGCCATATAAATGTCTTTAATATACGATATTTTAATAAAAATCGTTAAAGCCATTTTTCAGAGAATCAAAATTTTCGAAATTTTTCCATGTAAAGTTTAGTTTGGGGTGGATATTTTTCTCAAAATCTTCGTGTCTCATCTAAACTTAAATGCCAAATTTTGGTTTTTGAGTTATCGTGTTCACAGACACACTGACACACACACACACGGACCTTTTTCCAAAACTACTTTTCTCATACAAGAATTTGTCAACTCCTGTGCATATAAACAAAAGAAATTCAGTCACATAGCAACCAGCTTTTGATTATCACTTTAACCTATGATACTCCCTTATTTCTCTAGTACTTACAAGGAAGCAAATAATAAAAATATTTCTGCTGATTTTTCTCGATTAGCATGAAATAAACAAAAGCATAAGCTTTTTAACAATAATTTGTTGCAGAGATGTAGAAAAAGTCATGTGAATGGAACACGTCAGATTTTTATACATTGTGAATCCATATGTATGTATATTCTTCAATAAATACCATTCTGTAAAATGGGATACGCTCCTTCGATTAACCTTTTGGATTTTTTCGTTAACAGACGACTAAACTGCCTTACCAAACAGTACACAATATATCTTATAGTTCTTCAAAATTAACCATTTTGTATTTAAATATAAACAATGCCATCAATATAAACCACGTTGATAATCATATAGTTTCATTCTAAAACACTTCAATGAAATAGTTGAGCAAATTTCAATAAAAATAAATAAAATGCGACAGTTAACTCCGGAGCGTAGAATAAATATAGCATATACACCACTGAACCGCGACAGATTTTACCCTCAGTATATTTTTTGCCCTCGGGAGAACTCCCTCGGGCTGTAATAAAATATACCTCACGTGTTTCTCTTAATGTATTGTTTTCCATTTTTTGTACTTTATTAAATGTATTTATGAAAGAAACAGTGCTTTCGTTATTCTACCTGACAATAATACTGCAGGTATCATACAGGTTTACTTCTGAAGTGATGATTGCTGCTGGCGTTGTTAAGTCTAAACAACCAGAGTTATACAAAAATAATATACCATGATATACCTTTATTTTCTCCCATACATGTTACTCGAACGATGGACCACTGTGGAAACAGCAGGTGAGGTTTTATCAAGAGAAATTCAATATACACCCACAAACAGTTATTACTGCAGGTTCGGTTTCGAGTCACCACAAAGGGACAGTTATAAACAGTGGAGGCTGTTTAGCAACAAACAGCTGGACTTTAAAGCCGAAGTGATCATCCTTGCGACAAAACCTCGCAATATAGAAAATACCTTCTACGACAGTTTATATAAATAGTTTAATAAGTTACATAATCTCTGACTCATTTTTACTCTCTCTACGTGTACTATGTACTAGTGTATAGAGAAGGTATTATATTGCACCCTAAATTGATACCGAGATTTCAATGGATCCTCTTGAATGCTAAAAAATCTGACATGTTCCATTCACATGATTTTCTCTACATCTCTGCAATAAATTATTGTTAAAAAGCGTATTCTTTTATTTACTTCATGCTAATGAAGAAAAAAATAGCAGAAATAGTCTTATTACTTGCTTCCTTGTAAGAAGAAGCGAAATAAAGGAGTACCATAGGTTAAATTGACAGTCAAAAGCTGATTGCTATGTGACTGAAGTTCCTTTGTTTGTATGGATATGAGTTGACATACCTGTATAAGATAAGTATAAGTTTTCTTAAAGCTGAAACAAATAATAAGGAATATCTCAAAAATAATCAACTCCACGAAAAAAAAAATGTATATGACATAAATTGTGGTTTTTAATGAAATCTACATTTTTGGTAGTAAGTTTTTCTCTACCTCTTATGGTTTACCAGTTATGCAAAAATAAAAAAATATCATCTAGAATAAAGAGGTCTTCAGAGATAATTCCCAGAAAATTGAAGACAAATCTTTTATTTGTCATGTATCTTAAATACATGAGATTTTAATCAAAATCGTTAGAACCATTTTCCATAAAATCAAAATGTTTGAAAACTTTTCCATGTAAAGGATAGTTGCGGGTGGGAGGATTTTCTTGAAAATCTTTGTGTCGAATCCTTGGAAGATACTACTTAAATGTTTGGTATTTAACGGACTTTTCGTTTTTGAACTATGCTGCCCACAGACACACACGGACATTTTTCTAAAAATGCTTTTTTTTCTATTCAGGGGGTCTAAAAACATATATTTCCGGTGAATTCTCGGTATTGAAGTTTTGGATGCATTACAACACCTTTTCTATTGTACGTGTGGAGATATAAACATCGCCGATATGACCTGAAATGTTAATGCAGACCCCCTTCCCCCCAAAAAGTCTTATAAAATAAAAGTGGTGATAATAATCGTTGCGGAACACTGTGAACACGTTGCTTTCTACTGATGTTCCGACAACGCAGTAAGAGATAATGGTGAACCATGAAGTTTGGTTTCCATTTTCACTGAGCACCCAAAAGCGGCTTGTTGGTAACGTTGTTATCAGATTTGTGTCACGTTTGCCTGGAGCAGCGCCATTCACTGCTATATCCCATGATCGATTGCACACACCAGTTTAATTAGGCCCCTTTATTGTTGCCTTTGCTAATTAGCCACGAGATTGCTATCGGCTGCGACTGGAAAATTCGGGGATGTTGGCACAGCGCTGCCGGTTTGCTGAAATTATTATAGCTTCTGCTTCGAATACAGAAGGCAAAATTGTGCTATTTATCTAGAGAGACGCGTTTTATCCTGCAGATACTTGTAATAGACACCGTTGCATTGCAAAACGACATAAGAAAACTTGGACCTTAAATCAAAGTGACAGTTATTAGCGCAACGGATGGGACAAAGTAAACAAAATTCACTCGTTGCTCCGGTAACGAATGGCATAAAGTAATACTTCTTCATTAATTCCCTGAACATTTCTACGTATCTGCCAATCCTTAAATTGCTGAAACTCTTTTTCGTAAATTTCCGTGAAGTCGACGGTAATAAAGCCTCAACTTTTTCTTTTGCTTCATTTAATATATCATTTGGAATCGATATATTATCGTCCTCAACGTCCAACGTAAACTTATTCAATTTGAAACTAGCAGCAAAAAAAAAAAAAACAAAATTAGTATTCATACATAGCGTACCATATTTTATAACAAAAGAACGCTGCAATTCAATGCCTTGTTCCTTATTTAATTTATTATTATTTGTTCTAAAATCACTAACTGAATATTTGACACATATTAATTTATCGTATCTGTAGGATAAAATAATGTATTATTCAAGTGAACAAATCTCTATTATCCACTACTCGTGGATAAGCTCTCTATTTATCCACTTGTATAATAATTAACTATTACTGCTACTTATCACTTATATTTAAAGTATTAAATGAAATGTGCAACACATCGGTAAAAAGAGAGTGTCCTTCGTTTTAAAAAATCTGTTGTGTTCCATTCACATGACTTTCTCTACATCCCTGTAACAACTTATTGTTAATAAGGTTATGTTTCTATTTACTTCATGCTAATCAGAAAAAATTGACAGAAATAATCTTATTACCTACTTCCTTGTAAGTAGAAGCGAAATAAGGGAGTACCATACATTAAAGTGGTAGTCAAAAGCTGGTTGCTAAGCGACTGAAGTTCCATTGTTTGTATGGACAGGAGTTGACAAATTCTTGTATGAGAAAAGTATAAGTTTTTTAAACCTGAAACCAATAACAAGGAATATGTCAAAAACGAACAACTACACTAAAAGGTGTATATAACGTAAATTGTATGTTTTAAGCTGCTCTATATTTTCTGTGTTAAGCTTTGTCATCTCTTACGGTTTAGCAGTTATGCAAAATTTCCGTAAAATTCATCCAGAATAAATAGTCTTCAGAGGCTATTCCCAGAAAATTCAATATATGCATTTTTTTTTTTTTTTTTGCTTCATTTGTATAGCCCCCTTTAACATCAATGGTCATATCGGGGGCTTTCACTTGTGAAACTGAAGGTTCAGAACATTAGGTTAAACTTTATATTACTAAACACACGCACATTGACTCTCACATTCATACTTCCAGACTCTGAGGGGGATAGGGAATAATTCCGGTTAAAGAAAAATTCCCCGCCCCAGCCGGGAATCGAACCCGGGAAGTCAGCTCGCTGACCACTCGACCACGGAGGCAGTCTCGATATGCATTTTATTTATCAGGAAAATATCTTTAATATACGATATTTTAAGCAAAATCGTTTGAACCATTTTTGAGAAAATCAAAATTTACGAAAAAAGTTCCATGTAAAGGGTAGTTAGGGGTGGGAGATTTTCTTGAAAATCTTAGTGTCACAATCCTTCGAAGAAAGCAAATTTAAATACCAAGTTTGGTAATTAGTCATCTTTTCGTTTTTGAGCTATGATGTCTGTGTGTGTGTGTGTGTGTGTGTGTGTGTGTGTGTGTGTGTGTGTGTGTGTGTGTGTGTCTGTCTGTGGGTACAATAGCTCAAAAAGCAATAAGTCCGTTAAATACTAAACTTGGTATTTAAGTTCAGTATTTTCCAAGGATGCGACACGAAGAATTTCAAGAAAATCTCCCCTACCCTTTGTATGTAAAATGTTTCTGACATTTTGATTTTCTTAAAAATAGCTCTAACCATTTTGTTTAAAATGTCTTATATTAAAGATATTCACATGAAGTTTCTGGGAATAGCCTCTCAAGTCATCTTTATTCTGGATGAATTTTGCGGAATTTTCCATAACTGGTAAACAGTAAGAGATAGTCAAAAACTTACTACACAAAAAATGTGGATCACCGTAAAACAACAATTTATGTCATATACACTTTTTTCGTGGAGTTGGTTGTTTTCAAGATATTGATTTCGGTTTTGAAAACTTTTCTCATACGGGAACTTGTCAACGCTTGGCCACGCAAAGATACAGATTTCACATAGCAACCACATTTTAAAACATTTTACTGTCGGTTTAGCTAAGTATATTCTCTTATTTCCCTTCTACTTATAAAGGGACTAACTAATAAGACCGTTTCTGCTAATGTTTTAGCGTTAAATAGATAGAAGAATAAGCTTATTAAAATAATTTGTTACAGAGTTGTAGAGAAAGTAATGTGAATGCAGCATATTATATTTTTTGCTTTCGTGGTTTTTTTTTGTTTGTTTTTTCCAGCTTTAGAAGGTTTATTTTCAGTGAGATACCGATGACTAATGTAAAGTAATGAAAGTAATAAATTTGCTTATCTGAATTGGTACTTCATTTACTTAGATAAGTCAATAGAAAACTATAATAATATTTAATAACAACAAGCTGAGGAACTTCCCAATAGAACTAGAGGAATGTCATCAATGAATTGATACCATTACAACTCTCTCGTATAGACACTGAACGGTAGAACCTTTGCATTTTGGAAGAAATAGTGTTTTCTGAAGAAACAACCTCTAAACTGAACTACGATAAGCTGTTGCCTCCAGTCTGACTGGACAAAATATACCAAACGCTGCTACAAAGAATTCTACATTTAAAAGCTTACTTTTCGAATAAAATTATATATTTATCCTATTCCGGAATTCAAATTAGACTACTGCAATGCAATAATGAAAGGCAGATTTGTGCAGATTTTTTGCTCCTTAATTTTGGAATGTATCTTGTCATTTATATTTAATTGATCACATTGGGGGTCTATAAGATGGAAAAATAATGCAAGAAGAATAGTAGTAATATATGTATGCATATATATACATAATTATGAACCAAACCACTTAGTAATAAGGCAAATAAATCATATTGTAGCACATGCATATTAAAATTAGTATTTAAAAGTCACTTTATCTCCTTCTATGATGTGGGAGTAAATATCTCGTATTTTGCTGAGCTTGACATTGTGCAAGTCATTTTGTTATTCCCTTGGAAAATATCTCCAAAGTCGGATATGGCTATTTTCTGATGTTTTATAAGAGAACGTGCTTACCTTGATTTATCTATTCAAAAAGATGATCTCATAAATATAAATCGAAAGGAAATTCAAATATAATATTTGCAATGACGCATAATAGAGAAAACAATTGTGTGTAGAGAAGGTTGAAGTTAGTTTCACATCTTATTTGAGTTTCCAGTATATCATAACTGCAGTGTACTCGAGAATGCCATCCACTCTACACCTCATTCATTATCTAACAAAGACAGCCTCAACCTGTTAAATTTTCAACAACAAAAAAACACCATTGGCGAGCATGGCTTATAACCCCAAAGGCATAATTAACTTTCCAAATGAAGATGCAAATCTTGTATATCCCCTTTTAGTTGCGAAGTTTGTTCATTAATACGGTCAGGAGAGATATGGTGTGTGTAACGTCACGTTCTTGAGAACTTGGGATGGTTAATGTCTGTCACAAGTCCCTTGACCCAAAACATTGTGGGGACTCATAGCATTTCGATGCGCGCTCAACTCTGGAATGAACGGGATTACATATTCATAAGCACTCTCACTTCGATCTAATCACACCGAATAATTTGGTTTTTATTGTGATTATTTTTAATGAGGGTTTCTGTAAATTTCAGAGTATTTGATAATTTACGGTCTTAGGATCCAGCATAAACTACTCATAAAGTTGCAATAAGTACTGGTTAATATTCCCCTCAGTCTCTGTACATTACCCTATTTACTTATTTGTATATAATCTTTAATAGTATAATTTTACTGTGGATCATTAACACAGTATTATTTATATTATAAATCACAGGTAAAGTTATCCTTACGAACGAAAATCACGTAAACTTTGTTGCCAAAATGGACTGTGTATACTCACTGTACATTGCACTTAGAAATTGCATGTAATGTAATGCAATATGACGTCAAAACATAGAATTAAACTAGCTCATTAGAGGGTAGATAATACTTGATTTGGTTGTTCGTTCGCGTTTAATCCCAGGGTCCGTCATGTGGGATTTGTGGTGGACAAATGGGTGTTTGGGTGGGTTTTCTCCGGATTCTCCAGTTTTCCCGGTCATTCCAACAAATATGCTATTGCCTTTCCTCTCATCCGCTTCGCCTTCATTCCATATGTTTCCTCATTCTCATGTCTAGCAACGGGTCTATCTTTCGTTCCGGGTTCTTATTCAATGATTAAATGTAGTACGCTCTTCGACAGGATTCTGGCCCTACGCACCCTGCAAGTCCAGGGGTAGAAGTCCTCCATACGGGAAAGGTAGGCTGACTAAGTCCAGTCAAGTCATATAGTGTCACGTTCTGAAATATTTGACTGTCACTATTCAAACGAGGTGCGTTCAAGTTCTAAGATCTGGGAGAAGTAGAAGCATCTAGTTTGTCTTTCACTTTTTGTGAATGTTTGACAGAGATGGTATCACTGTACAGTGCACAGAATCTTAATATATGTAGCTAGAATGAATAGGGTTTTTATACGAACAGCGAGGAATCATTCGTTTTCTTTATTTGTGTGGTGTAAAATTCAAATTTCTCACCAATGAATAAGACAATATGGCGATGGTGCATTGAATGGGAAAAATGTGCCTGTGGGTACAACTGTTCATAGAAAGTCCGAACGTCGTCTGACAACGAACCGATACAACCGCCAAATTTGCGCCAACCGGTCAGATATCATGGTTGCACAAGTGGAACAATTGTTCTGAAGATTCGCCAATTGAATGTCATTCCAGCATTTCGAGAAAAACGGCCAGTAAAGACTGCATCCGTATTCTTTCACCGAGACAATGCAGCTGCCCATTGGAAGTTTCTTCGTGAAATCATTTCAACTTAGGAGTGATTTCTTACACTCCCTACTCTGGCCCTAGGGAGAAATTTCAACGGGTGCCGCACCACGCAGGTGGCGAAAACGAATCATTATTCGCTGTTCTTGTAATGAGAAAGTTGTCATTTTAAGTATCAAAAATTGTGCTCCAGCTGCAACCACTGTGTTACTTGTTCGGCGGTACCATCTCTATTAGAAAGAGTGCCACCATATTTTAAGCCAAAGTGCATGTTTCTACTTAGTCCCGAGAGAAAAAGACCAGATCTTAGAACTTGAACGCACATCTTGAAATGTGGGAAATTTTTATTTTATAAAGTTTGAAGATGTAATCAATAATTTCAAATATGTGATTAAAAATCGCATTTGATTATCTTAATTGCAATAATTTTAATTGTGCTTAATATTTGTTCAAATTATGTAGAGTATAACACTTGAAGCTATTATTTATTACCTATGATCATCATATTTACAGACTATGCAAATGCAATACTAATTCTGGTAAAAGAGAAAGTATCTGTTTAAAAATTTACAATTTATCATCTTAACCTCTGACATTTTATCTTTTTTTTTTCCACATGAGTACTCTCAACCAATCTTAAAAACATACATAGGTACATTATATTTTAATTTCAGTGCCTGAACAGGAATACTAGGGAAATCTTTAAGAATCCTAATTCTAACTCACTTTTGTAGTCCACATTCAATTTGCCTGTTTTCTTTCAAGTTTACTTTCATTATTCAAGAATGAATGAACGTTATATTGTCACAGTTTATATAAACACTATTAAAAGTCATTTATTACACTTTGTTGCTTGTGTTTTGTTGGTTCTTAGGAATTGCACAAAAATAAGCTGCATTCTAAGACGGTAAAAGTGCATTAAATTCCTCTCTGATTTTACTTTCTTTCTAAGATCTATGGTCGAAATGTAATACAGCTTGGTTAAATTCATTTTTCTGAGTTCACAGGTTAGCAATGGTTGCAGATGCGGCTATATTTTTAAAACGAACATACATAGCAACTGCTAAATCCGTTGCAGAGTCATATGTGTTCCAAGGCAGACCAGTTAACTGCTTTTCTGGACTCGGTTTTCACATTAGTTTCCATATCGAATGGAGATCAGTTTCAATCGTTCTTTCGTATTGAATTCCATCTGAACCAGAACGAAAACTTGAGCAGAACATTGTAAGCAGAACCCAATCCTAAATTTATGTACTGGATGAGATGGAATTACACTCAAACACAGACACACACACACACACACACACACAAAACGATACGCATTTCCAATTGCTGTATCCCGTTATATAGCAAAGGTTTCATGTTTTGCAAGGATGGGATGAGTGAAAAGAAACGTTTTCTTCACTGAAGCTACCTGTAAGCACAGTTGACGTATCTAATTCCAAGGACGGTAGATAGATAAAAAAATCTGATGTGTACCATTCACATGACTTTCTCCATATCCCTGCAACAAATAATTCTTAAAAAGCTTATACTTCTATTTACTTTATGCTAATCATAAAAAATGAGCAGAAATAGTCTTATTACTTGCTTCCTTGTAAGTAGAAGCGAAATAACGAACTACCATAGGTTAAAATGATAGTCAAAAGCTGGTTGCTATGTCAATGAAGTTCCTTTGTTTATATGGATACGAGTTGACAAGTTTCTGTTTGAGAAAAGTATAAGTTTTTAATAGCAGAAACCAAAACTAAGGAATGTCTCAAAAAACGACGAGCTCACGAAAAAATGTATATAACATAAATTGTGTGCTTTAACGTGCTCTACATTTTTTGTGTAGTAATTTTTTGCCCATCTCTTACGGTTTAGCAGTTATTTAAAATTCAGTAAAATTCATCCAGAATACTCTTCAGAGGCTATTCCAAGAAAATTCAAGGTATAAATTTTATTTGTCAGGTAAATATCTTTAATATACGAAATTTTAATCAAAATCGTTAGAGCCATTTTTGAAAAAATCAAATTTTTCGAAAAAAGTTCCATGTAAAGGGTAGTTTGGGGTGGGGGAGATTTTTCTTAAAATCTTCGTGTGGCATCCCTGGAACATACTAAACTTAAATACAAGTTTGGTATTTTACCGACTTTTCGTTTTTGAGTTATCGTGTTCACAGACACACGGACACACGGAAACACGGACACACACACACACACACACACGGTCCTTTTTGTGAAAATGCTTTTTTTGGATACTGGGGACCCTAAAACATATATTTCCGGTGAAATCTCGGTATCGAATTTTTGGGTGGAGTGCACTACCTTCTCTATATACTATGTACATAGTGCGTATAGAGAAAGTAAAAAAATGGTAGTGACGCTATGAATCAGCAACAAAACAAAACAAAAAAGTATTGTTCCCTATCAGGTTCCAATTTTCTTTCATGTGGTACAACATATTTTAACAGTAGAAATATGCAATTCGAGTTTCTATTTTGGAACACTGCATGAAACTTTGTAACTAAAATACAGAATAGTTCTTTGAAAAAATATATTTGTAATAAAAATATCTATAACATTGAGATAAAAGCTTAAATAAACTATAACATTATAGTATCAGCATTTGAATATTTAAGTGAACTAACTAATAAGCATGAGCACTTACATTTATTTTCGAACAGTCGTGGAACTGGTTTTTCAACATTCATGATTTCTTTATATGTATTGTGATAGGGCTATTTTGCATATTTGCACACTATTCACTGAACAGATTCCCAGCTTATATCTTTAAAGAGTAACCTAATTCCCTCCACCATTTTGATTAAAACAATCTGGACGGGAGTCAACTATTTCAGTTTATAATTACACCTTTCCTTGGTAAACATATCTTGCAATGGCATTCCTTTAATCTGATCACATGATTACAAGACGCCATCTCATAATGTAATAGATTGTATATGTTCGTGCTTAACTTCATCAAACTATTTTCATGGATGGGTCTGTAATTGGTCATAAAGAATTTCTCGTATAGTTACATCTTGTTACTTTGTGTATCCCATATGCACCAGGTTTGGCGTGTACAGGTATCCCGCCGTGCGTTAAAACAGTTGCAGAACTCAGCGGGACTATTTCTTGTTAAAATCTGCAAGGCGACCTTCCTTTTATCCCCCTTAATGAAATTGAGCTTTTATTATATATTGGCCGTGAGATATCGTTTAATCTTGTCAAAGGTCTCTTCATCAGGCTTGAGGTTCTTTTACGTGTCGTAAATGTACGACACGGGACCAACGGCTTTACTTTCCCTTCCAAAGGAAACCATAATAAGGATTTTTATGCTGAAAAATATCTTACGACCTTCGCCGTGTTTGAATCCGCGGAATTGGGAACCAGAGGCTAGTATGTTAGCCCTAAACCACGGAGGACGACCTCTCAGTGAGCGCGACTCGGTCACCGCCTCCGCTGATAAGCAAGAGGCGTAAATCGATGATTGCTTAGGCCAGTTCTCCTCTGGTAAATACGGGCAGTTGGGACAACTGGTATAGCAGGTAGAGGGAAGGTGTATTGCACTCCCCCCAACATTTCCATTCAAGGCTTTACCGGAAATACATATTTGTGATCCCCTGAATCAAAATGATAAATAATAATAGTAATAATAATAATAATAATATCGAGTGTGTGAATAGCATAATTTGTAAACGGATATTCCGATAAATACTAAACATGGCATTTAAGCTAAACGCCTTTCAAGGATGCTACAGAAACATCTTCAAGGATATTCTCCACCGCAAACTAACCTTTACATAGAAAGGAATTTTTTATAGCTCTAACAAATTGTGATTAAAACACCATATGTATTATGCCATTGGTAATAAAATTTATATCTTGAATTTTTTGGGAATAATTTTTTTTTTTATATTTGTTTGAATGTTGTATAATTTTGTATATCTAGGCAATCATAAGGAAAAAGTCTTATGTGTTCCATTCACATGACTTTCTCTACATCTCTGCAACACATTATTGTTAGAAAGCTTATGCTTTTATATACTTCATTCTAATCGAGAAAAAATTAGCAGAAACAGTCTTATTACTTGCTTCCTTGAACGTAGAAGCGAAATAAGGGATTACCATAGGTTAAAGTGATAGTCAAAAGCTGGTTGCTGTGTGACTGAAGCTCCTTTGTTTGTATGGACAGCAGTTTACAAATTCCTGTATGAGAAAAGTATACGTTTTTCGAAGCTGCATCCTAAAACAAGGAATATCTCAAAAATGATCAGCTCCACGAAAGACAGGTATACAACCTAAATTGTGTGTTTTATGTGCTCTACATTTTCTGTGTTCTAAGTTTTTGTCCATTTCTTACGGTTTAGCAGTTATGCAAAAGTCCGTAAAATTCACCCAGAATTAAGTAAGTCTTCAGAGGCAATTCCCAGAAAATTCAAAATATGCATTTTATTTATCAGTTAAATATACGATATTTTAATCAAAATCGTTAGAGCCATTTTTGAGAAAATTAAAATGTTTCCATGTAAAGGGTAGTTTGGAGTGGGGGGATTTTTCTCAACATCTTCGTATCGCATCCCTAGAAGATACTAAACTTAAATACCAAGTTTGGTACTTTACCGACTTTTCGTTTTTGAGTTATCTTGTACACGGACACACGGACACACTGACACACTGACATACGGACTCACTGACACACGGACACACACACGGGTCTTTTTCTGAAAATACACTTTTGGGAACAGGGGACCCTAAAACATATATTTCCGGTGAAATCTCGGTATCGAATTTTTTGGTGGAATAGTAGTACGTGCAGAGAAAATAAGAATGAAAACCTACCATACAAGATGCAGATATCGTTAAAACCTAACATTTTTGTTTTACGATGATTGGGGGCGTTATTTATTTCCGAGAAATTCCTTCGTCTTGGTTTGATTTTCCAACGCTTAGCATTTTTAAGTACTTGGCCAATGTTCATTTGTTTCTCATGATGTGAAATCGTGAAATTTCAAAGCTAAAGTATAGCGACGAGCTTTTTAAGCTTTTGACTACCTCTTCAGTCACTTCTATCTCCCTTCTACCTACAACGAATTCGATTACCGTGAAAGTGATAAGAAACCAAGCTTCTGAGAGCAGAGTGCGCAAAAAGAAATAAAAGATAATGTGTAGAAAGACAACTACCTCCTTGACCAAGATATTAAGGCTCTCTGTGCAGTGTTTCTTCATATAATGTAGTTTTCCCCTAATGTAAAGTTCTTTTTTACTTTCTCTACTACGTATAATAAGTAGGGGAAGCATTTTATTCAGCCTAAAAATTCGATACTGTGATTTCATCGAAAATACATTTTTGAGGACACCTTAATCCAAAAAAGCTTTTTCTTTTAGAAAATATTCGTGAGTGTGTGTGTCTTCTATCTCTATGTGAATAGCATAACTCAAAACGAAAATCAAGTACCTAACATCTTTAGGTTGGTTAAGTTAAACATTTTCCAAGAATGCGACACGCTAATTTTCAAGAAAATTCCCCAATCCAAACCAATCTTTACATAACAAATTTTTCGATTTGTTTTTATTTCCTCAAAAATGGCTGTAACAATTTTGATTTTAATACCATATGATTAAGAAAAATGAGATTATATCTGGAATTTTTTCATGGTGTAACCTCTAAAGTTGTCTTCATGCTGGATGACTTTCACGTAACTGGCAAGACGTAGCAGATAAACAACATTATACAACACAAAAAATTGTACATCTCGTTAAAGCAGACAATTTAATTGAGATACTTTTTTGTAGAGTTAACAGAGTTATTTAAATTTTTCAATATTTATATTTTATCAAATGGGAAATCGTTCGTCCTTATTATCTCAGAAACATTTAATATATTATGTTAAATTATGAGCTTTTTAGATCACTGTTCTACTTTTATTTAGTAAGTTTGTTTAGTAAAGAAGATGAGCTTTATCTCAGCTATACCTTTGTCTGTTTAAAATTTATCAGCAAACATTTTTAAAAGGTAACCAACCACTTTATTAACACCAAAGTAGTCCCAGATCAGCATATTTATCATTCTAAATTTTAATTTAGCCACCTCCAACATTTTCTAAGAAAAAATGATCATTTATATAGAACATGCCACTCACAGTAAAAATTGTTAAAAACAAAATTACATACATATAAACAACACTAAGATACTACATAGCTTGAGACACAAAAGCTGGCATATTTCTAATGGTACCAATTCATTGAGCAAAAATTCCCCTTAAAGATGTGCCAAACTTTTCTTCTGTACTCCAAAATGTGTAGGAATTTTGTTCGCTTTTTTCTTTGTAGAACAAAGAACATAATGCAGATGCAGTAAGGTATTGAAAATGTATTTAAAATATGAGTATTTTGCTTAAAATTCTTGTGTTACATTCACATCACTTTCTCTAGCTGTTCTAGAAACTTCTTACAAAAGATTGTTCTTCTTTCTACACAAAGCTAATCGAGATAAATATTAACAGAATGTTCGTATTACTTAGTTCCTTATTAGTAGAAGGGAACTAAAGGAATGCACTATGCTAAAGTGATAATCAAATATTTTAAAAGTTATCGTTATGCGATTGTCATTGTAAATCGCTTCTTTGCTTGGCCAGGAGTAGAACAAAAGAAAAACGGACACTTCATGTCCGAGAAAAGCATAAGTACCTACAGCATAATTGAAACCAATGACAAGGAATATCTCGGAAACGGCTATCTTCACAACAAAAACTCAAGGGACATAAAGTGTGTCTTGATGTGATCCTCATTTTTTGTACAGTAAGTTTTTGTCTATCATTTACGGTTTAGCAGTTGAGCAAAATTTTTCAAAATTCATCTAGAATAAAGAGGTCTTTAGAGGCTATTCACAGAAAATTCAAGATATACATTTTATTTGGGATGTAAATAGCTTTAAAATACGGATTTTTATCAAAATGGTTGGAGACATTTTTGAGAAAATCTAAAATATTGGAAAATGTTTCCATATGGTGGAGGGATTTTCTTAAAACTCTTAGTGTCGCATTCTTGGAAGATACCAAACCTAAATACCAAGTTACTTTTTGTTTTTGAGCTATGCTGTCCATAGACACACAGAGACGCACACGGACCATTTTCTAAAAATTGTTTTTTTCGGATTCGGGGAACCCCAAAACATATTTCCAGTGAAATCTCGACATCGAGCTTTTGGGAGAAATACAATACCTTCATTGTACATGCGGGCTAGATAAAGTAAAAAAGAAAAACAACACAAAAAAATTAAGGATCAGTTTTGTGTCTTCTCTTAAGTATTTAGGTATTTTGTATTATTGCAAAAAAAAATTTATCACACCAAAATTGCGTTTGGAAGCGGATGTTTTGATGTTCCTGCAAACTTGCTGCAAGATTGAATAAGTTGGTCGTTAGAGGGTATGTTGGGCGCCCAGACATGGTGTCAAAGGTGCGAGAGAGAACGACACCTGGAGCAGTGATTGTGTAATATCGATTTGCCGGGAGGAAAGCTGGTTTACCGGTTTAAAATAAACATTGCCTGTGACTCCCTCTTCCAGCATCTGTAGTGCAAAGTCGACTGTCATACACCTCAGTGATTCACAAATGGGTGCGTACAGTCCGAATATTGATTCTATAGACAGGCATTCCTTTTTGCTCCGTACACCAACTTGATATCTTAAAGATCAGCACAGACAATCGTCGAAAACTCCTAAATGTATGCAAATGAATTATCTGTTTTTGAAGCGTCAGTATTTGTAATAAAATATTCTATAACTGCTTTAACGCTTAGAAAGCTTATGAAAATAATGTTTTGGGGGGCAGATTATTAAATTGAATACATTTTAACTCCTTATTTTATCTGTTTTACATAGATCTCTCTTTTTACCTTCTCTAGTTCATATGTACAATGTGGATACAGAAGGTATTTCAGCCCTTTTAGTGCCAATCACGATCTTATTTAATTTCTCTTGTCAGTGTTTGTTTATCCTGGTTGAAACATGGCGTCGTCTAGCCGAAGGTTACGAACCGAATAAGAGCTTCAGTTCGCGATGCATTAGAAGAAAGTGAGTGATGTTGAATCTTCAGACCTTTCTGATATCAACGTAAGGCAGGAAGATATATATTCTAGCTTCAGTGACGAAAACGCATCCGATAACAGCGGCCCTCACACGCATGCAAATAATCGGTGTACTTATCAAAATGGGTATACAGAGGTGTAACCAGACGACGAATACAATGTGAATCAACTAGCAACAACATAAGTGCTAAATTGTACAGTAATCTATGTTACATTTGTATCCTATTGCTGTATGCAACTTTCATTAATAGTGGCATCATACTTATGTTGGTGACCTTTTTTTTTTCAGACATTGCTTAAATAGCAATTTGATACTGCAACTTAAATACTTAATTCTATATTTCCCTAAAGATGGAGTATTCTGAATATATAACATTTAAGATGGAATCAAATCTGAAACCAGTGGTCACTATTTGACATTTTTGGAATTTACGGTAATTATGAAAAGCATTCAGGATATAAACTTCACATATGTTTATCAACTGTCAAGAGCATATGTGACGTTGATTATATATAAATATATGTATATATAAATTACAAATCTTGGCTTAAGAATTACAACAAACAAAATTTACGAAGGAGAAAATGCATAATGCAGCTCTAATATTAATCAGATTGGAAAAATCGGCAACAAATCCATCTTAGATGTTGTAATATGTAGAGTTGAGGGTGGCCGCGTCGTGGCCGAGTGGATAGACCACTCGACTCTCACCTAGACGGCCGGGGTTTGATCCCAAGCGACCGCATGTGAGATTTGTGGTGGATAAAGCGGTGCTGGGGCGGGTTTTCTCCGGGTTTTCCCCCGCCATCGCATTCCACCGGTGCTCCATCGTCATTCATGTATCATCAGTGTCACCGCCTGCGGTGCCATTAGTAGTTAAAGTGGGCGTTAAATACCACCAAAAAAAATAGAGTATGTCCCTTTAAAAATAAATATTGCTGTGTTTATTATTACTTCTGTAATTACTTAATGCGGTGGCATGTAAATAAATGGGTAAAGTGAAGTAAATTTTGAAATAAACCAAATAAATACATTTGAAATAAACTGTATGAAGCTTGAAAACGAAAATTGTAAGAGATTTTTCTGAACGCATATTAGGAGCATGTATTTTTAACAACTAATATTTCTGTAATTATTTAATATTGATATAATATAAATAAATGAATAATGTCAAACAAATTTGTAAGAAGCAAAAATAGAATAAACGTAACTGAAATAAACTTTATGACTCTACATATTCGGAGGTTTTTACTGGATGCAGTTCCGTTTCTTCTCTTTGAACGGTTGAATACCAGAGTTAAATTATTCAGGCGTATAAATATGGACTCCATGAAACAACTGTGCAAAAACAGACTAGAAATGTCGTGGTATGTTAAAGGAAGATTAAAATAATATTTTGTTTTTGTGCTAGTTCGTTCTGTATGTCTTGAAAATCTGTTTCCCTCATTTCTTCGCACGTTACTTTCTATGTATAAACTTTCGCCAGTACACAATAAATTAAAATCTAAATTATAGAAAGCGAGAGTGCTCTTGATTAGGTGGCAGGTGATATTGCTATGAAAGCAGAGTAATATGCAATTAAAACACCTAACCTGGGAACCATGCAGTAACAATGGGGAAAGTGAATGATAACAACGGTGACCATGGCACCATGAAGTATCAGGAACTGCGGCCCGCTGTATTCACTTTCGTTCTTTTGTGTGAAGTGTCGAGGGAAAGCGAAGTCCTCTTAGAAAAAGTAATTAAAAGGCGATAAACTCTCTGCTGCCGCTTCCCGAGGTTAATTATTTGTGTCTTGAGTTCACAGAGATTTTATCAGTTGTTCTGTAGAAAAGTAGAAACGTGATGTTAATACGAGTGAAGTTACATAGAGATATCTTCAGAATACTCATTTATAGTTACAACAGCTGATTTAATATTTTTCTTTTTTTTGTTTTATATACAGTTCTGGAGGCTTCCATTTTCCGAACACTTCTTTTGTTATTCTCTTTGATTGTCGTTTTGCTTTTTGCTGCAAATACACCCTGCCCAAGGCGCGACTACAACCTCGATCCCCTGCGCCACGAAGCAACAAAGCGAGGCACTTTAGCGAACGCGGCCATAGTGACCGGCAGAAAACCATCAGATTATAAACTTAAGGCGATACATCTGTGACATATGAACCAGTAATTGTGAACAATTAAAAACTTATTGCCTTTTCATAATAATTGGATTTTCATAATAATATAATATGAATTTTAACTTTAAAAATATGTGTCGTCTTTCCCACTTGACAGTTTAAATACCAACTAACTAAAGCTAAATAGATAACCGCATGCTTTAATAGGCACGCCCAGTTTTCTCGCAAACTTTTTCCAAAAATTTTTCATATTCAAAATACTCCACACAGGGAATCTTTTACTAATTTGTTTCAAAATTTATGTACTCCCTCTCAAAAGTACATAAAATAAATAATTACTTTCTCTACACGTACTATGTACATGGTGTATTGAGAAGGTAATTGCATTCCACCCAAAAATTCGATACCGAGATTTCAACGGAGATATACGTTTTAGGGTCCCCTGTATTCAAAAAAGGTATTTTCAGAAAAAGGTCCGTGTGTGTCATGTGTCCGTGTGTCTCTGAACAAGATAACTAAAAAACTAAAAGTCAGTAAAATACCAAACTTGGTATTTATTATCTTCCAAGGATGCGACACGAAGATTTTGAATAAAATCCCCCCACCCCAAACTACACTTTACATGTAAATTTTTTCGAAAATTTTGATTTCTAAAAAATGGCTCTAACGACATTGATTAAAATATCACATATTAAAGATATTTACTTGACAAATAAGATGTATATTTTGAATTTTCTGGGAATAGCCTCTGAAGACTACTTTATTCTGGGTAAATTTTACGGAATTTTGCATAACTGCTAAACCGTAAGAGGACAAAAACTTACCACACAATAAATGTACAGCACTTTAAAACACACAATTTATGCTGTATACATTTTTTTCGTGGAGTTGCTTGTTTTTGAGATATTCCTTGTTTTTGATTTCTGCTATAAAAAACTCATACAGGACTATGCGAACTCGTGTCCATACAAACAAAGGAACTTCAGTCTCATAGCAACCAGATTTTCAATATCACTTTAACCTATTTATTTCACTTCTACTAACAAGGAAGCAAGTAATAAGATTATTTCTGGTAATTTTTTTGTCGATTAGATGAAGTAAATAGAATAAGAGAAAGTCATGTGAATGGAACACATCAGATTTTTATATTCTTTTTTTCGATTTGAATCAAGCGCTTATTAATATCGCACTATACTGTAAGCATTGAATTGCATTGTAAATTACGTTGTACTTATTCCATTTTCATTGTCTTTATTTGATAATATGAGTGGTACTACTTTATATAACTCCAACCAAGAGTTAAATAAATCTGTACCCAAATATAGACACAATAAAGACCTGAGTCCAGTATTTCATTTCCCATGCTGCCCAAGATTGTGTTTTATTGTTGACAGGTCATTGTGAAAGATTGCAATCGATATCTATCTGGGAGTTCGGTCCGGTTCCAACATCCCCTACTAGTTTTTCCGATGAAACTCTGCATTTGTGTGAGGAACCTCGTGAGATAAGGAGTTGAGAACGGGAAATGAAATTCTCCTCTACCGGAATATAGCATTGAATCATTTCGTTCAATAGCAGGTACAGCTCTGGAAGGAAAGTTCGTCCTAACAGCAGTTGTTTCATTTCACTGCCAGACTACTTCTTGAGTTGTCAGTGCTTCGTCTCTTTTTCCAATTTCTTATAGTTTCTCCCTCAGGTTTATTGCGTTCCACCTGTATTGTTTATTTTCTCTTTCCGTCTTTACAATTATTCTCCTGTTTAATATAAGCTACTGCTCATGTCATTATTTTGTGGTTTTTCTTTCTATTTAATACCCTTATTTAAATGTTCATTGGCATTATGATTTTGTCGTTTTTTATTATTACTTTTTCTAGGTAGAGAAGGTATTTCATTCCACCGAAAATTCGGTATCGATATTTCACTGGAGATACTCGTTTTAGGGTTCCCTGAATAAAAAAGCACGAAAAGTCGGTTAAATTTAAGTTCAGCATTTTCCGAGGCTGCAACACGAAGAGTTTCAAGAAAATCCCTGCACTCCAAACTACACTTCACATGAGAAAACTTTGAAAAGTATAATTTTTTCAAAAACGACTTTAACAAGTTTGATTAAAATACCACATATAAAACATATTTATATGACAAATAAAATGTATATCTCGAATCTTCCGGAAGGTACTTTTGAATTACCTTTGCATAACTGTTAAACCGTAAGATAGACAAAAGTTACCACAAAAAATATAGAGCTCGTTAAACACACAATTATGCCATATATATATTTTTATGATGTAAACTATTTCCGAGATATTTCTTATTATTGGCTTCAATTTTAATATGCTGAACCTTTCTCATAAAGAAATTTGTCAATTCCTGGCCATGCAAAGACAACGAATTTCAGTCACATAGCAACCAGCTTTTAAAAGATTTGACTATCGCTTTAGCCTAGTGTACGCCCTTATTTCCCTTGTAGTTATAATGAACTAAGTAATAAGATCATTGCTGCTAAGTTTTATCTCAAATAGCATGAAATAGATGGAAGAATAAGATATTTATCTATAGCTTCTTGCAGAGATATAGAGGAAGTCGCGTAAATGGAACACACCACTTTACTGCTAATTAACTCAGTTTTAATAAATATTTTAAGTGATTTAATCATGAAATTGGAGGTCTCAAATAGTTGTAATAATTAATATAATCAGTTAATTATTAATTAAAACATAGTATAACTACAATAATATAAATTATATCGGTAATATTCATTATTATAGTCATATTAATGTGTAAAATAAAAAATAACAATTACTACTGTGAGAAAATTTTGTGTATGTAATAAGAGCAGTTAAAATGAAGGAATCGTAGGTAAACTATATAAAAACTGGTGATAATGGTTTTTGGTATAAGAGACTAAAATAACATTTGAATTTTGTTTGAAAAAATTTAGCACTGGAGGCTTGCCGAAGACTTTAATTTTCACGAAATTTTGAATATATGCGACATATAATACCTTAACCGCCAGTTAAAGATAATTCACAGTAATTAAATTAATTAATGACATAGATTTATCGTAACTGGATGAGACTGTGGTGGCACCAAAGTCGGTTATTTTGGAGGTAATGAATATAAACTGAAATGCGTGGCAAATGATAAATTAAAATGTGTAGGGAAAAGTCACAACATTTTATTCCTAAAGATGTTCTAATGGATACTCACAGAACAATGGATTCATGTATCCCTAAAACGTCTGTTTTCTCAAGTATACAAAGTCAGGGTTGAAATAATTGATTTTTGTGGTTTAACATACTTTAACCTGGTTGGTCATATCGGACGATGAATGAAATTGGTGAAATGATCCTCAAATGATTTCGGGGTCCATGGAACTTAAAGTTACTCGTCTTTCATCTTTTCAGGATAAGGAAAACCCCCGAAAAAACCTTATCCGGGTAACTCACCCCAAGCGAGATTCGAACTCACGACCCTGAAGCAGACACGCTACCACCACACTACCCAAGCGGGCAGCAATGAATTGAAACCTTTTGATTCATTACCGTGACTAAAACCAGTATTTAGGTTACTAGGGACGACGAAACAAATAATAGTTTTCAATGCAGTAGCGCATTAATATTATAATGTGTTTCTAACGAAAATAATGACAGGAGACACAACTAAGACTAGACCAAAGTAACATTAAAGATTAAATTTAATGTAGTCTTATACTTCTGAAAGCATTTAATTCTTTCTTACGAAAAGTTCATAAAGTTTGGCAGTCTGTGATATTCTTTGACAGTTCTTTCCAGCGGTGGACAATGCAATCTATAGTCTTTAGCAGCTTCATTTGAAGGGTACAAGAGTTGATTTGGTAGTTTTTAACGCCCGCTTTTGCACCGCAGTCGATGACACTAATAAGACATGAATAAAGATGCAGCACCGGTGTAATGCTCTGGCGGGAGAACCCGGAGAAAACCCGCCCCTGCGCCGCTTTGTCCACCACAAATCTTACATGCGGTCACTTGGAATCGAACCCGGGCAATGAAATTGTGTTTTATTTATGGACGCTCCTTAACTGCTGTGGTTCCCAGCGTCCCATTCTATACTGGGTGTGAAAGACCGCTTAATTTTGCTCAGAGGCCTCTGTATCGTGCTTGTGGTTCTTTTACGTGTCGTAAATCTACGACACCGGACCAACGACTTTACTTCCTTTCCTTACGCCCGAAAAAATCCATCGTTCTCCTCCGGGTTTAAACCCTCGACCTTGGGTATATGAAGATAGAATGGTAAACATTCACCACGGAGGGCGACTCGAACCCAGGTAGAGCCATATAAGTCAAAGATACTAAAGTGGAGATTTCAGTATGATGTTCTGGCCGCGCCGTGGCCGAGTGGTTAGACCACTTGACTCTCATCTAGATGGCCGGGGTTCGATCCCAAGCGACCGCATGTGAGATTTGTGGTGGACAAAGCGGCGCTGGGGCGAGTTTTCTCCGGGTACTCCGGTCTCCCCCGCCATCCATTCCACCGGTGCTCCTTCATCATTCATGTACCATCAGTGTCACCGCCAGTGGTGCCATAAGTAGTTAAAGCGGGCGTTAAACACTACAAAAAAAAAAGTATGATGTTCTGCTGTGTAGTGTGAAATATGACATTTTTACAACAGTACAATAACAATGGAATTCAAGTATTAGCTGTTATTTAAAACTATTGTAGTCAATTTATCCAGTGGCATTATCAAAAGTATTTAATGTTTCAGTGCACATGCTAATATACGAAGATGACTAAAACTCCGCACTATTGATTTAACTTAATTTCGATCAAACATTAAAAAAAGAAAGAAAGAAAAAAATAAAATAAAACAAACGTGGTAATTTAGAATGTGGAGTAAATGTAAGGAAAAAATTTATTTCTAATAAACCAGTAATAAAGCAGTCTAGTTTTTAGCAAAATAGAAAACGGTGCATCTTCTTCCTGGAAACTTTGTAAAAATGTATTTCATTACCGCGATTGGTCGTTGTATGAAATGTTTCTCATTAAGTAGTGAAATGACGAACGAAGCTCACTGTGACACAACGTTTTGGAAGATTAAAAAGACTTAAGGAATACGGTATCTGTGGGAATGTTTTTTTGTTTTTTTTCATGCTGTTCTCTCTTTGCTTTTGATGTAACTTTGTACAAAGGAAGGCTCCAAGGATGTACCTCTTTTGACGAAACTCGATCCCCTACCATTTCATTTGTTATTTTAGACGATAACCAACAAAATCAGAGTATCATAGCGGATATAAAATGGTTTGCCAAATGCTAGAAAGTGAATTCAGGCTTCAAATTCGGAGATTTTTAGACTGTGAGTTTTGAGTTTGAACTTTCATTGTTTGAACTTCTGATATTAGCTATAAATATTCAGTCTTTCTTGTTAACTTTCATTATTGTTCAAAAGATTTGTTGAGACATTTTTCCTTTTCGATCCTAAGCTATTGCTACCACAAAATAAAATAAATATAAGTTTGAGGAAGAATCAGGTCCTTTATAAATATTAATAATTTTAACAACTGCAATTAAAGTTAAAAATAGATATGACCCAATTAAAATTATAATTATATTAATGGGTTGAATCAGTCCTAACGATTGCTCTAACCAACTGAGCTACCATGACAACGTGCCAGTACGACATAAAACTCAAAAATGACTCACATTTTTCCGGTAAATCACAAGGGTAAACAAACTAATTTTTATTTATGGATGTTCTCTCCTAGCGTTCCATTATTTATTGGGCATAAAAGACCGCAGATTTTCAGAGGCTTCAATCAGGTTTGGGGTTCTTCTATATGCTATAAATCTGTAATATGAGACCAACGTATTTATTTTCCTTCCAAACAAATTCATACTAAGGATTTTTACAACCGAAGAAAACATCGCCCCCACGCAACCTCAGGAAATTTGTAAGTAATTTAGGCACTGGATATTATAGGTAACCTTTGTTAGGTCAATTGGTATTATCAATTGTACTTTCACATAAGGACGTATGTAGGACAAGGGTTGTTATGAAGAATAAGACTGAAAAATGCAATGCCTAGCCGAGACTTGAACTACGGATCTTTCGGTTTGTGTCCAGTTCCCTTACCAACCGAGCTACCCTTGCAAAATGCCTGTATGACATTAAATTCCCCAACTGATTTGCATTTCCCCGGAAAACCACAAGGAGATTTACATTTGATGTAACACCTTACAATGTACTTTGGGTCCCAGGCTATAATAATAGCAGTTAATAATAATTAATTGTTCTTTCCCAACGCCTATGTAGAGGAAGAAGAAGAGTTGAATCAGACCGAAAAATGCTTGGCCATAGTCACGGTTTGACACTCGCATCTTCCTGTATCCTTTTGTGAAAGAACAGTGCGGATAGTGTTTAACGTCCGCTTTTATTACTTGTGGCACCGCAGGCGATGACACTGATGATACATGGAATGAAGCTGAAGCACCAGAGAACCCGGAGAAAACCCGCCCCTCGCCTCTTTGTCCAGCACAAATCTCACATGCGGTCGCTTGGAATCGAACCCGAGCCTTCTAGGTGAGAGGCGAGTGGTCTAACCGTGTGAAAGAACAATAATTAATGGTCATCAAATAGTTAAAAGTTTATACGTTATCTTAAAATGTTGTAGACAAGTATTCTGAATATTGTATCCTAGAAAATATTGCTTAGATTATTAAAATATGATTTCCCTTAAAGTTTGAAAAATAAAATAATTAGTTAACCTATTACACAAAATTAATGCCTCATTCTGTTAAATGTGGTCTTATTTTATTTGTTTGTTTTTATTTGCATCTAACTGTATACATCGCTTAATGCTTCCGAGGGATTTTGACCCTCTTTCCATTGTGCTGCATGGAGGGAGGCTGAGTATGCAGCTGTGTGGGATTTGAAATATGATGGACAGTTAATGTTTGTCATTCATACTAATGTAACTGTAAAATTTGAATTAGGCGTGATACATTATCCATAGGAAACATGCATTATTTTTATTAAGCTAACTGATCGTATACTACTCTACATGAAGTATTCGCGCATAGCCTCCCCCTCCCCCATTTCCAATTAGGAATGTTAGTGTGTGCGCTTCAGTGTATCAGCATTTAGAATGCGTATCGATAAAATATGATCGTAAAACAGTATTAAATACGCACGATTTAAACAATCAGTTTATTGATTATTGCGATGTTGTGCGGCAGCTGTAATGAGCTGAAATAGGCCGCAAAACAAACAGGAAAATGCAGTATGTGTTTATGAGCATACGATTCCCGTATATTATGTAGTTATTCTTTTCACTGCTCTTGGAATGCTTTCTACTCTAGTAAGAAATGAAATCAGTCCCTAAAATAAAGCATAAAATTATTGGGGAAAAACATCTTTATTTCTCTACATAGTCTCCTTTCAGCACGGCATTCTTTTTCCGGCGATGTTCAATAGCTTCGATACTCTGTTTTTAGTGAGAACTATCGAGGTCTGCAAAATAACCATCAACTTCAGACTCCACCTCTTCATTGTTGGCAAATCTTCTGCTACCAAGCCATTTCTTCAAGTTTGGAAACAGAAACTAATCATAGGGGGGCTAAATCTGGTGAGTAGGATGCATGAGGAAGCAATTCGAACTTTAGCTTACTGATTTTGGCCATGGCGATAATGGAGTGTAAACTGGTGCATTGTCTTGAAGAAACAAAACTTTCTTTTTCGCTAATGCCGCCGTTTTTACTCGATTTCATCACTCAAACGCTGCATCAAATTCGAATAATATTCTCCAATGATTACTTTTCCTTCTTTGAGATAATCAGTGAAAATTATCCCGCGTGCGACCCAGAAAACTGACGCCATTTCCTTGCCTAGGTGGAACCGTCTTCGCCTTCTTTGCAGCCGATTCTCACAGTGCCGTTTTTGTTCTATTTTGAGCAAACGCGGCACCCACCTTGACACAACTTTCTCATATTCAAATTTTCAGTCAGTATGTGAGGTACAGAACTTTTTGAAATGCCTGCAATGTCTGCTAACTGGCGTCGACGTCCTCCAATACCATTTTGTGGATTTTCTTTACAATTTCTTGACTGGTAGCCTCATTTGGTTGACCACTGCGATGTTCGTCTTGGCAGCTCGTACGACCGCACTTAAACTTGTCCACCCAATATTTCACTGTTGTAAACGCAGGAGGAACGAAGTAGAATCTAGCTCAACTTTTATATTAATTGGATTAAGACCTTTCAAATGAAAGTATTGTATCACATATGGCCAGTTTTATCCACGTTTACAAATTCGCTGACAGCATTCACTAATGATGGTTGCCAAACAAATACTAAATAATGTAAACTCGTCAAACTTCAAACTTAAACTTTTTAAGGTTGGTACTTTTTAACATTATTATTGTTTGTAACAACCGCTATCTATACGTCAGGTTGGGTAATTCTGGTACAGTCATTGTATAATACAGAGCATTGACATTAATGTCAACTAATTGTTTAATGAATTGTGTAAGACAGGAGTTGGATACGTAGTCAGCCATTGCCTGGATTTGAACCATGGATCTCCCGGTCTCTAGCGGGTTGCTCTCACCACTGACTGTGATTCAGTTGAGGAATTTAATGTCGTGTCGGCATGTTACTGCGGTAGCTCAGTAGTTAGAGCAACCGGATAGAGCCCGGGAGACCCGTGGTTCAAATCCCAGCAATGGCATTGAATTTTTCACTCTGACTCTAACCTATCTAAATTGACTTTAATGTTTATAAATATTGTATCAGGGGTTGATTTTGTATAAATAATGTTATTGAATTTATATGTAATAAAAATTATTGTTTCACAATAACTTTAAACCTGTTATGATGATGGATCTGGAGTTTGGTGTGTTTGTATGTAAGGACATTGAATAATCTGTCAATTAAGCACAAAATAAAGACTGAATGTTGAAATTGATTATATTCTGGATATTCCTCCAGACATGCAAAAGATTTTCATGTGACAGTTTTGTCAAGAGATGCAACTATGACGTAGAGAAGTCTGGGAAGTTCGGTGTATGTGTCAGTATATGATACCCCAGTTCATTGAACTTCACCGTTGCAAGGGCAAAATGTATTTTTTCTATAACAAACTCTATGATTTGGGGAGGATTTTTGGACCAAAAGTTTAACTTAACCTTTCCACAGGGGTTTTCATTTAGGTTTACACTTTTTTACTTTACACATTTGAGTTTCTTTGGAATGCACAGTCATAGTATTTCTTGTAGTGTAGTTGTATTTAATTATTAATCATCAATACACAAAATCGGTTTGATACCTAAAAATAATTAAAAAGCAGCTTTATTGCTATGATCGGTTGCCAACAGGTGAAGCCTACTTCACCAAAAACGCTCAGTTCTTCCGTAGCATGTCTGCCATACTTCTCTACCCTGCCGTGTACTTTTGGCTCTTGTGTTGACAGATTTCGGCCATCCGCTATACTAGTTGGTTTCATGCCAAATTTTCGCTTCTATGACTGCACTTAGTGATCCACTTGGACACAGCGCAAACAATGACACTTAACAGTACTTGCCATGCCTGTATGAAATTTGTTGCTGGTCCATCCGACAAGGAGTATGTAATTAAGATTTTCTGTATTGTTCAAGTATTGTATTTCATCCAACATTCTGATGCCGAAATTTCACAAGAAATATATGTTTTGAAGCTCCTGAACCCAAAAACTTTAGATAAAGGTTCATGTGTATACGCGTGTCTGTCATAACTAAAAAATTCTGATGTATTCAGTTTACATGACTTTCTCTACCTCTCTGTCAAATTATTTTAACAAGCTTATTCTTTTATCTGACTCATGCAAATCAAGATAAAAATTAGCAGAAATTGTCCTATTACTTACTTTCTTATAAGTAGAAGCGAAATAAGGCAGTACACTGGGCTGAAACGATAGTCAAATTCCCAACTACTCTTTACATGGAACTTTTTTCGAAAGTTTTGATTTTCTCAAAAATGGCTCTAACGATTTGATTAAAATATCGTGTATTAAAGATGATTAATTTAAAAATAAAATATATACCTTCAATTTTCGGGAGTAGTCTCTGAAGACTACTTTATTCTGGATCAATTTTACGGAATTTCGCATAACTGCTAAACCATAAGAGATGGACAAAAACTTAACACACAAAAAATGTAGAGCACGTTAAAACACACAGATTATGTTCGTGAAGTTGATCGTTATTTAGACATTCCTTGTTATTGGTTTCAGCTTTGAGAAACGTATACTTTTATCATACAGGAATTTGTCAACTCTTGTCCATACAAACAAAGGAACTTCAGTCACATAGCAACCAGCTTTTGACTATCACTTTAACCTATGATACTCCCTTATTCTGCTTCTACATATAAGGAAGCAAGTAATAAGACTATTTCTGTTAATTTTTTCTCGGTTAGTATGAAGTAAATAGAAGCATAAGCTTTTTAACAATAATTTGTTGCAGAGATGTACAGAAAGGCATGTGAATGGAACACATCGGATTTTTATTAAGAAAATTGAAACAGAATAATTCCATTTAATACACTGTTCACAGTTTGTTAAGCTATGGAGCAATATTAAGGGGCAACATAATTGTAGCCAAGAATGCGTTTTAATTGAAAAAGAAATCTATTCTTATTATTGGTAATGTATCCTCTAGAGAGACATGCAGGAATTGTTTAACAGAGCTTTATATTATTAACCTACCATAATTGTATATTTTAGCAGTATTACTTATGTGTGTATGTTTATGAATATTTTAATTGTTGTATTTTACATAATGATTTACACAGTTATACAACAGAATGCAAGAACTTATTAATATCTTCATGTAGACTAAGGCGTTGATTAATAATCCTTGTATAAGTTTGAAAGCTTACAATAAATTACCAGTTTGCCTAAAAATAATTTTAATGTTGTAAACAATCTTCGAAAATGTTTAATTGAAAAATGTTTTATGACTTAAGTAAATATTTTAATTTGTAAATTGTTATCGATCTGTTGTATTAAAACTTGTATTTGTCTGTTCGACAAACTGTATTTGTTAAAGGTTTAATAAGACATCTGTCTATCTATCGCGAGTATTAAGCATAACAGAGATTTTTTTTTTTTTAAATGCAGTTCCGGAGTCTGATTGGGACTTCGGTGCTGTATACCCTACTTTTTATTTACCTAATTTGTTTACTTTGATTACTGTATGATAACTGAATTTCTGTTTTACATTTTACATACACAAACATATAACACCCATGCCCAAGGCGGGACTCGAACCCACGATCCCCTGTGCTGCGAAATACAAAAGCGAGACGCGTTGGCGAGCGCGGCCCTGGGGACCGGCTAGAGATGAGAGCCATGTTGTTATGAGCACCAAGTCAAAGGCTTGCGCAGAATGTAAAAAAATACCTCTCGCATAAATTACCAAAGTGTGATCAATATTGATTAGAAGGAATTTAATCACCACCCGCTTCGGCTATGTAACTGCATTTCCCGCAAATTAATTGCAGGATTATTTAAAAAGTAATTGGGTCTCGAGGACGGAGAATTTTTCGCCGATGTACTTGATGCTCGTTTTATTTACTTTCGGCGCATGCTTACTACAACAAATATTGTCCTTTTTTGTATAATTGCCTTAAGGAGAGAGAGGTAATTAATTATCTATGAGTGTGTACATTACATGTTTTATTGCTGTTTCGATTGCTCATAAGCATTGTCTCAAACGAAATTCATGGTTTAAATATTACCAGGCTGGACGCACATGTTTCACACATTATTTTCTCTTGTTGAAATTATGTTATCTGTTGTATACTATAAAGCTACATATATAACCCATGTGAGGAATGAAATAATGAGTGTATTTATTGACATAACAGTAGCATACATTGAGCTTTATCAATCACACGGGTCCACAGATCGTACGTGCTTTTCCAATACACAAAATAGTGAACAATATTAAAACAACAACAAAGAATTAAAAGAGTAAACACGAAACTAAAAAGACAAAGATATTCAAATACAGCAATTTAAATTTACAACACATTAATGTACCTATTATGATAATACACAAACACACTTAAGAGAAATATACACATAAAATATACAATATATAAAACTACAACACAATAATGACATAAGTATGACTTTAAGTATATGTATGTAAAACATTGCAATTCCTTTTGTTTAGCTATTCTTAGCCCCCTCCCCCCGCTTCTCTATTGTCAGCCTCAGCTGTCTTGCCTTAAGTATAAATTTACCTAGCCCGTCCACGTCTTCCGTGCCTGCCAGTAGTGTCCAACATGCCTCTAGCTCTACACTTGCAGTGGTAAAGGATCGCGGTAAATATTTTTCCCTCCATTCCTCCGTACCCCTACATCTTCCAAGATATGGGTGCACGACTCTTCCTCCTCGCAAATGAGACAGATTTTTATGATATTCTCGTCAGCAATGTTTATGCTTCGCCATGCTCCTAGTCTAATCTATCCATGTGTGGAGATGCGATGAAGTGTGTTGAATTCTGAGAAACTGTCAATCAGCAGTTTTCGGATCCGCTGTTTTATGTGTGGAATTTGCTGACAAGAATTGTTAGATTCCTTTTAAAACTGTCTTGCAATATCTGTGTAATAACACCATGCTGTTTAGTTGAATCTATTTTTAAAACAGTTCGTGAATTCATGCAATAAATTAACATACATAGAATGTATCATTTTCAACTACCTATTTGCGTTTTCTAACATATGCTAATTAAGACCCGTAAGCTAAGATAGTAGTATGCGTTAGAATGTTTTCGCTATAAATTCGTTTTAATGGAAGGATATAGTTGAGGCAAGTTGAAGTAATCTTTCCTTATAATATGAATATTTTCCCGTTAAAAAGGTGTTTTGCATGAGTATCTTTTTTGTATAACAAAACTTATTCACATAACATTTTTCCATAGTAAAGATACGCTTACTCTCAGCCGATTATCCTTCAAAAAGCGAGACCTTGCTATATAAAGTTGAAACGGATATAATATACTAATTTTCTCTTTATAACTTTCAATAATGCTTAAGAATTACTTTTGACGAGTCAGAATTTCAGATGAGCTTTCCATTTTAGTTATTTATTTTAGCTCAAAGCATTCAAAGGCCTTACATATTCTACTTATTTGTAAGTAGAAATGTGTGTGATGATTTCCAAGTGTGTATGAGAATTTTCGCACGTTTATCTTGATTAAAATACATTTTCGTTTGCTTTATAACATGGACATAAACTTGTAATCTATATACACTATCAGCACGCTTGTGTCATTAAAACATAGTATGGTATTATTTACATCCGTGTTGATAAAAAGAGGGCCTTTATATAAATTGCAAAATAAGAAGGCGTAGAATTTATCCTTGAGAAATTCTGTATTTGGTTAGTTTTAGCTTTGAAGTAATTTCTAAGAGACACATTTACTTCTCTTTTACGGCAGTGGACATTACGTCATTTTAAATGTCGGTCTTTTGTTCCATAAAAAGCTTTATGTGAGTAGCAAGGCTAAAAGCTTTCGCTATTTCTTCTACAAATGTACTTTTTATTTAAGATGGTTAATATTCGATATTGCTCTTCGTGATTCTAAAGGGAACTACTCTTTAGGAAGATTATTGTTTTTCAAGATAACATACAACTTTACTTTCTTAGAATCGAATCAACGTTACTTTTCAGAATATTACAAAGCCACAAATTACAAAGAATTATTTAATTGTTTTCTCACAGAAGCCGTGTGTAGGAGAGCAATTGGACAGCAACATGCCGGCATAACATTGAATTCCTCATGGTAGACATGGTAGCTTAGTGGCAGAGCAACCGGCTAGAGACCGGGAGATCCGTGGTTCAAATCCCGGCTATGGCAATGCATTTTTCAGTCTGACTCTACCTATCCAAATTACATAGAACTCCATTCGAAGTTTGCTGCAAATTTGAAGAAAGCAGTTGGAACATGATGATCTTAGTCACTTAGAAAAGCAGTCAGACGTCAGTATAGAAATATATCAGTAACTCTACAGAATCTTATCTTCCAAAATAGTAAAGATGTAATGGGAGATGGAACGTTGGCTCCTTAGAAAAGGTATGAAATACAATAAATTCACTGAGTAATCCTGTCAGAAAATCTCGATTTCGATCTGAAGATCCGAGATCAAAAATTACATGTTATTGTCATTTTATATCCCTCGAGTGAATGAAAAACCAAATAAAAATATAAGGTTTTAGATAAAGATATGTGTAAGGTTTTGTGTGCCTATGAATAAAACTGAAAGTATTTAAATCACATATTTTCCGCGGCGAAGGTTTTCAGAACGTTTTCGGTACCTATTTGTAGAGAATTCCGTTATTGTAATTTCTCTCGAAAATTTCTCTAATTTCTCTATATTATTATTATTATTATTATTATTATTATATGGTATTATATGTGCGATGTAAGACCTGTTGATTTCTGCGCACTATCATGAAAGTTCAATAAAATGTGAATCCATAATGCACAGAGCAAAATAAATATAAGAACAAATATGTTTCCCAAAAAAATGTAATATGAATTAATTTTCTGGAGCATTAAAAGTTTGCAGAATATTCGCCGTTTACATACCTTGAGGTTTGAATTACAAATACGGGTTAATAATGTTGGGTGCGAATACTGTTCTCATGAGTTCACAAGTGTATCAACTTGTTGTATAAGCAGTTCACTTTTTACCTCATCCTTCTGTTATAAAAATGTGGTTTTACAACAAGTCGCGTTTGTGTGATCGAAGTGGATAGAGGAATAATTGCTTTTTATGTGTAAATTTATTCAAAATGTTTTTTTCAAACAAACGTGCAGGTAAAGAATGCTATGAGACCGTTGGAACATATTTTTACTTTCTGTAGTGCTTAAATAATAGTAAGTAGAGAAAATATTGAATTTCACCCAAAAACTCGATTCTCAGATTTCACTTGATTACAGGTTTTTAGGTCCCCTGAATTTAAAAAATATATATATATAAGAAAAAGGTCTGTATGCGGTTAAATACCAAACTTGGTATTCAAATTCATCTTTCGAGGATCCGTCACGAAGATTTTCAAGACAACTTCTGAATGTTTACTCATTCTGAATTACTGTTAAATAACTAGAAAGCTTCCAAAACGCGTAAAATCGCACGCGTGCAAAGCGAGGTGCAGAGTTGCTGTGCACGGTGCATTGCTCCGCCTTAGTTCGGCTCGGACATTTCGCAGTGAGGAAGAAGCAGTGGAGAAGTTGTGGAAAGGAGAGCTGGAGGAGCTTGAGACAAATGTAGAAAGAGAAAGAGAGAGAGAAACAGCGCTAATGGTTAAAATCCAAGAGTGAGGCTTTGCACTCTCGTCAAAATATGTAAATTCGGTTAAAGCACAGAATGTATGGCAAATGCATATTTTTTATGAAATTAACCATCGCTGAGATACTCTTTTTATTTGTAGAAAACACTTGTTCTTTTCACTAATGAAAACCCGTTAATTTATTGATGAATATGTAGAAAACGTAATGTAAATACCACGCATATTTTCTAGAAGTATGGAACAGAAATAATGAGTTTCTTGTGTATGTCATAAATGAAATTTCAGAGAACCAATAAGCTCAAAAGGAAGCTTTTAACGAATGAGTTGCAATATATAATATGCAGCTCCTGCCTTTGCTAGGAGTAAATAAATCTGATGTGTGCCATTCACATGACTTTCTCCATATCCCTGCAACAAATAATTCTTAAAAAGCTTATATTTCTATTTACTTTATGCTAATCAGAAAAAATTAGCAGAAATAATATAATTACTCGCTTCCTTGTAAGTAGAAGCGAAATAAGGGACAACCGTAGGTTAAAGTGATAGTCAAAAGCTAGTTGCTATGTCAGTGAAGTTCCTTTGTTTATATGGATAGGAGTTGACAAGTTCCTGTATGAGAAAAGTATACGTTTTTCATAGCAGAAACCAAAAATAAGGAATGTCACAAAAACGACGAACTCCACGAAAAAAATGTATATAACATAAATGGAGTGTTATAATGTGCTCTACATTTTTGTGTAGTAATTTTTTGTCCATCTCTTACAGTTTAGCAGTTATTCAAAATTTAGTAAAATTCATCCAGAATAAACTACCCTTCAGAGGCTATTCCCAGAAAATTCAAAATATGCATTTTATTTGTCAGGTAAATATGTTTAATATACGAAATTTTAATCAAAATCGTTAGAGCCATTTTTGAGAAAATCAACATTTTCGAAAAAAGTTCCATGTAAAGGGTAGTTTGGGGTGGGGGATTTTTCTCAAAATCTTCGTGTCGCATCCCTGGAAGATACTAAACTTAAATACCAAGTTTGGTATTTTACCGACTTTTCGTTTTTGAGTTATCGTGTTCACAGACACACGGACACACGGACATACACACACACACACGGACCTTTTTGTGAAAATGCTTTTTTTTGGATATTAGGGAGCCTAAAACATATATTTCCGGTAAAATCTCGGTATCGAATTTTTGGGTGGAGTGCAATACTTTCTCTATACACTATGTACATAGTGCGTATGGAGAAAGTAAAAATACGTACGTAAGTCTTTTTATTCCGTCATCCTTCTCTTCTTGAAAGCAAATAGGTAATTGAGAAAGGATTCTCTCAACCCAGAAGCGACCCAGTTGTTAAAAGTGGCAACGCGAGGCGTTCTCAAGACATTTTTCTCACCGATGAAAGCTCAAATGCCGAGTAACTCGGTCTCATTTACGCCTCCGTTAATTAATTTCATTTGCGCTTCTGAAAAGCTTTGCTAGTCGAAGTGGAACGTTAAAAGCGAGTTTGTTACTTCCTTTCCGACTGGCTCGTGCACGAGCTATTTCTTCCTTTGTGTGCCCACATTAGAAGTGAGGGATAATAAGTGGAGCCTTACAAGGCACACTCGTTGATGCTTTTGTCACCACTTACTCTCATTAATAATAATAATAATAATAATAATAATAATTTTCAGTATTGTTGTTGTTGCGTTCGTCATCTTCGTCCAAAGCGACCACATGTGAGATTTGAGGTGGACGAAGCAGCGCAGGGTAGGGTTTTCTCCGGGGTCTCCGGTTTCCCCCACCATCTCATTCCATCTTCATGTATCATCAGTGCCATCGCCTGCGTTGCCAGAGCAGTAAAAGCGGGCGTTAAACACCACCACAAAAAATCTTCGTCCCACGATGTCCAGGTAATTTTAGCATATGGTAGCTAATTTGTTTTTTAACCGAAGAAATCAGAAATTTCCACTAAAATCTTCATCATTTTAATTACATTAAACAATCAATTTTAAGTTGTTTTTTTTTTTTTTTTTTTATATTACTTTAACGTCCTTTAACCTGGTTGGTCATAGGACGATGAATGAAATTGGTGAAATGATGCTCAAATGAACGGAGTCCATGGAGCTTAAAGCTACTCGACATTCGTCTTCTCAGGACAAGGGAAAACCCCGAAAAAAACCTTATCCGGTTACTCACCCTAAGCGAGATTCGAATTCACGACCTTATGAATGTGAGGCAGACACGCTACCACCACAGGGCGAGCTAATTTTAAGGTTTTGTTCCATACTTTAGAGGAATTTAAGGTAATATGTTCTGAAAACTCACATTAAACATAATTTATTCACATATTGCATAATCATAGTATAGATATAAAACTGAGCTTAACTTGAAAACTTACTGATGAAATAAAAAAAAATAATTCAAAGGAAAAACGACAAGTCTAAACTGAATTCAAACGTTTCACGTGCCTTGCTTTGGTGCTTCGTGGCGCCGGGGATCGTGGGTTACAGTCCTGCCTTGGTTATGGGTGTTTGTATGTTTGTAAAACGTGTATATGTGTGCAAAAAGCAAACGGTAATAAAACAGAAAATCAAAGTAATTGTTAGGAAAATGAACAAAGAGGAGAAATGAATACAGCTAGGAGTTCCGACAAGTATTTAAAAAAAAAAAAAAAATAGAGGAGGAGAAGATTCGCTTGTTGGCATTAGAAATTGATTCTCCAATAAGCTCTGCTAGGATTTCTCTTTTAGACAGGGAGTTGTAGAAATCATGTACCAGGTGGTCCAACTGCCCCGTATTTGACGTGAGCAGATATCTCTTCGTGCGTTAAAAGAGTTGCAGAACTAAACGGGGCTTTTTAAAGTTAAAGCCCTGCTGTGGAGGCCTGGCAGGTTTTAATTTGATTCAAATAACTTGATACAATGTTAAATGAATCTCCTTTTTGACGGTAGTTTACATTTAGAGGCAAGACTGAGGTTTAGCTTGCAGTTTAGCTTACCTGTGTGGATCTGAAGGTGATGGCATAGCTTCACACAGGAGACAGCCCACAAATACACGCCGCCTCCATTATGTTCGTGCTCCAGAGACTGGCACGGCCGGCTGCACACGTGGGGCGGGGTGATCTCTACCGAACTGTCTTCTAATCGATACCAACATGCAAATACAGATACCTACTCTTCTTTAACCTTTTCAGTGCTACGGTCGAGATAACTCGATCGAGGAAAAACATCCCAGCCGTACTAAGGTTGAGTTAATTCGACCCTAAGTTTGTACGATTGAAAGTCTTAGAATTTCATATTCTCCTGCAGCAATTTTTAAATCAGTTATGTCTGTCAACTCTCAGGGACTGTTTACACCAATTCCTAGTAATAAATAAAGCAAGGGAAAATTGCAAGTCATTTGGTCCGAGGCAGCTAAAACAGTCTCTATTTCACGGCCGGCAATATCCTGTTGGTGGGGTGTGGGGGGCTCGTCAGGTGCTTTATCTTGCCTGTGGTTTAGGATGGGGAGGACCCAGGTTAAATAATCGGTTGTACGGCATGTCTGGATAACGACGGGGCCGGTAGAAGCACTCGGTGTGAGACCTGTTTTGTAAATTTTGACACATTAGTATACTAACTTTTTTACTTATTAGTGCATATTAGTGCATTTTCAACTTGAAATACACAAAAGAATAGCCAAATGCTATTGGTCAAAACCAAATTTCGGATTTTGGAGCAAGTTTTGCTTTCTCTATACGCACTATGTATATAGTGTATAGAGAAGGTATTGCACTCCACCAAAAATTCGATACCGAGATTTCACCGGAAATATATGTTTTAGGATCCCCAATATCCAAAAAAAAAAAAAACATTTTCACAAAAAGCTCCGTGTGTCTGTGAACACGATAACTCAAAAACGAAAATTCTGTAAAATACCAAACTTGGTATTTAAGTTTAGTATCTTCCAGGGATGCAACACGAAGATTTTGAGAAAAATCCCCCCACCCCCAACTACCCTTTACATGGAACTTTTTTCGAAAATGTTGATGTTCTCAAAAATGGATATAATGATTTTGATTAAAATGTTTTATGTTGAAGATATTTACCTGACAAATAAAATATATATCTTGAATTTTCTGGGAACAGCCTTTGAAGAGTAGTTTATTCTGGATGAATTTTACTGAATTTTGAATAACTACTAACCCGTAAGAGATGGACAAAAACTTACTACACAAAAAATGTAGAGCACGTTAAAACACAATTTATGTTATTTCATTTTTTTCGTGGAGTTCGTCGTTTTTCAGATCTTCCTTATTTTTGGTTTCTGCTATGAAAAACTTATACTTTTCTCATACAGGAACTTGTCAACTCCTATCCATATAAACAAAGGAACCTCATTGGCATGCCAACCAGCTTTTGACTATCACTTTAACCTTTGATAGTACCTTATTTCGCTTCTACTTACAAGGAAGCAAGTAATAAAACTATTTCTGCTAATTTTTTTCTGATTAGCATAAAATAAATAGAAGTACAAGCTTTTTAAGAATAATTTGTTGCAGGGATATAGAGAAAGTCATGTGAATAGTACACATTAGATTTTTTTTACCATAGTTTCCTCTTAAATCAGCAAGGAGGTGTTTCTCACCTAAAAATATGTTAGCAGTGAAAACGTTAACTAGAAAACTTCCAGTATTGCTGTAGTTGTTTGGTCGCCTGACTCCAGCGCGCCTGCAATAACATTGACAACAAATTGCCTGACAATTATTGCTGCCTAGGGTTTCGAAGCAATTATATCGTTACATGTTCTTGCCGATCGATTCAGTGTCTATCGAGAAATGCATAAAATTGTTCATTGTGTTTGTTGTTATCGAGAAGGCCTGATGGCCATATTGATGCTCATATCTAGAGAGAGACAGTCACCTTAAAAACGATTTAAATAGCACAGATATGCTCGGCGTTCAGAATTAACAGATTGAGTGTAATTATTAGGGCCGGCTGATAAGTCCCGGAACTCTCATGAAAACAGCATTTATTTTCTTTTTCTTTATTTCTTAACCTAATCTTTGTCATATAGGTGTTCTAATCTAATTAAAGCATCTCTGGAGTGCGATTTATCAAGGTCCTTAAAATAGCGGTTTATCGCATCAATGATTGTGAAATTGCTGTGAAATCTTCGTCCTCCAAGAATTTTTGAGGCTTGGGAACAGGTGGCAGTCACTGAATGCTAGATCTCGCGAATAGGTGGATGGTTAAACAATTCGAACTTTAATTCGCACATTTTTCCCATTGCCATGACTGAACGATAGGCCGGAGCATTGTCGTGATGAAACGAGACTTTTTTTTTTTTTTTGCCAAATGAGGTCTTTTTCTTTTCACTTCATCACTCAAACGTTGCAGTAAGTTTACGTAGTAGTCACTAGTGATACTTTTATCCTTTTCCAAGTAATCAAAAAATTAATTCCCTGTGCATCCCAGAAAACACTCGCCATTACCTTGTTAGCTGACAAAATTGCCTTTGCCTTTTTTGGAGTTTGTTCACCTGGCGCATTCCACTGTTTTGATGTGATTTACTTTCTGGAGTGTAGTGATGTATCCAAGTTTCATCCATGGTAATAAGCTGTTTCAAAAATTCACTGGGATTTTTACGGTAGAGCTCCACATTCTTAACAGAAACAGTTTTTTTTTTTTTTTTGCAAATTTTGATCAGATATCAACAAACGCGGCACCCATCTTGCACAGACCTTGTGAAAGCCCAAAACATTACTTAAAATATTACCTGCACGTTATTTTGATAAGTTTACAGCCTCTGCTATCTCAAACAAATTTAATCTGTGGTCTTCTAGTATTAAACGATGAATTTTTTCAATGAACTCTGGAGTTGTCACTTCTACAGGGCGTCCAGAGCGAGGCTCATCACTAGTGCTCGTACGTTCCATTTTAAACTCTGCAACCCACCTTTTAATCATTGAACATGAAGGGGCAGAGTTTTTCAATGTAGTGTCCATTTCCTCCTTGATTTCTTTAGGCGTTAAGCCTTTCAAATGGAAATATTTAATCACTGCTCGTTTTTTCAAACTCTCCATTTTCGTGAAAACTCTAAATTTGTCTCGTTTAAAATCCTGTTATTAGAACACTAAACAAGCTATTGACCTGTAACTAAACAAGCTAGCCTAGAGTAAAACTATACGATGCTACTGTCTAACTGGCCTATTGGCGCCATATCTGTGTGAGGCCCGGGACTTATCAGCCGACCCTCGTAGCATTGTTTTCCTAAACAGCTGCCACCCGAGAACATGCTGTCTGAGGCCCGGGACTTATCAGCCGACCCTCGTAGCATTGTTTTCCTAAACAGCTGCCACCCGAGAACATGCTGTCTATTGGAGCTTGCAATCTATCGAATCTTCAGTATTAATTGGTCAGAACAATATGAGGCGTTAAATCGTTAAGAAGTTTCAATTAAATTGTTGCTTTTTCTAACATGTATGTACAATGAACAACATAGGTAGAGAAGGTTTTATGTTGTACCCAAAAATTCATACCGTCATTTTATCGGAAATATATGTTGAGAACCCCTGAATACAACAAAATATTTTCTAGAAAAAGGTCTGTGTATGTATGTGGTGTATGAACAGCATAACTGAAAAACGAAAATTCCATTAAATACCAAAATTGGAATTAAGTTCAGTATCTTCCGGGGATGCAGCAGAAGGGTTTTTAAAATATCCCCACAACTACCCTTTACAAAGAAAATTTTTCTAAAATTTTG
Source organism: Hymenopus coronatus (assembly GCA_030762935.1). Lineage (NCBI taxonomy): Eukaryota > Metazoa > Arthropoda > Insecta > Mantodea > Hymenopodidae > Hymenopus > Hymenopus coronatus. The sequence continues at coordinate 53,666,445 of CM060886.1, forward strand.
AGTTTTTTTTAAAAATTATTTTAACGATTTTTATTAAAATACTGTATGTTTAAGATTTTTCATGACAAATGTAATGTAAATATAAAAAATTACTTCAGGAGAAATGTAGATATCATTAAAACCTACAATTTATGTAATTTACATTTTTTGTAGAGTTAACCGTTTCCGAAATATTCCTTGTCATTGGTTTCAATTTTAAACTCCTTAAACTATTAGCATCTTTTTCGTTTTACCCCCGGGAGTGTAAAAGACAACTGAATTTCAATTGTTTTAAAAATTTAACTCTCGCTTTAACCTAGTGTATTCCCTTATTTCCCTTCTACTTACAAGGAAGCAAGTAATAAGACCATTTCTGCTAACGGTTATCTTGATTGACATATTCTTTGTAATCTTTTGTAAGGAAAGTTTGTTAGATAAAATCATGTAAATAGAACACATAGATTTCTTCTATATGCTGATTCGTGTTTTAACTGAGTAGAGATGTCTCTTTATATTAAAGAATTGACAAGTGTTACACCATAACTTATTGGTTTATTATAATGTATAAATTAATATTAATATAATTTACATACAATCTTGAACCCAAGTGTGTGTGCAAATAGATCCGAATATTCATTGGATTTAAGAATTTAAAGTCTATGAGGTATTAATAGCATTGTTTATATTTGCAACACCTTGCCAAGCTTGATCTGTTACGATATAATATGTAATTAAAGTTAACACATGCAGATGTTTGAAAGTAGGTGAAAATAAAGTATCTTAACATCATGTAGGAACTAATATTAATAAAGCTTGTTATTTTTATCTGTTTGAGAAATCAGTCAAAACAACAGTGCTAATAATTATATGCAGCTCAGGTAGAATAATGCATTTTCATAAAAGCTTCAACAATAATTAACAAGTGTTTCATGCCTTCACTTTTTAAAATACAAAATGTGAATCCCTCAACACATTAGACAACGTATGTTACAGCTCAATGTTAAAAAATCTGATGTATTCCATTCACATGACTTTCTCTACATCTCTGAAACAAATTAATGTTAAAAAGCATATTCTTCTGTCTACTTTATGATAATCTAGATAAACATTAGCAGAAATTGTCTTAATTACCCTCTTCCGCGTAAGCAAGAGGAAAATAAGGGAATAAACTAGGCTAAAACGAATGTCAAATCTCTTAAAAGCTGGTTGCCATGTGATTGAAATCCAATTCTATGTAGGGCCAGGAGTTTGCAACTTTCCGTGTGAGAAAAATTTAGATATTTTAAATCTGAAACAAATAGCAAAGAAAATCTCAAAAACGATCAACTCCACGAAAAAATTTTATATAACACAAATTGTGTATTCTAACGTGATCTACATTTTTGTGCAATAATTTTTGTCTATCTTTTACCGTTTACTAGTTATCCAAAATTCAGAAAAATTCTCAGAATAAAGAGGTCTTCAGAGGCTATTCCCAGAAAATTAAAGATATACATTTTATACATAATATATTTTAAATATAACAGACTTTAATCAAAATCGTTAGAGCTACATTTGATAAAATCAAAATTTTCGAAAAATGTTCCATCTAAAGGGTAGTTGGGGTGGGGAGATTTTCTTGAAAATCTTTGTGTTGCATCCTTGGAAGATACCAAACTTAAATATAAAGTTTGGTATTTAACGCTCTATTCATTTTTGAGGTACGCTGCCCACAGGTGCACACATAAACACATACACACAGATACAAACACGGACATTCTTCTGAAAATGCTTGAACATTTGGATGCATTACTGTACACTATGTACATAGTACGTGTAGAGAAAGTAAAAAAAAATTGATGCTCCACGGTGTAATGATTACCATGCTGACCTCTAGTACCCAAGGTCAAGGGGTCATCCTGGCGGAGGGTGATGGATTTTTTTTTGTACTAACAATTCTTAGAATGGCTTTCTTCAAAAGGTAAGTAAAGTCGTTGTAATGTTTATTTGCACGTAAAAGAACACCGTACTCTGTAAGTGAAGGTCCCTGATCAAAATTCCATTGTTTTCACGTTCGCAAAGGTGTGATTTCGTCCTATAGTGGAACATATAGAGATAACCTAATCCCCCATTACCATGTGTGCATAGTGGTGGAATCACGAAGTAGAAATTCAATGATCAAACTTCGATAGATGCCCAAAATAATTCGACATGCCATGAAGGCAGATGTTAAGGTATTACAACCACAAAAGTTAAACTAAACCAGTATCGTTTATACTAAACAATAATGAAATGAATGCCACTACTTCTGGATGTAAGTTCCTTTACGGTTTCCCTTTTTCCGTTAATGCGTGGGTTTCCACTCTTGAGTGTGTCCATCTGGGGTTATTTCTGTTCTTATTTGTTATCCTTTGAAACCGCTTCCTCTTCAATACCCAGCGTTACAGAATATTGTGAATTTGAAAAAGAGTTGTAGGCACATCTCATTTTGCTAATGCTTCCTCTTTTCTGTTTCACTTAATAACCCTGTTTTTATTGCTGTTTTTTGGCAGAATCGCATTCGTCTTGTTTTTTGTTACGCAGCTATATTCTGAGCTGAAAGGAGAGAGGTAGTGGATGGATACGCCTGACGGATAAAGAATGTAACTTTGTGTTAAAAATAATCACCGACCTCTCCATATTTTCCTTTTTTACTGCAACACTTTTGTTACATTTTAAACAGACTCAGAACTTCATAAAACATCTCATTTTAATTCACATATTATAAATGTTTCTATGTCTTAACACGTTTTGTTATCGCTGTTCTTAATGGATCAATAATTATTCTGCATAATTATTTGCACACCAATTGATTTATCGTATATGATTCAGCAGGGTAAGCCTTTGTTCCATCTTTACTTTCTCTATACGTACTATGTACAAAGTGTATAGAGAAGGTATTGCACTCCACCAAAAAATTCGATACCGAGATTTCACCGAAAATATATGTTTTAGGATCTCCTGTATCCAAAAAAAGTATTTTCAGACAAAGGTCCGTGTGTGTGTGTGTGTGTATGTCTGTGTGTCTGTGAACACGATAACTCAAAAACGAAAAGTCGGTAAAATACCAAACTTGGTATTTAGTTTAGTATCTTCCAGGAATGCGACACGAGATTCTGAGAAAAGTCCCCCCATCCCAAACTACCCTTTACATGGAACTTTTTTTGAAAATTTTGATTTTCTAAAAAATGACTCAAACGATTTTGATTAAAATATCGTATATTAAAGATATTTACCTGACAAATAAAATGCATCTTTTGAATTATCTGGGAATAGCCCCTGAAGACTACTTTATTCTGGGAGAATTTTACGGAATCTTGCATAACTGCTAAACTGTAAGAGATGGATAAAAACTTACCATACAACAAATGTAGAGCACTTTAAAGCACACAATTTATGTTATATACATTTTTTTCATGGAGTTGATTGTTTTTAGATAATCCTTGTTTTTAGTTTAAGCTATAAAAAACTTACAGTTTTCTCATACAGGACATTGTCAACTCGTGTCCATACAAATAAAGGAACTTCAGTTACATAGCAACCAGCTTTTGACTATCATTTTAACCTATGGTACCCCCTTATTTCGCTCCTACTAACAAGGAAGCAAGTAATAAGACTATTTCTGCTAATTTTTTGTCGATTAGATGAAGTATATATAATAATTTGTTGCAGTGATATAGAGAAAGTCATGTGAATGGAACACATCAGATTTTTTACTTAACACACCCCTCACAAACAAATCCACTATCCCCCCCAAACTATAAAAAATGTATGTCTATTCTTTTTTATTATTACTATTATTATTTTAAATTTGATTTTAACTTGCACTTCGTAATTTATGTTTATCTATTCTCATTATATATTTTCCTTTATATGTATCACTTCAATTTTTGGTTGCCATTGTTATCTACATATATATGAAAGGTTGTGCTTAAATAGACAATTATTAAAAAAAATGCTTTCTAACATTTTAGATGTTTGTCCCTTTTGGTATTGAATCCACAGTTGATACAAAAGTATTATTGATATTTCTCTAGTAATATAGATTTTGAAAGCTTCTAAATTTGAAGATTATTGTACAAATCTGTGCATATAGGAAGAGCATAACTCAATAATGAATGTATACATTTTATTGAAATACCACATGTCATACTTTATGTTTTAACTGTCAGAGCGAATATCTAATGAATTTCCTCATTCCAAAAAACCATCTACATGGAATAATTATTATACTTTTTCTCCAAGAATAGTTATAGAGTTTTTCTTTGATATATTTTAAGTTTGAGATTTAGCATGAAAACTATTATGAACGCCTTGAATTTTCTGTAAAAATCCTATAAACTATGCTCACGCTTACACTGCTATGAGCAGAAACTTACCTCAAGAAGAATGTGTTGAGAATAACAGTTTTAGTAGTGTTTCAGGAATATAGCTATTTAAATGTTTAAACTTTTGCAAGATAAAGTTCGGGTGCCAGTTTAGTTTGACAATGTGCCAGCCAACTTTCTTCCCCCTGGAAGTAATAGAAAGCCGAGGGATTTACAGGATTGCCAATTGGCCTACACTGAGAGGATATTTAGTTGCTATTACTTTCTCTACACGTACCATATGCATAGTGTATAGAGAAGGTATTGTATTCCACCCATAAATTCGATACCGAGATTTCACCGGAAATATAATTTCTTTTGGGTCCCCCAGAATAAAAAAAAAGTATTTTTGGAAAAAAAAAAATACGTTGTGTGCATGTGTGTGTCTGTGGACAGTATAGCTCTAAAACGAAAATACCGTTAAATAGCAAACTTGGTATTTAAGATATTTACATGACAAATAAAATGTATATCTTCAATTTTCTGGGAGTAGCCTCTAAAGACTTCTTCATTCTGGATGAATTTTGCGGCATTTTGCATAACTGGTAAACCGTAAGAGATAGACAAAAACTTACTACACAAAAATGTAGATGACCATAAAACACACAACACATTTTTTTCGTTGATTTGATTGTTTTTGAGATATTCCTTGTGTTTGGTTTCAGCTTTAAAAAACATACTTTTCTCATACAGGACTTTGTCAACTCCTATCCATACAAATAGAGGAACTTCAGTCACATAGCAACCAGCTTTTGACTATCACTTTAACTATAGTACTCCCTTATTTTGCTTCTACCTATAAGGAAGCAAGTAATAAGACTATTTCTGCTAATATTTCTCAATTAGCATGAAGTAAATAGAAGCATAAGCTTTTTAACAATAATTTGTTGCAGAAAAGTAGAGAAAGTCATGTGAATGGAACTCGTCACATTATTTTGTTTTTCATTTTCTAAACTTATCCTATAGTTCATTCCCACGTACGCACCCTAGTTACTACATTCAGTATTTCAGAAGGGTACATGCATACGAAATGTAAATAGTGTTAACTTTGTGGAAGTACGTTCGCTTCTTGATAGATTTTGTCACAGATTTAGGGAAATAAACAACAACATAGAGATGGTATTTACCCAGCCCTGTCGCTTCCCAACCTCTTTCATCAGCCGATTCACACTTGTCTCGCTTTGAGCAAATTACCCTCTCCCTTTCCCTTTAACCACCAGAACCCAATTGCCCAAAACTCTTCACTCGATGCGGTAAAGCAGGGGTGCAGAATGTAAACATTATCATTTCACATTTTGGACTCCCTTCATTGCTTTCACTTCAAACCTTCTCATTTCCATTTTTAAATGCTGTGAAATGATTTAATGCTAATTGCCTTTTTCTGTAACTCGGAGAAGGAAGGTGTTTTTGTTTCTTTATCATTTAACCATTGCATCTACACAAATATTTTATAACGACAAATAAAATGGTGATTTATTTATGGACGCTCTTTAACTGCTGCGGTTCTCAGCGTCCCATTCCATACTGGGCGTGAAAAGACCGCTTTTATTTTGCTCATAGGCCTCTCTATCAGGCTTTAGGTTCTCTTATTTACCGTAAATCTATGACACGGGATCAACGGCTTTACTTCCCTTCCGAAGGAATCCATGCTAAGGATTTTACGCCCAAAAAATACGTCGTCTTCCGCCGGGTTTGAACCCGCGATCTTGGATATATGAAGTTGACATGGTGGCCATTACTACCGGAGGGCGATATTTTATACCTATATTTCACCAAAAAATCACATTTTGTGGCTTCCTGAATGCATAAAAGTACTTGTTTTAGAAAAAGATCTTATATATGTATGCGTTTGTGTATGTTTTTGTCTGTGACGTAAAAAAAAAATTCACATCTGAATTTTTTTTAAGTCGAGATGTATCAAGGATGTAACAAAAAAGAAATATCTCCACCCAAAACCAACATTTAGATTTGCATGAAAAAAGTCGTTATTTGCTGTTTTCTGGAATATGACTCTAGAGATTTTGATTAAAATGCCATATGTGTAAGATAATTTAAAATATATTGTACATCTAATTTTTTTGGAAATAGTACGTAAATTTATATTTATTCGGAAGAAATTTTGTATAACGGGTAAACCACAAGAAATACATATGTAAAAATGTATACAGGAAAAATATGCATATCTTTAAAACATTTAATTTATTTCACATATTCTTTTTAAACTGTTTGTGGCACCAGTGTTTTCTGATATATCTATCATTATTGATTTGTATGTTTCGTCGAAGAGGTCCTTTATAAATATTGATAATTTTAACAACTGCAATTAAAGTTAAGAATAGATATGATGCAATTAAAATTGTAATTATATTAATGGGTTGATTATATATTTTTAGTAAAAACTTATTGGGTAAAGGATTTAATGTTAATCTATATACTTTGATATTTTTAATGTGCTGTCGTTATTCAGTTGTTCTGGCAATATCATGGATTTTAAGGCCGGCATATAACTTACCTGCTCCTTTGGAGATTTAAAATAATCGTGTTTTAATTGTTGACAATTAGCAGATTTAAACATTGACAACATTGATGAGTTGTCAATAATGTGACATAAAATTACTATCGATAAGCATAGTAAACGTAAAAGGTCATTAAGATTCGCGAATCTTATCTTTGCATTACATGGCAATAATTTAGTAGCTAAGGGATTGTTGGCTCCATCTAAATAAGTTGAACAACTTTTTATTTGTAGTAATATAATTGGAAATAAGGATCCTTAAAGTCCACTTTACACTCAGCACATATGAAGTCTGAGATAATGGATGCATCGGTTGTGATTTTTAATTAAAATATGCCGTGTTCTTATATTCCTGGATTGCAATATTTAATGTATAAATATTGTAATGATATATTTGTAATATTATTTTGTGGTTAGACCTATACAACAACCAGTTATTCCATTTTTAAAGGTATATTATGGTGGCAGCCCTCCGCATTCTGCGCCATGCTAACCATGTGTTACATTTTGGAAAATAAACCTTCAGGCTCTCCAGTTCATTTAGCAGAAAGGGACATGTTCATCATTAACGGATGCAGCTTCTCATTATTTTCAAGAGAACGCAGAAATATTTTTCGTTGAGCACGGAGGCATGAGCTTCAGAAAATAGTATTCGGTCGTCGCATCAACTCACATACTTTCAACATAATATAACCTGCTCTATCCCTGACTATCTTGTTCAGTTCTACGAATTCTAAGGTGAAAGCAATGCAATGAGATGAAGAAATATCATACTAGTACTTTTACTTCTTCGCTTCTTCTTTTTAGCTGCTTTCCAGGTAGATTTTGGACTAGAAACTTCATTTTCTTGGATGTGTATACGCGAGTATGTGTGTGTATTTAGGGTAATTTCAAAAATCACTCAACAGATTTGGACAATTCTTTCAGTATTGAAGTACCCTATATTTTCTTGTGGGTATAGCCCATACCAGGTAGCCCAATTGCCCCATATTTGACGTTTACCAAAATCCCTTCGTGCGTTTAGGGTTGCACGAATCAAAGAGTTGACACCGATCAGTGGGGAACGGGGTGAGAGCCTCGTTTTGCCCCTCTATGGGCTGGTCGCGCTCATTGTAAGCGCCAGTTCCTCACTGTCGCGTTTAAACTTGAAATAGCCTCGTTTAGTTCTGCAACTCTTTTAACGCAAGAAGAGGATCTGCACACGTCAAATACTTGGCCACCTAGTATAATATATCGAGAAAAAACATCTCATGTGTTCCATTCACATGACTTTCTCTACTTCTGTGTAACAAATTATTCTAAATCAGCTTATTTTTCTATTTACTTCATGCTAATCGAGAAAAAATTAGCAAAAATAGTCTTATTACTTGCTTCCTTGTAAGTAGAAGCGAAATATGAGAGTATCATAGGTTAAAGTGAAGTCAAAAGCTGGTTACTAGGTGACTGAAGTTCCTTTGTTTGTATGGACACGAGCTGACAAATATCTGTATGTAAGTTTATCAAAGCTGAAACCAAAAACAAGGAATATCTCAAAAACGATCAACTCCTCGAAAAAAGTTTAATGTGCTCTACATTTTTGTGTGGTAAGTTTTTGTCCATTTCTTACGGTTTAGCAGTTATGTAAAATTCATCCAGAATAAAGTAGTCTTCAGATGCTATTCCTGAGAATCGTTAGAGCCATTTTGAGAAAATCAAAATTTTCAAAAAAGTTCCATGTAAAGGGTAGTTGGGGGTGTGGGATTTTCTTCAAAATCTTCGTGTCGCATCCTTGGAAGATACCAGACTTAAATACCAAGTTTGGTATTTAACGGTCTTTTCATTTTTGAGCTATGCTGTCCACAGACACACACACGCACACATATACACGGACCTTTTTTCCAAAAATGGAAAATATATATTAGAGGAAATGTTGCCCTTTAATTTGAATATGGTCGCCATACGTGGTGTAGTCCATCCGTCCGTCCGAGATCTGGTAGACTCGTGGTGAGCCTAGGTGTAGTTTCTGTGTAAGGGCTTAAGGCTCCTCGAACGGTTGCTTTCTTAGGAACTCTACTCCGCTAGTGTTTGATTAAATTGTTTTTTGGAGAATTTTGATTGAACATTCCCAATGTTGGGAGGGGGGAGTACTTAGTTCAGCTAATTTGCTGTTTCCTGGTTTGGAGCCGTTGTTACTGGGGGTGCTCGCAAGCCTTACGGGGAACCCGATACTGCCAGTATCAGCGTTCAGTAAGGAACTACTTCCCCAGTGGTCTGACAAGTATGTTCCCTTGTTCTCCCAATCTGGCCCGGCGCCTAATTATATAAGGGAGGGCAGAAGCTTCATGTAGTATACTCGCTGGGGAACGTCGACATACAGAATAGATTGAATGGTGTAGTGTTTACTATGGTAGCCTCTAGTACCCAAGGTTGCGGGTTCAAACCTGGCGGAAGGTGAAGGGTTTTTGGAAGTAAAAATCCTTAGCATGTGTTCCTTTGGAAGGTTAGTAACACTTTGGTCCCATATAATGTTTATTTGCACGAAAAAGATGCCTACACGTTGAAAGTGAAGGTCCCTGTGTTAAATTCTCTCAGTTTCACGTTCACAAATCGTGATTTCGTTATATGGTATCAAATATGGGCAATGAGTTGATCCCTAGTAACCATGCGCGCATGGTGGCAGATTCGCGAACTAGAAATTCCATTGATGAAGAAACTTCTGGTGGAGGCTAAAGCTCAAAATTGGTCTGTGGTACCTTGGAATAGCCTCTGAAGACTACTTTATTCTGGATGAATTTTAAGAGAATGTTGCATATCTGCTAAACCGTAAGAATTGGACAAAAACTTACCACACAAAAAATGCAGAGCGCGTTAAACGCTTTTCTCATAGAGGAATTTGTTAACTCCTGTCCATACAAACAAAGAACCTTCAGTCTCATAGCGACCAGCGTTTGACTATCGCTTTAACCTATGGTACTCCCTTATTTCGCTTTTACTTACAAGGAAGCAAATAATAAGACTACTTTTAATTTTTTCTCGATTAGCATGAAGTGAATAGAAGCATAAGCTTTCTAACAATAATTTGTTGCAGATATGTAGAGAAAGTCATGTGACTGAATTTAAATGTGTATGCGTCTTTAGCTTGGTGAACTATCTTTCCAATGTCTTATCTTCATAATTGTCACACATTTCTTTTATCTAAATTTACAATATCTTCTCTAAGTAACCTTATATTATTATGTTAATTATTACTTTTATAAGTATAATTAGAGATATTACTCTCCTAATATGTCTGCGTTCCTCTTGATGCTATCTTCCCGGAAGCTGTATCAGAGTGGTGAAAAAATTCATACATGTTATTCTCCTTTCCTTTGTCAGTTGTCATGGTAGTAACACTCATTACATATATTATATTTCACAGAAAATGTGTGTTCCTTCTTTACAAACATAGTACATTAATTAACAATTACTTTTTCTTAATAACATGCATATTAACAATAGAAGCCCGCCTGGGTAGTGTGGTGGTAGCGTGTCTGCCTCACATTCAAAAGGTCGTGAGTTCGAATCTTGTTTAGGGTGAGTTACCCGGATAAGGTTTTTTTCGGGGTTTTCCCTTATCCTGAGAAGACGAATGTCGAGTAACTTTAAGCTCCATGGACCCTGAGATCATTTGAGCATCATATCATCAATTTCATTCATCGTCCGATATGACCAACCAGGTTAAAGGACGTTAAACTAAAAAAAAAAAAAAAAAAAAAAAAAAAAAGTTTTAGGTTTAAGCTACTGAACATAGAATATTTACCAAATGTTTGTCTTGGAATAAAGCGTTATTATGCCTAGTAACACCCGGTTACGTTTCGTATCTTTTCTTTGTTTTCTTTAATGTATTTATTTTAAGAAATGTTTACACAGTTTTATGTCAGATTCGTTAATAATCGTTGTAAGGGTGCGACGATAAATACTGCATCGTACCATAGTAGATAGGTACACGGCAAATATTTAATTACTCGCAGGAATGGGAGGCTTAACATTTCTTTGTGATCACTTTTATTGTAACAAAACATACAAGCTTCCACGATCTTATTTTCAATAGTTCACGTACAAATAAAAATTATTTGCCCATCTCGACACAATGTTGTACATATACTATTGGATTCGGTAAAAATTCAAAGTTACCATACAAGTCTTCTCATATTTTAAGCCTTTAAGGAGAAATATGGGGATAGCATAGCGGTTAACGTCCGTGGCTCGAATTCGGGAGATCCGTTTTATTTATACCTACACATTTATTAGACTAATCTTTTGTTTTTGATGTTAATGCCTAATATTTCCATATCCGTTATCATTTATTGTTCATTACAGGAGCCTCACATCAGTTTCTGATTTTGGGAATTTTTATGTAAATTTAACGTCACTTTTAACATAGAAAATTATATTTTATTTCTCAAACGTAAAATACTTGTTTTAGAGATGTATTTCTGTAATTTTTCTTTGGATACAGCAATAATAACTAGTAGTTATTGTAGTAATTGGTTCCGAAACTTAGGAGAGGTAATTAACCATCCTCCCCCTAAATAACGCCCCTGATTCGTTGCCACCACAAGTTATACTGCTTTTAACATTGTATAATAAAGCTCTTTGCTTCACATTAGCTAAATGCGATATGCTTTCTGTTAGCTTTGTTTTGTTGTTATTCTGACTTTTACTTTATCTAGCACGGATGTATAATGTACTTATTGCATAAAGAAGATATTGCATTCCACCCATCTTAAACATATGGCATTTTAACCAAAACGGTTAGAGCCATTTTTGAGGAAATTAAAATTTTCGAATAATGTCCCATGTAAAGAGTAGTTGGGGAGGGGGGATTTTCTTGAAAATGTTCGTGTCGCATCTTTGGAAGATAATGAACCGGCTTTTCCTTTTTGAACTTTGCTGCCCACAGACACATGGACATGTTTCTAAAAATACTTTTTTTGGATTCAGGAGATCACAAAACATGTATTTCCGATGAAATCTCAGTATCGAATTTTTGGGTGGAATACAATACCTTCTCTATACACTATGACATAGTGCGTGTAGAGAAAGTAAGTAGTACTTATTTTGAACCCACTACTTGCAGAATACATTCGTGCAACGCCGGTTAAGAAGCTAGAATTATATGAAACTTTACAGGTAAAAATCTTATGTGTTCCACTCACATGACTTTCTGTACTTCTTTGCAACAAATTATTGTTAAAAAGTTTGTGCGTCTATTCACTTCATGCTAATCGAGTAAAAATTAGCAGAAATAGTCTTATTACTTGCTTCCTTGTAAGTAAAAGAGAAATAAGGAGTACCATAGGTTAAAGTGATAGTTTAAAGTTGGTTGCTATGTCACTGAAGTTCCTTTATTTGTATGGATAGGTGTTGAGAAACTCCTGTATGAGAAAAGTATAAGTTTCTTAAAGCTGAAACAAAAAAACAAGGAATATCTAAAAAACAATCAACTCCACGAAAAAATGTATATAACATAAATTGTGTGTTTTAACGTGCTCTACATTTTGTGTACGGTAAGTTTTTATCTACTTCTTACGGTTTAGCAGTTATGCAAAATTCTGTAAAATTCACTCAGAATAAAGCAGTCTTCAGAGGTTATTCCCAGAAAATTCAAAATATATATTTTTATTTCTCAGATAAATATATTTAATATACGATATTTTAATTAAAATCGTTAGAGCCATTTTTTAGAAAATCAAAATTTTCGAAAAAATGTCCATGTAAAGTGTAGTTTGGGGTGGGGGGATTTTTCTTAAAATCTTCCTGTTGCATCCCTGGAAGATACTAAACTTAAATACCAATTTTGGTATTTTACCGACTTTTCGGTTTTGAGTTATCGTGTTCACAGGCACACGGACTCACACACACGGACCTTTTTCTGAAAATACTTGTTTTGGATGCAGGGGACCCTAAAACATATATTTCCGGTATAATCTCGATATTGAATTTTTGGTGGAGTGCAATACCTTCTCTATACACTATGTACATAGTACGTGTAGAAAGTAAAAACTATACATTTTGTACATGTCGCTGGAAACCTGTTGCACACTCTCTACCATCTGTATAATTGCATATCATGTAAAGCGGTATGCTTGGCAAAGCTTTGCAAATTTGTGCTAATCTCTTTCTCGGCAGTTTACCTTTATGCTAACATGTTTCTGAGAGATGCTTTGATGTGGGCCGTGCTGCTGAATATTAATGCTAGTTCACGTCATCTTCAACGTCTGTGTTTGTATAATTTATTTTATCGGTCAAGCATGCTTATGGGTGCATGCTGAAACATTACTTTAAGATAAAATCTATTCGCTCTTTAACTGTTCTCAACTAAAGAAGCGCGTACCACATCTAAATGCAACACGTTATCAACCTAAATTTGAACACTCTCGCGACTTTCTTTACTATATCCGCTATGTTTTATAATATTCACATAAAAATGTACTACATTCACATAACTTTCTCTACATCTCTACAAAAATTATGGTTAAAAAGTTTATGCTTCTATTTACTTCATTCTAATTCAGAAAAATTAGCAGAACTAGTCTAATTTCTCGCTTCCTTGTAAGTAAAACTGTTAAACCACACAAGAAATGTAGAGCACGTTAAAACACACAATTTATGTTATATACAATTTTTTTCGTAAAGTTGATCGTTTTTGACATATTCCTTGTTTTTTGGTTTCAGCTTTAAAGACTTATACTTTTCTCGTACAGGAAATTTGTCAACTCCTGTCCATACAAACAAAGGAACTTCTGTCACATAGCAACCAGCTTTTGACTATCACTTTAACCTATGGTACTCCCTTATTTCACTTCTTCTTACAAGGAAGCAAGACTATTTGTACTATTTTTTCTTCTTCTCCATTAGCATGAAATAAATAGAAGCATAAGCTATTTTAACAATAATTTGCTACAGAAATGTAGAGAAAGTCATGTGTGTTTTATTGTAGCTACATGTTTTGTCTATCTCTTACGGTTTACCAGTTATGCAATATTCAATAAAAAAAATCATCAAGAATAAAGTAGTCTTTAGAGGCTATTCCCAGAAAATTCAAAATATACATTTTATTTGAGAGGTAAATAAGTTATATACGATATTTTAATCAAAATCGTTAGAGCTATTTTTAAGGAGCTCAACATTTTCGAAAAAAGTTTCACGTAAAGGGTAGCTGGGGAGGATGGGGGGATTTTCTTCAAAATCTTCATGTCGCATCCTTGGAAGATACCAAACTTAAGTACCAAGTTTGGTATTTAACGGTCTTTTCGTTTTCGAGCTATGCTGTCCACAAGCACACACGTACACACATACACATATACACACGGATCTTTTTCTGATTTTTTTTTATTTAGTGAGTCCTAAAACATGTATTTCCGGTGAAATCCCGGTATCGAATTCTTAGGTGGAATACAATACTTCCTCAATACACTATGTATATAGTACGTATAGAGAAAGTAAAAATCACAAAATGTTAAGCATTAAACGTTTTTTCTTTGTTAACGATATTGTTAATTTCCAGATTCCTATCAGCGCCACCGGCGTATTGAAATTTCGTCCCAAAAGAGATTTTACATGCAAGTAAATGAGCTTTTAACCAAAATGGGAATGGGGTGGGTTTGAACCCACGATCTTGGGATCAGAAGATCAGCGCCTAAACAAATGAGCCACTTAAACCAACACTTTTAATCATGTCCATCGCATGACGTATTTTGGAAAGTAAAAAATGCTACATGGTATATACTGAAAACGCCTCGGTCCCCATGGCCGCGCTCGCCAAAGCGTCTCGCTTTGGTGTTTCGCAGCGCAGGGGATCGTGGGTTCGAGTCCCGCCTTGGGCATGGCTGTCATATGTTTGTGTATGTGTGTGTAAAAAGTAAAAAAGACAGAAATACAGTAATCAAAAGTAAACAAATTAGGTAAATAAAAAGTAGGGTATACAGCGCCGGAGTCCCGATAAGACTCCGGAACTGTATTAAAAAAAAAAAAAAAAAAAAAGCTACGAAAAAATATATTAATGTTCTTTTGATGAGCTCTTTTTATGATGTGGACAATTTAGTATTACTTTCTCAGCATGTATTATGTACATAGTGTATAGAGAAGGTATTGTATTGCACCCAAAAAATTCGATACAGAGAACCACCGGAAATACATGTTTTTGGTCCCCCTGAATAAAAAAAAAATTTGGAAAAATGCCCGTGTGTGTGCGTGTGTGTGTCTGTGGACAGCATAGCTCAAAAACGAAAAGTCCATTAAATACCAAACTTGGTATTTAAGTTTGGTATCTTCCAAGGATGCGACACGAAGATTTTCAAGTAAATTCCCCCAACCCCAACTACCCTTTACATGGAATATCTTTCGAAAATGTTGATTTTATCAAAAATGGCTCTAACGATTTTGATCAAAATATTGTATATTAAAGATATTTACTTGACAAATAATATGTATATCCTTAATTTTCTAGGGATAGCTTCTGAAGACTACTGTATTCTGGATAATTTTTTATTGAATTTTGCGTATCTGGTAAACTGTAAGAGATGGACAAAAAATGTAGATCACAATAAAACACACAATTTATGTCATATACATTTTTTCGTGGAGTTGATCGTTTTTTGAGATATTCCTTGTTTTTGGGTTTCAGCTTTAAAAAACATATTTTTCTAATACAGGAATAATTTGTCAGCTCCTGACCTTACAAACAAAGGTACTTCAGTCACATAGCAGCTAGCTTTTGACTATCACTTTAACCTATGGTACTCCCTTATTTCGCTTCTACTTACATGGAAGCAAGTAATAAGACTATTTGTACTATTTTTTTCTCGATTAGCAGAAGCTTTTTAATCATAATTTGTTGCAGAGATGTGGAGAAAGTCTTGTGAATGGAACACATCAGCACTTAGTGCTATTTAGTACCACTATATCACACTCTGGCAAGTTAAAGATTCAATATTTGAGTACCGCATCACATACACCTGCTTATTTTGGGCTGCAAACCTATTATGTAAACAATGGCTGCCGGGGAATAGCGAAGCATTCACAGTTTGTGTGGGAACGTCTGCACATGACGGATTTTACCCTGCAATACTCCTTTAAGGGTTTCTAGCTGTGCAAGTTTATTGTAATTCAATCATCTATTAATTTTTTCTGTATTCGACCCGAAAGCTTATGTTGATGTTGCAGAGTGATTTTCCGCCTCGTTAAATCTGCCTCTGCCGTTTGCATTTTAAATAGGGGTTACTATATGTAGGTGCGAGAAATGTAAAACGTAAAAAAAATCCTCTAATCTTCATTAAAACATAATATAAATTTTGGGTATCAACAAATTCTCAACCTAAATCAATATATTTAATTAAATGTAACCCTATTTTTTCAGGAACGGAGAGTATGTGACTAGGAATTCTATTTGGAATCTTGTATTATCCATACTGTATTTGGTAATATTTTTAGTAGATAGTACTTGATTTCAAGCAATTATTTTTATTTCTCTCTCTCTCTCTCTATCTCTCTCTCTATCTCTCTCTCTCTCTCTTTTATGCAATTGTTGTATTTTCCAAGTGTAGACTAAAAGCGTTTAACAATAAGTCGTGCTGTTCCTGTTGTTGTTGTTTGTGTCTGTGGACAGCATAACTCAAAATCGAAAATTCGTTTAAATACTTAACGTGTGAGAGGTGCATAAGGTCGGTTTGTACAAAACAAAGGCCTACCCTACCAAGGATTTTTGCCCAAAATTCGATTTTAAGAATAGGTATTTCAAAACATTTGTTTGTTTAATAATGCTACTAGTATTATCTATTGTACACAAATTCTATTTACTGGTAATGCAGATAAAAGTTTGCAGAAATTATTTCATTACACATTTTGACACTGGTAAAATGCACATACTGGAGGCTGAAGCGATTGTCAAATCTTAAGAAAGTGGTTCACTCTGTGCTGGCTTCGAAATTGTACTCTTCACATTGCAACGCAAAATATTAGAAACGAATATTTGGAGATGGTTAATGTGATATTTTATGTATATGTTTGTATGTGTATTTGTATACGTGCGCCTATTTGTGCATTTATTGAGTAGTAAGCTTTACCCGTTTGTCAGATAAACAAAAGTATACAACCCAGCGGAAAGGCTCAAGCGATAACTTCTGTGGCACTCGGGAGATACCGGGTTAAAATCCTGTGGGCTAACTTTTTTGTTTGTTTTTGTTTGTTTGGTTTTTTTTTTCCCCTTCAGTCGCCAAGGTAAATGACGGATTGGATATTTAATACCACGACCCAAAGTTCCACCTCAGTGTAAAACATTAGTAAAAGCTGAGAATATATGGTAATCGCGATTGCGCTGTCATGTATCTATAGAAGAGTGGACAACATAACCCCATGTTGTGGAGCAAAGTAGTATGGTGTAACAGGATGAGACCTCGAGAGTTGGTTGCTTTTCGGTGATTATGATGGTTGAGCAGCTAGACTGGAAGGCATTCTGATACTGTCTACTTGGCACGAAGTGGAAATAGTGTGCTACAGGATTAGACCTTATGTTCACCAGAAATCGTAAACGAGGTATCTTACCAAACAGAATTGTCGAAAAGTTTTAAAGCGACGTAAAATAAAAGAGAAATAAACAAATAATACAAAATTAAGAATAAACATGACTTCACAAGCTATTCACAGAAAGTTCAAGATCTAAATTTTATTAGTCAAGTCGTAAACATACCTACAGTATTGTAATAAAGAACATTAGAAACATTTCTGAGATAATCAAAATAATGAAAATTTTCCATGAAAAGCAAGTTTGAAGAGGGAAACTTTTTTTAAAATCCTTGGGTTACATATTTTTAAGAAGTTTCAACGAAATCTTAGTACCTCTTATGCCTTTCATAATTAGTTGGTCATTTAGAATACAAGGGATTGACTTCTACCTGCAAAAGTGTGGTTAGGGTTCAATTTTAAGTTATAAGTGCCAATATCATAATTGGTTAAAATTGGCTAATTAGATCCATTCCAACAACAAACCTACTCCAGAAGCGAGATCTATTGCTTTGAAGGAAATAAAGGGAAGAAAGTGAAAGGAAAATAATTAACAAAAGAATTGCGTTGAAATTCGCTTCCTGCAACTATATTTGGTTTCATGCTGTTGAGAGATTTTCACACATGCGTACAGGTTCACATCATGTCCCTCTGTTGCATTTAAAAATCAGTAAAAGCGAAGATGTTCCTTGATTCTCTTATTTTCTCTGGTGCATGTCATTTGTTCAGCGAGTGCGGTGAGTAACTGAATGGGCCTTGCTTTGACACAGCGCACGGCAGTTGTCTTTAACTGCAAGAAGAAAAGACGCTGGCAGTTTACACGTATCCTTTGTCCTATGCCGGCACCGCTCCTATATTGTTTCTGCGCCATATTTGTCCGGTCGACGTATTGTAGCAATGAGTATGTTTCTCACGTAACACTACGACTCGGGCACTCCCCGTCTCTCTGCATCCGATTCTAGAACGGAGAGTCAACTGAGCAAGTTTTGCTTTGACAGTGAACTGTCTAGTATGACAATGGGCTAATTTCAGGCGCCAAAAGGGCTACCATTCTTTATTTCCGAGTGGTTAGACCACTCGCCTCTCACCTAGACGGCCCGGGTTCGATCCCAAGCTACCGCATGTGCGATTTGTGGTGGACAAAGCGGCGCAGGGGCGAGTTTTCTCCGGGTTCTCCGGTTTCCTCCATCGTCGCCTACCACCGTGCTACACCTTCATTCCATGTATCACCAGTGTCATCGCCTGAGGTGCCACCAGTAGTAAAAGCGGGCGTTAAACACTACCAAAAACGTCTCTGTTTAATTTAAAACACACATGATCACAACTTGAATTAGGTTATTTTCTACTTAATTTCCCTCTTTTTTAAGGAACGATCATTGGTTTCTCTGTTTGAGATAATTATAAGAGAAAGGTAAAGGTTTTGCCATTGTAGTTTTAACCACACTCCCAGCAGGGATTCTCTCTCTTCCTTGTATAGTGCGTTGTGTGTTAGTTTACAATGTCGGTAACAGAAATCAATCCAATGTGGAAGATATCGACTTCTATATTTATGTCTGCCTAGGGGAGTGGATCGGTAAATGAGGGGTGAATTGAGTAAAATTAAACAAAATCCTCCCAAACAAATGTTTTTGCCCAAAATTCAAACTTTTAAGAACAAATGAAAACATTGGTCCCATTAACAATACTTCATTTCTATTGTTACTTTATATACAGTTTAAAGGATTGCAGAAATTTCGCCAGCAGTAGAGATTTTCAATACCTTGAATTTCAGAGAATTGTTTGGCGGGTTTGTGTGTGTGTGTGACGCTTCAAAAGTGTCTTACTAAGAATGAAATGAACTTCAAACACTAGGGCTTCATCCCTGCGTTTTACAGAAAGCAACCACTAATTTTAACGTAGCTAATCTTGTTCTCTATAGTACAAAATGGTCGCCGGTAGACAATGGGGAACTTGCACGAGTGTAAAAAATATTTTTTATGAAAACTTAATCCTCAAATTAGCGTATTTTAAATTCCGATATCGCCGGGCTCTAGAGAATTCTTGAGACAGAATTGAGATGTCATTGGCGAGTACAAACTGAAGTATTAATATTTGCCGTTGTTCATAGATGTATAGTGTGACAATGCCTTCTCGTGCTCTCTCTCTGGTGTATTTTTAATAGAATACGGTAACAGAAAGAAATTAAGGATAATAGCACAGAGAAGCCTTACAATACATTTAATTTACATCTAAATAATCCTCAAAACAATACATTGTAGATTTCTTCCTGATTGTATATGAACGATTTGTGGGCGTATGCGATTAATTGATGCGTAGAAAAATATGCACCATTTGTAGGCTTTCTGTGTCAACATCGCCTAAACCAAAATTTTCTGCTACAAATGCTACCAAAATCTGCACTTAGCTACAATGTACACTAAAATAAATGTGAACAAACCTAATGTGTCTTCCTTTTACTCAGCATGTGTTTAATTGTTTCTGTTCCAAACCGCAAACTGGATGGGGAGGTCAGACAAGTAAGCATGCCTTTTTATTTCTCATGATCTCTTTGCAGATTAAATTATAATTAATGAAATTGAGAGTAATTGTTTGGTTTTTGTATATTTTTTTTTCTTCGGATTCTGCGTGAATGCTTATAGTAGAATTATTCACATAATTTCACTGTCGTGGATGTTTTTAAAGTTGATAACACAGGTGTGTGTATATTTACAGAGTTATTCACAGTACACTGTTAATATACTAGCACAGTCTAAAAATAAATATAATATTAAAACCTTTGTAATATTTACAATATATATTAACTATTCTGACAATAAATCATGTTTCCTTAGTTTCTTTTTAAAGCCATTTACACTTTCAGACAAAATCTTCAGTAACTCTGCAGGTATTTTTGTTTCGTCATCAATTATTCTATTCTGACTTACGTCAGTTTTCTGTTCCCTATTTCTTATTTTGGGGGGATGATCATTTCGCCCCTAATATAATGGAACTAATAATCGCTTTGTTATATCTTTCCATGAAGATTATCCCCTTATAGGCTCCAAAATTTGCACATAGTCTTGCTCTTTTTCAAAAGTTTCCCAGCATTCTAATGGTCACTTAATCAGGTACATGTTGTGTAAATCAGAGGCAGCATTCTAGTGGTCACCAAATCAGATACACTTTGCGTAAATCAGAGACAACAATGCACTTAAATTTAGCTGTAACTGAATCAGGGAATTCAATGGGCTTTAAGCTATGCAAGGAAGTGCAGATAACGTATGGTAATGGCACATGGATTAATAGAATCACTGCAACGTATCATCTGGTATGGAATTTGATGTTACGCATTACTTCATGTAGAAAGCTGTCAGAAGCATCAAACTGCAATTGAATTCGGCTGATGAAACACAGGCAACCTGTCAGAGTGGTTGTCTGTTCTGGGTTATGCTACCAAAACAGGGATGCCAAAAACATTACATTTTCCGTACACAATAAGAGAGGCAACTTTTAATCCTTATTAAGTTTAAGTCATACTGGATGATGAATCAAAATACTTCAGTGGCCATTAACAGTTGTCCAAAATTCTTGATTCTGATGCAGTTCCTTGGATTAAGAGTCGTCTCCCACAGGATTTGCTGTTTTCTTCAGGAAGTGACTCCGAGAAAGTAGACTCTCGCTGAATGAAGGTGTGAAATCATCTCTGACTGTTTAGTGTCAGAGGGGCCTCATATGGCTGACCTCACAAATGATAACGTTCTCTGTTACTTTTAGTTATAATTTATTTTATGCTAATTCTGTATAGCATAATTAATGCTGAACGAATATAAATAAATTAAAAAGAAATCTTGATGCGAAGGAACGCGATGCTAACTTGGAGGCTTTTAAATGTCACGGATTTGGATTTAGTTTTACGTTAGACACACAAACATAATGCTAATGAAGAAAGAGAAACAAATGCTGAAGAGTTCCATTTACTCCACTTGTTCTAAAGACAGTTTTTTTTACAAAAGATTATTCTTCTTTCCTTAGCTCCTTAGCGCAGCCGCTTACCAAGCGGGAGACTTGGGCTCGATTCCCGGTACCGGCGTGGGGATTTTTTCCCTCGCTGGGAGACCTGGTCCGGGATGCATTCAGCCTCGTGAGGTCCCTGGGGGGGGGGGCCAGTTGAGGAGCTACTTAATGGAGAAGTAGCGACTCCAGGTCAAGAGAACCGCATTAACCGGCTGGGAGGGATTGAGGCGCTGACTACGTCTGACGCCTGTCCTGGACCGAGATGGGGGACGCAGCTGCTGGGCGGTAGGCCAAGGTTCCTTGTGAGCTGTCGTGCCATGGTGTTATTTTGTTATTCTTCTTTTGTACTACTTGCTAATTGAGAGCGCATTAACAGAATGGTGTTATCAATAAGTTCCTTATCAAAGAAAATAAGTGCTAAAGTGATAGTCAAATATTTTAAAAGCTGTCGTTATACGATTGTCATTGAAATTCGGTTCTTTGCATGGCTAGGAATAAAACAAGAGAAGCTCGGACACCCTGTTTGAGAAAAGTATAAATATTTTAAAATTGAAACCAATAACTATAAATATATCGAAAATGGTTAGCTGCACAACAAAAATGTACCAGAGATAAATTGTGCGTTTTGAAAAGAGATCTAATTTCTCCTATAGTAAGTTTTTGCTATCTGTTAGGTTTACTAGCTATGGAAATCTCATTCATCTTTAATATACGATATTTTAATCAAAGTCGTTAGAGCTATTTTTGATAAAATCGAAATTTTCGAAAATGTTTCCATATACAGGATAGTTGGGGTGTGAGTATTTTCTTGAAAATATGCGTGTCGTATCCTTAGGAGATACTGAACTTAAATACCAAGTTTGGTATTTAACGGAGTTTTCGTTTTTGAGCTATGCTGTCCACTGACATACACAGACGCACCCACCTACGCACACACACACACACACACACATGCACGCAGACAGATACACACTGTGCCCTTTTTCTAAAAATGTGGTTTTTTGGGTTTCGATGCATTTTCGGTCTCGGTGTCGAATTTTTTGGTGTAATACAATACCTTCTCTATACACTAAGAACATGGTACGTGTAGAGAAAGTAATAAAGGCTAGCTGGTAACTCAGCTGGTAGAGAAACTGTCTGCTGAGCGAGGGGTTTCGAGTTTGATTCCCGGCTGGAAGGATGGGAAGTTTTCTCCAGTGAAGGGTATTCACCCTTCCTCCCTAGAGTCTGGAGGTATAAATGTGTGCGTGTTAAAGATGATTTCCTACAGCTTAACACCAGCAGCAAACGAGTGAATATCACTGCCATAAGCAACCGTTCCAAAGGAAATAACCAGAAAGATAGCCTAGATATAAAGTTAGCGTATAAATGAAACAGAAAAAAATCTGATATGGTACATTCACATGACTTTCTTTAGCTTCTCTACAGACTTCTTACAAAAGAGTACTCTTCTCTCTACACAAAGCTAATGGGGATAAACATCAGCAGAATGTTCTTATTATTTCGTACCTCATAAGTACAAGGGAACAAAATGACTGCACTAGGCTAAATCGATAGTCAAATGTTTTAAAAGCTATCGTTATGCGATTGTCATTGCAAAAAGCTTCTTTGCTTGGCCAGAAGTAGAGCAAAAGAAAAACGGACTCTTCTTGTCTGAGAAAAGTATAAGTACTTCACAATTGCAATCAATAACAAGGAATATCTCGGAAACAGTTCAAAAACGTAAAGGACATAACGTAAATTGTGTTTTTTTAACTAGATCTACATTTTTTGTGTAGTAAGTTTTTGTCTACCTCTTACGGTTTAGCAGTTAAGCAAAATTCGCAAAATTCGTCCAGAATAAAGAGGTCTTCAGAGGCTATTCCCAGAAAATTCAAGACAAACATATTATTTGGTATTTTAATCAAAATCGTTAGAGCCATTTTAAAAAAGATCAAAATTTTCGAAAATGTAGTTTGTGGTGGGGGGATTTTCTTGAAAATCTTCCTGTCGCATCTAAAACCTAAATACCAAGTTTGGTATTTAACGATCTTTACATTTTGGAGCTATGCTGTCCACAGACACACACGGACCTTTTTCTAAATATGTTCTTTTCGGACTCAGGGGACCTCCAAAACATATATTTTCGGTGAAATCTCGGTATTGAATTTTGGGTGGAATACACTCCCTTCTCTATCCCCTATGTACATTGTACATACGGGGCTAGAAACGATAAAAACCAGCAAAAATTATAAGGCAAGCATTAGCAATACAGGTCTAATTTCACACAAGCGTCCCTCACGAGCAAACGTAACGATGCGATGGTCATTCAAAAGAGTTAGATAGTTAAGATGGTGGGTTTTCATCAAGATTTTCTCATTGAGAAACTGTAGTTGATCGTGTCAGGGTTCCAAGAACTGGGTTACTGGAAGAGATGTGCTTCATGGAGCTTACCTTTACGCTTCTGCGTACCGACATACTGTGACATCACCTTGACGTCACACATCCTGTAACAACATTAAGAGAAGACGGAGAAGAGCAAGCTGCTAACATTTTCAACTCTGCCGAAGGCATCTTCCAAGAAAATTGAGGTAAACTCCAGGCCAGTGATCTACTAGAGGTGATGAAGTTACCAGAAGAAATTATTGAATGAATGGATAAGTGTATTTATTGGCATAACAGTATCATACATGAGCTTCAACTATCGCACGGGTCCACAGACTGTACGTGCTTTTGCAATACACAAAATAGTAAGCAATATTAAAACACCACTAACAACAAGGAATTAAAAGAGTAAACACGAAAATAAGAAGACAAAGATATTCAAATAGAGCAATTTAACTTTACAATATAGAGTACACCTTATTCAGATGCATTAATATACTCGATTGTAGTAGTCAGGTACACTTAAGAGAAATAAATGCACATAATATATACACAGCACAAAAACCACAACACAATAGTGACATAAGTATGTCATAAATATGGCATAAAATATATGTGTGTAATACACTCTAATCACTTTTGTTTAGCTGTTCTTGCCCCCCCTCTTCTCTACTGTCAGCCTTCTTAGATCTCGGCTGTCTTGCCTTAAGTATAAATTTACCCAACCCATCTACGTCTTCCGTGCCTGCCAGTAGCGTCCAACATGCTTCTAGTTCTACATTCGTGGTGGCAAAGGATCGCGGTATACATCTTTCCCTCCATTCCTCCGTACCCCTACATGTTGCCAAGATATGGGTCCACGACTCTTCCTCCTCGCAAATGGGGCAGATTCTCATACCATTCTCGTCAGAAGTGTTTATGCTCCGCCATGCTCCTAGTCTAATCCACGTGAGCCCCTCTCTAATGAGTTTGGTACCTGTTTTCATATATTGCTCCATACCCCATTCCGATTTTAGTCCAGATTGTACTTCTAATGAAATCTTCTCCTTGCATTGCCCAATTATTTGCTGTCTGTCAATAGCACAGAGACGATTCTTAATTTTTCTCCAAATACTCCGTCTGTTTGTCTGCCCCGTCATCCAAATGTATCCCATCCCAATGGTTTCCAACCCTTTCTTTAATTTTGAAGGCCACGTCGAATTACCTTCCATTCGCAACTGTTTATGGTAATAGACTGCCCTAATTAGAGATTGATTTCCGTGAACGATTCTCATCCAATATTTAACTGTTCTAATTTTGCACTCTTATCGTTTCACTATGCGCCCCGAATTTCCTCATTATTCCGCAGTTGGCCGTACCCCTCCCTACATCCAGAATTCCGTTCAAAAAATTGGTTCCTCACTTGGTCCAGATTTCCTGTTTGTTCCCACCTCCATATTTCTCCCCCATATGTCATCGTAGATCTAACTGTTGCTCCATATGCAGTTTCCATTAAGGTTATGGATATATTCAGAGTTCTGCAGCGTATCCGGAGAACTCAGAAGGAATTGTTAAAAGCTGAGAAATAAACTTTACAATTGTCATTGTGTGTGGCGTTAGTTCCAGAAAACATCAAATGGTATCAATGTACTTGAATGACAAGCATAGGCATCTTACACAGCTAACATTTCGTTACGAAGATCATGTGGTTTGCGGTAAACAATATGTACTATTGGCATAAATAATTCGATAAACTGCCATTAAACAAAGTTCAA
Source organism: Hymenopus coronatus (assembly GCA_030762935.1). Lineage (NCBI taxonomy): Eukaryota > Metazoa > Arthropoda > Insecta > Mantodea > Hymenopodidae > Hymenopus > Hymenopus coronatus. The sequence continues at coordinate 53,691,956 of CM060886.1, forward strand.
ATAAAGCCAACATGTTGAGCAAGCATGCCAATCAGTAATGACAAGTTTCGACAGTGTATATCATTCTAAAGCTGAGAGAGCAGTTACTAATACATATTTATTTAAATATTATGCAATGGATGGTTTTAAAATATTCCCTGATATCTGAGCAATTCACAAAACATGTTTAGCTACTTTTAGAATCGGATTGTTTGCAAAAATTGCCTAAATTAATATAATTGAGTAAATATTATCTTAAAACATGTTATTTTCTCCAAAAATTATGTTCGCTGTGTGAGTCAGCATTGATTATTGTTTTGATTATAGAGATTAAAATAATATTTTCGCAAGATTTAGAAATATTTCACACAGAGAAAGAGGCATAGATATAGAGGTGCTGTTTACGTCTCGCTAGCGCTTAGCGAGGTGGAGCCGCGGTAGTGTGCGAACCGCATTAGTAAGGTTCCAGGTTCGATCCCCTGCGAATGCCTAATCTAACCTATGGATTTTTCATTTTTCTAACCTAGGTCAGAAGGCTATTGTTATTGTTGGGTGTATTATCTATTACGATTTCCTTTCCATAGTTTTCCCTTTATTGTGTTTCCTTTTCATCTTTTAGGCTTGCTTCTAGATTCGTGGTATATGGCGTAAATAATTGTTTTTGAGTCATGTTGTTTATAGACACACACACACAGACTTTTTCTAAAAGTGACCCTAAAACATATTCCAGTATATTCGCTGAATTTTTGGTAAAATACCTTTTCTGCCTATGTATCATTTACTAAGTAGAGAAAGTAAAAATTGGAGAAATTCACAATAAGAATAACAGAGAATATGCCAATTTTCAAAATCGTACAGGTCATTGTTCAAGTTGTATACGTCTTTGCAATCTCAGTGTTATGGATACAAAAATGTAAATATAGCCTAGATTTGTTATAAATATGCATGACTCAATGTTTTTAAGGCAGTTTAGGACCAATTTGAAAACAGAGATATTTAATTCGTCTTAACACTACCATTTGGAGCATATTTCACCATATTTTATTGTATAAAAAATACAAGAATTATACAAGTGCACTATAGCAAAACCATCTTGGTAAACTATCTTGGTGGACAGAAAGAATGTTAAATGTAAGTTGGAATTTCTTTATAATTGAACATTTTGAAAAAGGGAACATTTTGATTGTTAGAATATATACATTGCCAGTCCAAATCTGAAGGAATCAAAAAGGCTTTGTTACAAAAGTCCTTAACATTTTAAAGGTTAAAAAGAAATTTTATATGAGCTCAGGTGCAAATACATTCCTTTCAATAAATTCATTATGACATATTTTTAGGTATCTTTATGCCATGTTCCACACAGTACTGGGGTTGCAGATTTTTAAACATACTGAATATGTAATTAAAATGGCTTCTCTAGAAATAAAATTGATATATCTGATTCTGTGTTGCTAAACTGGAGCGCATTAGTTAAAATATTGGATAGCAAAATTGGAATATTTCCCTGATCATGAAAAGTCAATTCCCATGTTTTACATTTGTCGCCATTTTCCGGTGCATCTCACAGAGGATTACCTGTTTATGTAACACCGTGTGTAATCCTGTTTTTTAGCGTGTTTGTTTATAGATTTTCCGCAGTTATTTGCTGACTGAACGCACAAAAATGTTCCCAAAGGAAATGTATGTAACTCAAATACATTTGTGGACTGTCTAGACCACTCTCTGTGTGTGGTGATGACCGTTGGCTGAATTTAATGAGCCAAAGCACCAGACCAGTTCCAAAAGATGCAAATAACAACCGCATATATAAAACATTTCATTTACCAGTGGAAAAAAAGACCGGAGCGCGACAGAGCTTCCTGGAATTGCAATCATTATTGGTGATGAATGACAGTCCATATTTGGAGGCGTGAATATCTGGCGGACAAGTGGACAACATATTTCTATTTACCCATCGTCAAAATATGAAGCAAATTTTTGTAAAAAAAAAGTGTAGAATAAAATAATGTAACTGCCTCAGTATCTGATTTTTGGAGTTACGTCAAGGTGCTTATAAATAATTCATCAGCAGAGATGTAGTGCTTGTAATATTATGGGGAATACTGATGTCATATTTTGGTTCTTCATCCATTTTAATTACAGTAAACTTTCATTTTGTGAATATAAATTTAAACATTAAAAAATACGATGTGCTCCATTCACGTGACTTTCTCTACATCTCTGCAACAAACTGTTGTTAATAAGCTTATGGTTATCTATTTAATGGTAAAAGATTAGCAGAAATGGTCTTATTACTTAGTTCTTTATAAGTTGAATGTAAATATGGGAGTACATTAAGCTAAACCGAGAGTCACATGTTTTAAAATGTGTGGTTGCTATGGGATTGAAATCAGTTTCTTTGCGTGGTCAGGAGTTGTCAAGTTCCCATATGAGAAGGGTTTTAAGTATTTTAAAACTGAAATCAATAACAAGGAATATCTCGAAAACGGCTAACTCCACGAAAAAAATGTACATGACATAAAATGTGTATTTTATCGTGATCTAATTTTTTATGTAGTAAGTTTTTGTCCATCTCTTAAAGTTTAGCAGTTATGCAAAATTCCATTAAAAACATCCAGAATAAGACACCATTCCAAGAAAATTCAAGATATAAATTTTATTTCGCATATAAGTATCTTAAGTATAAGAGATTTTAATCAAAATTCAGAGGCATTTTTGAGAAAATCAAAATTTTCGAAATTTGTTTTATGTAAAGGGTAGTTTGGGGTGGAGGAATTTTCTTGAGAATCTTCGTGTCGTATCCTTGAAGATACTGAACTTAAATACCAAGTTTGGTATTTAATGGTCTTTTCGTTTTTGAGCTATGCTGCCCACAGACACACAGACAGACATTTGTCTAAAAATGCTTTTTGTTATTCAGGGGGGCCCAAAACATGTATTTCCGGTGAAATCACGGTATCGAATTTTTGGGTGCAATGCAATACCTTCTCTATATACTATGTACATAGTATGTGTAGAGAAAGTAAAAATGTATTATTGTATGCATTATTATTATTATTATTTATTATTTATTATTATTATTATTATTATTATTATTATTATTATTATAGTCTTTTGTTGGTATCATTATCATGTAGTTACAATGTAAAATGACGTTGAATTCTGCTCCGAAAGGGTCTCGGTTTCGAATCCCGCTATAGACATGTGTGTTTCTGTGCTTCTAAGTCATTCTATCCTCCTGGTGGTCAAGTAGGTTACGCCTGAAGGCCACATATGTAACCCCTCCCACACACCACACACAATTGAACGGAAGCTATTGCTATTGCACTATTAGTCCAATGTCCTTCATGAATAAATCGCTTCATTATTTTATCAATCCAAAAATTTCCCCACTAAATTGATTGTAGTCAGTTTCAACCTCTAAGATACATTATATATCCCTACTTGTTTATTAATTCAAACTGATTTCAAATAATGATTTAAAGCCGTATTTAGTTATTTTAGTTGTGTTAATTTTAACTATATTTATAACTTATTCAAATATTTTATACAGAGTATAATAATGAAAAGTTTCGAACTATTAAATTGAAACAATTCTTAAAAACTACAGATAATCACGCACATTTAGGTACCATACATTATGGTGTGATGTGGGCTAATGAATGATGTCACATATTTACACCAAGTTGGTTTCTTAAGAGTGGAGGTATTACACCAGCGCTTTCCAAATTCACTCAGGTGATCGCAGAAATTCTTCTTCTTCTTTCCGACTCTCTCTCTCTCTCTCTCTCTCTCTCTCTCTCTCTCTCTCTCTCTGAGATGTGCAATATAATGTTTTGACTGGTAATACAATTTATGTTAGATGTTTAGGAAAGCTTGTAACACTATATTTGGTTTCATGCTAATTAAATATTGTCATAAATCGTCAAATTTGTGTTAATTACTTCAAAGTATCTCCCAAGAGGTATAAAATTAAGAATTGCTATAATAATGTTCCTTCGAATAGAGCAAATCCCATCAGTTATTTATAAATTTGAAAACAATTTCTCAACAGAAGAAATTGAAAAATAAATAAATATATTTATTGCAGTACGTATGTTCTTGTTTACATGCCACACAAGCCTCTGTGCAAGTATGTTTTACAGCACAGGTGTTCGCGGGCAGCTGGGCGAATTTTAACCTTTCGCGCGCAACTGTTACAGCACGGACATGGGGGGAAAGAGGGTTGACGCCCTCAATTCTTAGCTTGAAGCTTTTACTGCCTACAATTTTAAATTATTACTTTGGATTTATATTTTTAGTTTCTCTACGTGTACTTTATACAGAGTGAATAGAGGAAGTATTGCATTCCACCCAAAAATTCGATACCGAGATTTCACCGGAAATACATGTTTTGGTTCCCCTTGGTTCCAAAAAAAGAAAAATTTTTGGAAAAAGGTCTCTGTGTTTGTGTGCGTATGTGTGTGTCTGTGGACAGCATAGATAAAAACCGAAAAGACCGTTAAATACCAAACTTGGTATTTAAGTTTGATATCTTCCAAGGATGAAATACGAAGATTTTCAAGAAAATCCCCACCTCCAACTACCTTTTACATGGAACTATTTTCGAAAACTTTGATTTTCTCCAAACGATTTTGATTAAAATCCCTTATATTTAAGATGTTTATTTGCCAAATAATATGTATATCTTGAATTTTCTGGAAATAGCCTCTGAAGAAATCTTATTCTGAATGAATTTTGTGGAATTTTGCATTACTGGTAAACTGTAAGATAGACAAAAAAATGTGGAGTACATAATTTATGTTGTATGCAGTTTGTTTCTGGAGTTGACCGTTTTTAAGTTATTCCATGTTATCGATATTCGTTTTAAAATATTAAATAATTTTCTCATAGAGAACTTGTCAACACCTGACCACACAAAGAAACGGATTTCTATATCATAGCAACCGCATTTTCAAGTATTTGACGCTTGGTTTTGCCTAGTGTATCAATTTATCTCCCTTCTACTTATAAGAGACTAAGTAATATGACAATAATGCTATCTCGATTAGAATTAAGTAGATGGAAGAATAAGCTTATTAACAATAAGTTTTACAGAAATGTAGGGAAAGTCATGTACATCAGTTTTTTTGTAATTACTTCGTTTAATAATTGTTAAACACCGATTATACAATGGTTTATATTTGATTAGTGGATCATTCTAACTTGTAAATATTTTTCCTGTCAAATTTGGTGCTATGGGAGAGAAAGCTCAGACAACGATATTTTTAGTTTTGATTTAATTTCACTAAATAAACCCCAGCTCGATCTACAACATCAATCATAATGGCCTTTTGTGAGTCAAACATTTTCTCTTTCTCTTTCATGGTGACAGTAATGTTGTGTTGCTTTTCGTATTTAAACACAATAATAAATGTACTAAACGTAAATTTGTTAATGTAAAGTAAGACTGTAAATTTTTACCCACACTTGACTTTTGAAAATCACAGGACACCCCCCCCCATTTATTTTTAGCTTGACACGCCCATGCATAGCAGTCAACGTCTCTCGATAAATCCTTCTTGCTCAAGGGGAGTCGAAATGGGATTTTCATTTTTTTCCCACTTTCATGTTTTTATTGAAAATTAATATTTTGAATCTCCCACTTATTTTAGACTACTTTCATTTGGGTACGCTAATTATAAATATTTTAAAAGCATTGTTGAACATTGTGTTGTAGTTTTTTAAAACATTCTGGTACACTCACTTGATAAACCATAAATAGGTTTGTAAATATTAATGTTAGAGAAGTATTTTTTTTAATCGGAATGTTTTACTTTAGCTATTGGCAGCATTAGCATCCCGCTCATATTTCCTTTTTGTGAGGGTTTTAAAATACTGTATAGTTGTGTTAGGAAAGTTATATTACATTTTTCTGTTTAACGTTAAGTTTGAAAGCAATTTCTGAAGAAACAAAATTGTGTATACAAATGCCCCATTATCTCAGAAACTAATTGGCGCTAAGGGCTGAAATTTTTACCACACATTTGCACCTAAATCGGCTTTGTTTTAACGAGAAAATGTTTATGTATATGGATTACTTTTTTTTTTAATTTAAAAATCATTGTGTGTTCAATAACATTTAAGAGCTTTATTTTAAAAAAAAGTATACCCTTCCTCATAACTATCAGAAGTACTCTATTTTTCATAAATCAAGAGTAAAGGGATTGCTGAAATTACCTTGAAAAATTTAGCTCGTTATCTTAAATAATTACTTAGATAATGGTTCAAACTTTAACATTGGCAAGATAGTGCATTTCAACTCCCCTTAAGATTGTCTGTTAAACAGTTTCATCAAACTTGCATTTGTCACTAAATGTTATGAATTGCGGGTTTCTGAATAATAAGTTGTTAATGTGTTTATTTAAAATAAGCTTTAGTTTTAGATGCTGATAATGCACATCAGACGTGATCACCAAACGGCGATTTGCTCGACTGAAGATCAGTGATTATGAAAGCAACCGGGCCAGTTGGTAACAAGACGTAGCGCATGTCAAGGCGAGTGTAATGACATATAAAATAAGGCCTGTTGATGTTTGGAACTATTCTGTCAATCGGTACCAGTACATCGTGACGTCATCAGTGGAGAACCGGTTAGTGTTGCTGCAACAGCAATAGTTTCCCACTTGTAAATAGCCGGGAAAAGTTTAACCTCGAAAAGTTCCAAAATAAGGCCTCTCTTGCTCTTGATGCTTACGTGAGTTTTGTCACGCATGGTCCTTGTAAAGTGTTGTTTACTGACAGTACTATTCAGGTTATATCGACGGATTTGAACTGATATCTTTCAGCGCTGCGTTTTACCGAGGTATTATTATTCAACGTCGAGTAGGTATTTTATATCTTAACTCCTACTTTATCCCCTTTTCTCTTTTTTTTTTTTTTTTTTCCTTTCTTAAGAGCAGGGGTCTCCAACTTTTGGGAGCAAATTTGTTCGATGCTCCTGGAATCGCCTATGCGACCAACTGCGCGGAAATCAAACACATAATTCCTTCAATGCAGTGCCAGTATGCAAATTTTGCGTTTGAAGTACGCAATCCACCTTTCATAGGTTAATACGGTACTTTTATTGTAGGTGCATGATTTTTAGAACGATTGCTGTATTATGTCTTGCATTATCATTAAATAATGTTATACAACGAATATAAAATATACATATTTGATAATGGTAGTCGTAACATATATAATTAAAAAAATGGCAATTAATATAGTATTAAAATAATAAAAAAATATGAATATGAACAAGCATCCCGGCGATGAATTGGTATTGAACACAATTTGAAAGAAACGTTCTTCTCCTTTTTTTTTAAATAAAAAGTACAGTTCCGGAGGCTTGTCGGGACTACCGCGCTGTATTTCTTTCTCCTCTTTTTTTTTTTTTTTTTTTTTTTTTTTTTGACCCATTTGAATTACCTTTTGCTTTTTGATTCCAAATACACATATATGCACACACACACATTAACAAACACACAAACACCCATGTCCAAGACGAGACTCGAACCCACAATTCCGAGCACCACGAATGAGCAAAACGAGGCACTTTAGCTAGCGCGGCCTTACGAATATCAATCACATGGCAAACAGGTTTTTTTACTTCCCCCCCCCTAACATTTCCATTGCTTTTCTATGGGATTGCCGTTTTCCTTTTTGCTTCTAATACACATACATATACACACACATTTACAAATACACAAACACCCATGCCCAAGGAGTTGAAATGAAACTTAGGATGCCTTTTTCCAGATATCAAAAAAGCTGTTCATAGAAAAACATTCATTTTGGGGGAATTGCGTTTGTGCTCCACATAACATCTAGGTTTTCTCAGACCTCAGATCCAGACATAGTGTGCTTTGTACAACATATGAGCCGATCCCCATAGCCACGCTCGCTAAAGCGTCTCGCTTTGGTGCTTCGTGGGCAGGGGATCGTGGGTTCGAGTCCCGCCTTGGGCATGGGTGTTATATGTTTGTGCAGTGTGTATATGTTTGTAAAAGAAACAGTAAAACCAGTAATCAGTAAAACCTACGGGGGAAAAGTAAATAGGGATACAGTACCGGAGTCCTGATCAGACTCCGTTATAAAAAAAAAAAAAAAAAAAGCGGGACTCGAACCCACGATCCCGTGCGCCACGAAGCACCAAAGCGAGGCACTTTAGCGAGTGCGGCGTTACGAATTTCAATCACATTGCAACCAACTTTTTTTTTTCCCATTTCCATTGTTTTTCTATTGGATTACCGTTTACCTTTATACTTCTAATACACATACATATATACACATTTACAAACATACAAAAACACCCATGCGCAAGGCGGGACTCGAATACACGATCCCATGCGCCACGAAGCACCAAAGCGAGATACTTTAGCGAGCTCAGCCATGAGGAACAGCCTCCTTGGTAACTGTCATACTCACTTGCATGGGTTGCAGAGTGGCGCGGAAAATATATTTTCTGAATCTAGAACTTTGACACAAACTAAACACTTCGTCCACCACTTTCTATAAAAAAGAAGGATTTCCCCTAGGCAAGCTTAAACATAGAAATCAATGCCTTGCGCTCCTTTATTGTCCCAGCATTATAAACTGACACATGATATACTGAACAAGGCGATATCTGCTGTCACGTGTTTACATGGAGCATGCCTATTTGTTTCGGCACAAAATAAAGTGAGTTAGTGATGCCTATTTTAGAGCTCACTGTAAAGCAGCTTAGACGAATCTCAAATTTTAAATTGATATGTTCCCAACCCTCTCTGTTTCATTAGCTCCAAGGATCGATAGCGACACGCTTTAAATACTATTATTAATAACAAAAGCAATGACATGAGTCAGTCCCATGTAAAACGCTGTTTTACTAGTAACGACGTTTGATATTCATCTATTCGTGTCTAAGAGAGGTGTTTGGTACTATAAGGAAGCATAGCAGGGGCCGACAACACCTGATTTTCGTATTATAGCTTCTTTACTGATTAGAATAACTGGGATGCCTGAAAACATTCCTTATTGCACAACCACTGAAAACAGTGATCATTTTGAGGAACAGATGGCTGCGTAAGAGGAGTTCAGTCTGAAAACAATTTTCAAAACTTCTTCTTTAACCCGCAGTTAACGTGGCACATGCGCAGTACGATTCATGCAGTGGAAAATAGGCAGAACCAGGATGAAGACTAAACTTGACATTTGAAAATACTAAAATAATTGTACCACAAAACATACCGTGTAAAACATTTCAAGGAAAAGCGTAAAATTGTTGAAACTGTATGGTTGTACCTACGTGAAAACGTACTGTCCTCTGTAAACAGTATAACATCTGTAGTAAAAGGAATCTATTGTGTTCCATTCGAATGGCTTTCTCTATCTGTTCTACAAACAACCCATTCTTACAAAAGATAATGCTTATATCTGCATACTGCTAATCAAAAAATTACCAGAAATGGTCGTATTACTTGTTTCCTTGTGAGTAGAAGAGAAATACGGTAATACACTAGGCTAAAGTGACAGTCAAATCTTTTAAAGCTGTCGCTATGTGATTAATATTAAAATGCGGTTCTCTTTCCATTACCAGAAGTAAAAGAAAAGAGATTTGAAACGGATGAGGGCTTACCGTTTGAGAACAGTGTTAATTATTTTAAAATTGAAATCAATATCAGGGAATATTTCTGAAATAGTTAGCTCTACAATAGAAAAAAAAACTCTTTATGGCATAAATTGTGTGTTTTAACGATATGCATATTTTTTGTGAAGTAAGTTTTTGTCTATTACGGTTTACCAGTTAGGCAAAAGTCATTCAGAATGGTGTGGACTTCAGTAGCTATCCCCAAGAAATTCACAATATACATTTTATTTGCTATCTAAATTCTATAATATACGAATTTTAATTAAAATCGTTAGAGACACCTTTGGTATATCGAAAATTTCAAAAAATGTTCCATGTAAAGGGTAATTTGGAGTGGGGGATTTTTCTGAAAATTTTCGTGTCCCATTCTTGGAAGGTACTAAACTTAAATATCTACTAAGTTGTGTGCTTAACCAACTTTAGTTTGGGAGTTGTGCTGTTAACAGATATTGAGACAAACAGACCCACAGACACACACACTGACCTTTTTGTAAAACAGACTTTTGGTTTCAAGGTTCCTCAAAGCTTGTATTTTCGGCGAAATGTGGGTGTCGCAATTTAGGTTGGAGTATAATACCTTCCCTATATACTGCGTACATTGTACCACAGTGTTGGTGAAAGTAATAAAGTCGCGTTGAGAAGAGGATTGAAGTATCGAAGGAAACAACGTAATGTTGAGCGGTCCTGAAAGTAAATTCACAAAATAGGAGTTATGAGGATACAACTAGTGGTAAGTGGAAGGTCAGTGTCATGCCACAAGGATCAAATAAATGCCTGTGCTACAAAAGTATGTTTTCGTAAAATTATGTCACCGCGGCTGTGTGATTGGTACTTATAAATTAATAATATTTCCACGGCTGTGGCCCTCGCGAGCAATGAAACACGCTTCTGCTTTTTCAGGGAGTGGGATAATTCTAAAAATATCACGTGGATATACCTTTTATTCTATCGTTTATTGATTTTATCGAATTCAGCGTTTGCACCAACTACACCTTGTAGCAAAAACACAAGAGATCGTAGAAGCACACCACAAAATGTAAAATAAATGTCAATATAGGTTGCTTGTTTATCTCTGAAGTTATTTCTTCGTATAGCACATACACGTCTACCCCATGCATGCTTCCAACTACGTCTCCCCATCAAACCTTACTGCCAGGAACTGGAGGCTGCGATCATGCCCAGCATGTCTTGCGGGCAAACGGAAACTGTCCCCTGGCCATGTGTTCGACTGTCTGTCGCCAACAACCCCCAGGAGGACGAGCATGCAATATATTCAATTTTACTATTTGGCAATTATTGCGATTATACCATTATTACCTCAGTCAATAATGAACTGTCTCAAGATGATAAAATCTTAATTATGTTTGATCGAAGTCAGAATACCTCTCCATTTTGTTTGGTAGTGTTTAACGACCGCTTTATGTACTTATGGCACCGCAGGCGGTGACACTGATGATACGTGAATGATGATGGAGCATCGGTGGAATGCGATGGTGGGGGAAGCCGCAGAACCCAGAGAAAAAACCCGCTCCAGCGCGGCTTTGTCCACCACAAATCTCATAAGCAGTCACTTGGGATCGAACCCGGGCCGTCTAGGTGAGAGGCTAGGGGTCTAACGACTCGACCATGGCGCGGCCGGGATACCTCTCTCCCTAATAACAGCGGCTGCATCTTTTTAAAACATGTCAGAGAGGGGCTCACTTGCGTAGCTAGCATCTTATTTGATTTAAAAGTAAAATATGTTTACAACGGGCACTAGACCAACTATAACCAAGTTCCAAAGTTGTATACTGGGGGAGAGAATCATCTTCTGTTCATTAGTTTTTGCATAAAGCGCCTTAAAAGACCAATTCTCAAAACGCCAAATGTGCAATTCCGAGGTGTACGAAAAGTTAAATTCGAGAAGTAGTTACAACAGATAAAACGGATTATGCCCAAATAAGTCACATATATAAAAATCTGATGTGTTCCATTCATATGACTTTCTCTACATCTCTGCATCAAATTATTGTTAAAAAGCTTATGCCTCTATTTACATTATGCTAATCGAGAAAAAATGAGCAGAAATAGTCTTATTACTTGCTTCTTTGTACTAGAAGCGAAATAAGGGAGTACCATAGGTTAAAGTGATAGTCGAAAGCCGGTTGCTATGTGACTGAAGTTTCTTTGTTTGTATGGACAGAAGTTGACAAATTCCTAAATGAGAAAAGTAAGTTTTTCATAGCTGAAACCAAAAACAAGGAATATCTAAAAAAAACGATCAACTCCACGAAAAAAATGTACATTACATAAATGTTGTGTTTTAACGTGCTCTACATTTTTTGTGCAGCAAGCTTTTATCTAAGTCTTACGGTTTAGCAGTTAGTCCAAATTCCGTAAATTTCATCCAGATTAAAGAGGCCTTCAGAGGCTGTTCCCAGAAAATTCAAGATATACATTTTATTTGTCAGGTAAATATACGATATTTTAATCAAAATCGTTTGAGACATTTTTTAGAAAATCCAAATTTTCGAAAAAAGTTCCATGTAAAGGGTAGTTATGGGTGGGGGGATTTTTCTCAAAATCTTCGTGTCGCATCCCTGGAAGATACTTAATTTAAATACCAAGTTTGGTATTTTAGCGATTTTTTGTTTTTGAGTTATCGTGTTCACAGACACACGGATACACGGACACACACGGACCTTTTTCTGAAAATGCTTTTTTTGAATACAAGGGACACTAAAACATATATTTCCGATGAAATCTCGGTATCGAATTTTTGGGAGGAGTGCAAATACATTCTCTATACACTATGTACATAGTACGTGTAGAGAAAATAAAAATACACCTGGGAACAGATTTAATTAGAATATAATTTTCAACACGAATTGCTGGTTTTAGGTTCTGTGAATATGCAACCAAATTTTAGCTTTTTCTTAAACCGTAGAAACATGTTTGAGATATTTACAGTTTTTTGTGGTGTTTTTATATGAGATGATATTAAGTGCTGCTACCTTTTAACCATCCTTGTAGCCAAACAACTCCATTTATAACATTGCAAAAACGATTTTCTTGCATTCGACATTTCTTACTCTTTATTGAATTCAATTTTCAACAAAAACTAGGAAGTAATGGGCTAGATTTTCAGTATTATTTTTCCAATACTTAAATACGATTTGTTCTCCTGGAAGCAACCACAGCTTTTCTAAAATTGTTTATGACATTCGTTAATAATTGTCTTCATATTTTTACTTTATCAGAATTTCATGTCTGCATCCTGTGGGATAATATTTTAATTAGGCATCATAAAACTTTACATCACGTTCTTTGACGTGGTATTTTAGTATATTTAAAGAAAATTTTAATAGTACCTTCTAGTTTGCTAGAGTTGTTAACAATTCTGGTTGAAATGGCAGAATTTAGATCTTTTACTATATATACTCTTAAATTGCACATATTAATTGCATTAAAATTGGCCCATTGCTCTTAACCGTAATATTTTTATTTTTTAATATCCTTTTAGCTTAACGTCCTTTAACTGGTTGGTCATAACGGACGAAGAATGAAATAGGTGAAACGATGCTCAAATTATCTCGGGGTCCATGAGCTTAAAGCTTACTCAACATTTAACATATAGCTCTCCCTAAGCGAAATTCGGATTCGCAATCTCTTGAGGCGCTTAGATTGCAATAGTTTTCTCCCTTCGAAATCACCTTTAGTCATCAAACTTAGATTCCACCCAGCCAATATCATTTCTCTATGTGACTGGCCTGAAAAATAATACAGAGACGTAAAAACGAACCAAAAATTGGAGCTTGGTTTGGATAGGTCTCTATGAGAGTTTTTCTGCGATTGGTACAAAAGAAACGGCTGTGAACTATTTGCGCATCTCGTTAAACTGAACAATAGCTACGACAATTATATGAGCGCTTTCAGCGACATGGGAATAAAAGTAAAACGGTCTCCATATTTATTTCCACGTTTTTACTTTCTCTAGCCCCGCATATACAATTTACATAGGGATAGAGAAGTATTGTAATCCACCCAAAAATTCGATGCCAAGATTTCACCGGAAATAAATATTGTGAGGTCCCCTGAGTCCGAAAAAAAATATGTTTAGAAAAAGGTTCGTGTGTGTGTGTGTTCGTCTGTGTATGTGACTGTCGATAACAAAACGAAATGACCGTTTAATGCCAAACTTGGTATTTAAGTTTAGTATCTTTCAAGGATGCGACACGAAGATTTTCAAGAAAATCCCCCATCACAAACTACCCTTTACGTGGAAAATTTTTCGACTTATTTTTTTATATGGCTCTAACGATTTTGATTAAAATCCCGTATATTAAAACTATTTACCACCCAATTAAAATGTATATCTTTAATTTTCTGGGAATAGCATCTGAAGATCTCTTTATTCTGGATGATCTTTGCCGAATTTTGCTTAACTCTCAAACCGTAAGAGATAGACAAAAATTTACTACAAGAAAATGTAGATCTCGTCGAATACACAGTTTATGTCCCTTACGTTTTTGTTTTAGATATAACCGTTTCCGAGATATTCCTTTTTATTGGTTTCAATTGTGAAGTACTTATACTTTTCTCAGACACGAGGTGTCTGTTTTTCTTTTGTTCTACTCCTAATCAAACAAAGAAGCGATTTGCAATGACAATCGCATAACGACAGCATTTAAAAGAGTTGACTATCGTTTAGCCTAGTGCATTCCCTAAGTTCTCTTCTGATTATAAGGAACTAAGTAATAAGAGCATTCTGCTAATGTTTAGCTTCATTAGCATTGTGTAGAAAAAAGAATTATATTTTGCAAGAAGCTTGTAGAGCAGCTAGAGAAAGCTATATGAGTGCACTACATCAGATTTTTATTGTATTGTATTTTACTTCTGTGTCTAAATTGAATGAAGTGTTGCCTTAATAGTACCCCGCCAGAGAGAGCAGCTAGCGTGTAATGTTACCTTTATTTTTACTTTCTCTACACGTACTGTGTATATAGCGTATAGAAGAAGTATTGTATTCCACCCAAAAATTCGATATAGAGATTTCGCCGGAAATACATGTTTTAGGATCCCCTGAATCCAAAAAAAACATTTTAGAGAAAGGTCCGTGTATGTATATGTGTGTGTGTCTGTCTGTCTGTCTGTGTGTGTGTCTGTGGACAACGTAGTCAAAAACGAAAAGACCGTTAAATACCAAAGTTGTTATTTAGGTACAGTATCTTCCAAGGATGCGACAAGAAGATTTTCAAGAAAATTCCCCCACTACAAACTTCCCTTTATATGGAAAAAGTTTCAAAATTTTTGATTTTCTTAAGAATGGCTCTAACGATTTTGATTAAAATCACGTATATTAAAGCTATATGCACCCCTTGAATTTTCTGGGAATAGCTTCTGAAGACCTCTTTATTCTGGATGAATTTTGCCGAATGTTGCATAACTGCTAAACCGTAAGAGATGGACAAAAACTTACCAGACAGAAAACGTAGAGCACATTAAAACACACAATATACCTTATATACATTTTTTTCGTGGAGTTGATCGTTTTTAAGATATTCCTTGTTATTAGTTTCCGTTTTGAAAAACTTATACTTTTCTCAACTTTTCTGAATTTGTCAACTCCTGTCTGTACAAACGAAGGAACTTCAGTCACATAGCAACCATCTTTTGACCATTACTTTAACCTATAGTACTCTCTTATTTCACTTCTACTTACGAGGAAGCAAGTATTAAGACTATTTCTGCTAATTTTTTCTCGATTGGCATGAAGAAAATAGAAGCATTACCTTTTTAACAATAATGTGTTGCAGAGATGTAGAGAAATTCATGTGAATGGATCACATCAGATTTTTTTTTTAAATTAACGTCCTTGGACCTGATAGGTGATATCGGACGATATATGAATACTTGTAAGGATGCGCATGAGCCCGAGGTCCATGAAACTTAAAGTACCCCATATTCTTCTTCTCAAGATATGGAAAACCCCTTATTCGGGATTCGCCTCATGACCTGAAAAGTGAGGCAAGCCCGCTACCACCACACCACAGAGGCGGCAATGTTACTCTTTAGCAATTTGGTGGTATTTTGAAGCATTGAAACTAACATGCTAATCCAGTGGCTAAAGATTATATTTGACGAATAGAACAGTTCACGCTGGCAGACGGGGGGCTATGTTTGACATTACCAACACGTTAAGGCTGCGGTTCATTATGGAGCACTTTTTACTTTCTCTACACGTACTATGTACATAGCGTATTCGATACCTAGATTTAACCGGAAATATATGTTTTAGGGTCCCCTATATCCAAAAAAAGAATGTGTAGAAAAACGTCCGCGCGCGGGCGTGTGTGTATCTGTCTATCTGTGAACATGGTAACTCAAAAATATAAAATACAAAAATACTAAACTTGGTATTTAAGTTTAATATCTTCCAGGGATGCGACACAAAGATTTTGAGAAAAAAATCCTCCACCCAAAACTGCATGGAAAAAATTTCGAAAATTTCGATTTTCTCAAAATGGGTCTAATAATTTTGATTAAAATACCATATATTAAAGATATTTATATTGCAAATAAAATGTATATTTTGAATTTTCTGGGAATAGCTTCTAAAACCTCTTTATTCTGAATGAATTTTGCCGAATTTTGCGTTAACCGGTAAACCGTAAGAAATAGGCAAACAGTTTCTACACAAAAAATGCTGGTCACGTTAAAACCCACAATTTATGTCACATACGCTTTTTTTTCGTTGAATTGGCCATTTCTGAGATATTTTTGTTTAAGATTCCGAATGCTTCAACTTTTTTCACACGGAAAGGTGTAAACTCCTGGGCCCTGCATAGAAACGGATTTCATTCATATGGTAACTGGTTTTTGAGAGATTTGACTGTCGTTTTTACCTAGTGCATTCCCTTAATTTCCTTCTACTTACAAGGAAGCAAGTAGTTAAGACAATTTCTGCTATCGATTATCATAAAGTGGATAGAAGAATATGCTTTTTAGCAATAATGTGTTACAGCGCTGTAGAGAAAAGTCATGTGAATGGAACACATCTGATTTTTTACTAACACGCTATTGGAAAATCCTACGTATTAAGTATGTGACCATGCATGAACAATGACGAGACTAGAGATATGGTTAATATAGCAGTTACTTGGAGCGAAGTTTTCATTAAAATTGTCCTTTCTTCGAGCTATTTCCTTCTGTCACCCAACATGCCTCGAGCAAGATAAATGGAGAAAAGAAAAATCTTGGAAAGCACAAGATGGAAAGCTGTGAAAGAATCTGTTGTATTCGCGATTTCTCGCGTGGATGTTGATGAGTTGACAGAAGCCTTGTTTTGTTGTGGCAGCGTTTCCTTATCCTGTTTGGCAAGAGTTGCCTTTCTCCATTTTGTGTATGAAAACTTAAGGGCGTCATTAGCACCCGTATTACCGAATAATTCTCTTCTAAAAGAAAACACAGCATTCAATGGCTTCATTCTCTCTCCTCAATGTTTGCATTATACATGCACCTATTCTGGCAAACTACTGAAATCTGTTAGAATATACAGTATGTTCGGAAAAAAAAAAGATGAAATTTAATACGATAAACCCATTGACAAAAAATCTGATGTGTTCCATTCACATGACTTTCTCTACTTCTCCGCAACAAATTATTCTTATGCTCCTATTTACATCATCTAATCGAGAAAAACTAGCAGGAATAATCTTATTACTTGCTTCCTTGTAAGTAGAAGTGAAATAAGGAAGTACCATAGGTTAAAGTAATAGTCAAAAGCTGGTTGCTATGTAACTGAAGTTCCTTTGTATGGATAGGAGTTGACAAATTCCAGTATGAGAAAAATATAAGTTTTTTAAAGCTGAAACCAATAAAAAGGAATATCTCAGAAACAACCAACTCTACGAAAAAAATAGTTGTCATAAATTGTGTGTTTTATCGTGATTTACATGTTTTGTGTAGTAAGGTTTTGTCTATCTCTTACGGTTTACCAGTTATGCAAAATTCAATAAAAATCATTCAGAATAAAGAAGTCTTTAGAAGCTATTCCCAGAAAAGTCAAGATATACATTTTATTTGTCATGTAATTATCTTCAATATAAGAGATTTTAATCAAAATCGTTAGAGCCATTTTTGAAAAATAAAAATTTTCGAAACTTTTTCCATGTAAAGAGTAGTTTGGGGTGGGGGGATTTTCTTGAATACCTTCGTGTCGCATTTTTGGAAGATACCAAACTTAAATACTAAGTTTAGTATTTAACGGTCTTTTCGTTTTTCAGCTATCCTGTCCACACACACAAACACACGCACACACACAAACACACACACACAGGGACTTTCTCCAAAAATGTTTTTTTATAAGAATTCAGGGGGACCCAAAACATGTATTTCCGGTGAAATCTCGGTATCGAATTTTTGGGTGCACTGTCTCTGCAGTAAAAATGGCAATTTTGTGCGTAACAGGTATGATGGGCAAATGGTTATTTTTTTGGTAACAGTTCCGACCGCTCAGTTCCCAAAATTCCAAACAACGTTCCAACGAGTCCTGAATATGTAACAATCTGTCGTTTACCTGACTAGGATTATTTTTCATCATGTCCCGATTCTCCATTCGGTTCTAATAGTAATGGAAGCCTTCTTCTTCTTCTCTCTTGCCTAGTTTCGGCCACGCATGTGGTGTTGAGTTATTAATTTCTGGACCCCTAGGGACAGGTGCAATCTTCCACTATTCCTGGCAGAGTATCGAGCTAAGCTGATCCCGGTGGCCGCGCTCGCTAAAGTGTCTCGCTTTGGCGCTTCGTGGTGCACAGGATCGTGGGTTCGAGTCCCGCCTTGGATATGGGTGTTTCTGTGTTTGTAAATGTGTCTATGTTTGTGTATGTATATGTAAAAGGAAAACGTTAAGAATAATAAGGTCTACTAAGGAAATACAGGAAACTGGAAAAAATGGAGAATAAAGGAATACATCCCCGGAGTCCTGACAAGCCACCGGAACTGTATTTAAAAAGAAAAAGCTCAATATATACGACACAGCTACGAATACGTCCTATCAAAATAGTGATTTTCAATCAAAGTGAAAAATAGCACACCCAAACGCTGCTTCAATGGATCATAGTGCTAGATATTATCAAGGGAAACATTGTTAAGTTTACCTAGAAACATTTGTTAGTGTGATAAAATATATAAGTTTATGTTCCTCTTGACATCGAAATTATTTTCAGATGCATTGAATATTACTTTGTGTACAACTTAAATATCTGGAGCGCAATAATTCCTTGAAAATCACTCCTACCGCTTTCAGGAGAACAAGGAACATCGAACGTTGCTTAAAATTATGGTAACCACAGCATGATTTTCCAGGAATGGGTTCGTTTTGAAAACTTTATTATCCATTCTCAAGTCTTGAGCTTGTGAACAGAATTTCCCAATATGCTGAAAATGTTTAACATAGTGTTTATCGTTACCGCTTTAATTATTCACAAACATTTATGAGATTATCAAGTCATTTCAGTTGTTTTGAAAGATAATCAAGGACTTATAAGTATATTGTATAACAAGTATATTAACTATTATTTAGAAGCAGAATTTTTCAGCATAAACTTACATTATTTTAAGTGTGTTAAATAACCCTTAGTATAGCATAGCTGGAAATAAATTGAAATAAAAAGGTTCTCCAGTGAATGAAATAGAGACAAACATATCTGAAAATTAAAACAATTATAGGAGTATAAGACGAAATATTTCTGTAGTCTCATTTTAGCTCCGGAAGTGAAATCTGGTTAATGAAGAAGTAACAAGAAATTAGTGAGGACTACTTTGGATGCAGTGCAAGAGTTTCCAGAGTGGAACATATAGGAAACCATGAATTCAGGGCATAATGAATGCGGAAGAAACTGCTTTAAGTAGAACAGAAATTATCTGTAGTAGTTTGACCATGCAATAGGAGTACGCTATCTTTCAAAATTTATTATAATATTTCTGTCTATAAGGAAACAAATGATCATAGTTTGGCAAGCAGTGAGGTTTGAGTTACAAAACTTTGGGAATATGTCTGTGGACCTTCTGAAACATCTTGTGGATCATTTTGCACGTAATGTCTTATAATATTGGCGTTTCTTGCGAGGTAGCATTTTACTTGTAGTGGGGTTGTTGGATGTACTAGAAAAACTCTTTCTTTTATATAACTCCGACAAAAAATCGACCTGATGGAGAGCTGGTGATTGAAAAGGCCATATTGCTTGAGAGTGCCAACTGATTGACCGATGCCCAAAGTTCTCTTCCTCAAGCTTTCTGAGTTAGTCTCAAAAGTCAATTTTGAGTTACTTATATATTTACGTGCAAGTTTAGTGTCCGTTCTTTAGTAAACAATATTTGAGATGTTAATCATCCATATCTCAAAGATAAATTTGTATCTTATACAGGCATAATGAAACTGAACTGCGTATATTAGAAAAATCAAGCATTTTGCCATTTGCCACTTTAGAAGCCAGGATACGATATGTTCTAATGATAGAGTCGTGGCTTACAAATTGCATTAGATTAATAGTTTAGATATTACTGAAGAGTTTTGAAAGATTGCCGAATATAATAAAGACATTACTTTAAAGTTGCAATGAAATGAAACAAAATGATTGAAAAAATAGCATTGTGTTGAAAAGAACAGAATTCGATCCTGGTGATCGCCCGCTCACATCCAAGAGTTTTTCGTGATTCCTCGGATCGGTAGGCCAATGCTGGGTGGTCCATCCTCTACCACGACTTTCCTATTTATCATGGCCTGTACCCATGTCATTGTTTCAGGGATAAAGAACTGCGGCTAGACGATGGTTGAATCCTCTGTAAAGGTTTCTTCCTGATGTGTTTGCGTGGACCTCCCAGGCAGGATCAGTCTCCGGAATCCTTGGCAGGACCACAGAGGCAGTAAGCAGGGCGACGGCGAATGCGTTGTATGTGGAGCCTTCCGGACTGGTTCGCTCTTTGGGTGTTTCCTTGTCCTTGCCTTCCAGGGATCATGTACATCCCAAAGGTCATACTGGTCTCCATCCCCACTGACTGGGAGCCCAATCCGTGATAATCCCAATCCTAAAGTATGTTGAAGGTATTTTATAAAAAGAAGTGAGGGAAAAACAATGCTGGGACTGATCAGGAAGACTATAACAGACTAAAAGGTTAAGAGAAATTCACTTTTGCAAGTTTAGTGTCGTTAATTACAATACTATTAATGTTCTGTTATTTTTTACTTTCTCTATATAGCACACGGTACGTATGCAGAGAAGGTAATGCACTCCATAAAAATACCGAGATCTTAACAGAAATACACGTTTTAGACTCCTCTATATAAAGCAGTTTTAGAAAAAGGTCCGTGTGTGTCCGATTGCTTGTGAACATTATAACTCAAAAACGAAAATTCTGTAAAATACATAACTTGGTATTTAAGTTACGTATCTTCTAAGGATACGACACTAAGATTTTGAGGAAAATCCCTCAACCCCCCACCCTCCAAATCGAATTTTTTTATTTTCTAAAAAATGGCTCTAACGATTTTGATTAAAATAACGTATATTAAAGATATTTAAAGAGAAATAAAATGCATATCTTGAATTTTCTGGGAATACCTCTGATGAACTCTTCTGGATGAAGTTTGCTGAATGTTGCACTACAGGTAAACCGTAAGAGATAAGACAAAACCTTACAACAACAAAAATGTAGATCTCGTTAAAAAGTACAATTTTTGTCATATACATGTTTTCGTGGAATTGACCATTTTGAAACATTCCTTTTTATTGATTTCTGTTTTAAAATACTTAAACTTCTCACATACGGGAATTTGTCAACTCCTGGCAGTGCAAAGAAACGGATTTCAACCACGTGGAAACCAGCTTTTAAAAGATTTGACTATGGCTTTAACCCTTATTTGCCTTTACTTACCAGAAAGCAAATAATAAGACCACTTCTGCTAATGTTTATCTTGTTTAGCATGACATATAAAGAAGAATAAGCTTTTTAACAGTAGATATTTTTTCATTCTGACTACCAACTAACTTTTTAATAACAATTTTTTTACCGAGATGTAGAGAAGTGTGAATGAAACACATTAGATTTTATTTATTTGCGATTTTTATTTTTTATTTTTATTTATTTAATTTTTGTTTCCTTTAGATAGATTTTCTGTTAAAAATACACGTATTTCTAAATTAGTTCGATAAACTTTGGACCCCGGTTGATAATCTTTCTTCAATAATATTTTACTAGGAATCCATGGGATGTGACGTTATGTTTCAGTGCAAATATCATTATGTGTGTTCAAGTTTGTAGTCAATTTTTTCGATCTTACAGAAAGGGAAATGTATAAATTAAGTATGTGAAAATATAATAAATGAATTATAAATGTCACAAGTATTCATTAAAAAACTCAAACATACAAAAATGTAAGTAAAACTAACGAAGTGAAAGGAAAACATCCACTGGTTTTAAATTAACATTAATTAAATCACTGTGTCATCTCTACAAGTACTGGAAAACAACCAAGCCTTTGTCATCCAATGTGCCATTCATTGTAGCAAATGCTCAAAGACTTCAGACATTTCCCAATTTCAGCTGCTACATGAACACAACAGAAGTTTTCATAAACCAGAGATTTCAGTAAAATATATCAAATGAGATAGGATCAGTGGGCAAGCTTGTCAGATAAAGGTCCTACCTCCTACCTATCCATTGTATTCTGAAAATGAAGTGATACCTTATTGTGTAGGAGCTACATTCCTTGCCCATATTAAGGAAAAGTAGATATACAAACTCAGGCACTACTTGCAAAGTTAATGACATAAATTCCTCTTGCACTGAAACAAAGTGTCCGTAAACTATGGGTTCCTTAACAGAACTTGTGTGAAAGAAACCAAAGTTTGTCAGTCTTCACGGTTAAATTGGAGTTGCCATGGTAGCTCAGGGGTTAGAGCAACCGGCTAGAGGCCGTGGTTCAAATCCCGGCTATGCCATTGAATTGTTCAGTCTGACTCTAACTTTTCAACTCCTTTTCTACACACGGTTTGTGTGGGGAAAAAATAATTGACTCTTTGTAGTAGTTAATAGACTTAAATATGTTTTACCTACTCTGAAAAAAGCCAATCTTAAACATAAATTTCTTAAGGATACACATCTGTGAAAATGCTAAAATCAACAATTTTGCTTGGATTGATTTGAAACTTCAGCACAAGAATTGTAGTATAAACAATAGTTCACATACTAATTTTCAGACTTGTATGCAAAATATTCCTGTGGTTTTAACATATTTATAGTGTTTTATTGTCGTTTAATAAAATCATTCACGATGCAATTTCAGATAAAAACATTATTAGCAAATTGATGGGATGAAATTTTTATCTATTAGTTTTGGAGAAAAAAAATGTATGTTCGTTTTATTAATTTTTAATTTTTACTTGTGAAATATTTTGAAAATTGCGTCGTGTGGAACAATTTAAAGTTTTGAAAACGCTGAAAAATAAAAACAGGGGAAAATAACTTTTAAAGTTTAACATTCAATGTAACACTATTTCTTATCCGTATAATTTCTAGAAGGCACCCGCTGCATACATTGGTCCTTCTTTCTTTTTTTTCTCCTCCTCTGAATTTAATTCCGCATTAATTTTATATGCAGCTGCACAAATTTTTTCTTGTTTTTTTTTTTTTTTTTTTTTTTTAATTTCTGACCAGGTCTACAACCCTTGTTAAACTGTGATACAGCTAATTTTACACAAAAGCTAATTTCCTTTTTGAAACCAAAATTACTTTGGGGCATTTGGACCATATTACTTGACTCATTTGTATTTTGTGTTTTGCCTGATGTGCACCTTTTTAGAAGTTCATCATTAGCTAGTCTTTGATATACTAGTAAGTGTTTGTTAATTACTAGAGGTGAGAGTGTCATTATGGGGAGGTACCGGCTTCCCTTTAGCACTTGCTCTATTACAAAAGCACTGAGATTTTACCCCTTGTTGGGGTTTCTCATCAGTTGATAAACAGTGGTATAATGTAGCAAATATTGCAGATTTCATTAGAGGTATATCTGGACCATTGTCTTTTATAGCTTTTCTATAGTAATTTGTTAATTTGGCTGCTGTTTGCTCGAACCTTGGAACTGCAATCCTTAATCAAATTTTGAAGCCCTGTTCCCAGACTCTTAGCCACATGATTAATGCACTTATCCTTGAAAAGGTGTACCTCACCTGCTCCGAAAGTCGTGACATTCAAATACAGCAAACCGAAAGAAGCGAAGAAAGTTACCAAAATAAGCGATTTCAAACACCACGCCACTTACAGTCAACCATTTAACTCGTCAGGTGTTACAGTTTAAAGAAATAAAAACAGAAGAAAACTAAAGTAAAAGCATTATATTATATAATTAAGCAAAACAAAATTTTTTTTCATTTTTAGCACTTTTTAACCAATTTTCACAGATGGGTACCCTTAATATGCTACATCAGAAAAGAACTATAACATAATAATGATGTTATTTATAATATTACTTCTACTATTACTATAGCCTGGATTAATATTTGTTAGCATATTGTTTATTAGCTTCGGCATCGAAAGTCTAAGATTTATATTTCGCACGTTGGCATTGATTTTGGGTTTTATATTTAAAGGTATGTGAAAACGATGTACTTTATATATCAGTTTTCACAGAAATGTGTACACTGATAATACATACAAAAGGATATTCCAGGCAAAGTGCATATTTTAAATGTTTCATATAAAATAAATTTTTTACTCTCGAATGTGATATTTTTCTAATTTTTCCTTTTTAACTAATCAATAACTAATAATTTAGATTTAATAAACTATCTGCTACCCATAGATATATACTACTTATAAAACTGTATGTACGTATGTATGTATGCGTGTATGTAATTGTTAATGTACGTATGTATGTAAATTCTGAAACGCCTGAAATTCTCGTAATTTCAACAAACATAAAACTTAAAATTTGGAAAGCACTATATTGAGAATCGAAAGTGATGACCTGTAGAAATAATAAAAAAATTCACCTAGATTAGTTTTAAGGGTCGTTTAGATTAATAGTAATACCCTCGATTTCACAAGTCCAAGTTCAGCCCCATCAACATAAGGAGTGCTAAGTGATAAAAAATGCAAAAGGGATCAAGAATAATGTTGAATCCATATTTTAGAGATGTTGACATTAACGGATTTCCTGTGAATCCATTTCACATAAGTGCGCGCGCGCACCCTAGCCTAATCTTGGATTAAATCCTAAAACTCCGAGCTCACGGGTCTCGCAAGACCCGATGGCCGTGTGCTTACTCATATTGCTAAGATATCACCCACAAAACAAATGAAATGACAAAAAAAAAATGACATTTTCTGTTTTTAACAGGGAAAAAATTTGATTATTTTTTATTCAAAAATATATGGTTTATTTATCATTTGACCTTTTCACTGCTAACATATTTTTACCTTGCTGAGTTAGGGGACACTATGGTGAAAAATTGATAAATAACATTTGGCCATAATTTAGTGTATTTCAAGTTGAAAATGCAATAATATGTAGGTAATGTGCATTAATAACTAAAAAAGCGAGTATAGTATTATTTTTAAACATTTACGAAACAGGTCTCACACCGCGCACCCGGTGAGCGCCCCACACCCCAGCAACAGCATATTTCCGGCCGAGAATTAATAAGACTTTTGGCGGCCGAGTGTAGCTTGACTCGGACTTGCAGTTTTCCCTTCCTTTATATATTTACTCGGAATTAGTGTAAATGGTCCGTGAGAGTTGGCAGATATAATTGATTTCAAAATTGCTGCAGGAGAATATGAAATTCTACAATCGCTCATACCTCCGGTCGAGTTAACTACGAATATCTGAAATATACTTTTTTTTAAACATATGTTCCTTTTTGTTAAAAACTATAAAAGCTGCACGGCTCAAATTTTACACACTTTTGTGAGATAAGGTATCACATACATTGAACTAGAGTTATATTTTTAAGTGTAATGCATTTTTTTAAAAATTGAGGATATTACTTCAAAAATGTAGGTATAAATTTTGTTACAGGCAATAACATTTTTTCAAATCATAAATATCATAGGTAGCTTAAGTTCCTTAGTTCAGTGGTATAACACAGAATGTCTTTATTTGTAGTACAATTTTCAGCTTTCTGCTACTACTGGTTTCTCAGAAAAGGGAACATAAACAGGTCCAAGTTTTGTCATTTATTTAGCAAAGATTTTTTAATCAACTTTTTTTCAGACAAATTACAAAAATATATTATCATAAAAATTTAAAGAGGCACACGTGGATATGTTCAGATTATGCAGTATTTTATGTTACATTGATCTATAAATTACAGCTAGAGAAATTCACATATCTTGGCTTAGCACTATGTCCATACAATGCTCACACTACCCACTCCCCTTAATAGCTCTTCATTTGTTTTCGCATATTATGATGCACATTTTATAATTTTTTGTGCATACCACTTTCTCTACATGTACTGCACCCAAAAATTCGATACCGAGATTTCACCAGGAATACATGTCTTGAGTCCCCCTGAATCCAAAAAAATCATTTTTGGAAAAAGGTCTGTGTGTGCGTGCGTGTATATGTGTGTGTGTCTGTGAACAGCATAGCTCAAAAACGAAAAGACCGTTAAATATCAAACTTGGTATTTAAGTTTGGTATCTTTCAAGGATGCTACACGAAGGTTTTCAAGAAAATTTCACCACACCAAACTAGCCTTTACATGTAGAAAATTTCGAATTTTTTTTTCTCAAAAATAGCTCCAACGATTTTAATTAAAATCTCTTATATTTAAGATATTTATATGCCAATAAAATATATATTTTGAATTTTCTGGAAATAGCATCTGAAGAATTGTTTATTTTGAGTGAATTTTGAGAAATTTTGCATAAGGTAAACCGAAAAAGATAGTAAAAAACTTATCCCACAAAAAATGTAGATCATGATAAAACACACAATTTATGCTATATACATTTTTTACTTGGAGTTGATTGTTTTTTAGATATTCCTTGTTTTTGGTTTCAGCTTTGAGAAACATGCTTTTCTCATACAGAAATTTGTCAACTCCTGTCCATACAAACTAAGGAACTTAAGTCACATAGCTACCAGCTTTTGACTATCACTTTAGCCTATGGTACTCCCTTATTTCGCTTCTACTTTCAAGGAAGCAAGTAAGAATATTTCTGCTAATTTTTTTCAATTAGTATGAAGTAAATAGAAACATAAGCTTTTTTAACAATAATTTGTTGCAGAGATGTAGAGAAAGTCATGTGAATGGAACACATCAGATTTTTTGACTCATTATGCCCACTAATCTGAGATCTTCTTTCTCTTTTCTTATTGCTGTTGTTGTTGTTGCTGCTGCTATTGCAGTTCTTGGAAATGGAATGGGAATACATTTTTAAAAAATTTTATGTGTTCCATTCACATGACTTTCTCTACATCTCTGTAACAAATTGTTGTTTAAAAGCTTATGCTTCTATTTACTTCATGCTAATCGAGAAAAAATTAGCAGAAATTGTTTTATCACTTGCTACCTTGTAAGTAGAGGCAAAATAAGGGAACTATAGCTTTAACTGATAGTCAAAAGTTGGTTGCTATGTGACTGAAGTTCTTTTGTTTGTATGGATAAGAGTTGACAAATTCGTGTATGAGAAAAGTGTGTTTTAAAGCTGAGACCGAAAAACAACGAATACCTTAAATACGATCACCTCCACGAAAAAAATGTATGTAACACAACTAGTGTGTTTTAATGTGCTCTACATTTTCTGTGTAGTAAGTTTTTATCTATCTCTTACGATTTAGCAGGTATGCAAAATTCCGTAAAATTCATCCAGAATAAAGTAGTCTTCAGAGACTATTCCCAGAAAATTCAAGATATACATTTTATTTGTCAGGTAAATACCTTTAATATACGATATTTTAATCAAAATCGTTAGAGCCATTTTTAAGAAAATCAAAATTTTCGAAAAAAGTTCTATGTAAAGGTTAGTTTGGGTGGGGGATTTTTCTCAAAATCTTCGTGTCGCAACCCTGGAAGATACTAAACTTAAAAACTAAGTTTTGTATTTTACCGATTTTTCGTTTTTGAGTTATGCTGACCACAGACAAACACAGACACACACAGAGAGACTGACAGACAGACACACACACGGATATTTTTCTAAAAATGTTTTTTTTTTGGACTCAGGGATCTCAAAACATATATTTCCGGTGAAATCTCCGTATCGAATTTTTGGGTGGAGTGCAATAGCTTCTCTATACTATACTATGTACATAATACGTGTAGAGAAAGTAAAAAGAGAAAATATTTTTAGAGCTGGTTACCGAAGTGCAGCAGCAAGGTCCTGTAACAGTACTAGAGTGGCAGCGAGGGCGAGCGATACATACTCGTTAACCCCAACAAGAAGTTCAGAACAAATTGAATAACAAGACATGTGTTGCGGGTTTGTAAGGGGAAGGGGGGAATAGTCCGACCTTCCCCTCCACGACTCACAGTCTCCTCCCCCGCCACATTCCTACAGCAACCGAGAGACTGCCGACCGGACTCAAACAGTTGACTGAAGACAGTCGTCCAGTGTGTGGTGTGGTTAGTGTTGCTGTGACCTTGCGCGCCGCGGCTTCCGGTCGGTGCGTACGTCTGGTATGTACAAATACTCATTTTTTGCTCAGTACTTTTATTTACCACCTGGTTTCTGGTGCTGGGATCAGCTGTTCTTTCAAGCTTAAAACTTACATCGTTAGTGGAAAATAACCAATGACCAGTTTTACATTTAAAATATTGAAACTTCAACAAAATGTATAGGTATGTGGAATAGGGTTCCCATGCTGCACTGGTATTTTCATCCTGTATAAATATATAAACCGATCAAACTAAGTAAGAACGCCGGAAATAGTAATTTTAAGTATTATTGTATTTATTTATTTGCATTTTAATGCTTTATTGCATACTTCAATTTACTGCAATTATTTCTAAGCTCTGTTTTTCAAAAATAGTCCCTAATGTATTAACTTGCGAGCGAAATGTTTACGACGAGCTGTTTGAGATACTCTAATAATCTGAACGTCGTGCTGTTTTGTTTTCTAGTAGATGCATTTAGATTTTAGAAGGTTTTAAGAATTACGCTAAGTGTCACACAATGTAATTTATGTGTTTACGTTAAAATAATGGCATTCTGTTGGTGTGAAATTTGTCAACATTAGTTCTTTCTTCGAGTATATGGAACACATATGCAAAATTGCCCTCCAAGTATAGTATGTCGAATAAATGAAGAAATATAATTTGAAAGCATAATTTTCGTAGTAGTATGCAACCAAGTTGATTTATGTTCCGCGGTGTTGTATTACGTTTAGGGAATAATAATAATAATAATAATAATAATAATAATACATTATTGAAAAAAAGAGGGAAAATATTACCTTTATCTATGTTTTTTTCGTATCTGTGCCGAAATTGTGATGTTAAAATTAGCCGTGAAGCGGCATGAGTACCAACCTAAATAAACAAAAAAAATGTCGCAAAGGCATTTTAGTAGGCTTTGCTCTTGGGACCATAAATGAGTGGTTCGCGTGGCGAGGTAGAAGCAAAAATAGTGACTATATCTATTCCGAATCGATTCGTCTGAGCCGAAGTACTCTTGCGTACTTAACAAACCTCAGAGCATGGGTAAAGAGGAAGATAATAGCCAATACGTCACAAAGCAAAGAGCATAGCATAACGCACGAGCGTGCGTTCTAATACTTAATTTAGCCGTGACGATAGGTTGCCCGCAATACTGAGGCGACTTGCATACTGCAGGTGAGCGAGTGAGTAAATCGCTGCTCTTCGGCGCGCAGCCCTATAAAGATTAAAATGCACGCTAATAGTTGGCGCTACCTTTTTTTTATTGCAAGTTGCAGATTGGCTAACTGTTAACAGAAAAAATTGTTTTAAAAATTTTAAACTATGATTGGATAAGTATTGTGAATGAATACTAAATGCAATAAGCATGGTTGAATATTTTCCACTTACTGCAAATTCTTCACTTGCAAGATTTGTTTATAAAGAGTGGTCCGTTTGATACAGTAATAGCTTTTACTCTATCCTGTTCAGTTTAGTAAATACAACCTAGAAAGTTAGGAGTTCTGCATCGTCATTGATAATGCATTAGAATGTTTAGCAACGTTTACATTAAATCTAATCCTGCTCACAGCTAAAGCATAAGCTAAGTGTTTATTACAGTGGCATTCTACATCTTCACATAGCATCTACAACAATAACATAACAGGATATAATTCAATGTCCATGACTATTTGAATGATACATTCCTTTACAGCTGGTACCTTGATGTAGCTCAGTTATGTATTTGCTATATATCATGCCATCTAACTGTTTGCTCTGGAGCTTAATGAGTTGACCAGCGAGGCGTGAATATTCACAACTCTTCAGAAAATATTTCCAAAGTCTTTAGACAAATTACACATGAGATACTGGATCACAGGTGGGAGGAATTGGACCAGAATTGTGTCGTGTACGTGACGATGGTCACGTCAAATACCCAACTCCAATGCTTCTAAAATATATGTACACATTGCGGAAAAAACAGACAATTCATTAATATATAATACAGTTTTCTTTTATTTCTCCCCCCCCTGTATATTTTGTCCAACCAAACGGACCTTGCAAAGGAATTCAGAACGGGAAAAGCTAGAAGTGACGCGAAATTTCTGTTAACTGTTACGGTTTAAAGAGTCATGACTTAAATTAAGCTACCATTGTAATGGAAACCTTCACTACGCGTAGTCCCCCTCCGTGGTGTAATGGTTACCGTGCTAACTTCATATACCCAAGGTCGCGGCATCAAACCCGGCGGAGGACGATGGATGTTTCCGGGCGTAAAAATCCTTAGCATGGCTTCCTTCGGACGGGAAGCCGTGGGTCCCGTGTCGTAGATTTACGGCACGTAAAAGAATCTCAAGCCTGATAGAGAGGCCTCTGAGCAAAATTTAGCGGTCTTTCACGCCCAGTATAGAATGGGACGCTAAGAACCACAGTAGTTAAAAGAGCGTCCATAAATAACACGCCATTTCAGTTCACTGCGCGTAAGACAATTAGTGTATGCCATGGAGGTTGAAATCGATTTTTGTTCACCCTCATTAAGGGGAGATGAAATAGTATTTTCATAAATTTTTGCTATATTCATTATTTAATTGCATGTGAATATTTCGAATCTCCCGCTCATTTTGGGTTAACTTTCATAGATGTACCGTAATTGTAAATACTTTTAAAATACTGTTGAAAATAATCCGGCATAGTGGTTTTGTAGAATATTTTGGTACACTCACTTGGTAAAACATCAATAAGTTTGTAAATATTAGTGTTAGGGAAAAGTTCTTTTTCTTATTTTGCTCGGAAAAAAGGTTTACTTTAGCTAATCGCAGCATTGGCATCCCGCTCATATTTCCTTCATAAGAGAGTTTCGAAGCACTGCGAAGTTGTGTCTGGAATGTTAGGTTACTTTTTTTTAAGATATTATGCTTGAAGAAGTAAAGTTGTCTATAGAAGTGTCCCATTATCTCAGATGCGAATTGACACTAAGGGCTGAAATTTTTCCACACATTTCCACCTAAATAGTCTTTATTTTAACAAAAAAGCTGTTATGTACATGGATTAATTATTCTTTAAGAATTTAAAAATTATAATTTTTAAATAAAATTTTAATAGACTTATTTTAAAAAAGCATTCCTTTGCTTCTAATCAACCGAAGTATTACATTTTTCATAAATTAACAGTAAAAGTATTACTGAATATACCTTGCAAAATATAGCTCATTATCTTAGGTAGTTGCTGAGATAATGGTTCAAACTTTAACATTGTTAAGAGGGCTTTTCGACTCCCCTTAAGTAAGAAATAAGAGCATATGTGCTGGTCTTAAAATGGGAATAGTGAACTCAAATGGCAGTTATCACTTGCTTCCGCTTATTGGAGGTCAACTGTTTTATTACTTCCAAAGAATATAAAATAACAGAAGGAAGCATACGGACTAAGATAAATCCTTGGTAACGAGTACAATGAACTTCAATGGCAGTGATATCATCCGCAATTCATTGTACTACTTCCGGTTATTGGAAGTAAATTGTTTTATAGTCTACCACGCTGCAGTAGGAGGTACCAACATCGCACATGCGATGCCTCTAAAGATACATTCACAATGAAATGCAAGACGCAATCAGCATAAGCGCAGGCACGCGGAAGATCATTCGCAATATAGTTTTAAGCCTAACACAGGAAATTGACTCGAATTTTTAGATATGTAAATTACATGTGGATATCTACCAAGTACACCGCAAGTTTCAAATGGAATAGCATAACCAGCAATATCATACAAGGAAATTCACTCAAATATCTATAAATGAATGAATAGATAATAAAAATTACTCATACAACTGACGCTCGCGGCAGTGATGCTACAATAATTGTTTGACAAAATATTAAAAATAGTACAAATATGCAGACTGCAGAGACTGTCTTTTTATAAGATTTGACTATCGCTTTAGCTTACATAGTACTACCTCATTTCTCTTCTACTTAGAAGGAAATAATAAAACCATTTCTGCTAATATTTATCTCGTCATCACGTTGTAGATAAAAGGAATAGTATGTTGTAACAGTTGAATAGTTTGTAGAGAAAGTCATGTGAAGGAATAGCCAGATTTTTTTTATTTCACTGGGCACAATGTTTCTCTCTTTATGTAACTAAGCATTCATCATTGATGGGCTAAGTTACAAAGCACACAGAAATAAATTCCTATCACAGGGATTATTAAAATGCACGAGCATCTTAAGCATATCGTAAGGAGATCCGATTTTTAATTTTTCTATGTGTTGTTTTCTTAGTTACTAAATCACGATCTCAATGTATATTACTTAGAATAACATATCTGCAGTTGTTATCTTATTCTACGTGGAGCAACGATTATTTTCTTCGCCATGGCATTCTCTCTTAAAAATCAAAATCATCTTCCTAAGTGTTTTCTTTATGATTCCAAAATATTCGAATTCCTAATATCTACGTCTTCCCAGTCCTTTCCAGTTTTCTAGTCATTTTGGAATTGTACTTGAGCTATGTCCGCCGGTAAGAGCAGTGCTTTTTGGGTATCAAAATTGGTTGAGAGATTTCGGAGAGCAAACTTTATACGCGAACATATATACAAAACTTTATATTATTAACATGCATTGTAGTAGATGGACGTATATTTTTCTGCATACCCAGGATTCATTCGCGCTTGATAGAACAGGAATATACCATATTACAGAATCTCCTGCATGGGTTTGTCTCTAGGCCACATTGCAATTCGCAATAAAGCGCTTTAGGACGTTTAACGTGCTGGGTCATTCTGTTGTGTGTGATGACAGCATAATATGTTGCAGCGGCTTCCAAAACACAGACTACACGAAACATGTTACCCTTCCTACCATCCATAAATTACCGCTCACGCGGCTTCGGCAGACACCTTTGGAGAACCAAGGACAGTGGCCGCGGTCTGAAGTTGCCGCCAAGTTGCCATCTGGCCACCATAACACCGTCCGACTCTTTATTCAAAGACTACATAACAAAACTCACTGCATATCTAATACAAGCAAATATTCCAATAAAAGTACTGATACTAAACCAGATTTTGTCTTTCCTTTATTCGGTTTAGCAACTCTAGAATCGAATTCTCAATTGAGGCACTCAGAATAATAACGGCAGATGCCAACCGACATCGAATTTTGAGATAGAAGCATGTCCAAGCATCTTCTTAATCCCAGTATCTCCTAAGTGGAGCATAGGGCATCAATGAACTTCCGCCATCGGACTCTATCCTGTGCCATCGTCCTGATCTCGGTCCAGGTCTTCCCTTCCGCTATCACACTCCTCCTCCATGTGCTCCTTGGTCTGCCTCTTCTCCTTCCTTCTTGTGGGTTCCATTTCAGGGCTGTTTTGCAATGTTGTCTTTATCTCGTCGTAATATATGCCCAATCCAGTTATATTTCCTACGACGCATCTCAAAGTCAATGGTTTTTCATGGTTCTTCTCCACAGCTCTTCACTACTTGTGGCCACCATATCCTCAGGATATTCCTCGAAATTCTGTTCACAAATGTTTGAAGTCTGCTAGTCAGTTGTTTGTTAGTCTTCCATGTTTCACACCCATAGATAAGTACTGATTTGACACTTGTATTGAATATGCGTAGTTTGGTATAGGTGTTTAGTTTCCTTGATTTCCAGATTGGTCATGAACATACATAGCTGTCATCTATCTTTCATTGACGAAGTATCAAAAGAATTGGGATATGCCAAAGCTCTCATTTTCCACCTTTAAAATTTGTCCGTAGGGAAAACGAACGCATTTTCAAAGTAAAAACGAATATCTCAACGCAAGTCTGCAGATATCATTCCTGAATCTCCAAAACAAGAAAAGAAACGAATGAGAAACGCAAATGGTAGGGTAATAAACAGAAAAAAAAAAAAACTGTGCAGAAATAGTAGTAAATCCTATGAATCAAAGTCCATAGTGGTTTCAGGGAGGGGGGGAGGAGCGTGAACAATTAGATAAATGCTGTAACATTCCTTATTCAACTTACGTGTTTAAACGTTTGTCTCTCAATGTGAAGGACAAATTGTTCGTAGAATTTTATAGGCTTGGTGATTATAATAAGCAGAACGTCTATTTGTTTAATTTATAGAGTTGGATTAGGTATTTCAAGATGTTAAATGAAGGAAAAGTCAATTTTATACCATTTTTCTGTTTTGTATATTTTTTATTCTAATAAACAACACAAAATCAGGAAAACTATTAATCACAATGGTTCAACAATTTCCACATAGACTTAAAATGCCTTAATTTAAATACCCGGAAATATCAAGCTGTAATGTTAACTACTTTCCACGTTTTGGAAAAAACAGAAAATAACGTTTGTCTCTAAATGATGTTTAGTTGGGTTCTGCCGTTATTATTCTAAGCGCCACAGTTAAAATATTAGCAGTAAAAACAGCGCGTGTCCTATGTATGTGTGACTACGGTAACCAACATACTCCACTGACTTTATGGTTATCGTTATCAGGAATTGGAGGAGGAACCCGGCAATTAAGCGCACATGAAGGTCTTTTACTTCTGAAAAACTTTGGGTGGAAGAGGAGGGGGAAGTGTAGGAGTCGGTCCCCATGGTCGCGCTAGCTAAAGTGCCTTGTTTTGGTGTTTCTTGGCGCAGGGGATCATGTGTTCGACTCCCTCCTTATTTTTTTTTTTTTTTTTTAAACAGTAACGGATTCTGATCAGGACTCCGGTACTGTATCCCTATTTACATTTCCCCCCGTAGGTTTTACTGATTACTGGTTTACTGGTTTTACTGTTTCTTTTACAAACATATACACATTGCACAAACATATAACATCCATGCCCAAGGCGGGACTCGAACCCACGATCCCCTGCCCACGAAGCACCAAAGCGAGACGCTTTAGCGAGCGTGGACCGGCTCCTTGGGCATGGGTGTTTATATGTTTGTAAAATGTGTATATGTGTGTGTATTAACAGAAAAAAGTAATGTTAGGAGAATGAAAATAAAGGAAAAGGGGAAAAAAAGAAGGATACAGGGGCACAAATTCCATGCGACAGGCTCGGATGTAGACCGTGTCCCTAACGCCTCCTGATATTACTTCTTGACACCGCATTATTAGTGATGGGCACTATCGAATGTTTTCCACGGTCGAATGTATTACAACTACAATAATGAGAAATCACTATTGAATGATTCGGTGTTTCATTCCGGTTTAAAAACTGTTTAATTTCACAAAAAGCTGAAGTAGTAACATAGACAAGTTACTAAAATAACCAGTTTTCATTCGGATTTATACGTACGATGTTTAACCCTCGAGTAATATAAAAAAATGCTTTTATTTTTAATTATTAAAAGTCACAATTCCTTGTGAGGTATTCTCTGGTTCGTTGATAAAAGCGACTTGAAAAGTGATTGGGGAATATCGACTGTCAAGAAACCAACAGTAAAATAGCATTTTAAAACCGAATGAAAACGGAACACTTGAGTAACAATCGAATAACCGATAGTTAAGATACTATCGAATAAATACATATTTTCATTCGATAGTGCCCATCACTACCTTACAGACCTACCTCTACTCACCCGAAACCTAGGGCAGATAGTTCTTCAACGCAAACTTCACCCTACATGTCTCGCCCACCTTCAACCCTGAAACATGATAAGTAGGGTCGAAAGTTCATTCCCTAAAAATGTATCCTCGTAAAAACCTCAAAATATGCCAATAAATATACTATAAAATTGAGAGAATGAATCAACTCTGGTAGTAGGACTGACGTAATATGAATACAAATTAATAAGCTTAATTATACGTTAGAGGTTAATGCAAAACTGTTTTCCTTGCCAAAGTTCACTGAAGAATTGCGGTTCACGGCCATTACGGTGCGGAGAACTTCGTCTGTTATTCCTCAAAACACATTTGAAACCTGAGAAACTTCTCTGTGCATCACAGGAGGCTATGGGGCATAAGTTAACTGCCCCACAAACAGAGACGAGTCTCTTGGTATCTTTTCTTTGGTTAACGTCACGGATGTTGCAGATTTGATACTCTGCGGTCTCTTTCTTTCTTTCCCTCTCTCTGCTTTTTACTTTCTCTACACGAACTATGTATTTAGTGTATAGAGAAGGTATTGCATTCTACCCAAAATTTCGATACCAAGATTTCACCGGAAATATATGTTTTGGGGTCCCCTGTTTCCAAAAAAAGCATTTAATGTGTATGTCTGTGTGTCAGTGTGTCCGTGTATCTGTGAACACGATAACTCAAAAACGAAAAGTCGGTAAAATACCAAACCTGGTATTTAAGTTTAGTATCTTCCAAAGATGTGACACGAAGATTTTGAGAAGAATCTCCCCCTCAAACTACCCTTTACATGGAAAAGTTTTCAAGAACGCTGATTTCAAAATTGACTAACGATTTTTATTAACATGCCGTATATCAAAAATATTTACATCTCAAATAAAAAGTACATCTTGAATTTTCTAGGAATAGCCTCTGAAGGCCTCTTTATTCTGGATGAATTTTGCGGAATTTTGCTTAACTGCTAAATCATACGGGATAGACAAAAACTTACTACACGAAAAATGTACATCTCGTCAAAACACACGATTTGTGTCCTTTAAATTTTTGTTGTAGAGGTACCGTTTTCGAGATATTCTTTGTTATTGGTTTCAGTTGTTCCTCAGACAGGAAGTGTCGTTTTATTTTAATTGTTTCATTTATATAGGCCCCTTTAATATCCTTAGAAACAACTCGTTGTCTGTAGATTTTGAATTTGTATTTTAATAATTTTAGCTAGTTATTCTGTTATAAATTTTGAGTTCTATTGGGTTTAAATCGTATTATTTTCCTCAAACACATATTCACTCTTACATATTTACTTCCAGACTCTGTGGGGGATAGGGAATAATTCTAACTAAAGAAAAATTCCCCGCCCCAGTCGGGAATCGAACCAGGGTGAGAAGTTAGCTCGTTGACCACTCGACCACGCATGCAGTCAGTTTTTCTTTTGTTCTGCTCCTGGCCAAGCAAAGAAGCGATTTGCATGGACAGTTGCATAAAGACAGCTTTTAAAATACTTGACTATCGGTTTATCCTAGTGTATTCCCTTAGTTCCCTTCTGCTTACAAGATGCTAAGTAATAAGAACATTCTGCTAATGATTATCTCGAGTAGTATGGTTTAGAAAGAAGAATAATCTTATGTAAGAAGTTTGCAGAACAGCTAAAGAAAGTTATGTGAGTGTAACACGTCAGATTTTTAAATTATATTTTTCTTTTCTCTTTAAAATTTCATGTGATATATTACCGGGAGCAGATTATGGTTTGGTCATTTAAGGAGTTCTTATAGCTTCCGGTGACGTGTAAGAAATGTTGTAACAATGAAAAAGAAGTAGATATCTAAATCATTGCATGAAGGACATTTTTGAACTGTTTCTATTGGTGCAGCATTTTAGAATTCACTGAGTTTAGACCGACTTACTACAAAATGTATGAGTCAATTTAAAAAAACTCTAATCTGTTACTTGCATAAAACATTCCCTAATATTAAAAAATCTGATGTGTTCATTAACATGACTTTCTCAACATCTCTGCAAAAAATTAGTGTTACAAAGCTTATGATTTTATTTACTTCATGCTAATCGAGAAAAAAAAAATAGCAGAAATAGTCTAATTACTTGCTTCCTTTAAGTAGAAGCGAAATAAGGGAGTGCCATAGTTTAAATTGATAGTCAATAGCTGGTTGCTATGTTATTGAAATTCCTTTGTTTCTATGGACAAGAGTTCACAAAACCCTGTGTGAGAAAAGTATAAGTTTTTTAAAGCTGAAACCAAAAACAAGGAATATCTCAAAAATGATCAACTCCACGAAAAAAATGCATATAACATATATAGTGTGTTTTAAAGTGCTCAACATATTTTGTGAGATAAGTTTTTCTCCATCACTTATGGTTTAGCAGTTATGCAAAATTCCGTAAAATTCATCCAGAATAAAGTAGTTTTCAGAGGCTTTCCCAGTAAATTCAAAATATACATTTTATTTGTCAGGTTAATATTTTAATACATGATATTTTAATCAAAATATCAAAATTTTCGAAAAAATTCCATGTAAAGAGTAGTATCTTTAACATATGATATTTTAATCAAAATCGTTAGAGCCATTTTTGATAAAATCAAAATTTTCGAAAAATTTTTCCATGTAAAGGGTAGTTTGGATGGGAGGATTTTTCTCAAAATCTTCGTTTCGCATCCCTGGAAGATAGTAAACTTAAATACCAAGCTTGGTGCTGTACCGACTTTTCGTTTTTCAGTTATCGTGTTCACAGATACACGGACAAAATGACCTTTTTCTGAAAATACTTTTTTTTAATACAGGGGACCCTAAAACATATATTTCCGGTGAAATCTCGATATTGAATTTTTTGCATATCTTGAATTTTCTACGAATAACCTCTGAATGCATTTTGCAGAATTTTCCTTAACTGCTAAACCGTAAGAGATAGACAAAAACTTACTGCACAAAATCTGTAGATCACGTTAAAACACACAAGTTATGCCATATACGTTTTTTTCGTGGAGTTGACCATATCTGAATTATTCCTTGTTATTGATTTCAGATTCTAAATCTTAAACACGGAAAGATGTAAACTTCTTGCCCTGCATAGAATCGGATTTCGACCACATGGCAACCCTGTTTTAAAGAATTTGACTATCGTTTTAGCCTAATGTATTCCCCCCCCCCCTTTTTTTTTTCCTTCTACTTCCAAGGAAGCAAGTAAATAAGGCAATTTCTTCTAATATTTATCTCGATTATCATAAAGTAGGTAAAAAATATGTTTTTAACAAAACGTGCATTTTGAGCGACATATCGATATCAAATTTTGGGAGATAAGTGGAGAGAATATACATTTTAGTGAATAGGACTGATTATTTAGCTTCACTGAGTATTATTTCTGCGTCTTGCTTCTGTTGTTAATATTTTTCAAGATATTTAGGAAAATATAGTTAGCGCATTTAATGTTACATAATCGGGTATTTTGTAGGAATGTGGTTTATAAGTCTATTTATAAGTCTATATTTTATTCAGAACTTACTTCTTTATTTCGTTCTTTTTATGGAGGCTAAATAGTGAATCTGATACCAGGGCCTTACAAGCCTCGGCAGTGGTTAGATGCATGTTGAGGAGCAGACGGACTCTGGATCAGAGAGAGTAATCAGGATGGGTGATCAACCCGATGCCTGGTTTGAGAGTGAGGAAGAAGATGGTTTGAAATTGATGAAAGGGAAGGTGCTTATGGAGTAGGTGGGGGAATCAGTGGCGGAGGAAATCGAATAACCCAAAGAAAACCCACCCAAACGCCGCTTTGTCCACTACAAAGCTCACATACAACCCTCTGGAATAGAATACGCGCGGCTTGTTAAGGGGCGAACGGTCTTGCCTCTCGACAATGGCGACGGTCCCAAACTCGGTCTTTGAGGTTAAAGTAAATAATTCATATGTTCTGTTTATATTTAAGAAGTTCCTTAAATTGTACATATAATTATAGCACATGATTCGTTACACTAGGCTGACTTAACTTATTTATTAATTATTACCAACAAAATAACATGTAATGAGAGATTGAATTAATCAAATTAATATTAACCTACGCTTCATTTAATTTCTAGCAAAGAGTTCGTACACCTAAATACTTGAGCATTCGCTATTCAAAAACTAGGGTGATAGCGACAAGTAAGTATCATTTTAAGAAAATGTGCTCACCGCGACATCGTTGTTATATTGTAAGATTGCAGAACTTTCTTTTTTATTAACAGTTTATACAGAGCGATATTACCCCCACGAGGCTCGTATTTGGGAGGCCCCAGTTTCGATTCCCATCCTCCGCTCATTTTGACTTCGGATTATTAATTTTTTTTTTTCCCCCTAATCGATAGGCGAATGCTGTGTGGTTTGTCCTGTACCACGATTTCTTTTCCATTATTTCTCTTTCATTCCGTTTTCTTCTCAACTTTCGGATATGGTTCTAGGTTTGGTGGTGTAGCGCACGGTTGGCGCGGAAGGAAAGAGTATTCCCCGTGAACACTAAAGGGCTGCTTTGTTGATGGATTGTTCTTCATCCTCTCAGGGTAATTCCAATTGTGGGACTGGTCTTCGGACCAGAAATTATTAAACGTGTGTCTGTGGCCCGTAGCCTCCTGCTGTTCCTTCACTTTTTCCCTTTCTCATTTCGGATGTAGTTGGATAGATTACTCTAAGTCACAAGTGTGAGGTATTCTCCTCATAATTTTATTAAAACAAAATATAACTTTTGTCACCAAAATATTCTCTTCCACCAAATCAATATCTTTAATTGCACTTAAACCAATTGTTAAAGGTTTTTTATCTTACCTATAGTAAAAATGAAATGTATAAATCACATCCTGAAAAAATAATGATTCTAGCCTTTTATCGATTAAGTTTATACATAAATTGTTTATGTTGCTAGGAAAACCATGGTAAGCACCAAACTGGCTGTATAGCAAAGTAAATTCTTATTTGCAATAGCTCAAGTGACTAAAACGCCAGCAGAATTTGAAGGCGTAGGCCCTAGCATGGAGTTCACAGTGTTTTCACAAGATTTTAGACATTGACATCTACGACAATCCGCCAACTCAAGGTTTCTTACTCGTTCAGCAATATCACTCTCTGTGGCAATAAATGTTGCATTCACATACAAAATCTGTTTGTTTACAAGAAAATAACAAAGCCCCCTCGGTACAGCGAACAACAGAAATCAGAGTTGCGCAAATTGCTTACCATCTTGTGGGCTCACATACTCTAATAAAGGTGTTTACATTCCAGAGGAGATAGTTTCGCCATTGAATAACTTTGCGGACCAGATACTGGCATTCATAATGAATTGGTCTCAGCCCCTCGTTAAACCGCTTTCAAAGACCGCA
Source organism: Hymenopus coronatus (assembly GCA_030762935.1). NCBI lineage: Eukaryota > Metazoa > Arthropoda > Insecta > Mantodea > Hymenopodidae > Hymenopus > Hymenopus coronatus. The sequence continues at coordinate 53,733,123 of CM060886.1, forward strand.
CGTCCTTTGTCACCGCAAGAGAGGATCAAATTTCTGACTCCACCCACAATGTATTTACCATTTTCCTCTCCGAGAACTTCTGAGAACCTCAAGTTGCTATATCAGCATCGGTTTTGTAACGAAAATGCTTATTTTGTCATTCACCGTGTCTAATTAGGTGCATTAGAAAGAGCTGAGAAATAATATAGTGAATGCCGGGCTGTGCAAATAATATGGCATCTTAATCATTAAAGCAAGACCCAGTTAAGGGTCTTGCCAATCCCCTCAGATATCAACAGTGGTTTCTTCTAAAGTTATCATAGTTAATGTACAAAATGTTACGTGTATAGATATACATATTTTGATAAATGGTACCTTAATGTGTATCCACTTGGGTAAGTAAATTGCTTTTTACTTTCTCTATACGTACCATGTACATAGTGTATAGAGAAGTTCGATACCAAGATTTCAACGGAAATATATGTTTTAGGGCCCCCTATATCCAAAAAAATATATTTTCAGAAAAAGGTCCGTGTGTGTGCGTGTGTGTGTCCGTGTGTCTGTGAACACGATTGCTCAAAAACGAAAAGTCGGTAAAATACCAAACTTGGAATTTAAGTTTAGAATCTTCCAGGGATGCGACACGAAGATTTTGAGAAAAATCCCCCCACCCCAAATTATCCTTTACATGGAACTTTTTTCGAAAATTTTGATTTTCTAAGAAATGGCTTTAACGATTTTTATTAAAATATCATATATTAAAGATATTTACCTGGCAAATAAAATGTATATTTTGAATTTTCTGGGAATAGCCTCTGAAGACTACTTTATTATGGATGAAGTTTGCATAACTACTAAACCGTAAGAGATGGACAAAAACTTAACACAAAAAAATTTAGGGCACGTTAAAACACACAGTTTATGTTATATACATTTTTTTCCTGGAGTTGATCGTTTATGAGATATTCCGTTTTTTTGGTTTCAGCTTTGAAAACCTTATACTTTTCTCATACAGGAATTTGTCAACTCCTGTCCATACAAACAAAGGAACATCAGTCACATAGCAACAAGCTTTTGGCTTTCTCTTTAACATATGGTACTCCCTTATTTCGCTTCTACTTACAATAAAGCAAGAAGACTATTTCTGCTATTTTTTCTCGATTAGCCTGAAATAAATAAAAGATAAGCTTATTAACAATAATTTTTTACAGAGATATAGAGAAAGGCATGTGAATGGAACACATCAGATTTATACTTTCTCTATACGCACTATGTAGGTACATAGTGTATATAGAGAAGGTATTGCACTCCACCCAAAAATTCGATACCGAGATTTCACCGGAAATATATGTTTTAGGGTCCCCTGTATCTAAAAAAAAGTATTTTCAGAAGAAGGTCCGTGTGTCTGTGAACACGATAGCTCAAAAACGAAAAGTCGGTAAAATACCAAAGTTGGTATTTAAGTTTAGTATCTTCCAGGGATGCGACACGAGGATTTTGAGAAAAATCCCCCACCCCAAACTACCCTTTACATGGAACTTTTTTCGAGCATTTTGATTTTATTAGAAATGGCTGTGACGATTTTGATTAAAATTTTGTATATTAAAGATATTTACCTGAAAAATAAAATGTATATCTTGAATTTTCTGGGAATAGCCTCTGAAGACTATTCTGGATGAATTTTACGAAATTTTGCATTTTGCTAAACTATAAGAGATGGACAAAAACTTACAACACAAAAAATGTAAAGCACGTTAAAACACACAATTTATATTGTATACATTTTTTTCGTGAAGTTGATCATTTTTTAGATATTTCTTGTTTTTGTTTTCAGCTTTAAAAAAAAAGATTTTTCTCATATAGGAATGTGTCAACTGTTTTCTGTACAAAGGAAGTTCAGTCACATAGCAACCAGCTTTTGACTATCACGTTATCCTATGTTACTCCCTTATTTCGCCTTTACTTACAAGGAAGCAAGTAATAAGACTATTTCAGATATTTTTTTCTCGATTAGCATGAAGTAAATAGAAGCATAAGCTTGTTAACAGTAATTTGTTGCAGAGATGTAGAGAAAGTCATGTGAACGGATCATATCAGGTGTTTTATAAGATGTGGTTCTTCCAGTCTCTTCTAACACCAGTTTTACACCTTTCGCGTTTCTCTCAGCGTTTTGCTTCCATATTCCCACCATTATATCTTTGCACTCCATAAACAAAATTGCGTGGCAAGTAGCAAATTTTCCTACGCCTATTTTAAGTCTGGAAGCTGCAGTGCTTCCCAAAGTTTCAGGCAAGTGCATCGCTGCAACAGCTCGAAATAGTCCAAACATCACGTCAAATATTATAAACAAATAATATATTTTAAGGCAGTATGCAGACTACACGTGTATGGTTTACGACAAGCAGTCTCCTCCGGGAAATTTCGCAGAGCGCTGCGTCATTGTCAACATTCGTTTCCCATAGTTTACATTCAGGTAGAAAGCTACGCAAGGTGAAATAATTCTCGCCCACGTTAAACAACAGCGGAGATATGTACAAAGGTTCTTTGTTTATGAAGAGAGTAGCTCTAACCTTTATCCTGGTCACAGTGAAAGTCTCTCATTCGCAAAAGGGTTCCCAGAGGGTCTTTGCCAATGTCTCTCCGCTTAATCAACCAAGCAGAAAACTCTTTGCCAACTCCTACCGTGTATGTCGTTGCTCAGTATCTGTTTGAAGGTCCCGGAGGTCTAAATGTTGGATGCCTGCGGAGAATTCAGTACCAGTTTACCTGAAAACCTCCATGGGAAGGCAGTGGCCTGCATCGTTAGGAGAGCTGGGGTTCTATTCCCGCTCGGAACTGTTTGGCTGAGTAAGTTTATCGTCAGTTTTATTTTACTTTTAAATGCTGAAACTCAACTTAAAGTCACGATGTATTCCATACAAATTTACACCTTCATTCCAATTGATGTTCTCAACTGCTCCATACATCAATACGTCATCTGGTATATGCCAGTCATGTTGAACAACAAGTGAGCAAAAGAATGTGGTAATTAGTCACTTTCAACAAAATAATGGTCTTCCTACTTTTACTTTCTCTACACGTACCATGTACAGAGTGTATACCGATATTTCACCGCAAATGCACGTTTTAGGATTTCCTGTATCCAAAAAAAATCATTTTTAGAAAAAGGTCCGAGTGTGTGCGGGTATGTTTGTGTCTGTGAACACCATAATTAAAAAAGAGTATGTTAAATACCAAACTTGGTATTTAAGTTTGGCATCTTCCAAGGATGCGACACGAAGATTTTCAAGAAAATTTCCCCTCCGCCAACTATCCCCAGCTACCCTTTACATGGAAAAATGTCGAACATTTTGATTTTCTCAAAAATGGCTCTAGCAATTTTGATTGAAATAACGTATGTAAAAGAAATGTATATGACAGATGAAATGTACATTTTTAATTTTTGGGAATGGCCTCTTCTGGATGAATTTTGTTGAATAACCGTAAGAGATAGACGAAAACTTACTACAACAAATGTAGATCTCGTTAAAACACACAATTTACGTAATATATGTTCTTTTTTTTCTCTCTCTCGTGAAGTTGACCATTTTTACATTTTGCTTGTTATTTGTTTCAGATTTAATATACTTAAACTTTTCACGTATAGGAATTTGTCAACCTCCTGGCAATGCAAAGAAACGGATTTCATCCACATGGCAAGCAGCTTTTAAAAGAGTTGACTATCGCTAGCCTAGTGTATTCTCTTATTTCGCTTCTTCTTATAAGGACCTAATTATTATGAACATTTCTACAAAGTTTTATTTTAATTAGCATGAATGCGTAGAAAAATAAGATTTTTAGCAATAATTTGTTACAGATATGTAGAGAAAGTCATGTGAATGGATACATCAGATTTTTCTTTAATTTTTCTTAGATGCTAATTTTGGAATTTTCGACTTTCAATAGGTGAGAACATCTCTTTGGAGAACAATTAGGTTGAAATCAGTTTCTGATAAACGTGCACATAATATTTATAAGATATATTCTTACTACAAAATTGTAATTTTTCTTACACTCGAACTGATTTTAATGCCTAATGCTCATGTTTATTTTAATATAAGTAATCACATCTTATACATGTATTTTATTTTTAATAGTCGCAATAACTGTAACAACCTGTTAGGCAGATGTGATACTAATAATTATATTCATAAACTTTGCGGTAAACATCCTTTATTCTGTCTCTACTTGGGTGATGGTATTTATTCATTTACGAGTCAATTAGAATCCTTATTTCGTCTGCAGTATGATCCGCATTTTCTTGTAAAATTGATACGAACGCAGATCCATTTGAATTACACTGTTATATAATGATTTTTATCTATGAGTACCTTAAGTAATTATACTAATATTGACTGAATCGACGATCTGCTGCTCAGTATCCACATAGAGAAATGATATGCATTTGTTACACATTTTCTATATGATTAAGATCCGCATTTACATCGTTTCAAAACAGACAGACTTATTTGTTTTCTTGCAGGACTGGATTTGGGATCGAGCTGGAAGTGTATACCTTTTACTTCAGATATTGAGTAAAGTGGACTGTGCTTTAATTCCCCACGTAAACGTAGTAATTACTACACTTGGCTTTTCAACGCATTCATTGCTCATCCACTCATTCATTTTCTATTGTAGTTCTATTCAAATATATATATTTTTAATCATTGAAATAACGAAACTACTATTTCAATACGTATATAGGAGTTTTAATATTTCAAATTTGCTTCAAATTAGTGGTTTATATGGAGAGCCTCTTAATATACGGTGTTGAAGTTCCCTACACAAGAGTTACAATACAGTTTGTCCATATATTTAAAATGTATTTCTTATATGTATGTACAAAATTAAGGCAATTTAGAGAAATTGCTTTAGAGAATTTACTATTTTTACATATTACACTAAATATTAGAATGGCAGACATTGATGTTTTCATACTGTTTAGTTCTACACAATATTTATTCGAAACATAGTACTATGGTGCCATAACTATTATATTTGAGATAACAAATTGCAACTATTTCTGAAAAAATAATGTTGATAGTTAGAGTGCCATGAAGTATTAGACTTTTATAAGACACATGTGGTCAACATAGATATTTGATGTTGCAAATTAGTAATTAACGCTTTTATTTCTAAGGTTTCTCTGGCTCTCTCGTTAAAGTGGTTGCTCGAATATCCATATTGTAAAACTAACTGTTGCAAATATTCTAATAAATCTATACTTGATCAGATATGTTACTATTCCTTAAGTGATATAAGAAAACGAGCTAAAATGCTAAATAAACAATGGTAATAAATGACACGCAGTTGTTATTGCTACGTTAGTTCCCTATTATGTAGCCTTGATATGTTCATAATTTTTAATTAATTGGAAGATAGCTTAGTGACACATTTTAAATTCATTTTTATCGGCAAAAGTAATAGTAGTTTGTTTTCTTATATTGTAACGAACTGTTTTAGGAGTGCCTTGCTACTATATATCACAATACTTTCTTTCTTTATTTTTACTTTCTCTACACGTACTATGTATATAGTGTATAGAGAAGGTATTGTATTGCCACTGAAACTTGATTCCGAGATTTCACCGGAAATCTATGGTACCCCCTGAATAAAAGATAAAGCATTTTTAGAAAAGTGTTCTTGTGTGTGTATGTGTGTGTCTGTCTGTCTGTCTGTCTGTGGGCAACATAGCTCAAAAACGAAAAGTCCGTCAAATACCAAACTTGACATTTAAGCTTCCAAGGATGCGACACGAAGATTTTCGAGAAAATCACCCATCCCCAACTACCCTTTGCATGGAAAAATTTTGGAAGATTTTGGGTTTTTCAAAAATGGTTCAAACGATGTTGATTACAATCTCTTACATTTGAGATAGTTACCTGACATTATATCTTGCATTTTCTAGGAATAGCCTCTGAAGACCTCTTTATTCTGGGTGAGTTTTTTTTTAATTTCGCATAACTGGTAAACTGTTAGACTGGCAAAAACTTACTGCACATTAATGTAGATGTCGTTAAAATACAAATTTATGTCATATAAATCTTTTTCGTGGAGTTGGCCGTTTTAGTGATAATTCTTGATATTATTTCAGTTTTAAAATACTTTTAACTTTTCTCATTCGGGAACTTGTCAATATCCGCAAAGAAACGGATTTCAGTCTTATAGCAACCACATTTTAAAGTATTTGATTGTCGTTTTAGCCTAGTGTGTTCCCTTATGTCTCTTCTACTTGTAAGCAACTAAGTAATAAGACCGTGTTATAGAGATGTAGAGAAAGTCATGTGAATGGCGCACATCAGATTTTTTGTCTTTTTATCCTCATATGTAGGACTTACATCCCCCCAGGATTCCTGTGATCAGAGGGCTATTGAAGAACAGAGGTTCTGGGTTAGAAGCAATCCAGAATGGGTGATCAGTCTGATCCTGGTATGAAAGTGAGGAAATGAGTTGTATGAAGCAACTGGTGGCAATGAATGGCGGGGAAACCAGAGCACCCGAAGAAAACGCTCCCAGACGCCGATACGTTTCCCAAAAATCCCACATAGGTTAGCAGTCTAATCACTCGGCGACGGCTCCACCTATATCAAAACACAAGACACAGAAAGCTGTGAACGCATAGGATACATATACATAGGTAACTCTACGACCTTGCTACTCCTGTGATATCTATTGATTTGTATTCTTTTCTTCTCTCGAGCCATTCAGTCCATTTTGTTTCTTAGGTGGTTATGTATAGATACTGTCTCATAAGTAATGTCGATTTTTAAGAAAGACAATTATTTGAAAAGTGTTCTGACAAGCAATTAACTAATCATCAAAGCACAGACCATTAGATTCCATGAGCATCTTTCAGCGAGGTTTATTATCCCACGATGGTACCAGTACCTGGTTTTTGATGCGAAGAATTCGGTGAGACCCACTTGCACTGCTTCAATGTTGTCAAAATTTCTTCCACGTAGAAAATGGGCCATAGATCGAAAAAGATGATAATCTGATGGTGCGAGATCAGGGCTGTATGCTAGGTGTGCTAGCAGTTCAGCAATTGCTGAATTTTGTCCATGGTTGTTCGAGCAGTATGGAGTCTTGCATTGTCCTGTTGCAATAGAACTCTATTTCGGTTAACTAATGCTGGGTATCTCCGTCTCAAAATTGAATGAACTCGTCCCTGTTGTTGAGAATAAAGATCCGCATCAATCGCCTGCCGGTTGGAATAAATAAACTCGCAATGAATCACACCTTCAAAATTCCACCAGACATACATTACTTTGGGACCGAACCGATTGTTTTTAATGACTCTGGCAGGTTGGCGGGGATCAAGCCACTGTTTCAGGGTTTTGGTAATATACCCATTTTTCATCACAAGTGACAATCCTGAAAAATCTATCATCCATGGGATTACGGATAAACTGACGACAGATATCCACTCTACGTTGAGCCTGTTGAGGTGTCAATTCACGAGGTACAGATCTACAGCTTCTGTATGATTTTCCAAGTATCTTAATGTGGCGATTTATGGTATATTTTAATGCACCAAGTTCTTCTGAAATCCTAAAGTACTTTTTGCGGAATTTCTCGCAAAACTTCCATATATTCTTCCAGAACGTGGTAAACCTTTAGTGTTTTCGTCTCCATTGTTGAAACGTTGGAACCATCGTTGTGCCACACGCTCACTAACGACACCTTCTCCTTCCACTTCACATATTCTTCGAGCTGCGGCAGCGGCTTTATAATCTTGTTTCCAGTGGTGCTTTAGAAGGACTCTAAGTTCAAATTTGTTATCTGCATTTTGTGATTGTTTATTAACAACTGAAGACTGATACATCCTCACAATGTACGCAACACTAGCCATGGCATCCTGTAAATAGCATTGCCAAACTAAAACAAACCAATCACTTTTCAAAACACCAAAATCAAAAACCGACATTACTTATGAGACAACCTAATAGTTGCAAAAAAATTGGAAATTGTGATTTATTTATGGACGCTCTTTAACTGCTGTGGTTCTCAGTATCCAATTCTATACTGGGCGTGAAAGACCGCTTAATTTTTTTCATATGCCTCTCTATCAGAATTGAGGTTCTTTTACGTGACGTAAATCTATGACAACGGCTTTACTTTCCTTCCTAAAGAAGCCATGCTAAGAATTTTTACGCCCGAAAAAATCCAATCGTCCTCCGCCGGGTTTGAACCCACGATCTTGGGTATATGAAGTTAGCATGGTAACCATCACACCACGGAGGGCGACTGTGTAGTTGCAGGCACTGTAATTGAAGAAACATTTTATTTGCAGTTCCCAACAATTCAATGTGGCCGACTTTACACTAAACTGAAGTGATGCCAAACTTACAATGGAAAATACTTTTTTCAAGGCCGTCAGTAAGTAAAATCTTGTTTTGAAATAACACAAATTGATTTAATCACTTCTCAGGGCTGAATATTACGTCGTATTGAGCATTACAGAAAACCCCTAACAATGGCATCTTCCAACCAAGGATCACTGTTGCTTTGAACTCAACAGTTGACGTACTGTAAGATAATGCCTCTTTCGCCATTAATTAACATTAGCTATGCCCATGTGCGCATACCGTGCGTATATTCTAGGATCATTTGCTTGTTTTGTCAACTGAACTAATAGAACGCCACCAAAAGTGAACAGAAAGTGATATTACGGGAGAAGTGTGAGGCAATAGGCTTTTGGTGAACTTCAGTAACTTACGTTTCCTTTATAATCTGACTTAGTGTAAAATACACTTTAGTCAGACCCATTAGTTTAAATCGCAGTTAAATCCCGCCTCTGGACTTTGGATTGTTTTGTATACATCAGTTAAACTAGTCATTTCTGTTTATTTTTGTATTAATAAGCACTCTATAAGTATTCATTAAGTGATTTCCTCCTCAAAGTCCAACATGTGACGTTTTCACTATTTGCAACAACTTGTATTTATTGCAACAACGTTTAATTGTATAGTATCTCTTCTATATCTAAAAATCTGATGTGTTCCACACATGACTTTCTCTACATCTCTGCAACAACTTATTGTTAAAAAGCTTATGCTTCTATTTAATTCATACTAATCAAGAACAAATTAGCAGAAATAGTCTTATTACTTGCTTCCTTGTAAGAGGAAGCGAAATAAGGGAGTACCATAGGTTAAAGTGATAGTCAAAATCTGGTTGCTATGTGACTGAAGTTCCTTTGTTTGTATGGACTGGAGTTGACAAATTCCTGTATAAGAAAAGTATAAGTTTTTTAAAGCTGAAACCAAAAACAAGGAATATCTCAAAAACGATCAACTCCACGAAAAAATGTATACAACATAAATTGTGTGTTTTAAGTGCTCTACATTTTTTGTGTAGTAAGTTTTTGTCCAACTCTTACGGTTTAGCAGTTATGCAAAATTCTGTAAAATTCATTCAGAATAAAATAGTTTTCAGCGGATATTCCCAGAAAATTCAAGATATACATTTTATTTTTCAGGTAAATATATTTAATATACAATATTTTAATCAAAATCATTAGAGCCATTTTTGAGAAAATCAAAATTTTCAAAAAATGTTCCATGTAAAGGGTAGTTCGAAGTGGGGGGGGGGAATTTTTGCTCAAAACATCCGTGTCGTATCCCTGGAGGTTACTAGCTTACAAGTTTGGTGTTTTACCGACTTCTCGTTTTTGAGTTATCATGTTCACAGACACACGGACACACACAGACCTTTTTCTGAGAATGCCTTTTTTTTACATACAGCGGACACTAAAACACATATTTCAGGTAAATATATTTAATATACAATATTTTAATCAAAATCGTTAGAGCCATTTTTGAGAAAATCAAAATTTTCAAAAAATGTTCCATGTAAAGGGTAGTTCGAAGTGGGGGGGGGGATTTTTCTCAAAACCTCCGTGTCGTATCCCTGGAGGTTACTAGCTCACAAGTTTGGTGTTTTACCGACTTCTCGTTTTTGAGTTATCGTGTTCACAGACACACGGACACACACAGACCTTTTTCTGAGAATGCCTTTTTTTTTTATACAGCGGACACTAAAACACATATTTCAGGTGAAATTCCGGTATCGAATTTTTAGGTGAGTGCAATACCTTCTCTGTACACTATGCACATAGTACGTGAAGAGAAAGTAAAAATCCATCCTGTTCATTAATGAATGAAGAGACGATTACTGGAATATTTCCTGTAAAATGGAAAATTCTACGTTTCTAGGATTGCTTAGTCACTGCCGAGAAAAGGAATCTCCTTGTGTATCGCTTTGTTGTAAATGTGCCTTTATAAAGACCTTTTCTGGGTTACTTCGCGATGTGTTAGGCGGTTAACCTTGTTATGTGTTACAACAAAAATCATTATCCAGGAACGCGACCTTGCTGCAGCCTCACCCAAATGGTTGGACAGTATTTCAATCTGATTATAAAAATACGCTCATTTAAGCATAATCCTGGCAAAAAGGTGAATAAAAACGGTGAAGATAACATAACGGTTATCAACTATGTCAAAACGTCAGAAGTGTTGAAAAGGCTAGTCATGCTGTCATGCTAGCGGTATGTCAATGCATCAACATCCCATTTGCAATCCCCTGGAAGTATTCTTGCTTTACTCTCATTAAGGATTTCATCTGCAGAGTAATACAGGTTATCAAAATTGTGTTTTAGTGTTTATTTATAATAATTTGACATCAACCGAACTAGAATTTTAAATATTGATTATATTTTATATCACAATAAAAAAGAAATAAGAAATAAGAAAAATGAAATTAAAACAAATATATGTAAGAAACGTTAAAAAAATGTCAATCGAATCAGATATGAAAAATTCAGTGTCACGGCCGGAACTCGAACTAGAGACCTTCTGCTCTCCTTGCCGATTCTTTAAGGGGAATCGAAATGCCCTATCTTGCCAATGTTAAAGTTTGATCCATTATCTAGGCAAGTATTAATAATAATCAGCTAAATTTTCCAAGGTATGTTCAGCAATGCTTTTAGTGTTGATTGATGAAAAATGGAATATTTCTTTGTATTAGAAGGAAAGATATAGTTTTTAAAATAAAACTCTTATAATGTAATTGAAAATTTGATGATTTTTAAAAAAATAACTGATCCATATACATAAAAACCTTTTCGTTAAAATAAAGCCTATTTAGGTGCAACAAATGTGTGGTAAAAATGTCAGCCCTTAGTGTCAATTAGTTTCTGAGATAACGGGGCATTTGTATAGAAAATGTTACTTCTTCAGAAACTCCTACTAAACTTATAAATTTATAAAAATGTAATCTAACTTTCCAAACACAACGTCGCAGTATTTGAAACTCTCACATGAAGGAAATATAAGCGGATGTCAATGTTGCAAATAGCTAAAGTAAAACTTTCTTATCAAAATAAAACAATGGATTCCTTCTCTAACACTAATATTTACAAAGCTATTGATGATTTACCAGGTGAGTGCAATAAAATGTTTTAAAAAACTACGACGAAGAATTATTTTAAACAGTATTTTAAAATTATTTACAATTAACGTTCCACTATGACAGTTATGCCAAAATGTGCGAGAGATACGCAATTAAAACATAAAAATCTTATGTGTACCATTCACATGACTTTCTCTACATCTCTGTAACAAAATATTGTTAAGAAGCTTTTGCCTCTATTTACTTCATGCTACTCGAGAACAAATTACCAGAAATAGTCTTATTACTTGTTTCCTTGTATAAAGAAGCGAAATAAGGGAGTACCATAGGTTAAAGTGATAGTCAAAAGCTGGTTGCTCTGTGACAAGTTCCTTTGTTTATATGGACAGGAGTTGACAAATTCCTATATGAGAAAAGTAAGTTTTTCTTAGCTGAAACTAAAAACAATGAATGTCTCAAAAGCGATCAACTCCACGAAAAAAATGTATATAACATAAATTGTGTATTTTAACGTGCTTTACATTTCTTGTGTAGTAAGTTTTCATCTGAGTCTTACGGTTTAATAGTTATGCAAAATTCCGTAAAATTCTCCAGAATAAAGTAGCATTCAGAGGTTATTCCCAGAAAATTCAAGATATACATTTTGTTTGCCAGATAAATATCTTTAATATTTGATATTTTAATTAAAATTGTTAGAGCCATTTTTGCGAAAATCAAAATTTTCGAAAAAAGTTCCATGTAAAGGGTATTTTTGGGTGGATGGATTGTTCTCAAAACCTTCCTGTCGCATCCCTGGAAGATTAAACTTAAATACCAAGTTTGGTATTTTATCGACTTTTCGTTTTTGAGTAATCGTGTTCACAGATACACGGACACACACACGCACACGGACCTTTTTGTGAAAATGCTTTTTTTGGATATTGGGGACCCTAAAACATATATTTCCTTTGAAATCTCGGTATCGAGTTTTTGGGTGGAGTGCAATACTTTCTCTATACACTATGTACATAGTGCGTTTAGAGAAAGTCAAAATCTGATGTGTTCCATTCACATGCCTTTCTCTATATCCCTGCAACAAATTATTGTTAAAAAGCTTATACTTCTCTTTACTTTATGCTAATCAGAAAAAATTAGCAGAAATAGTCTTATTACTTGCATCCTTGTAAGTAGAAGCGAAATAAGGGAGTACCATGGGTTAAAGTGATAGGCAAAAGCTGGTTGCTATGTCAATGAAGTTCCCTTGTTTATAAGGATCGGAGTTGACAAGTTCCTGTATGAGAAAAATATAAGTTTTTCATAGCAGAAACCAAAAATAAAGAATGTCTCAAAAACGATGAGCTCCACGAAAAAAATTTATATAACATAAATTGTGTGTTTTAACGTGCTCCACATTTTTTGTGCAGTAAGTGTTTAGCAGTTATTCAAAATTTCGTAAAATTCATCCAGAATAAAGTACTCTTCAGAGGCTATTCCCAGAAAATTAAAGATATACATTTTATTTGTCAGGTAAATGTCTTTGATATATGATATTTTAATCAAAATCGTTAGAGCCATTTTTGAGAAAATCGAAATTTTCGAAAAAAGTTCCATGTAAAGGGTAGTTTGGGGTGGGGGGATTTTTTCAAAACCTTCGTGTCGCATCCCTGGAAGATACTTAACTTAAATACCAAGTTTGGTATTTTAGCTTCTTTTCGTTTTTGAGTTATCGTGTTCACAGACACACGGACACACACACGGACCTTTTTCTGAAAATACTTTTTATGGATACAGGGGGTCCTAAAACATGTATTTCCGGTGAAATCACGGTATCGAATTTTTTGGTGGAGCGCAATACCTTCTCTGTACATTATGTACATAGTGCATATAGAGAAAGTAAAAAGCGCCAAACTTTGAAGACGATAATGATGATGATGTAACTACACTAACATTATTTGAATTGACAAATCTATTACCAGCAACAGACAGACTACCAGAAATGGTCGATGAAGTCAAGCGCCCCAATGGTGCCCCCTTGATTATTAACCAAGAAATGACGGCAATAAATTACCAGAGCCGTCATAAAAAGAATGTATGGGCTATAATCCCCGTCTGCATATGCATTGGTTCAGCGTCATGACTTTAACGATTGCCACAAATGCTTGGCGCTGGAAATCTACCAATATAGCTCATGGTGTTTACCCAGTTCGTTCGTGCAAGCGGTTCGAGACACAAATCTGTACCATCATTTCCTTTTCTTGAATCAGCTTCCACATCATTTTCTTCCCCAGCCGTTGCAGCGTGGCCCTTATTCCATTAAAGATGTTCATAGTTCAATTGTTAAACAATATTATCCGAATGTATTCGGAAGTAAAGCTTGTATGTGTCTAATACCACGTACAACGTTATACAACTCATATGGAAGTCTCTACGCGGGTGATAGCATTTGTTTTACTTTTCCCCCTTACTAGCTGGTTTTATAAAGTGTTAGCTTTTATTACTTTCTGTACACGAACTATGTATATAGTGTATAGAGGAAGTATTGTTTTCCACCCAAAAATTCGATACCGAGATGTCACCGGGCATAAGCGTTTTTGGATCCCCTTAATTAAAAAAAAAATTCAGAAAGGTCCGTGTGTGTGTGTGTGTGTGTGTGTGAGAAAGAGAGAGAGAGAGAGAGAGAGAGAGAGAGAGAGACTGTGGACAGCATAGCTTAAAAACGAAAAGACCGTTAAATACCAAACTTGGTATTTAGGTTTGGTATCTTCCAAGGATGCGACACGAAGATTTTCATGAAAATCCCCCCTTCCCCTTTAAATGGAAAAAATTTCGAAACTTTTGATTTTTTTATTAAAATCCAGTATGTTAAAGATATTTACATACCAAATAAAATGTATATCTTGAATTTTCTGGGAATAACCTCTGAAGACTTCTTTATTGTGGACGAATTTTGCATAACTGCTAAACCTTAAGAGATAGACAAAAACTTACTACACAGAATATATATATAAATCGTCAAAACATACAATTTATGTTCTTTACATTTTTGTGGAGGCACGCGTTTCAGAGGTATTCTTTGCTATTGTTTCAGTTGTGACAAGGTAGTCTGAATATAGCAGTAAAATAAATACCTAATAGAACAGTAAATAATAATCCTTGAAGGGCTTGAATATAATTATTTTCTAATAATCCATGATGACTTCATGTGATTGTAATTCCGGAAGCTAGTAAAACCTTAAGTTTGCTAAACTAACACTGCTTTTAAAGTTCTCAACGGTTTTACCTGAATTGTTATGAATTATTCTAAAATTCACGAAGATTATTTCAAATGGTTGTTTACATTGATAACTTAATGTGGTTGAGTCTGTAAAAGTATTTCAGTCAGCAGAAAAATAGTAAAATCTGCTCCTAAAACATGTGAATTTGTGTACCCTTTTCTCTGATATTAGTTGCAGTATAGAATCACTCATTTGCATACTTGTTTTTAGTACAATCAGCTATCTTCTGATCCTCAATTTTATATATATATATATATATAATTTCACTAGAAATTAAAAAAAAAACAATTATTTGCAAGGTCAAAAATGTAAAAAATGTGAAACATTTACAATGTTATCGCTTTTTTAATATCACTAATATATATTATAAAAGTATGATTGTAATTCAGAAAGTTCAACTACGTGTTGTGTACACGCACTGAAAATTTCAGTTCTCTGTTGCTTATACTTTCTGAGAAAATGGTACCTAGGTGTGCAAAAAATGTTGTTTTTAGAAAGCTGAATTTAAAGATAAAAATATTCTACAGAGGATCATTGCAAAACGCTTTAAAGAAATGTAGACTAGCATTTAATGCCGTTTAAATGTCTTAAAATCCTCTTAACCCTCCAAAAGTGTATATCTTCTGAAACTGAAAACAATAAGGATTTTATTAGTGCCAAAAAAAACTTGATTTTTGACCATTTCAGAGTACCTAGGCCCTTTAAATTATGCGCAAATGCTCTTATCATTCATGGATCTGTTACTACACAGGGCTTACATAGCATCATTGTTAAACATTATAAACAATGGATAATCCGATTATGTGCGTCCTAAAACTGACAACTCAGAAGGGTGCGTATCACCCTGATTAAATGATGACATGGCCAATGGAGTTTATATAAGCTTGCGATGAAGAGTTATGTAATCCAAGCTGTGTTCTGAAATTATCCATGTATTCACATCTCTGCAAGCCTTGTGTTGGTTGCTTTCTCAGTATAACATAAACAGAATAACAGTCCTAAGTGTGGACGAATGGTCTGGTTTTGCCAATCCTATCAACGGATCAGGGAATCCCATTCCATCACATTGCAACTCTTGGTCCTCACTACAGATTACGGGGAAATCCGCTGCAGTTGATGGAATTTCTGAGTAAGGGATGAGAGGAAAACTGTCTCTCTCTATGCGCACGGCATTATAGTGACATTCAAAAATAGTGGCCCATTTGCAGGAGCATGATCATTGTGAAATCCCCTATTGAATAAGAAAAAACCTCGTCGTGCTGATACAGGTTGTTAAGCAGTCTAATGAAGCCAAACAGATATTTACATAACTTTCCATGGATAACTTTAAAAGCTCTTTCTTTCTTTTTACTTTCTCTACAAGTACTGTGTGAATTGTGTATAGAGAAGGTATTGCACTCCACCAAAAATTTGGTACCGAGATGTCAAAAGGTCCGTGTGTGTGTGTGTGTGTGTGTCCCTGTGTCTGTGAGCACGATAACCCAAAAACGAAAAGTCGCTAAAATACCAAACTTGGTATTTAAGTTTAGTACCTTCAAGGGATGCGACACGAAGATTCTGAGAAAAATCCTCCCACCCCAAACTACCCTTTACATAGAACTTTTTTCGAAAATTTTGATTTTCTAAAAATTGGCTCTAACGATTTTGATTAAAATATCGTATATTAAAGATATTTACCTGACAAATAAAATGTATATTTTGAACTTTCTGGGAATAGCCTCTGAAGTCTACTTTATTCTGGGTGAATTTTACGGAATTTTCATAACTGCTTAACCGTAAGAAATGGACAGAAACTTACCACACAACAAATGTAGAGCACTTTAAAACACACAATTTATGTTATATATATATTTTTTCGTGAAGTGGATTTTTTTTAGATATTCTTTGTTTTTGTTTTCAGCTATGAAAAACTTATACTTTTCTTATACAGGAATTTGTCAACTCCTGTCCATACAAACAAAGGAGCTTCAGTCACATAGCAATCAGCTTTTGACTATCACTTTAACCTATGTTACTCCCTTATTTCGCTTCTACTTACAAGGAAGCAAGTATTTCTGTTGATTTTTTTATCGATCATCATGAAGTAAATAGATGCATACGCTTTTCAACAATAATTTGTTGCAGAGATATAGAGAAAGGCATGTGAATGGAATACATCAGATTTTTTATTTTCTCTGCTCGTACTACGTACTTAGTGTATAGAGAACGTATTGTAATGCACCAAAATAATTGTACCGAGATTTCGCCGGAAATACGTATTGGTCCCCCTGAATGCAAAAAAAAAGCATTTTTGGAAAAATGTCCGTGTGTGTGTCTGTCTGTCTGTTTGTGTCTGTGGAAAAGGATGTTGAACACCAAACTTGGTATTTAAGTTTCGTATTTTCCAAGGATGCGATACGAAGATTTTCAAGAAAATCCCCCCACCCCAAACTACCCTTTACTTGGACCGTTTTTCGAAAATTTTGATTCTTTTAAAAATGGCTCTAACAATTTTGATTAAAATATCGTATATTAAAGATATTTACCTCACAAATAAAATGTATATCTTGAATTTTCTGGGAATAGTCTCTGAAGACTACTTTGTTCTGGATGAATTTTACGGAATTTTGCTTAACTGCAAAACCAGATGGTGTAGGGCCATAGATTTTAATTGAGACTACGTAGAATAAAGGTACCTGCAGCCAATGTATTAGGGAATAATATAGTGTTTTTGGTATTCTAATAAAACAAACCTTGATTAAGAAAAAAATCATGCGTATTACTCTTATGTTGATTCTCTAAGTACAAAGGTATTCTTATTCTTCTTTGTTTTTTGCCTTGCCATACATAAAAGGGATATAAAAGTCAAAATATTGAAACACGCCTGTCTTCTGTATATTACAACTGATGAAAGGACTGTAAAGCGTATATGTATATTTATTATTTTGTCATTACACTGTTATACCTTTAGCACTGCAGCAGGGGTTTAAAAATGGCTTACTTGCAGCAGTTGTGTGCAGTGACTCTGTCTACCCAGGTCCAAATCATTCGGTAGAGCACTTCTTGAGAACTCTTACTCAGTACATGGTGCAGGGATTTACTTGTTGAAAAGAACAACGTTTTCTTTTCTTTGGAACAAAGCTTGCCTTTATTCAAAACTTTTCAACACAGTTTTAAATTTAAATATAGACTTCTTTCTTTTAAAACAGAAAATCGTCTGTAATTTAACGATTGTATTCCCGACGAAAATGTTCACTTTAGTACGTATCTTCCCTTGCAATGTGCTTTATTTCTAGCTTGAACTAAAATGTTCCCCACAATGACCTCCTCAATTCCTCGGAAAAAATCAACTATTTCCTTGAAAATTATAGCTGATCTATTCTCCGATGTAATATTACTTCGAAGTACAAATTCTTTTATAACATTAATCTTCTTGCCTGACGTGGATTGTTATCCCTCAGACTTAGCCTCTCCAGGAGCTCCTTCCCGGGCGAAGTCGAAAGAAGTTTAAAAGCTTTCAAAATTTTCCTTAGTTGCTACAAAAAATTTCCGTTCCTAAAACAGATTATTCAAACAAAATTAAACAGCTCGTCGCCATAATGAAAAATTGACTGACGAAAACAAAACTGCAACGAAATTCTATCTTCTCACAACAGTAACCAAGGAGTAATAACATAAAAACACAAAATGACGGGAAAATGTGATTTGTTCCATTCACATGACTTTCTCTAAATCTCTGCAACAAATTATTGTTAGAAAACTTATGCTTCAACTTACTCCATGTTAATCGAGAAAAAAAAAAATAGCAGACATAGTCTTAAACTATGGTGATCCCTTTTTTCGCGTCTACTTACAAGGAACCAAGTAATAAGTTGATAGTCAAAAGCTAGTTGCTATGTGACTGAAGTTCCTTTGTTTGTATGGACAGGAGTTGAAAAATTCCAATATGAGAAAAGTATACGTTTTTTAAAGCTGAAACAAAAAACAAGGAAATCTCAAAAATGAACAACTCCACGAAAAAAAATGTATATAACATAAATTGTGTGTTTTAACATGCTCTACATTTTTGTGGTAAGTTTTTGTCCATCTTTTACCGTTTAGCAGTTATGCAAAATTCCGTAAAATTCATACAGCATAAAATAATCTTTAGAGACTATTCCCAGTAAATTCAAGATATACACTTTATTTATCAGGTAAATATCTTTAATATACGATATTTAAATCAAAATCGTTAGAGCCAGTTTTGAGAAAATCTCAATTTTCGAAAAACGTTCCATGTAAAGGGTAGTTGAAGGTGGGGGATTTTCTTGAAGATTTCCTATCCTTGGAAGATACCAAACTTAAATAGCAAGTTTGGTATTCAACGGTCTTTTTGTTTTTGAGCTATGCTGTCCAAAGACACACAGACACACGGACCTTTTTCTAAAGATGTTTTTTGGATTCAGGGATACCCAAAACCTTTATTTGCGGTGAAATCTCGGTAGCGAATTTTGGGTGGAATACAATACCTTCTCTAGAAACTATGTACATAGTACGTATAGAGAAAGTAAAACGATGTAAATTAACAAAGAAGCATACAAAATACAAATAAAACATGGGTATTGGTTCGCAACGCTAGATCTTGGTCCAGCCCTAAACTGACCGAAAGCTTATAATTCGCTAAAGTTAAGATTTTTTACATGGTAACCAGTGAAAGTGGCATGAGCCACTGTTTGACGTTTTTGCACACCTAAGTGAATGATGATTATAATAATGAATGAGCAGAAACAGCAATACCGGTTCACAGCTCCCTACGTAAGCAGTTCATGGACACTCGTCAAGGCTAACAAACTCATTCACGCCTCGTAGCGCTGCAGTCTTTCAGGTGAGAAGACATGCAAACGGAAACGGATGTATGCGTAGACTACTTTTATAGCACTGCTTACAGAGTGAAGAAAACGCATTTATGTTTACCTTTACCAAACCCGTAACTACCTACTCTTTTTAAGACCATTTTATAACAATTCTTGATTGTCACCAGAAGCTCGTTAATGTTGATCACAAAACTCCTTTTTTGCTTTCTCTACACGTACTGTGTGCATAGTGTATAGAAAGGTATTGTATTGCACCCAAAAATTCAATACCGAGATTTCACCAGAAATACAAATTGATTAAAATTTCTTATATTTAAGAGATAAATGTATATCTTGAAATTTCTGGGAATACCCTCTAATGACTACTTTATTCTGGATTAATTTTATTGAATTTTGCATAACTGGTAAACCGTAACTGACAAAAACTTTACTACATAAACAATGTAGATCTCGATAAAACATACAATTTATGCCATATACATTTTTTTCGTGGAGTTGTCCGTTTTCGAGATATTCCTTTTTATTGATTTCTGTTTCAAAATACTTACTTTTTTCGTACGGGAACTTATCAATGTTTGGCCACGCAAAGAAACGATTTCGTTCCCATAGCAACCACATTTTAAAACATTTGACTGCTGGTTTACCCTAGTGTATTCCTTTCTACTTATAGAGGAACTAAGTAATGAAACCGTTTCTGGTAATGTTTTAGCATTAAATAGATAGAAGAATAAGCTTAGTAATAATAACTTGTTACAGAGACGTAGAGAAAGTCATGTGATTGTAACACATAGATTTTTTTTTATTTTTCCTTTAGCCATTTTCTGTGTTCCTCTTGAACTATGATGATTTCAACCGCCTCTTCAAAGAAAAAATAAAATATATTGCCTCTCTCTCTCTCTCTCTCTCTCTCTCTCTCTCTCTCTTATCATTGACCTAATACTCGTTTTTCTGCCTGGCCTCTTGCTTTCTCTTTCTGTTTATCTTCCTCATATGTAAAACTTACACCTCAGGACTTACAAGCCAGTGCCTGGGTTCAGATGCCTGTTGAAGAACAGCGCCTGTAGATCACAGAGAAGCCAGGAATGGTGATCAGCCCGATACCCGGTATAAAAACGAGTGATATGAAATTACTTAGAGTAACTGGTGGAATGAATGGCGGGAAAACCGGAGTAAACACCCTTGACTACGCTTCGTCCACAAAAATCCCACAGACAGTGCCCTGGTATCAAATCGGGATCGCCTAAGCAAGAGGCGAGCGATAAACCATTCGGCCAAACAGTTATACTACTTTAGGCCAGATTTTCTGTGGATATTTTCAAAACATATTGAAGTTATATTTAAAGTGTTAAAATTATAGATTTTCTTTATACAAACCGCAGTATAACTTTAGTTTTTCTGTAGAATAAATGTCATAAATATTGCTTTTCGTTTCAAACAGTTTTATGACCCCTTTGACTTGCGTCGAAAAGCAACAACCAACAAAGACAGTAACTTCGATTTTAAGTACTGGAAACGAACTTTCCTGTTCTTTTGAACTGTATAATAGATATTTTTGTAGGGATATTCAATGCAAAATTGGTTATGCACTACAAACTGCATTTTGTCACAAAGTACTGATAAATTAACAAATCTGATGTGTTCCATTCACATGACTTTCTCTACATCTCTGCAACAAAGTATTGTTAGAAAGCTTATGCTTCTATTTACTTCATGCTAATCGAGAAAAATTAACAGAAATAGTCTTATTACTTGGTTCCTTGTAAGTAGAAGCGAAATAAGGGAGTACCATAAGGTTAAGATGATAGTCAAAAGCTGGTTGCTATGTGACTGAAGTTCCTTTGTTTGTATGGACAGGAGTTAACAAATTCTGAATGAGAAAAGTATATGTTTTCTAAAGCAGAAACAAATAACAAGGAATATCTAAAAAAAAAAACGATAAACTCCACGAAAAAATGTATGTAACATAAATTGTATGTTTTAACGTGCTCTACATTTTTTTGTGGTAAGTTTTTGTCCATCTCTTATGGCTTAGCACTGATGCAAAATTCCGTAAAATTCATCCAGATTAAAATACTCTTTAGAGGCTGTTCCCAGAGAATTCTAGATATACATTTTATTTGTCAGGTAAATATCTTTAATATACGATATTTAAATCAAAATCATTAGAGCCATTTTTTAGAAAGTCAAAATTTTCGAAAAGCGTTCCATGGAAAGGGTAGTTGGGGGTGAGGGGATTTTCTTGAAATTCTTATGTCGTACCCTTGGAAGATCCAAACTTAAATACCAAGTTTGGTATTCAACGGTCTTTTCGTTTTGAGCTATGCTGTCTACAGACACACACGCACACACGGACCTTTTTTCTAAAAATGTTTTTTTTATTCAGGGGGACTCAAAACATGTATTTCCGGTAAAACCTCGGATTGAAATTTTTGGGTGGAACGCAATAGTTTCTCTATACACTGTGTACATAGTACGTGTAAAGAAAGTAAAAAGTATGCCAATAGTAATTGAAGTGAAAGCCCCTTTAAAACTGCACTGAATATTGCATGCTTTCCGTAGAAACTGCCCTTTTTCAAAATACACTTTCATATTTTAATGAGCTATGAAGCTTTTCTTATTTCAGCTGGAATACTATCTATCTAGTTGAACTTTTAACCTCGTGCAGATATCGCAATTTATCCACACCCACAATGTTACAAGATTAACTGTTTTCACCTGGATCTTATTTTGTTGTGTTTATTTCATTCCGGGAATAAAGATATTGTGTATAAAATACTGGTGTATTAGTCTTCTGATATTGTTTTATGCACAGTATTAAATTATATAATCGTTTGTTTCTGACCGCGTTACACCGCTAGATTTAAAATAAATCACTGGAATTAAAGAAAAACTTTTAATGTAAATAACCATAGGAAAATAGTTGTACTGAGTCAAATATTCTGTTATGCAGATGTTTAACCCTGATTATTTAATCTAATAGTAGATTAATGTCTGCTCCAAAAGAAATTTGTCGAAAGATCCGGAAGGACTAGATGAAAACAGAAAAAAAAAATAAATAGAAAACTTTGACGAACTGCAGTTTCTTCTATTTTCTTACTTATTTTCACTATTCGCTATCAAGATTTCATCTAATTTATAAGTTTTAATTAAAGCCGTTTGTGCACAGAGAAGAGAGGGTAATTAGAAACGAATTAAATAAAACCAGACAAGAAGTCTGGCATTTTTAAGGTTGCCTAGTGAAGATTTTCTTGGAAATTTCCATCGCAAACAACCTTTTATAAGGAAAATTTTCACTTGTTAATGTACTTCATCGTGTTGTTTAATTAAATATATTAAATTAATTATTTTAATATATTTTCATGGCGAATAAAACGCACATTTAAGAGTTTTCATTAAATGGTTAATTTTTTGTCTAGCATTAGCTTTCTGAAATTATAGTTTTATGTTTGCTTCTCTCAGGTTTATCGATATCATTTTATTGAAAATGTTGCAGAATGTATAGTAATTTCTTCCCCCCCCCCTTAATGAACGAGTTAGTAAGAAAATTCTGAGCTATATAGACAGTTGAGAGTTATTGTATTTTATGTACAATCAAGTCGTATTGATCAATTTGAATTATTTCTATGCAAACTTGTATTTTGAAGTGCCAAAAGAACAAGAGATACTATTGAATTGAAAATGGGCAAAGAAATTCGCACATTTGTTATTTTCTACTTTAAAGAGATTTTTCCTTTAATTCATTGATTTGCTTTTGAGATAAATGCTGTGTCTAAGATTATTAAGTGAACAATAACAGAATTGGGCTTTTCGTCTGTATTATGGACATTTCTAGATGTTTAGTCGCCAATATGACGTATAAAACCATTGAAGCTTACCAAACGGAAATGATGCTACTTTCTGCTCTTAAGGATATGCTCAAATATAGTGCTGATCTTTGAATCGGGTTTTATTCAGGCTGCCCTATTAATTATTATCCTACTTAGCGCAGCAAAAATGTCACCTTGAAATTTACTCTGAAGGTTAGTAGGACACGTCAGGCGGAGATTATTATTTGGTACAGCACACGCCAAAACAGCTTGGTCCAATTCAGTAGAACTTGGTTCGATAACCTTCTCCATAAAAGTTGGAATTTTAAATAATTTAATAATTCTAGCAAGATTCAACTAAGTACAAATTTTGTGAGATATTTTCTATAGGTTGAGAGTTCAAACAATAAAGATACTATTAAACTAGAAAAATCTGCAGCTTCTCTTACACACGCACTCTCTCTCTCTCCCTCCCTCTCTCTCCGTCTCTACTTCCCTACATGTCATGTGCCACCGGCTATAAAATTAACATTTCTGAGGTATTTATAAAAGCGAAGCATATGAAAAAAATCTAATGTGTTCCATTCACATGACTTTCTCTAGCTTTCCACAAACAAATTTTCTTACAAAAGACTACTCTTCTACGTCATGCTAATCGTTATAAACATTAGCAGAGTTGGTCTTATTACTTGCTTCCTTGTAAGTAGAAGGGAAATAGGGAATACATTAGACTAAAGCGATAGTCAAATCTTTAAAAACAATTGAGGTTCGGTTCGCTTTACATGGTCCCGTTTGAGAAAAGTTAAATTTAAAATTGAAAACAATAACAATGAATATGTCGAAAACGGTTATCTCTACAAGATAAAACACATACTTGATGACATGTACGTTTAATGAGGTATAATTTTCTGTATAGTAAGGCTTTATCTATCTCTTAAGTTTAACCGCTATGCCAAATTCTGCAAAATTCAACCAGAATAAAGAGCTCTGCAGAGACTATTCTCAGAAGATTCAAAATATACATTTTATTTGTGATATGAATATCTTTACCAAACGGTATTTTAATCAAAATCGTTACAGCCATTTTTGAGAAAATCAAAATTTTAGAAAAATGTTTCATGTAAAAGGGCAGTTGGGATTTTTTTGTAAATCTTCATGTTGCTTCCTTGGAAGATACTGAACTTAAATACCAAGTTTGGTATTCAACCGACTTTTCATTTTTGAACTATGCTGACCGCATACACACATTGACAGACACACACCACATTCTTTTTTTAAAAATCTTATGTGTTCCATTCACATGACTTTCTCTAGTTGTTACACAAACAACTTTCCGAACAAAAGATTATACTAATCAAGGTAAACGTTAGCAGAAATTGCCTTTGTGAAGGGTGTGTTAGATCATTTTGTGGAGGGTGTGTTAAGTCAAAAAAAAAAAAATAGATCTTAAAAAATGAATCAAAACATTGGTTTTCTTAACATTGCTTTTAGTATTTTTGCACATGGTTTTGTGTGCAGCATATTGATGTTTGGTAGAATAAACTCTTAAAGAAGCATCATAATAACTATCATATTATTAGCTGTACTGAATGTCGTATTTGAAATAACATGTCAAATTAATAGCCGCTATGTGTCGATTCAAGATCTTTAAGAGAAGGGGGAAAAAACGTTTGCTACACGCGAGAAGCGAACCTGAGACCCTCAGCACAGAAATAACCTACGTTTTGTCACAGTGCTACAGTGAACACAAATGTAAAGTACAAGTTTAACAACCCACACTGTATCATATTTTGTGGTTAATATTTTTAATTAATATTGATAGTTTGTTGTTGAAGAAGTTTAAGTTATATATTTGATTATGATTACTGATCATATGGGTTAGTAATATTATGATTTGGAACTTGTGACAGTTTGTTGCTGCCGCTACACAACGTGCTAGAGAAAGTAAAAGCATAATAATTCCATGGCACAACATTTCACAAGGAACCTCGGCCTACCGCCCGGCCGCTGCGTCCCCCATCTCGGTCCATGACAGACGTCATGGATGGGGTGCATGTATTGGGGTGTGGTCAGCGCCTCGAATCCCTCCCGGCCGGTTAATGCGGTCCTCATGACCTGGAGCCGCTACTTCTCCATCAAGTAGCTTCTCAATTGGTCCCCCAGGGACCTCACGAGGCTGAATGCACCCCGGTCCAGGTCTCCCAGCGGAGGGAAAATCCCCATGCCGGTACTGGGAATCGAACCCAGGTCTCCCGCTTGGTAAGCAGCTGCACCTACCGTAAAAACATAATCTCCAAGATAAATATGCAAAATGTTTTTTATGAGGTACACTAATTTCTTGCTGTTGCGATGGCTCTTTGACCGAGTCAGCACCATGTCGTTTGTACTGTTCTGATGCGCACCAAATCCCTTCAAGTTTAATCAGTTTAAAGGTATTATTTGAGGAATAAAGAAGTATTAATTTGTTAAATATGTATAATTAAAAAGGATTCGAATAGAAGGTAAAACAAAAAAACAACAATCTGTTGTGTTCCAATCACATGATTTTCTCTACATCTATGCAACAAATTGTTAATAAAAGCTTATGCTTCTATTTACGTAATACTAATCGAGACAAAATTGGCAGAAATAGTCTTATTACTTGCTTCCTTGTAACTAGAAGGGAATTAAGGGAGTACCATAGGTTAAAGTGATGGTCAAAAGCTGGTTGCTATGTGACTGAAGTTCCTTTGTTTGTATGGACAGGATTGACATTCCCGTATGAGAAAAGTATGTTTTTAAAGCTGAAACCAAAAACAAGGAATATCTCACAAACGATCAACTCCACGAAAAAAAGTATATAACATAAATTGTGTGTTTTAACGTCCTCTACATTTTTTGTGTGGTAAGTTTTTGTCAATCTCTTACGGTTTAGCACTTTTGCAAAATTCCGTAAAATCCAGAATAAAGTAGTCTTCAGAGGATATTCACAGAAAATTCAAGATATACATTTTATATGTCGTGCAAATATCTTTAAATAACAATATTTTAATCAAAAGCATTAGAGCCATTTTTGAGAAAATCAAAATGTTCGAAAAAAGTTCCATGTAAAGGGTAGTTTGGGGTGGGGGGATTTTCTTGAAAATCTTCGTGTCGCATCCTTGGAAGATACTAAACCTAAATACAAAGTTTTGTATTTATTAGCGTTTTAGTTTTTTTAGTTATGCGCACACACACACGCGCGCGCGTGCTGTGCTTTTTTCCAAAAATGTTTTTTTTTTTTTGATACAGGGTGCCCTAAAACGTCTATTTCCGGTGAAATCTCGGTATCAAATTTTTGGGTTGAATGCAATACCTTCTCTATATACTATGCACCTAGTACGTGTAGTGAAAGTAAAAATTAAATTACGGCCGTACTATTAGGGGTATTTGTAGGAGCTTGTCTTCCATGAAATATTACTAGTTGTAAAGTGTAAGTGTCAGTGGTTACAGCACTGCAATTGCAAATGTGCCACCTATAGAGATAACCTTGAGGTCGGGTAATGGAAAACAGCTGGTATACGTCAGTTAGGTCATGCGTCACAAACTGTGTGCCACATGTCGGCGGCTGGGGCGCGGCTACACTAAACGCGGGCGGTAAACATTACCATAATCTCCTTTTGGGTTCGTCGCCCGATTGATCGCGAGTCTATAGCACAGTGGGTGGAGTGTAATTTGCAGCATCACAATAGTGTAACACCATTGTCCCGTTTTGTATTTCTGCTTGAAAATGTCGTCTGGTTTACTATTAAGCGAATTTGACAATAACACGTACTAGTATCAAACAATACATGACAAATCTGATGTGTTCCATTCACATTAATTTCTCTACATCTCTGCAACAATTTTTTTTGTGTAATTTAACGTCCGTTAACCTGGTTTGGTCATATCGGACGATGAAAGAAATTGATATGATGCTCAAATGATCTCGGGTTCCTTGGAGCTTAAAGTTACTCGATATTCGTCTTCTCAGTATAAGGGAAAACCCCGAAAAAAACCTTAGCGAAATTCGAACTCACGACCTTTTGAATGTGAGGCAGACACGCTACCACCACACTACCCAGGCGGAAAACAAATTATTGTTATACTAATGGAGAAAAAATTAGCAAAAATAGTCCTATTATTGCTTCCATACAAGTAGAAGAGAATAAGGAAGAAGCATAAACTAAAGTCTTAGTAAAAAGCTGGTTGCTATGTGACTGAAGTTCCTTTGCTTGTATAGACAGGAGTTGACAAATTGTCGTATGGGAAAAGTATGTTTTTTTAAAGCTGATACCAATAACAAGGAATATCTTAAAAACGATCCACTCCACGAAAAATATGTATATAACATAAACTGTGAGTTTTAATGAGCTGTACATTTTCTGTCAGGCAAGTTTTTGTCTATCTCTTAGGGTTTGCTAGTTAAATTAAATTCCGTAAAATTCATCCAGAGTAAAGTAGTCTTCAGAGGATATTCCCAGAAAATTCAAGATATACATTTTATTTTCCGGGTAAATATATTTAATATACGTATGTATACAGGGTGTATATAAATGAATATCGGGGTTTTAACTCTTTATAATATTTATTACATTCAACTTACAGTTATAAATAATATGTCAAATGAAAAAGCAACTCAAACAGTTTTGTTTGTTGGCACACGTGCGCATGTGCGTGCAATGTTTCTGCCACAATCCGCTAGACAGTGGTAGTAGCAAAGATGGCGACTAGTAAACAGAAAGCGTTTTGTGTTTTGCGGTTTGCAAAGACCGAATCTGTAGTTACTGTGCAACGTGCGTTCCGTAGTAAGTTCGGTTGTGATCCTCCTAGTGATAAAAACATTCGTAGATGGTATAATCAGTTTGAAGATACCGGCTGCCTTTGTAAAGGGAAGAGCACGGGACGACCAGGAGTAAGCGAAAAGACTGTTGAGCGAGTGGCACTTCTTACCTTGATACACTAGAGCAATAGCTCTTCCCTCAGTTGGAAGAAAATGAGCCAGAGAACTTCATTTTCCAGCAGGATGGTGCGCCACCTCACTGGCATAACGAAGTACGCAATTGGTTGAACGTCACTGTACCCGAGCGCTGGATAGGCCGCAAGGGCCCCAATGACAGGGCTTGCTATGCATGGCCTCCACGTTCTCCTGACCTAACGCCATGCGGTTTTTACTTTTGGGGCTTCATCAAGGATCGTATGTACGTGCCTCCGCTATCAGCTGACCTCCCTGAATTAAAAAACCGGATTGAAGCAGCTGTTGCTACAATTACTGAATACACACTTATCAACGTTTGGGAAGAACTCGGCTATAGACTTGATGTGTGCCGTGTGACAAAGGGTACTCACATTGAACATTTATAAGCTTCTTGGTAAAACTGTTTGAGTTGCTTTTTCATTTGACATATCATTCATAACTGTAAGTTGAATGTAATAAATATTATAAAGTGTTAAAACCCTGATATTCATTTATATACATCCTGTATATATACGTAGTTTTGGTATTTAACGGACTTTTCGTTTTTGAGCTATGCTGTCCACAGACATACACACACACATACACACACACGCAGCTCTCTTCAATAAATGCTTTTTTGGGATTCAGGGGGACCCAAACATGAATTTCCAGTGAAATCTCGGAATGGAATTTTTGGGTGCACTGCAATACCTTCTCTATACACTATGTAGATAAATAGAACGTGTAGAAAAAGCAAAAACTACTACACAAAAAATGAAGATATCCTTAAAACACTCAAATTTTGACATATATATTTCTTCCCGTGGAGTTGTCCTTTTCAAGATATTTCTTGTTATTGGTTTCAGTTTAAAAATACAACTCCTGAACACGCAAAGAATCGGATTTCAATCCCATAGCAACCACATTTTAAAACATTTGATTGTCAGTTTAGCTTGGTGTATTCCATACCTTCTACTTATAAGGAACTAAGTAATAAGGCCGTTTTTTGCTAATGTTATCTCAATTAGCATGAAGTAGAACAATAAGCTTACTAAAAATAATTTATTACAGAGATGTAGAAAAAGTCATGTGAATGGAACACATCAGATTTTTTATTTAAATTCTTCACATTAAAATATTATTGAACTAAGGCAGGAGTATTTGTCCACTCAAATAACTAAGGATAAAAGAGTGGCGAAGAAAGAGCCCAGCGACCAATGATGTAGCCTACCTGGTTGCGAGGACTGAGGTGAGAGGGTACAGGAGGTCCGCTGTGACGACGAGCATCAAGTTTGGAAACGAGGGCGGTTTCAACATTTCCAGGTGTGAGAAACCAGCGTCATGCAGTTAGACATTATGTCACTCGTAGAAAGGGGACACTCGTGACCTTATACAAGAACGGGAAATGTTCTACAGAAAGCATACACGACATCGTCAATTCGCCGCCAAAACTCTGCTGTACAAAGCAAGCCCTGAGAAAGCTTAACAAATGGACAATGTACTATTGAACTAGAATTATTGAAATGAGGTAAGAAAGAATCATGGAACTTTCCAAAATGATTGTTTTAATACAGAGGGAAAATCGCAAAAATATCTTTCAAATTGTTCTATCCTCTGGATGCGAACTTTGGGCTTTTCGAATACCTCCATTAGTGGGCGTCTGGGCCATCTTGTTTGTCATCCCCATCACGCTGTTGAACAACATCGGCGATACCGGTGCGCAGAAGTAGAAGTGGTTAAACTAATGTACCAAACTGGAGTTTCAAGTCTGCCGGAGTTCAACATGAATGAGCAACGTAGCATTTAATCGTGACTGACAAATTAAAATAAAAAAACAAGATAAATATAGCATAGCTCAAATATATAGCGCCCTATACAAAAAGGCTACAAAATACTTCAATGTTCCGCACTGTCACGCGTAGCTCAGGGGGGGAAAAATTGCCCGCAAACCACATTAACCGCCACGAGGATGTTTACGGTTCAGATAGCACACAGGGCGGGAGGGAGGGGAGAAGGAAGGGGTAAATTGAGGACAATGTTCCATCCCTTCATTATGTACTATAATGGTCTGCTCTATGCGTTTCATCTATTTTTGAAACTGAGTACATATTCAAGTGATCAATCTGGAAAAGACGAAGATGAAACGTTCTCTGTGCAGACGCCCCACAACGACGGCTCCATGTTATATGCAAATAAATTTGGCGTTTAGCTCAAAACCAAAATAAAAATAATCTTAGATAATCACACTCCCAAACTTGTATGACGTTGACTAGCTCGTAATGGTTCTCTTGAGGACAATATGGCTGTCGCTAGAAACTGCTACTTCCCAAATGCTGAAGGTGGTGGTGATGGTATCCGCTTGTTCTTTGAAAAATTGAGTTTAGACCTTTATTCGGGTAAGTTATTTTTTAATTGTTCTCTTATATCAAGAATATGAGCACCAAATTATTTAGGCCACCCCCATTTACACTGTCATTTCATTCGTAATGAGAGTCTATCTCATGGATTGCCCTGTCAATAACCAAGTCATAGCTTTCCCATACACCAGGTGGCCTTCTTGCGTTTAAAGAGTTGCAGGACTAATCGGAGATATTTCAAGTTAAACCCACCTATGGAGAACTGGCGAGAGTAACCTTCGTTTTACCCGTCTTACTTATCAGCGGAGACGGTGAGCGGGTGGGTTTTAACTTGAAATAATCTCGTTGAAATCTGCAACTCTTGACACAGGTCAAATATAAGGTAGTTGGGCCACCTGTAGTATTGCCACTTTTCACAAAAATGGATTAGTATAACCACTTTATTTTAGGATAATTGTGATTACAGCATTTAAGATTTGATTACACGCATTATTCGGAGGCAATAGTTAAATGCTGTATAAAATTTGAGCTTTATTGGTAATAAGCTCCTCGCATATTTTCCAACATTTCGACAAAGAGGACGCATCAAAGTAAACTTATTACTTTTATAAAGTATTTAAACATTTCCTCGTTGAAAAACTTTGCACGAGGAATACTATCAGTGTTTGTATCAACCTAAATATATAAAAATGCGTTTTCAAAAATGAAATATATCAAATTAAAACAAAGGCCTGCTTTGATTGATGAGAGGCCGTTTCGATGATAGGCTTATGATTAGGACCATATATACCTATATACCTCACTTGTTAATATGCAAATATGGGTTGTAATTCAATAAAACGTGTTTTTGAAAGCTACCGTGCCTTGGCCTATGAGTTTATTGTTACTTTCTTAAAGTATGTGACTTGGCTCGCAATTCATTCTGTGGCTCTCCTTAGGAAAAGTTTGGCAACCCCTATCTTAAGTGATTCAACTTACCTCAGCCACTTTAGAAGAGCATCCGTTATTAAATATAAGCACGTGTTTGCTTTAATATGAACTAACATGAATACATGGTAATATTTCATTTATCAAGGAAAGTTGTATTTTATGGGAATTTAATATCATAAGAGATGAATGGATTTAAATGTTGGTAGCACTGGGTTCAAAACAAACCCACAAAAAGTGTGGTAACTTTAACCACAAATTAGCTTGTTTCTTCCCATAGTGCGTTTTTCGCAAAACTCTGTGCTGTTACATTTATAAACTTTTAACTCCATGGCACGACAGCTCACGGGGAACCTTGGCCTACCGCCCGGCCGCTGCGTCCCCCATCTCGGTCCACTACAGACGTCATGGATGGGGTGCAGTATTGGAGGGTGAGACGTGGTCAGCGCCTCGAGTACCCCGGCCGGTTAATGCGGTCTTCATGACCTGGAGCCGCTACTTCTCCATCAAGTAGCTCCTCAATTGGCCCCCCAGGGACCTTACGAGGCTGAGTGCACCTCCGGCCAGGTCTCCCAGGGGCGGAAAAATCCCCACGCCGGTACTGGGGATCGAACCCAGGTCTCCCGCTTGGTAAGCAGCTGCGCTACCACCGCGCTAAGGAGACGACCATTTATAAACTATTTATTATAATTTTTATATTTCGTCCTCAGTGTGTATGTGTGTCATTATTATATATAGCTTATATCAAGAATATTATTTTGCTTTTTATTACTTTTATGTGTTCTTCCTTTATGGACCGTTTTCCTCTTTCTTCTCACTCTCCCATATCTTTTATGTTTCTGCTCCCTTTTTGTCTTTCCCTCCTTTTGTGTACAAAGCAGCCAGATATGTACAATGAGGAATGCGGAAGTATTGGTTCATTTACTGTGTTTAATGTCGTTATGAATGAAAGCTCTTCTGTCGAGATAAGCCTGCAGTTTGTATCGAGAGTATCCTCGAGATTTAATTTTCCGCACAAGTGGAAGGCCGAGTGCACTTGGGTGCTCGGGTTTAATTTAAAATCCAGCCGGGCATCCCATGAAACCTTGCACTCAAGAGGTCATGCGTGCTCATGGAGTAATGAAGTAGTTTTTGCACATTGCAGAATACCAAGAATACCTTCACCAAGGGAGGGTGTCCCATGTCAACATGATACCTAGGAAAAACATAGGTTTCGCATTTGGAGGAGTGGTGTTTTGACAAACAACTAGACCCTTGTGTGCAGGTAGAGAGACAGGGACAAATGTCACCAAGCAACAAGAGCTAGTGCTGCAATCGGAAACCAATATTATACATTCATCGTGTCCGCAAACATTTATCTTTTTTCTCTATACGTAAAATATACATAGTGTTTAGAGAAGGTATTGTATTGCACCCAAAAAGTCGATACGGAGATTTCACAGGAAATATATGTTTTGACGCCCCCTGAATCAAAAAAACAACATATTTTTAGAAAAATGTTCTTGTGTATGTCAGTCTGTGTGTATATGTGTGAGTGTGTGTGTCTGTGGGTAGCAAAGCTCAAAAACGAAAAGACCGTTAAATACTAAACTTGGTATTTAAGTTTGGTATCGTCCAAGGATGCGACACGAAGATTTTTATAAAAATCCCCCCACTCCAAACTACCCTTTACATGGAACTTTTTTCGAAAATTTTGATTTTCTTAAAAATGGCTCTAATGATTTCGATTAAAATATCGTATATTAAAGATATTTACCTGACAAATAAAATGTGTATCTTGAATTTTCTGGGAATAGCCTCTAATGACCTCTTTATTCCGGATGATTTTTATTGAATTTTGCATAACTGGTAAACCGTAAGAGATGGTCAAAAATTTACCACACAAAAATGTAGATCACGATAAAATACAAAAGTTATGCCATACACGTTTTTTTTCGTGGAGTTGGTCGTTTTTGAGATATTTCTTGTTATTGGTTTCAGCTTTAAAATACCTATACTTTTCTCATATGGGAATTTTTCCATACAAACAAAGGAACTTCAGTCACATAACAACCAACTTTTGATTGTCACTTTAACCTATAGCACTCTCTTATTTCGCTGTTACTTACAAGGAAGCAAGTAACAAGACCCCGGAAAACCCCTTATCCGGGTAACTCACCCTTAGCGAGATTCGAACTTGTTACCTGTTGAATGTGAGGCAGACACGCTACCACCACACTGCTACTATGGACATAGTGTATAGAGAAGATATCGTATTGCACCCAAAAATTCGATACCAAGATTTCACCGGAAATAGATGTTTTGGGAGCCCCTGATCCAAAAAGAGCATTTTAGAAAAATGTCCGTGTGTGTGTGTGGTAGCATAGCTCAAAAACGAAAAGTCCATTACATACCAAATTTGATACTTAAATTTAGTATCTTCCAAGGATGCAACACGAAGATTTTCAAGATAATACCCACACCTCCAACCACGCTCTACATGGAAAAAGTTTATTTTTTCTCAAAAATGGCCCAACAATTTCAAGATAACCCCCCCCCCACATCCAACTACCTTTTAAATGTTAATTTTCACTCAAAAATGGCTCACACGATTTTGATTAAAATATCTTATATTTAAGATATTTACATAACAAAATGTATATCTTGAATTTTCTGGGAATAGTCTCTGAACACCTCTTTATTCTGATTTTTTTTAATGCTGCATAACTGGTAAACCGTAAGGGATATAAACCACTTAGTATATAAAAACTTAGATCTCATTAAAACATACAATATGTCTTTTTCGTGTAGCTGATCGTTTTCGAGGTATTGCTCACATTTAAAATACTTACATTTTTGACATAAGTGAACTTATCGACTCCTGGCCATGGAAAAAAACGTATTTATATCCCATAGCAACCATATTTCGAAACATTTGGCTGTCGGTTTAGCCTATTGTATTCCCTTATTTTCCTGCTGCTTATAAGGAACTAAGTAATAACACATTTCTGCTAGCATTTATCTCGATTTGTATGAAGTAGATATAAGAATAAGTTTATTGCCATAATTTGTTACAGAGATGTAGAGGAAGTTATGCGAATGGAACACATCAGATTTGTGTTTATTTCGCCATAATAATGATAAATGTTAATAAAAAATTTAGTACTTGATTTAATTTAAGTACAATAAGCCTATGGCAGGGTGTAGTGACAGTTTTTTATTTCATAACTATTGAATATGCTAAGTTAGAATTAAGTAGTACGTGCACGCACTTTGCATAAATTCAACAAAAGGAGCATTTAAAATGTAGATAAGTAGTGCTAAGAGCGACGAAGAAATGATTAGTGTCACACTAATTGTGTAGCGTCGGTCAGTAGTAATTTTATGCAATCTCTGTAGCATATACTACATTTCATTTCTGGAACATAACGATTCTTTAATCAAAAGTGTTGCGGGTTATTTCGAGTTAACATTTTTGAAAGATTCTTGATTGAGGTTAAGAATTCAGTATGCTTTTATTTATGAGTTAAACTGTTCTTCCTCTCCAACCCCCCTGCCGTTTTACTTTCTCTAGCACGTACTATGTACTTGGGTAGAGAAGGTATTATGTATCACCCAAAATTTGATACCAAGATTTCATCGAAAATACATGTTTTGATTCATGTAATTCTGGAAAATTTTTACAGGTCCATGTGTGAGTGTGTGTGATCGAGAGAGAGAGGGAGAGAATAGTAAAATACTCTAAAACGAAATGTCCATTAAATACTAAACTTTCTTTTAAGCATGTGACAGGAAAGTTTTTCTTGAATTTTCTGGGAATAGCCTCCAAAACCCTCTTCATTCTGGATGACTTTTGTATAGCTAGTAATTTAAAGGAAGTAGACAAAAATTTACTGCACAAAAATAGTAGATCTCATTAAAACACAGAATTTATGTAATTGTAATTTTTATGGAGCTAACGACTTCTGAGATATTGCTTATTATTGGTTTCAGTTTTCTCAAATGGAAAGTGCTTATACGCTTTGGTTTCTCCTGGAGAAAGCAAACTGTAAGAGAACGGTTACATAGCGACCAGCTGTCTGAAGATTTGATTATAGCTCACCCTATTTACATTGTAACTTCAAGAAATTTGCAATATAAGAATGTATGCAAATGTTTATCTCAATTAACACGAAGTAGATAGAAGAATAAGATTTATAGGACTATGGATTGAAGAATAAGTAAAGAAAGTTGCGTGAATGTAACACCAGTTTCTTTTATTTTGGGACATTAAGGCGTATTTCCGGAGCATTTCTCGTTATTTAATTTAAGCGTAATAATCCCCTTATCTAAGATGATAAATAAATGGAGTTTTATTTATGGACGCTCTTTAACTGCGGTGGTTCTCAGCATCCATTTTTATACTGGACGTGAAAGGCCGCTTAACTTTGCTCAGAGGCCTCTTTTATCAGGCTTGAGGTTTTTTTACGTGCCGTAAATCTACGACACGGGACCAACGGCTTCACTTCCCTTCCGAAGGGATTGATTTTCACGCCCGAAAAAATCCATCGTCCTCTGCCAGGTTTGCACCCGCGACCTTGGGCATAGGAAGTTAGCATGGTAACCATTACACCATGGAGGCTGACCCCTTATCTAAGATAAAGAATAGAATGTGCATATAGTTTTTGTAGTATGCTAATAATTCGCAGAATTCCCACTAAGGTAGGGGGAGAAATGTTCCTGCGACTCTTAACATATCAGATTTTAGAGCGACTGAACCGGATTATCGGCAACTGTAAAATATCGTTTTTTACACTTCATTTACTGGCACTAGGACACGAGGCCATCCGAGAAGCCAAGATGTAAGAATTTCGCATTATACCGAACCAAAAGAATGTGGTTGCTATGACATTGTCTCCCATGGGAACTTGTCAAGGAGGCATAAGGCAAAGCTAGTGGTCACATATTTTCGTGCCATTTAGGCGACCGCCCGGGGTGCGGAAAACGCTTTCTCCTTAGCTTGGGGGTGGAGGATATGTATAGAAGTGCCAGAATAGAATAACAGTAGTACTGTTAAATGTAACATTTATAAATGAAATGAGAACATACTACAACAATTAAAATATACAACCTTGCTGTAGAAGAGTAAACGCAGTAGCAGGACTGGTACAACTTGGAAAAGGGTAAAAGTGTCACTGGTGACTACTACGCAAGCTTACTGTAATGTTTGAATGATGAAGTGAAAAGAAAAAGACCTCATTTGGCAAAAAAAAATGTTGTTTCATCACGACAATGCTCCGACCCATCGTTCAGTCATTGCAATGAGAAAATGTGCGAATTAAATTTGGAATTGCTTGAACATCCACCCTATTCTCTAGATCTAGCACCCAGTGACTATCACCTGTTCCCAAATCTCAAACAATTTCTTGGAGAACGAAGATTTCACAGCGACGAGTAGGTTATTGATGCGGTAAACAGCTATTTTGAGAACCTTGATAAATGACACTACAGAGATGATTTAATTGAATTAGAACACAAATATGACAATATGCCTCTCTGGAGATTATGTTGAGAAATAAAGCAATTTTTTGAAATGTTGTTTTCATTGAGGAGCCCGGCACTTATTATTAGTATTATCTTTAAGACTGACGAGTAACTAAAGTATGAATACCAAATGTATAGAAATGTGGAAAGTCATAGGATGGGCCACATAGACTTCAAGACGGAGCCACTACTCCTAATCTCTATAGACGAAGAATAAGATATAACATCACAGAGCTCGTGTGATCAAATGGCGATACTCAAAAAGCTTGCCACCATTCCTCCTCATTTCTAGTTTTATGGCAGCAAGAAATTCGGCGCCACGATTCCAAACTTGGGTAATGCATTTTTCTTGTTTAAAAGGGGGTCAGCTCCCTTACCTCGGCTTTGCTCGATTTTATTCTATTTTTTCAGGTTACTCCTCTCTGTAGGTTCGGATAACCATCTTCAGTTATAAAAAAAATGTTAGAAGTGATGAGAATTAAAGAATACCTACAACAGTGAACGAATTTTAATCTAAAATGTAGTGTGATAAAATTGCAACTAACATTTTTTTAGTAATTTTGAATGTTTAACTGTTACTAAATAATTTCGAAAAACCAAGTCACATTTTTTGATAATTTGCTTTGTGTTTTTATGTTCCTTAACTTGTAACTCAATAATGGCTGAATCGATTGCGATATAACTTAACTTAGTGCGACTTAATTATATGCGAGAATATTCGATTTAATTTTTGATAGTGTAGTGGAATAGTTATAGTCAGTAATATATTATTGTTATTATTATTTTTTTTTCATTTGTATAGCCCCCTTTAACTTCAGTGGTCATATTGGGGGCTTTGACTTGTGAAACAACTCGTATTACTGTAGGTTAGAACATTAGGTTAATCATTACTATATTACTAATACACACACACATTCACTCTCACATTCATACTTCCAGACTCTGTGGGGGATAGGGAATAAATCTGGTTAAAGAAAAATTCCCCGGGACCCGGGACCTCCGGGGTGAGAAGTCGCCGGTCCCCAAGGTCACGCTCGCTAAAGCGTCTCACTTTGGTGCTTCGTGGGCAGGGGATCATGGGTTCGAGTCCCGCCTTGGGCATGGGTGTTATATGTTTGTGCAATGTGTCTATGTTTGTAAAGGAACAGTAAAACCAGTAATCAGTAAAACCTACGGGGGTAAATGTAAATGCGGGTACAGCGCCGGAGTCCTGATCAGATTCCGGTACTGTTTTAAGAAAAAAAAATTAAAAAAAATGTCAGCTCGCTGACCACTCGACCACGGAGGCAGTCTGTTATTATTATTGACATTTTGTAAATCAATATATTCTAATTGACTTCATAATATTTGAAGTCAGTCCGTTGAATTATATTTATTTGGACTGTTTTATAAATAAAATATGAATTTAAACATTATATCACAATTATTTGAGCAGAAAATTTAATTTCTATATAAAAATAACCTGGCGACACTGACTAAATAAACGAATGACTAGGTAGTAAATTGAACACTATAAATTAACCCCTCTTTATATTAAATAGTATAAATTTCCCGAATTTTTATTGTTTACAACATTGGGTATTTGAGATGTTTATTGAATCACAATAATTTTTCGTAAGGTTAAAATATAAAATTGATTAAGCTTTATGTATTAATTCCTCTTTTCAGTAACTTTGAATGAACGATTCTGAGAAGCAATATAAATAATGTTAATTTAAATACCTTATACACAACATATAGATGGATCGTAATATGTAATCTGACATCTATTCATATTTCTTGGTTCTATAATGAATTAATTTGTTTGTCTATTTGTTAACTTTAACGTCTTTTAATCTGTTATGTCATGATGAATGAATGAAGTGAGTGAAATAATGCTCAAATGAGCCTGATTTCCATAGAGCTTAAAGATATTCGCCTTCAAAGGATAAGAAAATAATCGCATCCGGGTAACTCCTCTAACCAAGATTCAAATTAGTATTATCTCAAAAAAAGCATTTCTGTCATCGATTTTGGAAACGCTAAGCATGCCTCGCCGAGAGGGGAAACATCTCACAGATACAGAGTAAGTTGTGTGATCAACACATCAGTAAGGACCACAGATGTTGACTATTCAGTGAATACACTGTTTCAATTTGAATGAGAAAATTTCCCTAATTTCCCGAAAACAAAAAACAAAAAAAAGAACCAAAAAAAAAACAAAAAAAAACAACAAGGCAACGAAATCTTGCCGCTTTGAATTTCAATAGATTGGTCTCATTTGGTAAACAGAAGTGAAACCAATGCAAGTAGATCGTCAGCCATCGTATTTTGTAATTGTACACTGGCATAAAGAAAAGACAAACGTTCAGCACTTAAACACTTAACACCGTTTGTAAAAGGAAGGTGTGGCATAAGCTAGTCGTAAGAGGATCTTGAGTTATTATCAAATACAATCGCTTAAAGGCCAGAATTCCCATCTCGCTTATAAAAATCAAGTGTGTTCCATTCACATGACTTTCTCTACCAAAATAATATTAAAAAGCTTATGCTTCTATTTACCTCATGCTAATCGAGAAAAGCTTATCAGAAGCAGTCTTATTACTTGCCTCCTTGTAAGCAGAATAGAAATAAGACAGAACCGTTAAAGTGATACTAACAAGCTGGTTGCTAATGTGCCTTGTTTGTATGGACAGGAGTTGACAAATTCCTGTATGAGAAAAGTTTGTTTTTAAAGCTGAAACCAAAAACAAGGAGTATCAAAAAACGATCAACTCCATGAAAAAAATGTGTAAAACATGAAGTGTGCTTTAACGTGCTCTACATGTTTTGTGTAGTAAGTTTTTTACTATCTCTTACGATTTAGGAGCTATGCAAAATGCCGTAAATTTCATCCCGAATAAAGTAAGCTTCCAAGGTTATTTGCAGAAAATTGAAGATATACATTTTATTTGTCAGGTAAATATCTTTAATATACGATATTTTAATCAAAAACGTTAGAGTAATTTTTAAGAAAATCAAAATTTTTTTAAAAAAAAGTTCCATGTAGTTTGGGGTGCAGGGATTTTCTCAAAATCTTCGTGTCGCATCCCTGGAAGGCACTAAACTTAAATACCAAGTTTGGTACTTTATCCACTTTTCGTTTTTGAGTTATCGTGTTCACAGACACACGGACACACACGTGTGTGTGTGTGTGTGTGTGTGTGTGTGTGTGTGTGTGTGTGTGGTGTTCAGAGTATCTTCCAAGCATGTGACACGAAGATTTTCAAGAAAATCATCTCATCCCCAACTACCCTTTACATGCAACCATTTTCAAAAATGTTGATTTTCTCAAAAATGGCTATAACGATTTTGATTAAAATATCGTATATTAAAGATATTTACCTGTCAACTAAAAGGTATATCTAGAATTTCCTGGGAATAGTCTCTGAAGACATCTTTATTCTGAATGAATTTTGCTGAATTTTGCATTACTGGTAAACTGTAAGAAATGGAAAAAAAAATACCAAATAAAAATGTAGAGCTCGTTGAAAGACACAATTTATGTTATATACATTTTTTACGTGGAGTTGATCGTTTTTAAGATATTCCTTGTTATGGTTTCAGCTTTAAAATTCCTGTACTTTTCTCATACGGGAATTTGTCAACTCCTGCCCATGCAAACAAAGGAACTTCAATCACATAGCAACCAGTTTTTGACTATCACTTTAGCCTATGGCACTTCCTTATTTCCCTTCTACTTACATGGAAGCAAGTAATAAAACAATTTCTGCTAATTTTTTCTCGATTAGCATAAAGTAAATAGAAAATAAGCTTTTTTACACAATTTGATGCAGAGAAAGTCATGTGAATGGACCACATCAGATTTTTTTCTCCCATTCTCTTCACATTAATTTTCTATATTTTGCTGTCGTCACTAAAAGGAAGGTAATTGCATCTCACCAATCTCATTAACTAAACATATGTATAGGCTTTATGTAGCCTTTTAATTACTTCACGTAATTAATTACTCTTAGCACTCCCCTTCACTGTCAGAGAATAAAGTAAAATTTGAAAGTAAAAATCTGATGCGTTCCATTCACATGACTTTCTCTTCATTACTGTAACACATTATTGATAAAAAGCAATTATATGATAACAGAGATTAAAATTAGCATGAATTGACTTAATTACTTGCTTCCTTGTAAGTAGGAGGAAAATAAGGGAATGCACTAGGCTAAGGTGATAGTCAAATGTTTAAAAGCTGATGTTATGCGATTGTCATTGCAAGTCGCTTCTTTGCTTGGCCAGGAGTAGAACAAAAGAAAAACGGACACTTCCGTCTGAGAAAAGTATAAGTACTTCACAATTGAAACTAATAACAAGGAACACCTCGAAAACGGTAAGCTCCACGAAAAAAAAAGTATATGACATAACTAGTGTATTTTAACAAGATCTACGTTTTTTGTATTGTAAGTTTTTGTCTATCTCTTTTGGTTTTACTAATTATGCCAAATTAAGGAAAATTCATCCAGAAGCTATTCCCAGAAAATTCAAGATATACATTTTATTTGTGATAGAAATGGCTTTAATATGCGGTATTTTAATCAAAAACATTAAAGCCATTTTTAAGGAAACATTTTTCGAAAAAATTTCCATATAAACGGTAGTTAGGGGTGGGGGTATTTTCTTCAAAATCTTCGTGTCGCATCCTTGGAAGATACTAAACTTAAATACCAAGTTTAGTATTTAATGGTATTTTAGTTTTTGAGCTATGCTGTCCATAGACGCACTCACACACACGCACACACACACAGATTGACAGATACACACACATACATAGACCTATTACTGAAAATACTTTTTTTGATTTCAGGGGGTCATAAAACATGTATTTTCGGTGAAATCTCAGAGTCGAATTTTTGGGTGGAATACATGCTTCTCTATCGCTATGTACATTGTACATACGGGGCTAGAGAAAGTAAAAATGTTTGATGGACAATGTATTTTAGAATTTGAATGAATTTTTTAATACTAAAATTGTTATATGATTGACTTTATATCTTATTGTATATATTATTTTGACCATGTCTATTGTACTAATGTAACTAATGACTGGACAAATAAATAAAATTTATTGCAGTGTGCATTAGTGTGAAGAGGGTGATTTATCCCAATAGTCGCGCCGACTGGAGGACGACCGGCGACCTTGCAACGGCGACCCCCTCCAGGAAGTGGAAAGTATTGGCAAGACCGATAATGGCTAGACAAAGCTCTCGGTGTTGACCCAAATATCTTCCCAGTGCTGGGCAACCGGCGCCTATGGCACTCTCTCCCCCCTCTTCAAGGACGCACATTGTATGAGCAGGTATAGATGTGTTTACTTTATTCCGGACCGGCACATGCCCTGCGACATGCCCAAATTCCTGCCGGTCCCCATGGCTGCGCTCGCCAAGGCGTTCCACTTTGGTGTTTCGTAGCGCTGGGGATCGTGGGTCCGAGTCCCGCCTTGGGCATGGGTGTTATATGTTTGTGTTTATGTGTGTGTTGTAAAAGTAAGAAAACAGCAATCCAGTAATAATACAGAAAAACAAGGTAAAAATAGGTAAATAAAAAGTAGGGTATACAGTGCCGGAGTCCCGATCAGACTCCGGAACCGTATTATTTAAAAAAAAAAAAAAATCTTCAACTGTATAGCCCAGGTCAAGGCTTCCTCAGCAAAACTATTCTGTTGAATAATGTAATTTCTTCTCTGGTTCGTTTTGCGTTGTACAAGTGTGCTGATCGACGAAAAGTTTGAAAAGACGAAACGAAGTTGAGTCTTGAATTCACGAGATCCTTCAGTACACTTAATACAGTGTATCGCATACTGTTTTTGGACGATGAGTATTAATATTAATTAAAATATAGTATTAAATGAATTAAAATATTGATTGGATGCAACGAGAATGAAACATTTGGTAGTCGTTATGTAACTTTTCATTGTTGTTTTTACTTTCTACGTACTATGTACATAGTGTATAGAGAAGGTATTGTATTGCATCCAAAAATTTGATACCGAGATTTCACCGGAAATATGTATTTAGGGATCCCCTGAATACATGTTTATAAAAATGTACACGTGTATGTGTGGTGTGCGTGTGTGTGTAGCATAGTTCAAAAACGAAAAGTCCGTTAAATGCCAAACTTGATATTTAATTTCAGTATCTTCCAAGGATGCGACACGAAGATTTTCAAGAAAATCCCCCACCCCCACCCCAAAATTCGAAAATTTTTATTTTCTAAAAATGACTAACGATTTTCTTTAAAATCCCACATATTTAAGATACATGCCAGATAAAATGTACATCTTGAATTTTCTAGGAATAGCCTCTAAAGACCTCTTTATTCTGGATGATTTTTATTGAAGTTTGTATAACTGATAAACCATAAGAGAAAAACTTACTACACAAAAAATGTAGATTTATGTTATATACAATTTTTTCGTGGAGTTTGCCGTTTTCGAGATATTTCTTGTTATTGATTTCAATTTTAAAATACTTGAAACTTTTCTCTTACGGGAACTTGTCAACGCTTAGCCACGCAAAAAAAATGCCTTTCAATCCCATAGCAACCACATTTTAAAACATTTGACTGTCGGTTTAGCCTAGTGCATTTTCCTTTATGTCCCTTCTACTATAAAGTAACTAAGTAATAAGACCGTTTCTGCTAGTGTTTTAGCATTAAATAGATAGAAGAATAAGCTTATTAACAATAAGTTGTTACAGAGAAGTAGACAAAGCCACGTGAATGAAGCACATTGGATTTGTTTTAACAAGGTTTGTTGGTTGTGGAGACGTTTTATCTGTAGTGCCGATGTTAGAATCTATTTGACGATTTTACTCTGGATAAAGTTATGCTAGAGGACACAGAAATAGAAGAAGTCTGTAGAGTGGGATGTTCTACATTATTCCAGAAAAATTTAAACAAGGATACGAGTTAAAGTACAATGTGTATTGAATTAATTGTTTTTCACACAAGCCGTGTGTAGGACAGGAGTTGGATAGGTAGAGTCAGACTGAAAAATTCAATGTCATAGCCGGGATTTGAACCACGGATCTGCCGGTCTCTAGCTGGTCGCTCTACCACTGAGCTAACATGGCAACATGTCGGCATAGCATTGTATTTGTAGCGACCGGCGAGAGACCGGGAGATCCGTGGTTCAAATCCCGGCTATGGCATTGATTTTTACTTTCTCCATACGCACTATGTACATAGTGTATAGAGAAAGTATTGCACTCCACCAAAAAATTCGATACCGAGATTTCACCGGAAATATATGTTTTAGGGTCCCCAATATCCAAAAAAAGCATTTTCACAAAAAGGTCCGTGTGTGTATGTGTGTGTGTGTGTGTGTGTGTCCGTGTGCCTGTGGACACGATAACTCAAAAACGAAAAGTCGGTAAAATACCAAACTTGGTATTTAAGTTTAGTATCTTCCAGGGATGCGACACGAAGATTTTGAGAAAAATCCCCCCACCCCCAACTACCCTTTACATGGAACTTTTTTCGAAAATTTTGATTTTCTCAAAAATGGCTCTAACGATTTTGATTAAAATTTCGTATATTAAACATATTTACCTGACTAATAAAATGTATGTCTTGAATTTTCTGGGAATAGCCTCTAAAGAGTAGTTTATTCTGAATGAATTTTACTAAATTTTGAATAACTGCTAAACCGTAAGAGAAGGACAAAAACTTACTACACAAAAAATGTAGAGCACATTAAAACACACAATTTATGTTATATACATTTTTTTCGT
Organism: Hymenopus coronatus; assembly: GCA_030762935.1. Taxonomy (NCBI): domain Eukaryota; kingdom Metazoa; phylum Arthropoda; class Insecta; order Mantodea; family Hymenopodidae; genus Hymenopus; species Hymenopus coronatus. The sequence goes on from CM060886.1 coordinate 53,777,945, forward strand.
GGAGTTCGTCGTTTGTGTGACATTCCTTATTTTTGGTTTCTGCTATGAAAAACGTATACTTTTCTTATACAGGAACTTGTCAATTCCTATCCATATAGACAAAGGAACTTCATTGACATAGCAACCAGCTTTTGACTATCACTTTAACCTACAGTTGTCCCTTATTTCGCTTCTACTTACAAGGAAGCGAGTAATTAGCTATTTCTACTATTTTTTTTCTGATTAGCATAAAGTAAATAAAAGTATAAGCTTTTTAAGAATAATTTGTTGCAGGGATATGGAGAAAGTCATGTGAATGGTACACTTCAGATTTTTTTCAGTCTGACTCTATCTATCCAACTAGTGTACAATACTTTGCAACTTTTCTACTTACCACATGTGTGCTTTTGTTGAGTCTATATCGCTATTGTGCAGTCTTTTGTTTATATAGGTAAATCGTAGAAATTTGTTTCTTTTGTTTCTATAGATAAGTAGTATAAATTAGTCACATCGCTTAAAATAATTTTTTGCTAGTACTTAGCCTGGCTACATCGGACGAGGAATGAAAGTGGTGAAATGATTCTCAAATGATCTCGAGGTTATGGAGCTTAAAGTTGTTGAACATTAGTCTTCTCAGGATAAGGGAAACACTTATCTCACCCTAGGCGAGATTCGGACTCGCAACCTGTTGAATGTGAGGCAGACACGCTACCACCACAATACCCAGGCGGGTCCGATATTGTTGTTATTGGACGTAAGTTAACATTCCCACACATAACCTGGTTGATACAGAAACAAAAGAAATCACAATACTGATATGGGCTCAAAAAGCAAACGTGCGGTAAATAAAACAGTTGCTCAGCTATGTTTTCGATGTATTGTACACTAACTGGTATCGAACCCTCACACGTTACCACGGAGCCATCTCAGTCGGTGATGAATACTAACTTGAAAATGTTTCGTCAGGAAGAAATCAGATGAGTAAATAAATTATTCATTATAGAGATATAGAATGAAAGAATGGAGAGAGCTTGACTTGGGTTGAAATTTGACAATACAAAAGGACGCACAGCTGACGTACATCCAATATGGAACTCTTCCACTTCCATCTTTTGATTCCCCAACAAATTAACCCCTGTGCGCTCTTTTGCTCTCTGCACTTAAAATACATTTTAAAAGCTACGTGTTTGCGTGCCATCGTGAGTCTTCATTATGGTGGAGACTTGTGAGCTGTAATGTTGGTTAGCATGTTGCCATATATGAGATTCCTAAAAACAGAACCAAAAGAACCACTGTTGTGTGAGTCAGCATGGTCGCTTACGCATCAGCAGAAAGCTATAACATGATACAACTGTGATTCAGCGTAAACTGAAAAACCTCAAAACATTTCGTAATGCGAAAGAAATGTGTGTCCCGCCAACAGTACTGTATCCTTCACTCCTTGTTCCTTTCACATCTCCCTTGCTTCTTTCGTTTCTATACTGCTGTTCAGTGTCTTTGTTAAACGCTTTGTTCCTTGGAAAAAGACAATGCCATAGCCGGGATTTGAACCACGGATTTTAGGGCATCCATCCGTTGCTCTAACCAACTGAGCTACCATTGCAACTGCCGACACGACATTAAATTCACCAACTCTCTCGCACTTTGACTTCCTCTACACGTACTATGTACATAGTGTATAGAGAAGGTATTACATTCCAACCAAAAATTCGATACCGAGATTGCACCTGAAATACAAAAAAATAAAAAAAAGAATTTTTGGAAATAGGTCCGTGTGCGCGTGTGTGTGGACAGCATAACTCAAAAACAAAAAGATCGCTGAATCCCAAACTTGGATGCGACACGAAGATTTTCAAGAAAATCTCCCAACCCCAACTCCCTTTACATGGAAAAATGTTCTAACATTTTTATTTTCTCAAAAATGGCTCTAACGATTTTGATTAAAATATCGTATATTTTAGATATTTACTTGACAAATAAAATGTGTATCTTGAATTTTGTAGGAATATCCTCTGAAGACTACTTTATTGTGGATGAATTTTACGGAATTTTGTATCACAGGCAAACCGTAAGAGATTGAGCAAAACTTACTTAACTTAAGACACAATTTATGTTATATACATTTTTTTCATGGAGTGGATCGTTTTTTAGATATTCCTTGTTATTGGTTTCAGCTTTAAAAAACACATTTTTCTTATACTGGATTTTGTCAACACCTGTCCATGGAAACAAAGGAACTTCAGTCACATAGCAACCAGTTTTTAACTAATACTTTAGCCTGTGCTACTCCCTTATTTCCCTTCTACTTGCATGGAAGCAAGTAATAAGACTATTTCTGCCAAATTTTTTCTCGATGAACATGAAGTAAATAGAAGCATAAGCTTTTTAACAATAATTTGTTGCAGAGATGTAGAGAAAGTCATGTGAATGGAACACATCAGATTTTTTCCATAAACTACAAGGAGATCTCGGTTTATTTTGGGATGACACCCCCAGTTTGACATACAATGTCCTGGTCTTTATAATTTAAGCAACTATTTGATCAGTTGGTTATTTAATTGTTTTTTCCACACAAGCCCGATGTAATCAAGTTGGAAAAGTGCAGTCAAACTGAAAAACTCAATGTCATAGCCGGGATTCGAAGCAAGCAATCATAGTCTCCGGTTGTTCTAACCAGTAGCTACTATGTTGGCGAGTCAGGTTTACTGTCACATCGGCATATTGCCTTGGGGTAGATCTTATAAACGCCTTACACACCGTCAACTGTTTGTCAAATTCAATGCTTTACAAGAGTTGTCACAGCTTCTCAACTTTCTTGTCAAATGTCTTCAGATAATTTTGAAGACTTTGAAAATCTTAGAAAAAAATAAGAGCATGCTCTTAACGGTCAAAGAGTTGACAACGATTTAATGGCTTTTGCCAATGAAATGTGAGTATTTAAAAGTGCATCACTCAATTTAACATGGCTGACAGCGAAAGAAAAAAAAAAAAAAGGCTACCTGGTTAAGGGATGTCGTATGAGTGCTGATTAGGTTAGGAAAATAAGGAAATAACATAGGCTAATGCGGTAGTCATATATTTTAAAAGCTGGTTGCTATGTAATCCTCGGTTTGTATGGCTAGGAGTTGACAAATTCCCGTAAGAGAAAGTATAAGTATTTTAAAGCTCAAAGAAGGAATATATCACAAATGGTCAGCTCTACAAAAACAACTATATGACATATATTATGTGTTTTAACGAGATCTACATTATTTGTGCAATAAGTTTTTGTCTATATCTTACGGATTACCAGTTATGCAACATTCAGCAAAATTCATCCAGAATAAAGAGGTCTTCAGAGGCTATTCTCAGAAAATTCAAGATATGCATTTTATTTGTTATGTAAATGTATTTAAATACATTTTAATAAAAATCGTTAGCCATTTTTCAGAACATCAAAATTTTCGAAAATTTTCCCATGTAAAAGGGTAGTTGGGTGGAAAAATTTCTTGAAAATCTTCAGGTCGCATCCTTGAGATATACTAAACTTAAATACCAAGTTTGGTATTTATCAATCTTTACGTTTTTGAGCTATGCTGTCCACAGACACGCACTGACCTTTTCCTAAAAATTCTTTTTTTAGATTCAGAAAGTCTAAAAAACATGTATTTTTTGGTGAAATCTCGGTATCAAATTTTTGGGTGGAATACAATACCATTTGTATACAGTATGTACATGGTACGTGTAGAGACATTAAAAATTAGAGTACAAAGTAGGAACAGAAAATGTAGTATTTAATCTGGGTTGAAGTTGTTATCACAGCCTAATGTAATGGAATTCGAAAAGTTTTTAATTTTGCAACCAAACTGTTTTAGCGCTTTTATATTGTAAAAAGGCTGTATTGCTGCTGTAATTATTTCTCTGTGTATTACTGCATGATCAATGTCGGAGGGAAGCAATAAATATGTGAACTCCTTTATTATTTTCTAAGGTCGCGAAGGCTTAATTTTATGATCATTAATACCTTATGTAAGAGGATTATATACTTTTAATTTGGGTTTATTCTTATTTTTGGTTTGTACAAGAATAGGTGTATATGCAGTGATATTGGCTGGATTTAAGTTGGGAATGTTTGAACTATTACGATTATCTTAAGAAGGATATAAATGGTCTTATGAGCTTTTGTAGGCATAACGTAAAATTACATAATCTGTGAAATGGGGCGGAATTTCGAATTCTACTCTAGATAGTAATTTTCGTCTTGTTCAAAATGTATCCGTGCCAAGTGTGATTGAAATCGGTGCAAGGGTGAAGGAGCTTATCAAGATGCCTGCTCACGTCATCGCTGACAGCAAGATGTATAAAACGAATGTTGCTCTCCCCCAGTTCTCAATTGACAAGCTTCAACTTGAAATTGCCCCGCTGAGTTCTACAACTCTAAACACACCAAGGGATGTCTACACACATCAAATACGGGGCAGTTGGGCCTCCTCGTGTATGCAATATCTTTTATACATACTTTCTAAAAGGTAATTTTAAAGTTTAATATAAAGATAATATAGTAATACAAATGTGTTATGTTTTTTTCTTCTTTTTTCTTGTTACTCTTGGAAGCTGCCGTAAAAGCATTAATAGATTTAATCATACAAAATATTTTAAGCAACGAAAGCAAATCTCCCTCTCACATTCAAGATCTCCCGAGTTCGATTCTCGGTTAGAGCGACTTATCCGGATAAATATTTCCCCTGAATTTTCTCTTATTCTGAAAAAGCTGAATGTGTCTTGTAACTCTAAACTTATAGACATGAGCATCATTTCACCCATTCATCCATCCTCCAATGTGCCGTACCAGGTTAAAGGACATTGGATTAAAAACGAAAAACCTCATGTGTTCCGTTCATATGAATTTCTCTGCAACAAATTATTGTTAAAACGCTTATGCTTCTATTTACTTCATGCTAATCGAGAAAAATTTAGCAGAAATAGTCACCTTACCTGCTTACTTGTAAGTAGAAGGGAACTAAGGGAGTACCATTGGTTAAACTGATAGTCAAAAGCCAGTTGCTATATGACTGAAGTTCCAAGTATGTATGGACAGGAGTTGACAAATTCCCGTATGAGAAATATGCATTTTAAAGCTGAAACCAATGATAAGGACTGTCTCAAAAACAATCGACTCCACGAAAAAAAGTATATAACATACATTGCGTATTTTAACGAGCTCTTCAATTTCTGTTTAGGTAGCCTTTATCAATCTCTTACGATTTACCAGTTATGCAAAATTGATAAAATTCATCCAGAATAAAGTAGTCTTCAGACGCAATTCCCAGAAAATTCAAGATATACATTTTATTTGTGAGGTAAATATCTTTAATGTGCAATATTTTAATATTGTTAGATCCATTTTTGAGAAAATCAAAACTACCCATGTAAAGGGTAGTTGAGGGTAGGGGGGTTTTCTTGAAAATCTTCCTGTCGCATACTTGGAAGATCCCAAACTTAAATACTAAGTTTGGTATTTAACGGACTTTTCGTGTTGAGCTATACTATCCACAGACACACACACGCACACACATGCAACCTTTATTCTAAAAATGTTGTTTTTTTATTCAGGGGGAACAGAAACATATATTTCCGGTGAAATCTCGGTATCGAATTTTGGGTGCATTACAATACCTTCTCTGTACACCATGTACATAGTACGTGTAGAGAAAGTAAGAAGTAAATAATTCTAAAAGGATAGTTTTAAAAATCAACTACTTGTGCATCATGGGTATAAAGTTTATTACGGATGTAAAATGTATTCAATTGGTTTTACTTTTAGTAAGATTTCTGAACTATACGAAATTGCGATATGCTGCTTGTTCTCTTAATGATAATCCAATCCATGCCTCAAGTTGGTTCCTAAGCTGAGTGCTAGTTCACATCCCACGTATCCAAAAACATAGATATGATCGACTCTTCAGTTTGAATAGTTCATGTTTCTGACTATCTCTGAGCGGAAACCATCAAACTTCAGGACTGATACGGTTCGTAACGGTAAGTAGCACAGGAAACTGTTAAATGTTCCGCAAGAAAGCTTTTCAAATTAGGAGCTTCCCACAGTAATGAAGGGCTCTTTCTCTCGTTGTTTTCATGGTTTCAGACAATGGTATCGCATCTGCAGGTGGGAGATCTTATGCTTTGAAGTTGTCTCTCCAAAATTCTCGTTATTGTTCGTTAACAAAGCACTCTCTACGGCTTTCTTCTTTAGTAATTGCTAATTAATTTGCGTTGAAATTATTTACTATCTCTTCGCTTGCTTATGGTTAATAGAGAAATTATTATATTCTACCCAAAAACCCACTATTGCGTTTTTTACGAGAAATACACATTTCGGAAGGAAAAAAAAAAGGATTGCCTATGAGGAAAGAGGGACAGAGGAAAGTAAAAGTCTGTTGAACTTCAGAATTTTTACTTTCTCTACACGTGTTTTGTACATAGTGCAAAGAGAAGGTATTGCATTCCACCCAAAAGTTTGATACCGAAATTTCACCGGAAATACGTGTTTTTGGTGCCCCTGAATCCAAAAAAATAATTTTTAGAAAAAGGTCCGCGTGTGTGTCTGTGGACAACATAGCTCAAAAGCAAAAGGACCGTTGAATACCAAACTTGGTATTTAAGTTTGTTATCTTCCAGGGGTTCAACACGAAGATTTTCAAGAAAATTCCCCACCCCAAACTACCCTTTTCATGGAATGTTTTTCGAAAATTTTTATTTTTTAAAAAATGGCTCTAATGATTTTGATTTAAATATCTCATATTAAAGATATTTACCTGTCAAATAAAATGTAAATCTTCAATTTTCTGGGAATAGCCTCTGAAGACTATTCTGGATGAATTTTACGAAATTTTGCATAATTGCTAAACCGTAAGAGATGGACAAAAACTTATCACACAAAAAATGTAGAGCACGTTAAAACACACAATTAATGTTAGACACATTTTTTTTCGTGGAGTTGATCGTTTTTGAGATATCTCTCGTTTTTGTTTTCAGTTTTGAAAACATATTTTTCTCATACAGGAATTTGTCAACTTCTGTCTTTACAAACAAAGGAACTTCAGTCACATAGCAACCTGCATTTGACTATCACCTTAACCTATGGTATCTTGTTATTTCGCTTCTGCTTACAAGCAAGCACGTAATAAGACTATTTCTGTTAATTTTTCTCAATTAGCATGAAGTAAATAGAAGCATAAGCTTTTTAGCAATAATTTGTTGCAGAGATGTAGAGAAAGTCATGTGAATGGAACACATCAGATTTTTTTAAGAATATAACTTGAAGACCGTCACGAAATTCCAGCTCCCTAAATTGCATTACTATTTATTTTCATAATAATTAAATTGTATGTTTCAGATATTGACTTGAAGATTAAAATGTGTTCTCTGAATGTTTTGTGAATAGAATTGAATTTAAAGAGTTCAGTATTGATGGAAAACGATATATACCGAGATTTAAAAATATGCAATTTGTGTTAAATAACCTTTCATTTTTGTAGCTTTAGCCATTTACGGGATATTTTCTGCTGGTGCTTTGTTTTACATAATATATAAAGCAACAAACGCTTGAATTTCTGTTTGTGCATACAATAAGCATACAATATCAAGACCGGAATATAGCGACATGCTATTATTATTATTCTAATGGCATGTATGCTTCAATGCAACTACAACAAATTACACTGAAACCATTCCAGATAATATTTTGTCGTGATTAACAGAGGGTGGAAAAGAGCTCTTTTACGAATGATTTGCAGAGTAAAATAAACGGGAAATAAATTTTAGTGAAAAACAAAAGCCATCCGATTGTGAAACATCAATTTTTCTTTATTTCTTTCTTCTTTTTTTGTTTCCAGCCAGCTTACTTAACACGGCATTTACTTAAGATTTCCAGTTCGGCAAAATCTATTGTTTGGAGCGTTAAAGATCATAAATGGTTGGATTTTTCTCGCTGCATTGTTATATAATTTTTTTCAACTTACAAAATATGATTCCTTGTTCCTTTTTACTTTCTCTATTCCGCATGTACAATATACATAGTGGATATACTAGGTATTGTATTCCACCTAAAAATTCGGTTTCGAAATTTCACCGGAAATATATGTTTTGGGGTCCCTGAGTCCGAAAAAAAACATTTTTAGAAAAAGGTCCATGTGTATCTGTGTGTGAGTGTGTGCGTGTGTCTGTGTACAGCATAGCTCAAAAACGAAATGACCGTTAAATACCAAACTTGGTATTAGGTTTAGTATCTTCCAAGAATATGACACGAAGATTTTCAAGAAAATCCTCCCAGCCCAAACTACCCTTTACACGGAAAATTTTTCATTGATTTTCTTAAAAATGGCTCTCATGATTTTGATTAAAATCGCGTATATTAAAACTATTTATATCCCAAATAAAATGCATATCTTGAACTTTCTTGGAATAGCCTCTAAAGACCCTTTTATTCTGAATGAATTTTGCGTTACTGGTAAACCGCAAGAGATAGACAAAATACTTACTACACAAAAAATTTAGATTGCGTTAAAACACACAGTTTATATCAAATACGGTTTTTTTTTCGTGGAATTAGCCATTTCTGAGATATTCCTTGTTATTTGTTCCAGCTTTAAAATATTTCAACTTTTCTCACATGGAAAGTTGCTAGCTTCCACATGGCGACCCGGTTTTAAAAGATTTGACTATCATTTTGCCTAATGCATTTCCTTATTTCACTTCTACTTACAAGGAAGCAAGTAATTAAGACAATTTCTGCTAATGTTTGTCTCGATTATCATAAAATAGAAGAATATGCTTTTGAACAATAATTTGTTACTGCGATGTAGAGAAAGTAATGTGAATGGAACACAGCAGATATTTTTTCGACTTAATTATGATTTCTTCTTCCGTTTTTATCGTATATTGATCGGACAAGAATGGAAGTTATAGTAGATGCGCAATTTATCTCGGAAGCTAAGGCTCATCCAAAGTGAGAGGCAAGAAGCCAAGCCCTACATTACCATGGTGACTTCCAATGTAGGTGAACACTACTCCCGTTATTTACTGTCCATTGTGATAGTCATATATGTGTGACCACAACTAGCGGGAGAGTATAAACAAACTGTAACCGTGCTTTTCCCAGGGCTGCGGAACTGCAAGTTACGTGAATAGTGCCGGGTGTTGCTGTTAGTATACAGAAATCACCTGCTTATGATTAACGTTGAGTCAGTTACTGAAACTTTGCGGAGCAATCATTTCCGGAAGACAACCCCTTCCCATCAGGTTACCGACGAAGCCGTTCCCTCCAGCAGTTAACTGGAACGAGTGTGACTCAATCGCAAGAAAATTTCTTGCTCATTTAAGACTGGATTGCGATGAATTTAACCTAACGTGACTTATCATCACGTGAAAATAAGAAATAAGGAGTTTTGGCACTCCTACTATTACAAAAATAATTACAATTAAACTTTAATATCAAAATTGACAATTACCTTACAATTTACTACTTATGATTACAGATTCTAAATCTGTTACACTTACTTCTCTCAAAATAGTGCTCATCAATTACAAAAATGCAAAATCTGCGTCATTAATTTCACCCAATCATTTAACCTTTTATATAAGGTGGACCTAACCGAACGACCAGTTGTTATTGTGCATGGCGTGACCGTTAAATGTGGGTTAAGACAATAAATGTATACGCACATGCCATTTTTCACCAGTATTACTTGTTTTTTATTCCTCTGATAAAGTACTAAATTATAATAAATACACCATCTTGAATTTACTATACTGATGCCAGTAGAATGTCCTGGATTGGCATAACACAAATGTTATACACTGATATTGTCCTTCCGCCATTTCACCAAACACATGGCAACAAAAAACAATGGTGCACTTCCGGAACCTTCGTACAAGACGCCAATGCAGCCAACATAGCTCATAGCTGTGGCATAAGCAGTTATAAATGCAACAATAACGTAGTAAATAACGCAAGTGTGTTAATTAACATTTACAAATGATTTTTTATAAACTACAATATACAATAAGTGATGCTATAGTACTGTCCTCTTAGGGAGATATTATCAAGCAATCCTATGAAGATATCAGTAGGTAGAACGAAATTTGGGGGGGGGGGGAACACACACGGTTTTGCCTTCTTGAGTAAAGGATCATTTACAAGACCTGTTTGTAAAAGCAAGACAATACCATTATAAGTATATTATTTTACATATTATTTAATGAAATATGAACAAAGTATTTAGTAAACAAGTTTATTCACCGATCTTAAAATCGGAACTTCTCTCATGTTTGCTAAAACAGCTAGTATACTATCTTCAAAACCATTAAGCTAATCAGCAATTATTAATAAACCCGTCATGATTTGCTTAGATTAAGGATTAGCTTCAGGTGTACAGAATAGCACTGACGACGGAGTGTAACAGTGAAAGCTAAATACCTCCAAACATTTCAAAAACAAAAAATAAGAACTGAAGCTTTCCTGGCGACGTGTTAATTCCAAATCTTCTCGGGCTTCTAGCCAGGTAAAAACTTGGCTTAAAATAAGAACTGAAGCTTTCCTGGCGACGTGTTAATTCCAAATCTTCTCGGGCTTCTAGCCAGGTAAAAACTTGGCTTAAAATAAGAACTGAAGCTTTCCTGGCGACGTGTTAATTCCAAATCTTCTCGGGCTTCTAGCCTGAAGACGAGGAAGATGCACTTCTTCGAAACGTTGGTGTCAAGCCAAGTTTTTACCTGGCTAGAAGCCCGAGAAGATTTGGAATTTCAAAAACAGTTTTTGGAATCGTCACGTTAACTTTAATTATGTCATTGCTTCGGGTAAGATGTTTTCTAAATGACACTGAAGATGTCGAGATTAAGTTAACGTAACGTGAATTAACTTACGCGAGGTAACTCCAGAGTTCGGCAGTGTCAAACTTTTCCTTCCCATTTCATTAAGTGATGAGACATGACGATTATAAGTAATAGGCGTGAAGTAGTAGCATGAAGTAATAAAAACCACCAATCAAGAGTAATACCGTAACGTTAAGCACCCTAATATGTCTTCAGTTTAGCAGCATTTCTTAACTTCACGTTACGTTCGGTCACGTTAATTAAAGTTCATCGTAATCCCGGCTTAAAGCTCTAATTAGGATACACTTAATGCAACAGGAATGGTTCTCGTTTGTTGTTGTTATTGCTCTGAAACACTGCTTCACACCGATTAGTTCAAATTTGTGAGATCAAACTTTAAACCTAAATAAAACTCCATGGCACAGCTCAGAGATTGCCTTGGTCTACCGCCCGGCCGCTAGGTCCCCATCTCGGTCCACGAAAGACGTCATGGATGGGATGCAGTAGTGGGGGTGAGACGTGGTCAGCGCTTGGACCCCCCTGGCCAGTTAATGCGGTCTTTACGACCTGGAACCGCTACTTCTCCATCAAGTAGCTTTTCAATTGGCCCCCCAGGGACCTCGCGAGGCTGAGTGCACCCCGGTCCAGGTCTCCCAGCGAGGGAAAAATCCCCACACCAGGTCCCCCGCTTGGCAAGCAGCTACACTAAGGAGACGACCAAAACTTAAACATAGTGGGAAGCAAAAGTTTCAAACTCTTAAGTTAAGGTGGCGCTAACTTAAATTAAGTTAGGTCAACCCTAAGTAGCTCCATTTAATACAATGTGTTATGTCACATCACGATAGATTATCATGATCCCTACTTCAATTAGTGCAATGAAAAGTAGATTATTCGAATATAAAGTAATGAAGCATTTTCTATTATTCAGTGTCAGTGCACCAACACACTTCTTCTTTAGTCCTTTCTCCACTGAAAATACTTAGTAATTTAAAAGAAAAAACATGTGTTCCAATCACATGACTTTCTCTAGCTGTTACACCAACAACTTTCCTTATAAATATTATTCTTTTATCTACGACGTGCTAATCAAAGTAAACATTAGCAGAAATTGTCTTATTACTTGCTTCCTTGTAAGTAGAAGGGACATTAGAGAATATACTAGGCTAAATGGATAATCATATATTTTAAAAGCTGGTCTTACATAAAACAAAAGAAGTACGGTTCGCTTTCCATGGCCTACAGTAAAACAAGAGAGATGAATGGAAACGTCACCTCCTGTTTGAGAAAAGTTTAAATGTTTTAAAACTGAAACCAATAACAAGGAATATCTCAGAAACAATCAGCTCTACATAAAAATCGTATATGACATAAATTATATGTTTAACCGTTTTACCTTAACGGTTTAACCGTTATGTAAAACTCATCCAGAATAGAGGGGGTCTTCAGAGACTATTCCCAGAAAATTCAAAGTATACATTTTGTGATGTAAATGTCTTTAATATTCTGTATTTTAATCAATATGTTAGAGCTATTTTTGAGAAAAGCAAAAATTTCAAAAAGTTTCCATGTAAAGAGTAGTTTTGGGTGGGGAACTTTTCTTAAAATCTTGTGAGGCATCCTTGGAGAAATATTATTAAAATATCAGAAACAGCCATTCAGATGTGAGTCATGGCCGCGCCGCAGCCGAGTAGTCAGACCATTCGCCTCTCACCTAGACGGCCCGCATGCGAGATTTGTGGTGGACAAAGCGGCGCAGGGGCGGGTTTTCTCCGGGTTCTCCGGTTTCCCCGCCATCTCATTCAACCGGTGCTCCATCTTCATGTATCATCGCATACCAGTAAAAAAAAAATGTGAGTCGTTAATTGATATTCGCTAGGAGTGTTTTAACTCAATGGATATTCTAACATGCCTATTCAAGGAGGAAATATTCTCCAGACATAACGATATTTTAAAGAACGCGTTTAAATTCTTGACCACTCTGTTTTATAGCCAACAAGATTACGGTAACTTCAGACGCCATGAACGAAACGGCATCCTAATGCAGGTCCATGGTTCTTATTCACCAGTCATTTTCTCCCTCCCTTCTAATCTATTTGTTTGCACTCATGCTTTAGTAGCAGAACGATAAATGAGAGATTTTGACCCGGAGTACTTGACTTTACTGAATCATATCTGATATATTTTCAGCGTTACCAGTTTCATGGTGTATCGCTGAGAACGTCCTGCAGTTTACGTATTCATTGTAGCTCACGTTTTTATTCGATAAATAGCATTATTCTATTGTGTTTCTACAAGTTTTACTTTCTCTACACGTACTACGTACATAGTGTATAGAGAAGGTATTGCACTCCACCAAAAAAATCGATACCGAGATTTCATCGGAAATATATGTTTATATGTATCCAAAAAACATATATATTCAGCAAAAGGTCCGCGCGTGTATGTGTGTCCGTGTGTCTGTGAGCACGATAACTCAAAAACGAAAAGTCGGTAAAATACCAAACTTGGTATTTAAGTTTACTATCCTCCAGGGATGCGACACGAAGATTTTGGGGAAAATCCCCCACCCCAAACTACCGTTTATATCGAATTTTTTTTCGAAAAGTTTGATTTTCTAAAAAATGGCTCTAACGATTTTTATTAAAATATCGTATATTAAAGATGTTTACCTGACAAATAAAATGCATATCTTGAGTCTTCTGGGAATAGCCTCTGAAGATTACTTTATCTGGGCGAATTTTACGGAATTTTGCATAACTGCTAAACCGTAAGAAATGGACAAAAACTTACCACACAAAAAATGCAGAGCACTTTAAAACACACAATTTATGTTGTATACGAGTTGTTCGTTTTTGAGATATTCCTTGTTTTTGGTTTCAACTTTGAAAAACTTATACTTTTTGCATATAGGAATTTGTCAACTCCTGTCCATACAAACAAAGGAACTTCAGTCATATAGAATCATCTTTTGACTATCAGTTTAACCTATGGTACTCCATTTTTTTTCTCTTCTAGTTACAAGGAAGCAAATAATAAGACTAGTTCTGCTATTTTTTCTCGATTAGCATGAAATAAATAGAAGCATAAGCTTTTTAACAATAATTTGTTGCAGAGATGTAGAGAAAGTTATGTGAATGGAGCAAATCAGATTTTTTCTGTTAGAAGACCAAATACTTTACTCTGATAATCGAACTAACCCTTTGGACTCATTCACAGTGCATCACTCAAGCATCCAAATAACCATACAGATACAAGAACTGACAGAGAAGCGACGTGAGCACACCTCTGAAGATGTCCCTCACAGACAGGGACGAAACGTGAGATAAAAATATTTTAAATAATGAAAGTACTTTAACCTACAGACCAGGATAAAAAAGTCCGGAAATTTTAACTGGTAAAACTGTGAACACCGGCCGTGAAAGATTACGAATATAATTAAATAGTTTACGTTTCATGTTACAATATGTATAATCGCCCGAAGAAATATTAATTTGTTTGTACTAGGTGCCACTTGTGTACATGGAAAAACCACTGCAAGGGCATTATCCTAACAACCGATAATGATCTTGTAAATAGCCTATGAAGTCCTCTTTATTTTGGTCGATTTTATATTATATAATGAAAAAAAATATTAAGCACTTGTATACATTTTGTTTTCCAAAATGTTAATACACCTTCTTTATCGAGCGTTTGAAAGTTTTACTTCTATTTATTTCTGTTTTTACTTTCTCTACACATACGATGTACATAGTGTATAGAGAAGGTGTTGTAATGCATCCAACAATTCGATACCGAGATATACCGGAAATACATGCTTTGTGTTCCCCTGAATAAAAAAAAAGCATTTTTAGAAAAAGATCCGTGTGTATCTGTGAAAGCATAACTCAAAAACGAAAAGACCAAAATACCAAACTTGATATTTAAGTTTGGTATCTTCCAAGGATGCGACACGAAGATTTTCAAGAAAATTCCTCCACCTGAAACTACCCTGTACATGAAAAAATTTCGAAAATGCTGATTTTCTCAAAAATGGTTCTAACGGTTTATATTAAAATCTCTTATATTTAAGATATTTACATGCTAAATAAAATGTAACTCTTAAATGTTCTTGGAATAGCTTCTAAAAACATCTTTATTCTGCAAAACTGGTAAACCGTAAGGGATAGACAAAAACTTACTGCACAAAAAATGTAGATCACGATAAAACACATAAGTTATGTCATATATATTTTTTCGTGCAGTTGGCCATTTTCGAGATGTTCCTTGTTATTTACTTCAGTTTTAAAGTACTTACAACTTTTCTCATACGGGAAATTGTCAACGCTTGGCCACGCAAAGAAACGGATTTCAATCCCATAGTAAACACATTTTAAAGCCTTTGACTGTCGATTTAGCCTAATGTATTCCCCTATTTCCCTTCTACTAATAAAGAAACTAAGTAATAATACCGTTTTTGCATTAAATAACTGGAAGAATAAGCTTATGTAGAGAAAGTCATGTGAATGGAGCACATCAGATTTATAACTACTGTTATGAACTACTAAGTCACCTCTGTTTCTTGAAGAGTACATAATATCAAAGCCAGCATATAAATGTCTGTTTTAAAACATTTGACTCGTCCTAGCCTCCTTACTCCTGTGTAGCTACAACAAAAGTTGCATTGAAAACATCTCCATCAGCATTGATCAAGAAACAGACAGAAAAGCAGGCCATTTTATAATTATGGTTTGTAGAGACATTTATGTGATTGCAGAATATCAGATTTCTCTCTCGCTCCGCTAATTTAGCATTGCATTTAATAGAAAAGATTTACTATGCTATATTATTCATTGATTAATAGAAAATATAGCGTTGAAATATAGATATTTGCAACTGATGGTAGCCAGTACACATTTGTATACAAGCTGACAATGAAGTTAAAATAGAAACGTTACGCTGTTGTTTACCCCGATGTGTGACAAGTCTGGCCAGACATACTGACCTTCCTAGCGTATTGTAATGCATCATCCATTATCTGCCAGAATAAATAAGGTTGTCTCATCAGGCAGAAGCACAAATATTTAAATAGGTACGCCAACTGCGCCGGCCTTGCTTAGCATACAAATGTATCCTGTTGTGTATTATTTCCATCAGATGTTTAAACTTTGGCCTTCTGAAGAAAACAATCGGTTTAATCGGTCGTATGGTCAATGTCACTTATGTCTGATGCTCCTAATTCGTGCTAATTAATCAAAGATCAAAGAGCTGTAATTAGGGTGTTATCAAATGAAATCATTAACGTAAGTATATTCATGAACACATTTTAAAAGTAATGACGGGAACAGAAATTGGAGAGTGTAAATGGAGTTTTATTTTTGGACTCTCTTTAACTGCTATAGTTCTCAGCAACCCATTCTATACTGGGCGTGAAATACCGCTTAATTTTGCTCAAAAGTCTCTTTATCAGCACGGGACCAACATCCGAAGGAAGCCATGATAAGGATGTTTACGCCAAAAAAATCCATCGTCCTCCGCCGGGTTTGAGCCCGCGACCTTGGGTATATGATGGTAACCATTACACCACGGAAGGCAGCAAAATAAATTGGGATTTATTTCTACTCAGACCAAGTATTACGGTCAGGAGCATGCATTGGGGCTACATGTTTGAGGCTGTCTCTCAACGTTGTTTACCTCAAGTATGTTTCTTATTTCTGGATGAGTAGAGGATCACTCCCTATCCTTCACAGAATCGGGAAGTATGAATGTAGATGTGCTTAATGGTAAGAAAACATGAAAGCAACGCTTTACTAGAGCTTTAAACAGAGATAGCCATGTATATCCGTATATCATTCTATAGAGCTCCGACCTAAGTAAGGGGCAAAATAAAAAGTAAACGTTAAAAGCTACATTTCAACAAGTAACAACACCCTAGTAAAAGTTCTCTTTGACCTTAGAAGTTAAATAATATAATAAAAAATGAAAACATATAAACATGTAAACAACCGTTGGTCGCGAATGAATGGTTTCGAACTAATAAAACATTTTCCAGAATGCTCTAAAGTTCTAAAAGTCACGAGTTTTGCTGCCAATTGACCGTCTCTTAGTATTATTGTCGCCTTCCACAAATCCTAGATAGTGTCGACTGTATTTTAAAAAAGTAATATTCTTAACGCATAATTTACTAATAGTAACGAGGGCCAGGGGCACCGATATGATAGCATATTAACAAAAATATTAAAAAGTGCAATATCCAATGTTACACACGAGAAATGTTACACACGCAAATAATGGACCCATACGCTCTCTTACCTGTGCTTAGAGACAACTTTATACTGTTGATTTTGTCTCTGGTCAAAACAAAATAAAGATGAACGAACCTTACTCATCTAGAAATCTTCTTTGTCAAACGGGCCTTGAATTAGGATAGTGCAGTGTGCATTTTTACTTTCTCTACACGTACTGTACATAGTGTATAGAAAAGGTACTGTATTGCACCCACATTCGATACCGAGATTTCACCAGAAATATACGTTTCACGGTCTTTAGAAAAAGGTCCCTGTGTGTCGAAAATGTTTATTTTCTCAAAAATAGCTCTAAAATTTTGATTAAATTACCCTATATTAAAGATATTTTCATGACAAATAAAATATATATCTTGAATTTTCTGGGAATATTCTCTAAAGACCTCTTTATTCTGGATGAATTTTGCATAATTGGTAAACCGTAACAGATAGACAAAAACTTACTACATAAATAATGTAGATCTGGCTAAAACACAATTTATGTCACATACATTTTTTTCGTAGAATTGACCATTTCTGGGATATTTCAAGTTATTTGTTTCAGATTTAACTTTTCTCACACTTTTCTCCTCACCATGCCTAGGAATAAATGGATATCAACCACATGACAAGTAGCTTTTAAAAGATTTGACTCACTTTAGCGTAGTGTATTCCCTTATTTTCCTTCTACTTACAAGCAAGCAGTTAATTAAGACAATTTCTGCTATTGTTAATCTCTATTATCATATGCTTTTGTAAAAGAAACTGCAGTCACAACATACGTTGTACACTCCATAATTCATTGAATTGTATTAATACAATATGTAATATATTATTAAGAGTTTTCTAAATTACATTGATTTCACCTATCTACTGAGCTATTACACCTCGGAGGGTAGAGTAGTGCAGTAAACTGTTTGGTGTTGGCTGATTAGTTAGTAGCCGATTTATGCGGCATTGCTCGGGACCATTCTTCAATCTTACAGTGCTCCAAAAATCTGAAAATATTCAGAGTGTTTTCAACGCGCTTGTAAGGGTGAGACGACTCAAAAATTCTCTTTGCCTGAGTAAGGAAGTACAGTGTACGTCAAGTCCACATGATTTGAAGATGCTCATTGATTTCACACAGTCATGACTTATAATTCATAATCACTAATGAAATATTCTTTGTTTTCCCTTTAGTCAAGCTGTTAAATTTAACAATAAAAGGACTTTTGTTGAATAATTTGAAAATAAAATTGATAAAAAAACAAGTTATAAGTTGGGTTTCCAAACGGTTCATGGTTAAATCAGTGAAAAGAGTCCACAGCTTGCTTGAATTCAGCTCAATTTCTAAGTGCCATAAGAATTTTGAGGAGTTAATAAAATCAAGATTTGAGTGACATACCTACTTTTATTTCAGACTTAACCTTTTACTGTCCTTCGGAAAATGTATTCTTGTCTGTGATTCAATTTGATTTCTTATACGATTTTGGATTTCATGTTTTATGTAATAAAAGTCTGTCTTTTGTATAATTTAGTACAGGTGTATTTTGTCTCATGTAAATTGCCGATTACACTATCAGCTCAGCTTGAATAGGTTTCCTAGAATTTAGAATTAGACAAACATACAAGAGCATTCGGTCCTTGTTTTAATATACTTGTATTGCATATCCGCCTCTCTTTCTTATGTTTTGTAATTGAAAATCTTTGGAGCTGAAAGTGCAAATGAAGATTAGATTTTTTTACAGTCTCGTTTCCAGGTTGGATTTGTTCCAAAGCGGTTTAAAGGTGGAAGCGTTCAGGAAGTTAGAAGAGCCAGCCATTATTTCTTGATTCCAGACGTCCTGAAGTGGCACTTTTAAATAAAAGATAGGCGTAAGATGAAAACATATACATACCTATATCATCCCGCTTTGTGCGGCAGACTGATACAGTGTTTTCAAAGCCAAAATTTCCCTTTGAAGAAAGCAGCTGCTGCACATGTCCACCGTGGTGATATAAAAGTTAGCGTGGAGATCTCTTCCGGCAGGCACTGGTAATCCTTGCTTTATATTCCGAAATTCAGTAAAAAAAATGTATAATTCATGTTTTGAGATACTTCTGAATCCAAATTAGTAATTCTAAGAAAAACATCCATAAGCAGTACTCTCATGAGAATTCAAATGGTTACCGAGTTTCATATTTGAATGAGACATATTTTAAAGAGGCACCCAGTTGCCGGTCCCCATGGCGGCGCTCGCCAAGGCGTCTCGCTTTGGTGCTTCGTAGCGCAGGGGATCCAGGGTTCGAGTCCCGCCTTGGCATTGGTGTTATATGCTTGTGTATATGTGTATGTGTAAAAAATAAGAAAACAGAAATTCAGTACTCATACAGCAAACAAAGTAAAACAATTAGGTAAATAAAAGTAGGATATACAGCGCCAGAGTCCCGACCAGACTCCGGAACTGTATTAAAAAAAAACACAAAAAAAAAACAACCATTATTTGGCTCGTTATTTGGAACACAGAATTCATCAAGGCTCTTAACAATTGAAATTTCAAAATACATTTTTGTCAACTTTAGCTTTCCCTGACTCAGTGGAACTGCTTAGTTGCATTCTAATAGCCTTTCCGAAAACCGTTCGTCCTAATTATGTGCTGTTATCACGGCCAGGTGATTATAGCGGACAGATGCCTAATGTTATCTTGCACACTTATTTCATCGCCTGCAAGAACCGTGAAAGGATCCGTATCCCAAACCGAGAGTTGAATCAGACCACACGTGTAAGCATTGGATAGGCAGGCGATTGTGAAATTATCCAAGTCATGACCCAGCTACCATGAAGCAGATGTTAAACATCTTGTATCCAGAGCATGGTGAACATGAGGAGAAGTAGTATTTCTTTACATCATACATGACTGCCTCGCTCAGCGCAGGCACAGCGATTATATTAGATGAGGAATGGTAGTGTGTAACATCAAGTCCATCAGATTAGTTGCACATAAAAAAATCTGATGTGTTCCATTCACATGACTTTCTCTACTTCTCTGTAACAAATTATTGTTAAGCAGTTTATTCTTCTGTCTACTTCATGCTAATCGAGATAAACTTAAGCAGAAATGCTTTCTTGTGCATAGAAGGGAAATAATGGAATACACTAGCCTAAAACGATAGTAAAATCTTTTAAAACCTGGTTGCCATGTGTAGCGCCAGGAGCTCACAACTTTCCGTGTGAGAAAAGGTTTAAGATTTTAAATCTAAAACAAATAACAAGGAAAATCTCAGAAATGGTCAATTCTACGAAAAATACGTGTATGACATAAATTGTATGTTTTAACGTGATCTACATTTTTTGTATAGTAAGTTTTTGTCTATCTCTTACGGTTAACCAGTTAGGTAAAATTCAGCAAAATTCATGCAGAATTAAGAAGTCTTTAGAGGCTATTCCCAGAAAATTCAAGATACACATTTTATTTGCAATATAAATATCTTTAATATACTGTATTTTAATCAAAATCGTTGGAGCCATTTTTGAGAAAATCAAAATTTACGATTTTTTTTTTTTCCATGTAAGGGTAGTTTGAGGTGAGTGGATTTTTCTCAAAAATCTTCGTGTGGCATCCCTGGAAGACACTAAATTTAAATACCAAGTGTGGTATTTTACCAACTTTTAGTTTTTGAGCTTCGTGATTTTCACAGAAACACGAACACACTGACTGAACATACTTTATTTTAGATACAGGGTACCCGATGAAATCTCGGTATCGAATTTTTGGATGGAGTGCAATACCTTCTTTATACACCATGTACATAGTACGTGTAGAGAAAGTAATAAATAATGTAATGGGAGGAGAAGGAAATACCATTCAGAACTGAAAAGATGCAACAGAATCAATCCTTTCAGTCCCTATGTGTTACGGCTGTATTTTATTCACATACAATGTAAAAGATAAACGGGCTGCTGAGTGAAAGCGTCTGTGGCTTACACTCAGGGTCCTATGCTCAAATCCCCTATCTTAGTTCCATCCATAGGGTAAAACAAATACAAATATGATATTGGCTACAGAAAGCCCACTAGACAACTAAAAGCCATGTCATAAAACTCATATTGACCAGTGTAAAGAGGAATAATTCCAGAGTCACAAAAGTTACAGAACTACAACTTCCGATTAATAAATATTAATAAAATGTATGATACTAAGGCTTCTATGCAACTGAGGCTATCTGTTTGGCACACACAACCACGTATAACGCGACATGGCCTAGAAATTAAAGCGGCGTTAAGTGAGCTCTCCAAAAACTAGTATGCCTGAAAAATACGTTAGGCAATACTCTTCTAACACTATTTCGAAGACACTTATTTCAGTTGCACAGAACTCTCAGTGTCATACATTTTGTTAATATTTATTAATCGGAAGCTGTACTTCTGTGACTTCCCTAATTCTGGAATTATTCCTTTATGTTCATTTGCACTAATCAATATGGGTTTCATAACATGACTTTTGTTGTCTATTGGCTAGAATAAGAGTCTAAAATAAATGCTTATGTTATACAGGGTTACTACAAAAGAAATAGACAACTTCAACTGCCTGTAAAACAAAAACTATTAGAGATAGCAACCTAATTATTTTAGAGGTATGTTGAGAAACTCTCAAAGTTTTGTTTGTTACTATTGGTAACGCTGTAGTGTTTTGTTTGTTGTTGCAGAAGCTGAAATGGCGGAAAATCCTGTGTAAAAGGCATATTGCGTGTTGGAATTTGCTAGAACGCAATCAGCAACTGTTTTCCAACGACATTTTAGAACACGTTACCACAAAAATGAAATGATGCGCTCTCAAAAACCAGCATCGTCTTCAATGTGGTAACATGTCGATGCAAAAGTCACGCCGTATGACCTTATCTTCTTCACTCAGAAACTGCAACATCTGTAATCTGTAAGGCATCATGTGCAGTCGCTTCCGCAAGATTTTCCATACAGTTTGCTGTGGAATTTGTAATTGCATGCTTGCCCTAGATGTCGATTTCTGTGGGCTTCTTATGTAGGCAGAACGAACACGTTCAACGTTTTCTTCCGAAACTCTTGGTCTTCCCGAGCTCTTCCCTTTGCACAAACATCCCGTTGTCTCGAATTTTCTATACCAGCTGTAGATTGACTGTCTAGTCGGTGGCGTTTTGTGGTAACGTGTTCTAAAATGTCGTTGGAAAACAGTTGCTGATTGCGTTCTAGCAAATTCCAACACGCAATATGCCTTTTCCACAGGATTTTCGCCATTTCAGCTTCTGCAACAACAAACAAAACACTACAGCGTTACCAATAGTAACAAACGAAACTTTGAGAGTTTCTCAACATACCTCCAAAATAATTAGGTTGCTATCTCTAATAGTTTTTGTTTTACAGGCAATTGAAGTTGTCTATTTCTTTTGTAGTAACCCTGTATTTAATTACTGTTTCACGTAACCATAATCTCTACATTTTGTTGTTTTATCATAGTCCGTAGCTAGTCTTAATGTACTTTAAACTCTAATTAGATTTGAGTTTTTTGAATATGATTCAAATTCCCAAACTTGGTCAACACCTGCTTGTGTGAAAGAACAATTGTAATATGTAGAATAAAGTTACTCAAATATCTACAAGCGCATTAGGTTGAAGTAAGTACGTCCTTCCAATCAGCGCAGCAAAATCCAAGCAAAGCATCTTTTTGAAACCCCATTATTTAACCTGTCGAGAAGTTGATGGAGAAAGATGGCATTTACATGATTGGTGTGTAACACGAAGTATTAAAGTGTGTGGAGTTTTCTTAAAGAGCATCAGTAATTTTCCAAAACATTGGACAGAAGTTGTCGGTCATACTTATAGCCCAACACTTTGCAATTATGGCATTCTTTAGTTCTGTATTTTTTCGAAATGCAATATAGCGTATTCCTATTAGGAATTGCAACCTCTTTCCTCAAATGCATCAGGTGGTAACCGTGGTTTTCTACAACAAAGGGAGATACAAAGAACAATGAATATGTGTCGATGAAATAGAGATTGGCTTCCACCCCTGTCAGAATGCGTTTGCTTCTCCTTTGGTAAAATTTAGCGCATAACTTTAACAATAATATGTTTTTAAAGATGTATTCCGTACTGTCTTTGAGATGTACGAAATGTACAACAATTTAAATACAGTAACGAATCATAAAACTATTTAAAGTATATTTTTTACATTCTCTACACGTACTATATACATGGTGTATAGAGAAGATATTGCACTCCACCCAAAAATTTGATACCGAGATTTCACTGGAAATACACGTTTTAGCGTCCCTGTATAAAAAAAAGTATTTTGAGAAAAAGCTCCGTGTGTGTGAGTGTGTCCGTGTGTCTGTGATTATAATAACTCAAAAACGAAAAGTCGGTAAAATACCAAACCTGATATTTAAGTTTCGTATCTTCCAGGGATGAGACACGAAGATTTTGAAAAAAATCTCCCCAAACTTTCCCTTTATATGGAAAAAATTTAGACAATTTTGATTTTCTCAAAAATGGCTCTAACGATTTTGATTAAAATACTGTACAGTAAAGATATTTATATGACAAATAAAATGTTTATCTTGAAATTTGTGGGAATAGCCTCTAAGACCTCTTTATCTGAATGATTTTTTTTTTATTTTGCGTAACTGGTAAACCGTAAGAAATAGACAAATACTTAGATACTACACAAAGAATGTAAATCAAGTTCAAACTCATAATTTATGTCATATACATTTTTTTCGTGTATTTGACCATTTCTGTGGTATTCCTTGTTATTTGTTTCAGATTTGAAATACTTAAACCTTTCCTGGCCCTGCATAGAAACAGATTTCAACCAGATTTTAAAAAAATTGACTATCGTTTTATTTTCCTTCTACTTACAAGGAATCAAATAATGAAGACAATTTTTGCTAATGTTTATCTCAATTATCATACAGTAGATACAAGAATAAATTTTTTAACAATAATTTGTTACATAGATGTAGAGAAAGTCATGTGGTTGGAACACATCAGATTTTTTATGATATGTATGTGATCTAGTATCCTCACAGCTGCTGCGTTTCATTAAAAAGTTTTACGATTGAATACCCTAACAACATTTCAACTCAAGTTAGAACTTTGCTGGCGGCAACGCGCATGCGCAAAATGAGAAGCAGCAGTGGATGACGGTTATGCTCGATTGAGACACCTCCCGCCTCGCAAGAGAGCCAAAGTAGTTGCTGTAATATCAGGCGTTCGTTCTCTTTAATACTGATCTGATCACTTTAAATCAAAGTTAATAAATATATTGATAAAAGATACATTTGGATTCAAACGCTTATTGGAGCGTTTGCTATTTAGTTGTCAAAGCCCCTCGCACTAGGTTCCTTTCTATTGATTGTTGAGATAGACAATTTCTGAAGAAGAGTATAAAGGTCACAAATAAAATTGGACTTACTAAATTGCTCAATGAACTTTAAGGTTGTGGCTTACCGTATCCACTCGTTTTCATTGTTTTGCAGATATAAAAAATAAACTAAAAGTGTCGTGTTAAGTGTGGTTCAAACGTATGTTAACTGTGACAGCAGCGACAATTTTAATAATAGATTATTAAATAACTAGAAAACTCTGATGTGTTCCACTCACATGACTTTCTCTACATCTCTGCAACAATTTATTGTTAAAAAGCTTATGCTTATTTTTACTTCATGCTAATCGTGAAAAAATGAGCAGAAATAGTCTTATTACTTGCTTCCTGTAAGTAGGAGCGAAATAAGGAAGTACCATAGGTTAAAGTCATAGTCAAAAGCTGGTTGCTATGTGACTGAACTTCATTTGTTTATATGAAAAGAGTTGACAAATTTTTGTATGAGAAAAGTTTCGGTTTTTTAAAGTGAAACCAAAAACAAGGAATTTCTAAAAAAAAAACGACCAACCCCACGAAAAAAAATATATAACGTAAATTGTGTGTTTTAACGTGCTCAACATTTTTGTGGTAAGTTTTTGTCCATCTCTTATAGTTTAGCAGTTGTGCAAAATTCCGTAAAATTCATCCAGAATAAAGTGGTCTACAGAGGCTATTCCCAGAAAATTCAAGATATACGTGCTATGTAAATATCTTTAATATACGATAATTTACTCAAAATCGTTGGAACCATTTTTAAGAAAATCAAAATGTTCGAAAAAAGTTCCATGTAAAGGGTACTTTGGGGTGGGGAGATTTTTCTCAAAATCTTCGTGTCGCATCCCTGGAAGATACCAAACTTAAATACCAAGTTTAGTATTTTACCGACTTTTCGTTTTTGAATTATCGTGTTCATAGACACACGGACACACACGGACCTTTTTGCTGAAAATGCATTGTTTGTATAAAGGGGACCTTAAAACATATATTTCCGGTGAAATCTCGGTATCGAAATTATGGGTGGAATGCAATACCTTCTCTATACACTATGCACATAGTAAGTGTAGAAAGTAAAAATAAATAACATACATTTCAGTATTTAAAATAATGCGGTGGCAATGAATGATTTGGGCAATGATCTCTAAAAAGTACTTGTAAATCATAATTAAAACCTGGCGACAATTGGTTTCTTAAACTTTGATACTTCAAATTGCAATACGTGCAACGGTTGTCCTAAAAAATTCCCTTATAAATTAGTTACAAGTTATACCGATTTCAAATAATAATTGCCTAACCAAGGATAGTCATATTATAAATTTAATACCTTGGGTCTCCGCGACGATAAGTCAGATGGCGTTAATGAATAATAGATTATCAAGCGAGCATAGAGTACAAAGGATTACTTGACAAATCTTAACTAAATAATTCACTACAGCCGAATTTCCAACTGTAAATTAACTAGAGAGAAACGCTACCCATTACATCATTAAGTGTGCTGTGCCACATAGTACTTATGCAATTGTCTGTGAAACTGTGACTTGGCATCGCTCTCAAATATAGGAAATGTAAAAACAAGCGCAGATAGTCCTGTAGAAGTAGAAGGAAAGGAAAATGAAAATATCACGGCGTTTAGCTTGTAATATGTTTATCAATTCGTTTAAGGAAATGGCTCTGTCCAACTTGTCTGGCAGACCACTGAGTCATAATAATTTATGCATACGATGGCGTCATGCGCCCTATGCTAGCTTTTTTTTTCCCCCTACCGCCTTTAATTACAGAGAAAGAGTTTGGCATTTCAGAGAGGCTATTATTATTTATTGAATTAGTTCTCTGTTTCCGGCAGCTATTAGAAGGATAATATTTATTCACCATGATGTATATTAAGCCACGTATCAAGAGGCAAGGTTTTAAGACTGGAAAATTGTAGGAATGAATTGTAAATTGACGAAAATGAAAGGAAGAAAAAAATCGCTTAAATATTAAATAATGCGCTCGAATTGAGAATGACATTATATTCTACTTTGTGCACTAACACTCGCGAAGAGCTCCAATCACTATGAAAACTGAGTAAACCAAAAGGAAAATAGTATTTAAAAATCTTGTGCATTCTATTCACATGACTTTCTCCACATCGCTGTAACAAATTATTGCTAAAAATCATATTCTCAATATACTTTATATAATAGAGAGAAACATAGCAGAAATTTTCTTAATTACTTGCGCACTTCTAAGTAGATGGAAAATAAGGGAATACGCTAGGCTATAACGATAGTCAAATGTTTTAAAAGTTGGTTGCCTTGTGGATAAAATCCGTTTCTATGCAAAGCCAGGAGTTTACAAATTTCCGCGTGAGAAAAGTTTAAGTATTTTAAATCTGAAACAAATTTACAAGGAATATCTCACAAATGGTCAATTACACGAAAAAAATATATGACAAATTGTGGGTTTTAACGTGATCTACATTTTTTGTATATTACGTTTCTGTCTAACATTTTGTTACACAAAATTAAAAAAATATCATTCATAATAAAAAGGTCTTTAGAGGATATTCCTAGAAAATTCAAGATATACATTTTTTGTCATTTAGTATACGGCATTTTAATCAAAATCGTTAGAGCCATTTTTGAAACAATCAACATTTTCGAAAATTTTTCCCTGTAAACAGTAGTTTGTGGCGGGGCGATTTTTCTCAAAATCTTCGTGTCCCATCACTGGAAGGTACTAAATTTAAATACCAAGTTTGGTATTTTACCGACTTTCCGTTTTTGAGTTATAGTTTTCAAAGGCACATGGACTGAAAATGTTTTGTTTTGTTTTTTGTTTTTTTTTTTGTTTTTTTTTTTTGATACAGAGGACCCTAAAATGTGTATTTCCGATAATATCTTGGTATCCAATTTTTGGGTAGAGTGCAATACCTTCTCTATACTCTATGTACATAGTAGGTGTAGAGAAAGTTTAAATTACAAAAATAATATAACATTTTGCGAATTGAAAAAAAAACACAGCTGTGATTTAAAATGTATAATATTGCTAATTTAATGTCTGTCTGAGATATAAATAGTTGACTGCTTTACCAACAGGCAAGGTTTTGTCTGTTCATTAGCCTCAGAGCAAAGTCCACAGTTTTAATCTTAAAGATACTCTGCGCTTCCAAGTTGCTATTCATGTTATAAAATAGTAAATATGTTTATATGTGATTGAATTAGTGTATTAGATACAGTAGGATTATAAAACTATTAGTTGAAAATGAAGATGAAATTAACTGGTCGGTTAAATGAAAATGAAATAGGTCAGTCTCTTCTAAAACTGGTGGATATACAAAATAATTGACTTTTTAAAATATTTTGGAGATGAAATCTATTCTACTAGCCCGACATAGTATCTAAAGATACAATAATAACAAAACAAAAGCCCCATGACTAAATTAATTGACATTGTCTATTTAAATATTATGATGCAATAGCAGAAACGTAACCGAAGGGGTTGATGTTGAAACTTTTCTAAAATGTAAGAAGTAATAGCAAAATTTCATTTAATTCCAATTTCTGCTCCCAATCTATTAATATAAATGTAATTGTTTAAAATACTTCGATTCAGGATTAATTTATAGCTATCATTTAATTTTATATAAATTGTTTTAGAAGGAGATTTGTAAACGTAACCTCTTCACCCTAGACATTACCTTGACCCCCTCAATTCGGATAACTTTGGCATAGATATTTTTTTTTTCAAAGTTACCCGATTTATGGTGTGAAAATAAGAATATAAATTATATTAGACGCCTGGCAATATCCAATGTAACCTACAATCCACTATTTTGCTTTGACTTTTTATGTCTGGCTTCTTATACATGTTAAATTAAATGTTGTTGAATATTATAATAATGTCGATATTAAAAATAAAAATGTACTTTATTTACGCATATATCTATTGCACATGTTTAATTAAATATTGTTGAATATTATAAAAATGTCGATATTAAAAATAAAAAATGTGCCTTATTTACGTATATATTTATTATACACGTTTAGTTAAATGTTGTTGAATATTACAATGTCGATATTAAAAATAAAAAATGAACTTTATTTACGCATATATCTATTGATTGAGATGGTATATCTATGAAATTTTACCAAAACTTGTAGAAAATTAAAAAAATGATTTCGTTTGATAATAAAATAATATGAATTCAAGCATTAAGAAAATATATCGTTTTTCCCACTTGGCGCACTAACTATAAATTAACTGAAGCTATAAATGAGTAACCGCATGCTTATTAATAGGCACTCCCAACTTATTTTCTGCAAAGTTTTTTCCAACACTTTTTCACACTCAAAATGTGTGCCACACACGATGCAATTTTTCGTTAATATGTTTCAAGCTTTTTATAATGTCTTTGAAAATCATGTGCGATTATTTATTATTATGTGAATGGTCATATTAATTTTTCGAAATAATGCTCCAATTGTATAAATAAATTATCCAATTTTGAAAAATCGTAGGTTTTGGTGAGTATGAAAACTAATACTTTTTTCCGCTAATTAGCGCTAATATTAAAAATATAATATGGCAGATCTATTTTTAACTCATTTTCTGTAAAACTGCATCATAGGCTCATTTGATTAGAACAATGAATGTAGACACTAAAATTATTATTGAAATAGCTATTTAAGATTTACTTTTGATACAAGGCAAAAATATTAATATTATTGTTTATTATAACTGGTATAAGTTTCAATGAGATATTTGGATTTTCCAAATTTTACAGGTGGATCACCTTAATTTTATTAATTGGGCACTTTGATAATGAACTGTTTAGGCTAAATATATTTTACCTCTGACACATTAAATATTTTTCACTGATTTGCAACTCAATATTTGGTTGCGAAGTTAGATTCGAGTTCTAGATGAAACTGCAATGGGAAAAGCAAGTAGATATTGAATTGCATTAATTGGTAAGAGGTTCTGAAACTTTCGCATACCCCTTTTATACCTTGAATAATCCCACACACTTAATATAAGGCAGAAAGCAAATGATAATAACCTATCACGGAATAACGTTAACTTAATTTGATTCAGTGAATATCGCTGTGAAGTACTGTCGATAATATCCGAATGTTAGC
The DNA here is from genome assembly GCA_030762935.1 of Hymenopus coronatus. Taxonomy (NCBI): domain Eukaryota; kingdom Metazoa; phylum Arthropoda; class Insecta; order Mantodea; family Hymenopodidae; genus Hymenopus; species Hymenopus coronatus. Next base: position 53,807,516 of record CM060886.1, read on the forward strand.
GGTGGAGGGGGGACGCAAGGTCTGAGGACCACTAGGGTGTATATTAAGGATTTTCTGCGTTCGTTTCTAATTCAAACTTCTACCAAAGTACGAGGTATCTCCGCTGCAGCGCTGCGATCGCAGTTCCGCACATGCGCTGTAGACGCTCTGTATCAAGGAGAATAAACGTGCGCCATTTTGAGATCGCTGTCAGCCACTTACGCTTTGTTGTGCTTGTTTACAATATCGGTGTTGATTGAAAATCCCGCCGCTTGTGAAATCTGATCTGTGATTCGTTTTCTGAATGCTAGGAAAGTGAAAGCAATTGAAATTTATCGGCAAATTTGCGAAGTTTACGGACAAAATGCGATGAGTGATTTAATGGTGAGAAGATGGGTCCGACAGTTCAATGAAGGACGTAGTGAAGTGCACGATGAAGAACGAAGTGGGCCTCCATCTTTGGTTACAGAAGAACTGGTTCACGCGATTGATGACAAGATTCAGAAAAACCGCAAGTTTACAATTAGTGCTCTCGCTATGAAATTTCCCCAGAGCTCACTATCACTAATTCATGAAATTGTTACCGAAAAACTGAAATTTCGTAAACTTTGCTCACGTTGGGTACAGGCGGCAAACTTCTATGAAGAAGGTATACAAAAACTTGTGCCATGCTATGACAAATGCCTGCAAAATTTCGGCAGTTGTGTGGAAAAGTAGTTTAAGAGTTGTAGAATTTTGTACAATAAATAATTATTCTGTATTTGTACACAATTTAATTTTATTACCAAACGGAACTTACTTTCTGGACGTACTTCGTATATAAGGTTTTTACATAGAATTGTACTCTTGTTTCTTTTTAGCTAGTTGACCTCCTTTAATATACCTTATTTTTTTGTTCCAGAAATAGAAGCAGCTGAGGCATGCAAGTGGCTACGGGCCGCAGGTTTCCCTCAGTATGCTCAGATGTACGAAGGTAAGTTGAAGATTATTGCTATTTGTTCCAAAATTTCTGACTCATTTTTCTGTTTGTTTTACGTCGTTTCGCAATATTTATCTATAGGTTCATTCAGCAAGCGTCGTGCATATGGCCTCAGTAGCGCAGTCACCTTCCTGTACCATTCGCTTGAGTAACTTGCTGTTAGTTGGTATCAATTTCATGTGAGCGCCACTGTTTATATTTTGAGCTTTGGAAACACTGATTGCTGTAGGTGCCATCTGGTGTATCCTCCGGAAAGAACATTGTTGACCTTAACCTACATTAAATATTTTGTCAATAGAGCGTTTTTTGTGTTGTTTACAGGTCTTTAAAATTGTGGAAAAATTGAAATAACTCGTGAAAAAGTTGTGCAATGAAATATTATGATTTTCGACGTGGATTATCAAGACAAGAGTGCATTGGTCATCTTACTATTGCATTTGGCGATTAAGCTCCATCCTTTGCCACTGTGAAACGTTGGTACAACGAGTTTAATCGTGTTCGCCATTCGTTCACTGACAAAATTCGTGCAGGTCGACCAAAATCGGTTGTTGTGCCAGAAAACATTGATGTTGTGCAAAAACTGGTAGTGCAGGATTATCAGCCACATACTGTGAGTTAGAGGCAATTCTAGGCATTAGTTCCACCAGCATATATAAAATATTGTGATCATTTTGCTGTAAAAAATGTTTTCCCTCGTTGGATCTCACATAATGTGACATAATTTCCAAAGGATGCTCAAGTCGATTGGTGTACACAAATACTGGAAAATACAATAATGGGGCTTCAAAAAACGTATATAAGATTGTAACGGGTGGCAATTCGTGAATCTATGCATTTGAGCTGAAGAGTAAACAGCAGTCGACTGTATGGGTGTTTCAAGATGAACCAAATTCAACAAAAGTTGTTCGCACTCGAAGCACTTGGAAACAAATGGTCGCCTGTTTTTTTTTCAGTAAAACTGGTCATATGACAACAGTGCTTTTAGAGGAACGAAAAACGGCCAATTCTGAATGATACACAACCATTTGTTTGCCGGAAATCTTCGGTGAAATACGGAAAACAAAAAAGTGGATGGTTCTTCATCAAGACAATGCGAGCGCTTACACATCTTATCTAACAACCGACTATTTGAACACAAAAAAAAAAAAAAATCGAATTGCTGGCTCATCCACAGTACAGTACTGGTTTGACACCCATTGACTTCTTTTTGTTCCCAAATATCAAGAATAAAATGCGTGGACAACGATTCTCATCGGTAAAAGAAGCCGTTGATACGTTCAAAAGCCGTTTTGGAGGTGTATCAAGCAGGTCGGAAAAAATGCTATGATGAATGGTTCGAATGCATGGAAAAGTGTATTGGTTATAAAGGAGAATATTTCGACCAACAATAAAACAAATTTCAGTGGCAAATCACTGTTTCTTTTGGGCTCAAAATGTAAATAGTGCACCTCGTAATAAACTATGTGATTGTGGAATTCTGTTCTATAGTCACACACACATACACACGCGCGCACACGTTGGCGAGTTGATGCATAGGTGTCTTCCTTTATCGTCTATTAACTTTTTCTATAGATAATTGCCTATCGTAGTACGTGAAGGAAGTGTGTATTCCACCCAATAACCCGATACTATATTTCACCGGAAATATTTTTGGAGGCTCCTTGAATAAATATAAAAATTATGCGTGTGTATGGACGATAACTCAAAAACGACATTTAAGTTCAGCGTCTTCAAAGTATGCGACACGAAGGTTTTTAAAATCTTCTTTTACTATCCCTACTAGATACAATGTATATAAGTAGTAGTATTTCCTACCGAGATTTCACCGGAACTACATGTTTTAAAGACCCCTTAATCAAAAAAGCATTTTTAGAAAAAGATACGCTTGTGTATCTGTCAGCAGCATAACTAAAAACGAAAAGTTGGTTTAATGCCACATTTGGTATTTTAAACTCATTATCTTCCAAGGATGCCACACGAAGATTTTCAGAAAAAATATACTTATCCTAAACTATCTAACCTTTACTTGGAAGGATTATTTTTCGGAATGTTCGATTTTCTCAAAAATGACTCTAAAAATTTTGATTAAAATACCATAGTAGAGACTTTTACAGACAATTAAAAGGTATATCTTGAATTTTCTGGAAGTCCTCTGAAGCGCTCTTCATTCTGGAATACTGTTGTATGACTAGTAAACCATAAGAGATAAATAAAATGTTAATATAGAAAAATGTATCTCCCGTAAAAACCTACAATTTATGTCCACTACGTCTTTTTCTGTGCGGTTAACCATTTCCGAGATATTTCATATTATTGGTTTAAATTTTCCAATACTTTGCATCAATAAGAATTCGTTATTCATTTTCCTTTTCAATTCCTTTACCACGAGCAAAATAGATAGAGAAAGTAGTATCGCATTTCACACAAAAAATCGACACTGAGATTTCACTGGAATTAGGTTTTGGGATCCCCTGAATAAAAAAAATGTAGAAAAGGTTACGTATGTGTCTAAAAAGTCAACAGTTGCCTAGTGTCAAGGGATAATGTACTTGTTTTACTACAAATATAGAACAGTGGTGGGTTTGTAATCCACTCTGCGCGTCAATTCTAACTTCTTTGCTGGAATTTAAAGTGTTTTTTTTATATTAAACATATGTTTCATATAAGAATCATCACACATCTGCAATGATTAGGCAAATTATGTAATCTTCAAGTTTATAACTATCATTTATGATTTGCACATAAAATTTTACATTGAAATTAATTAGCCCTGAGCAATTTCAGTTTCTTTTAGCTATAATATTTTCTCTCTGGAGGTTTCATACTTGCCTGCATTTGATTTAAATTTGAGTTAATTACGCTCTCTGTCCAATCTGTCTTCGCATCAAATAGATCTAATGTGCACTCAACTTCTCAGATAAATAAGTTCAATTTAGGATATTTAATAAAGTAATAAGTAAACCCGCAAAACAGCAGACTAACATATTGTTTTTTTAATTTTAAAATACTATGAACGTGCCTTTAAAATTGTAAATAAATTGTAAGTTCGCCAAAGTTCACTTTATGCTTCCTATTATAGTGGCGTTTTATGTGTGAATAGCAACACCGCATACTAAACAGCGTTTTTTTTATGAGTCACAAAAAAATTCTCTCTGCCTTATTTTCCTGAAACTGGCGTTTCGAGTTCAAAGCCATATTCCGCCACTGAATGAGGCGATCCGAAGCACCAGCGAGGGTAACTGTTAGAGAAGGATGGGGGGGGGGCGAATGGTGGAGTGAGATAAGGGTAGCTTTCAGTGCAGAGGCTCTTTGGAGACTTTTTCCCATTCCTGCATAGACGAATGGTCATCAATACACAAAACACTAGGAGTTGTATATATTGAGACCACGAATTACTAGCAAAGGCAAGAAACCAGATATGTAATTCAATTATGTAGCTTTGAGGGTTGAGAAATAAATATTCATATTCAATATCTTGTTAGATAGCTCGCATGTTAGCAAATACCCTGGAAATGAGCAATTACGAGCCTAGAAATTAGATGTCGCAGCATGGTTGACTCACACATACATTTTGTAATAAACAAATCGGCTACATTAGGGTAGGTCACTTTCTCTTCTCCAATACTGCTTAGTTTGCTTGCTTCAACTCCAGGCGCTGGACATTTGTAGTTTGCAAACCTCTCAAGCCATATATCTGAATCCCAATAGCATCAGGGGGCTTCCTTTTTCAGGCATAAGATCTTAAGTTCTTGAGGAACAATTGAAGATCTACTTTATTGAAAAGTGACTACTTCCGGTTTCGAAAGTTGCGAATAACAGGTCTGAGATGCTTATCACATGCTACCGGTATTCTCACAGGGTGGGAATTTACAGAATGAAACTGTGGTCATGTGGAATGTTTAGACAGACAAATTTGAGAAAATATATATATATATATATATATATATATATATATATATATATATGTATAATAAAACACTGAAATATTGTTTAAATCATTTAACATTTTAATGTTATCCTATTTGAAGTAAAGTACATTCTTGCTTAAACTTTACTCATGTTTACTTTCTCTACCACGTACAATGTCCATAATAGGTAGAGAAGGTAGTGCGTGTCACCTAAAAATTAATACCAAGATTTTAAATTGTTTTGAGGACCTCTATATAAGAATAATTTAAAAAAAAAAAAGTGTACCTATGAACAGCATAGCTCAATAATGAAAAGTCGACTAAATACCAAACTTGTTACAAATAAGTTCAGCATCTTATGAGGATGCGACACGAAGATTTTCAGAAACATCCCCTCAACCCAATCTGCCCCTTACTAGGAAGATGTTTCGATTCTCTATAAATGGCTCTAACGATTTTGATAAGTGCCATATATTATAACACTTATATGACAAATAAAATGTATATCTTCAATTTTCTGGGATAGTTTTTGAAGCCTCTTTATTCTGTAATACTTTTGTATAATTGACAAACCTATGAAGTTAGACTGAATCTTACTCCACATAAAACTGAGATCTCGTTATGTTATAAACGTTTTTGTGCAGTTGGCCATTTCCAAGATATTTTTTGTGGTATTTTCCTACTTAAACTTTTCCTAAATGAGAAGTCGTCTTTTGTTTTTCTTTTTGTTTCGTCCTGGTCATGCAAATAGAAAGGAACTTCAAAGCCTCATATAGCGGCCGTCCAAAGTTATCTTAAAAGATTTTACTATCGTTTTAGCCAAGTGTATTTCCTTATTCTTCTCGAACCTATAAGAAAATGTGAAACAAAACTATGTTTACAAATTTTTATCTTGATTAACTTGATGTCGATAAAATAATAAGATTGTTAACGAATAGGTAGAGAGAGGCATGTGAATGTAAAACATCATACTTTTTTTTATCCCGTGTTACAATATGTAGTGTATTGCATCTCAGAGTTGGCAGTTGTGTAAGATAGATGAAATGAAAGATAATTAGAAAGGGAAATTTAGGAGAGAAACGTTGCAAGACAGGTTAGGACATTTGCCATATGTCATGTAAATATCTTTAGTATACGATATTTTATTCAAAATCCTTAGAGCCATTTTTGAAAAAATAAAAATGTTCCAACATTTTTCCATGTAAAGGGTAGTTGGGGGTGGGGGGATTTTCATGAAAATCTTCGTGTTGCATCCTTGGAAGATATTGAACTTAAATACCAAGTTTGGTATTTAAGGACTGTTTTTTTAGCTATGCTGTCCATAGACACACACACACACACACGCACACACACACACACGCACACACACACACGCACACACACATGGACCTTTTTCAAGAAATGCTTTTTTTGGATTCAGGAGGTGCCAAATCATATATTTCCGGTGAAATAGAAATTTTGGGTGCAATAGAATGCCTTATCTATACACTATGTGCATAGTACGTGAAGAGAAAGTAAAAAGGTTAAATCATTATCTACGTGAGAACAAAGAGGTGCGCTGTAATTAAGTTACCCAAATAAAGGGCTTAAAACATTTCTGTAATTCGATTCATGCGTTATCATTAATAAGGTAAGTTTTTATTAAAACCTACTGATGCATTAAGCTGTTAGCAAGGTCTTTCCCCATTCCTAGCTGCTTTAACACTCACCTGGTGCGATTCTTCCCTTTCTGGAAAAAAAAAAGTCTGAAATATTTCCACAAGAAGGAGAATTAAGTGACGTACGAAAGTTAAGCAACGGTATTTCCCAAGAGGTAAAACTTTGACATAATATCTCTTTTAAGACTGGCATTTTGTGCAAACCATACGTCTCATAATCTGAGGAAGGTCTGCAGACACAAAGTTGATATAAAGTTTTACAGCCTCACTGGCGATAGAACTTTATGCCCTGTAAGCTAAGACAAACTTCTCCCGTGACAACGAGAAGCAATTTACTGTTATTTCTTTCAGAGCAGAGGAAGGGCAAAAGCCTGTGGGACCTTAAGGCGATTACTCGCGAATTCAGTCGTTCCTTGCTCCATTTCGCATTTATTTCGGTTGCGGAATCATGATCCGTGATTCAAAATCCCAGGCGTATTCTATACGTTCTTTCGTGCTTTTCGTTCCTCTTACCTACTTCCTTTTCATTTTAATATGGTGTGCCTTTCGCACAATATCACAATCTTCCTGTTCAAATGTAATTTCATTCTGTTACATTGTTTTCTTAAAAGAGAGGTTACAGAAATTGATCCAAAAACAATGTACTGCCTAAAACCCTCGGTAGGTGTTTATAACATTAAGTGATCAAATTCTTCTCTCTCTCTTTCTCTTGTCCCCTTTCTCATTAACTCTCCCTGCACCCACCCCTGTTACAGTCCTTCTTTCTCTTCCTCTACCTCAATTTCCATTTCTCTTTCTCCTCTTTTTATGTTCTCCACCAAGAGCTATTTACATACATAGTAGATTTGAGAAGGTACTGTATCCCACCCAAAAGTTCGATACCGAGATTTCACCGGAAATGTTTTGAGATTGTGGTGAAATGGTTACCATGCTAACTACACATACCCAAGGTCGCGGGTTCAAACCCTGCGGAGGACGATGGATTTTTTCGGGCGTAAAAATCCTTAGCATGGCTTCCTTCGGAAGGGAAGTAAAGTCGTGGGTCCTGTGTCATAGATTTACGGCACGTAAAAGAACCTCAAGCCTGATAGAGAGGCCTCTGAGCAAAATTAAGCGGTCTTTCATGCCCAGTATAGAATGAGACGCTGAGAACCACAGTAGTTAAGGAGCATCCATTGTTTTGAGATTCATTGAATCAAAGCAATTTTAGAAAATGGTCCGTGTGTATGTCTTTCAGGGTGTTGTGTTTTGTATGTGTGTTTGTGTGGTAGCATAACTCAAAAACGATATTAAAAATGTTATATATCCAAAAATTAAACTGAGCCAAGACGAAATAAAGTATGTAAAAATATAATCAATTCTTGGGTTTCTTATTAGATGGAAATTTAAGTTGGGAAATGCATATAGACAGCCTAACTAAAAGATATGCTTCTTAGTCCAGTCTGTATATTCTTAGAGTAGTTTATTTTGCATACTTCCATAGTCTACTAGTATACGGTACTATCTTTTGTGAAAATTCTAAAAACAGTAAGTATTAAGGTCTTCAGGATGCAAAAGAGAGTGATATGAATTATAGCTAATGTCTCAAATAAAACTAGCTGTAAACCATATTTTAAAAAAATTAAAATTTTACCTTTACCATGCATGTTTATTTATGAAATACTAAACTATACAGAAGAAAACTTAAAATCCATCAAAACAAATGCTGAAGTTCATACACATAACACCAGAACAAAGAACAATTTATTTGTAAAGTCACATAGAACCAAACTGTATGAAAATAGCTTAACATATACTGGTCTACATTTATACAACAAACTACTGGTTTGAATACCAGCTAAAATTCAAAAAAGTTTTCTTTAAATTCTTAATGAATAATAGCTTTTATAGTGTAGATGAATTTATACATTGGGTGTAAATTGTATAATTTGAAAAATTGTCTTTTTGACTCAATTCTGTATATTCTTTCCTTTTATATTTAAAATTTGTTAAATCTTGTATTTCTGTATTTTAATCTTGTATACATCTTGATATAATTTTGTTTTTTGTTGTATCATAAATTGACATCTCCTATAACATGTATCGTGTTTCTATGGATGAAAATAAATGCAATACAATACAATACAATACTATACCAAACTTGATATTTTAAATTCATAATGACTCGGTAATTTCTCCAGTACCCTCTACATTCACTCTGAGGACATTCTAAAGTACTATTATATCGGTAATATCTTCCAAGGATGTGAAATGAAAATTTTCAGGAGTATCCTCTCCTCAAACTCCCTTTATGTGGAAAAATGTTCGAAGTTTTTTTAGATTTTCTCAAAAATGACTAACGAATTCATACTAGCAAATATATGTATATTGTGAATTTCTTGGGAATAGCTTCTGAAGTTCTCTTCATTCTGAATGACTTTTGCATATTTGGTGTACCATAAGTTACAAAAACTTGCTAACAAAAATGCAGATCTCATTAAAAAACATAATTTATGCAATTTTGTTGTTGTTGTTGTTGTAGTAGCTAACCATTTCCAAGATATTCCTTATTGTTACTTTAAAATTTACAATACTTAAGATTTTTCTCGACTGGGAAGTCGTTATTACCTTTTTTTTTTTATCCTGGTTATGCAAAGAGAAGGGAATTTCAACTGCATTGCACAATAACAGCTTTTAAAAGACTTGACTATCGCTTTAACCTAGTGTAATCCTCTTACTTAGAAGGAACTAAGTAATCAAATAAATTCTTTAATGTTTAATCTTGATTAGCAGAAATAGGGAGAAGAATAAGTTTTTGTACGAATAATTGGTGGAGAAAGTCATGTGAATGGTAAACATCAGATTTTTGTTTCTGCAAAGAGTTTGTGAGTGTTTGAAAACTTTTTTCTAAGGTGCTAATAAAAATTAAAACATAGATTAAAGGGTTTAGTAACATAAAAACTTGTGCTAAGGGTTTAGTAACATAAAAACTTGTGCTTCCTCCTTATGCTTGTTATATAATAGCTAATTTACACAAGCAATAAGATAATGAAGAATATTTTATATAACTTCATAACCATTCATCCAACAAAATTTTATAAATATCAAAACTGAAAATTATGTTATGTAACATTTCTAAAACATCTGATAGTTCCATTTACATGACTTTCTCTGAGTATTCTGCAACAAACTATTCTTACAAAAGTTCATTCCTCTACCTATCTCATGCTAATCAAGGTAAATATTAATCAAGATGGTCATGTTACATGTTTTCTTGTAAGTACAAGGGAAATAAGGGAATACACTAGACTAAAGTAATAGTCAGATCTTTAAAAAACTGGTGATGAATTTTAAATTTGGTTCACTTTACAAGGCCCACAGTAAAACAAAAAAATAACAAAGTATGACAGCTTTCCATTTAAGAAAAGTTAAACTACTGAAACATTTACATAAATAACCAGGAATGTGTCACAAATGGTTAACTCTACACTAAAAAAAAGTATTTGACATAAACTGTGTGTTTTAAAGAGATCTACATATTTTTTATAATAGAATTTTGTCTGTCTCTTATGATTTACCACTTATGCAAAAGTATTCCAGAATGAAGACAACTTCATAACATATTCCCATTTGTCATAATATCTTAAACGTATGGTAATTTTAATCAAAATCGTTAGTGCTATTTTTGGGACAGTCAAAATTTAAAAAAAATTCTATGTAAAGGGTAGTTTGAAGTGGGGGAATTTTCTTAAAAATCTTCATGAGACCTTGGAAAATGCTAAACTTAAATCTTAAATGGCAATATTTAAAGGAATTTTCATTTTTGAGTTATGCTGTTCACAGATAAACAGCAAACATATACACATGCACCCACCCAGGCCCCTCCGCCCCACACACACACACACACACACATCGTTTCTCTTTCAAAGCATATATTTCTGGTGAAATTTTGACATCAAATTTATGGGTGGAATACAATAACTACATTCTCTACTACTAAGCACATTATATGTGATAGACAATGTAAACACAAATCTGATATATAATAGAATTTTTTTTCTAACTATTTCGCATTAATTGAGATAAATATTTGCGGAGATAGTTTTGTTACAAATTTTGTAGTAGGTATAAGAGGGATAAAGGAATCCAAAGCAATAAATCTTTAAAAATAGTCACTGTATACTGGATTTGAAATTTGATCTATTTTCTTGATAATATTGCTAGAAACAATTGAATAGTGAAAGCACTTTAAAAAATTACACATTTTTGAAAAATTCAACTAAAGCAATGGGTATCTTGAAAATGGTGCAGCCTTAAAAAGAGAGAAAGACAGACAGAAAAACAAAAAGCTAGTTATTTGAAATAAACTGTATGTTCTAAACAGAGCTCACTTATGTGCAATAAGTTTTGTCTATCACTTATGGCTTACTGATTTTACAAAATTAAGTAAAATTCTGTCTGAATTAAGAGGATTTCATTGGTTATTCCTAGAAAATTGTTGATATTGATTTTACTTGACATGTAAATATCTTAATTAGCAAATGATATTTTAATCAAAATTGTTAGAACCCTTTTAGAAAAGAGTAAAAATGTATTGAAACACTTTTCATGTGAAGTGTAGTTTGCAGTGGATGTCTTGAAAAGTGTTGTCACATCTTAGGAAAACTGAAGTTATATCTCAAGTTTGATTGTTTAGAGAACATATCGCTTGATTTAATGCTTAGAGCAAGCAAGCTTGCTTCATGCACTGCAGTGGGTAAACAGATGATGCAGTGGATAGTCTGTCATTGCTTGCACGGAGTGTCAGTTACCAGAAATAGAAAACAATCCAACAAGCAAGCCATCAAACCCTATGTTAATGCCTCCCTGGGAGGAATCTTTCTTATTTATAGAAAGTGGAAGTATAAGTGTTTAGTTTTCAGCAAAGATTAATTTGCAGTCATTATTATGCACCCCGTAAAAGTTTGTATGACAGTTTCTAAGGATGTTTCTTTTGAATTGGGTTAGATATCAATTAATGACCGAGAGAGAAAAACTTTCATTGCTATAATTGTGAAAGTTTTTCATTACAAATTAACTATCATTCTCTTAGCATTACAATGCAATTATAATGATATTGATCAATTTAAGAGGGTTGTTGTTTTCCTATGTTAAATACCTAAATAATTGTCATTCTTTTTTCCAAATTTCTTATGTTATAACCACCAAATGAAAATATGCATATTTTCATATGAGAAATATAAGTGCTAATGTAAAGACATTATAATAGGGCAAATGCACTACCAGTCATGATTCTGCAATAGATACATTAATCTATGAAAGGAGAATTATGTGTTTCGAACACAAAATGTTGCATACTGCCACTGTACTTAAGAAATTATCTGTTCTGACTTTCTGCACAGTAGGTCATGCAGTGCAGTAGGCGATTCAGCAAGAATAAAGAACATAGTTACTCTCTCTGCTGTACTCAAAGAGCAACCAGTTGGTAATGCCTGATTTAGAGCATTAACCCAAAGGTATCGTTTACTTGGAAGCATTTTCATTATTGTTTTATTTTCTTAAAAATAACTCTTTTGAGAGCTTTGTTTACTGTGTGTTTCCATCATATATAAAGTGTACATCTTGAATTTTTTGTTGTATTCTATATGAAGTCCTCTTCATTATGAACTCATTTAGTATAACTGAAAGGGATAGTCAAGCACTTTCTCTTAAAAACATATATTAAAAAAGAAGACTCTTAAAATGGACACTTTAGTGGTTGTAGATTAATAATTTTTGAGATTTGTTTTATTTGTTTGAATTTTCAAATGATAAGTCGACTTTCAGTTTTTCTTGAGGTCATTCAAACAGGATGGATATTTTAATGCAAAGACATACCAGCTACTGTTTAAAAATCTGAAGATCACTTTATCTTACTGTATTCTTATATCTAAGAAGAAATGTGTAAATATACAATATAAGGTTATCATGATTATCAAGAAGTGGATGAAAGAAAATAAGCTTTTGTAAGAATAATTTATAGAAAAGTGAGTAGAGAAAGAGATTTTTTTTCATTGTAAAAATAAAAAAAATTATTACTCTAAACTATTAACAGAATGTATAATCTATACATTTCTCTTGGTGTATAGTAAGCAAGTGAAGCTGTAATAGCAAATAAGTACCATTTCTGCATTTTTTTAAACTAGTTAATGTGTGAACTAAGCTGCTGTAGTGTTTTAAAAATGGATTTTCCTATATTTTATATTTATTTTGTACACACCGGCAAATCCAGCTTATCTTATTTTAACATTTTATTATAGTATAACATTTTCTGCATTGTATGAAAATTGTTTTATGGTAAATGTTTTACATATGCTGCAGGTTTGACACAAGAAGAGCATACCTATTTTGTATGGTGCCATATTGGTAGTCATTTGCATTACCAAATTTAAAAATGAATTTTAATGTTCTGCATAAAAATCAGAAACATGTGAAAAAACAATTTAAAAAAATAGAAATTAGCCACAGTAATATGGATAACTAGAAGAGCTGGAAATTAAAGAAAGTATTTGTAACATTATTGGTTGCCTTACATATTTTGGAGTAGTTAACATTGCATTGCAGGATTATTAAGACACGTGAATCAAATGAAAAAGTTTAATGCTGATTTGACTACCTCATCAGGAAAACTAAGCATAAAGCATTAGAACAAGATACTGAAGGTCTGCTCATGGAGTCCTATCATGGCATTGAATTTTTCAAATCTGTTAAACTATTCATGAAAATTGCATATCCTAACCTCAAATAAACAAATAAATAAGAACATTTAAAAATAAATAAAAATAAAAGAAAAGAAAAACAAATATCTATTAAGAAGGAAACACAAGGATTAATTTTGTTGTTCCAAAAATATACATATATTATCTACTACAGCTGCAGATGATAAATTTGACATATTGCATTTAACTAATCATTTGCATGTAAACATGTATGGAATAACAAATGCCCCAATGTGATAAGCCCAGTTATAAAATAATATAAATGGGGATAACTCTGTGAGTCGGTGTAACTTTGGGGAACATGTCATTTTCAGCTTTTATACTTCCTGGCTAAAGCTGAAAAATATCTATTGACCCAAAGTTACTCTCCCCTCTCAACCCAAAGTTTGCTTGATTTAGGTGTGTTAGCCACTAGTAATACATTGTACTCTGCAAACACAATAAGATTTAATTTATAGGTTAAGCAGCTGATTTTCTTAATCCAAAGCCCATTTCTACTAAAGAGAGTTACTTACATTATCATCCCCAGAATCTGGAAGTCTGTGTGTAAATTATAACGTATAAAACCCCCCCCCAAAAATAAAATCCATGACAACTTTATATAAGTTAACCCTTTGCTGATATTGCTTGCCATTATGTTCCAAAGGTAAAAGACTAATACAGCTAAAGGTGGGCTATAAATGGAACCAATAGAAAAAGAGTTATAAAGAGTTGTGTGATTATCCCAACTCATGCTATTATACTTGAACTACTTCACTTGTCTCAACTTCTGAGTTATTTCAGTTAGAAAAAGAGTTAATTATCAAAGTTAAATAAATATTGAGTCAGAGAATTGTAGGGCACTATGATTAATTTAACTTAATGTTTGCAGATTTGCAGTTCCCTATTGATGTGAGTGGGGTGCAGAAAGACCATCCATTTCTGGAACCTGACTCACTGCAGTCCTTGTTCAGACGCCTGCATGCACTTAATAGGTGCGCCAAAATGAAAGTCGATAATATGCCAAAGAATGACGTAAGTACACATCAAATACCTACATTATTCATTTGTTCTAGGCTTTTTTTTTTTTTTTTTTTTTTATTGTGCTTAACGTCCTGTGGCCTGGTTGGTCATTTTGGACATGAATGAAATTGGTGAAATGATGCTCAAGTGATCTCAGGGTCCATGGAGCTTAAAGTTACTCACCCTAAGTGAAATTCAAACTTTCGACCTGTTGAATATGAAGCAGACAAACTACCCCCACACTACCCAGGCAGGCTAACTTCTAGTTCTTCTTCATGCCAGAGAAAATTACAAAATGTACTTATTGATTAAGAGAGATTGCTGTAGTATAATGTTTGGAAATCAGCAGAACTAGACACTTATCTGTTAGGGAAGTATCTTTTACTGTTTATGCTTATATGACTATTAACCTTTTAACCTCTTTTAAATGGTTTGCAGGCAGATGACTCCGATGATGATAACACATGTGCTCTGAGCGAAAACTGGACGTTCCAGCCAGAATCTCGACGATGGTCCCGTGTTTGTGAATTAACTGCTGAGCATGCTGAGCGATTGCAAGCATTGTCAGGTTCAGTTGAAGGTGTGTTAGATAGACTTAATGATCATCAGACACAGCAGAAGCTTCCTATTTTAGTAAAGAGCGTTCCCCTCTTATTGTACCTCTAAGGTACCAGTATAAACAAGATAGTTCTACTCTTCATCTTCTGTGTGTTATTGCAGTTTTTCTATGAATACAAGGTTAAAGATTTGAATAAAATGGACATTATTAAAGCATGCTAAATAAGTAGTGCATAAATTCTATATCATCAGTGTCTGGGGAAACAAGCAATTGTCCAAAAATTGCATTTTATAAAAACTGAATTATAAATTCAGAGTCAAGCCTAAAAAAGTCCATGGTTATAGAAGCTTTTAATTATCACGCTGAGAGTTAACCTAAACCTTGGTGCCAAGAAAGTTATGAAATTGAAACAATTACTTGTGAGAATTGTCTAAAATTGCTGACTGATTTATTACATTGTTTGACCTCTTTCCCCCTGACACCACACTGGCAATTTATAAATAGACAGGGAAAAGATAATTTTCTTCAATATTTACTGTTCTTTTCTTCTGATTTATTTATTATTTCATGTGAAAGCTATTTGAATTTGACAGCCCATGAAGTTGCGCTTTTATAAATGAAATTTGCAGAAAACCTAGAGTTTCTGATAGAAAATATGCTATTCCCAGGCTGTTTAAATTGTTGTATTCGAAATAAAATTGTGTAATAAATGTGTGTGTGCATGTATGTGTGTGAATGCATGTTTTTCTTTGGTCAAAAATGAGTTAGTACTTAGTTATAAAGTAGAAACTCACTCTGTCGGTTGGCATAATGTCTTTAGAGTTTTAGTGTCTATAGAGCCCTTGAGATAGCAGCTTGAAGAGAAAATTAAAAGGATACATGAATCATATATTAGGTACCATAAAGGTAAAAGAGTAGTGGTTAAAGTTGTTAAGCATGTCGACTGCAAATGTAGAATCAAAAAATAACTGAAGAAGAAAGAATCAGATTGTTTGTTAACTTTTAAATTTTTCCTTCTTAATGAAAATATTTCACATAAACCCAACTTATAAATCTTAATACTGGATACTTAAAAAGCCACCAGTGCAATTAAAGCCATTTTGGATTTTTTGTGTAAAGATGACAGTGTCTTTCAGTTGTTTAATTTTCAAAATCTCTGATCCTTACTTCACATTAAATACTTTTAAAAAGAACAAACTAAACAAGAAAGGAAGAATGAAAGAATTTGGAACCCGACCTTTTGATAAAATTTGTGTCATGGTTTTGAAATTGTAGATAGCTATACAATTGCTATTGATTCGCAATGCAGGTAAATAATACAATAAGTTCACTTCTTGCTCCATTCATCCTATCCTTTTGTCTCTCTCCTTCTATATTTTAGCTTTAGTGTTGTATACCTACAGAGTTCTTTTAATAAAAGATTGACTCTATAATCCAGGTCTCTCTCCAGAAGAAGAGGAAGATGAAGTACCTGTGATAGCAAGTTTACGCTATGGAAGCCTACCACCAGGACATCCTGATGGGGACACTGAGCTGCTGGCAGCAAGGTTCCGACGAACAGGCAGTGAGAGGCTTAGGGATAGTGCCAAAGCTCTGTTGCGCCGAATGGAGAGCCTCAAATCCTCAAGAAGAAGGCGGCGACAAAATAACAGGGAAATTAGCAGCCCACAGGTACATGTTTGTATTTTTAATTCATATTTATGATATAGCAATTTGTTACTAGAAATAAAACGAGAAGCAGGTAGTTGTGCCAGTCATTTTTATCAACATTTAACCACTAACAGCCATTCGAAAATGTAATACAGAAAGGCAAAAATTATGGGACCTGCCATGAATTTTCCCTCTCATATTAATTATTATTAATGGTAGGGTCATTCAGTTGTTTACCTTTCAATGGGGAGAAAAATGTTTCTAATAAATCATTTTATGGAGGAATGGAGATTGTGGAATAATCCATTTTTTGTAGTTAGAAATTTGTGCAAGATATGAGGTCATGTAAGATATACTGTTAAACAACACATTCTATATATTGTCAGATATAACACAAGGTGTAAAGTTTGTTTCTTTCTCCCTTTGCTTGAGACCCATTCCTCTACAAATTTAATTCAGATTCATATGTTGGAGGCCAAGCTTATATGTGCCAAATTAAACTGCTACACTTTGAGAATGCAATTAAATGTTTCAATTAACTGCACTCTCAAAGAATATCAGTTTATTTTGGCACATTTCAGTTTTTAAACTAATTAAAAAAGCATCATAATAATAAGCTTGGTCACCAACATATGAATCTGAATTAAATTAATTGAAACATTCATTTACTGAAATTTCTTGAAAGTGTGAAATTAAGCACACATCAATTTAATTGGCAGGTTGTGGATGTAAGCAGCATGCAACAGAGAATGAAAGAGTTGAACTGTGTGGATGTATCACCAGAGCAACAACAGCCACCTTCTCCAACATCAGGAGGAGGTTCAGGTTTTGGTGATGATAGTTCTGATGGGAGTCAGGGTGGCACTACACCTCCAAATCATCGTGCTCGTCCCAAACTCACTAGAACAAAGAAGCTTTTCCATCATGGAGGAGAGGAACATGGAGCTTTATCAGATTCAGAATGCCAACCCACTAGTTGGCGTCATCAATACCTGAGGGATGCCAACAGTAATCATACAAAGGTATTTCCTAGCATAAGTTTAAATCCTTATTTAGAGATAAAGAAAGGAGAGAGAGGGAAGTTTTATTGCTCTACCTTCCATTTGTATTCTTTACTTAATTGATGAAAACTCTAAACTAAATATATACGTTTTACTCTGACTTTCAATTGTTCATTTTAATATTAATCAGTAGAATTTATTTTTGGGTTACAAGATCAATGTTTTGTTTAAACTATCTCTTTCAGTCGTTCTTCTAATAATTAATAAGAAAAAGGAAGTGAGAAAGAGTCAAAAATCTATATTATAGGAGGGAGGGAATGTATCACTGAAAAATAAAGTCAAATATTTTCTGTTTGAGTTGAACTTCTCTTACAGTTCCAGGGCAAACATTCTCAGTGATTTTCCCTGCCATAAACTACTATTTTCATTGAAAATTTGATTTTTTTTTATAAATTTTAATTTCATTTAAGTAGTGGTAATAGCAGCAGGAGAAAATAAATTTACTATTTACATCCTTTATCTAAAAGAAAAACAAAAATTAAAGAAAAAAAGCTAATTAGCTTATTGCATCTACAAATGAAATGAAACTCTTTCTCACCTTAGCTAAGTTGTTAGGTTCAAAACTCCAAGAAAAAAATATGTTGTACCCAGAAACATCTCATTGTTTTAACTAGAGTCTTAAAATTCATTTTCTATTCTCACCTACTATTTCCCCCCTGCCGCCAAATCTAGAATTTTTAAGTGAAGAATAAGGCAATTGATTTCAAAAAGATATTCTAAAGAGATACTAGGTTACTTAGAGCATCAGATAAATGTTAAAGGATGAAATACCTGGAGACAAATATAAAAGAAAGAGGAGCAGATCTATCTGAATTAAAAAGCAATGGGTGTAATTTATTGTGTGATATATTCTGCCAATTTATTTATCCAACAATGAAGTAAACAAAGCAGAAACACTCTAGTGACATGCATGATCAGCCATAAGCATAATAAAAATATTTCAATAAGTTGTATTTTTTAATTGTTGTTTTTGCATTTGAAGTAAAAAAGTGAAATGAAACAGTTTGCGATAAAATGCATTTATTATACAATACATTTAAAGGCATGACAGAAGCAAACAGACTGAGAATTTGGAATCAGCACATCAGCTTACATAAAATAATTTAATTTAGTTTAAGTAACAATCACAAAGAGTAAATTACCATTAGAGATAGTTTTTAAAGAGATACACATTTTTATTAACTTTTGGTCTGTCTCTGTATGTTTACCATTTATACAAAACACCTTCCAAATTGAAGAAGACTTCACAGGCTATTTGCAGAAAATTCAAGATATACATTTTATTTGTGATATAAAATACATTTTTAAACATGTAGTATTTTAATCAAAATCTTTAGAGCCAATTTTGAGAAAATAGAACATTTCAAGGCATGGTTTAGAGTAGGGAATTTTCTTTAAAATCAATGGAAGATGCTGAATATAACTTGTTATTTATATAGGTACATGAACATGCACGCAGGCATGCACCCACACACACACACACAAACACACACACACATCCTTGGGGCACCTTTATCGGGGCCTCAAAACATGTATTTCTACTAAAATCTTTATTTTGAATGCAATACCTTCTCTGCTTACTACTCATATGTATGTGCAGATGCGTATGCTATGACCAAGTTTTGGGTTCGCTCATTGTTGTTCTTGCCTAATTATTTATGTATTTTTGTTCAGGATTTAATTAAATTTATCGTTGACAATTTAATAATATAAATGAAATTTAATACTAGCAGCCAGCCTAGATAGCCCACACAATATGTCTCTGGTAAAAAGTATGAAAAATGAGAAGATATTCATTAATTCAGGTTTGTAGTCTTAGCATTTAATATAGCTGATTATTTATGAAGTTTTTGTTTGATGACATCTGGCTATTTCAGGTTCTGGAATTTATGGATGGACGGAGTCGGGGTGTTCAAGACCAGGAACAAGCACGGCAGACTTCTGCAAGCAGTAAATCTCAAGGACGAACTGGCAGTCTGAACCTTGGCAAAGATAGCCAGAGATATCGTGAAAAAATACAAGGAGAGCTCAGCAAAGGTGAGAATTAGTAAACAGAGAATGCACTAAATGGTATTTTATTTTAAGAATAATCTCCTAAGAATAAAATACAATAGGAATTTTTAAAAATTTGCCAGTTCATATGGTAATAGTTAAGATGCCTAGAGATTTATTTTGTCTGTCTATTGCCTACAGATGTTACAGTCTATCGATCAAAGTCAGGATCTTCTGAACTTACTGGAAGTCAAGATTCAAGTAGCACATTGGCTTCTCAAGCTGAAAGTGATCATGATGATACTAGTGATGCAACCCCACGCCATAAGTAAGTTAAAGTATTTTTATTATACTAAAGAATGTTTTAATTTTAACATGTTAATAATTTTGAAATTTGGGGCTTGTGTATTTTCAAAATCTAAGGATTTGTCATCACTTTAGAGCTCATCATCAGAAGAAGCATTCTTCTCAATTCTTGTCCTGAACTAGTTTAAAGTTTGCATTTGAAGGATGGTGTCAAAGTGTCCATGAAGAGGGTAGGGAAGTGGTTATTGCTGATCATTTCACTTCCTGTAAAAGGAGTGGAAGGGAAGGAAGGGAAGCAGTGCATTATAATGCAAATTTCACTTACCATTGATTACTTGTAACTGTGCTTGATTTATCTTATCTTTTCTATAAAGTTATTTAGATGTTTATATCTCTATGGCCACCATATAAAACTACTAGGACTACCATAGGACTTCCTAAAGGTATGGTGAATTTCTAAGCTGCCCACATATTCTGCACTGCTCATTTTTCCATCTGTTCTTTATGTGCTGTTATTCAGATTTTACTGCATGGGGGACCTGGGTTCAATTCCCAGTACTTCCCTGTTGATAGGGCTGGGTGATTTTTCTTTTGCTTTTGTTTTTATGTAATAGCATTTAACACCCGCTTTAACTACTATGGCACCACAGGCAAGGGCTAGGTATGTGTCCTTTCATCATCACCATCCCATGGAAGGAAAATGACAGCACCATTGCAGTCTATATTAAATTAAAAATATTTACTTTGTTATTGATAACTTTCATTAAATCTAAAACAAAAATGTAAACATAATTTGCCCAGTAAAAAAAGCAATGAGCTAGTCCAGATCTTAGCAGAGCATTTGCATCTGAACTATGAGTATGAAGAAATGTTTTATTTATGTTCTTTAACACATTGAAGCCCAGGCATTTCTTTAGTTGAAGGGTCAAAAACCCCAGGGTTTTTACGCCTACATTGAGTTATTATTTACAGTACATCAAACAAATCTGCCAAAAATTATTGGAACAATCTAAAGGTATGGTACTCAAGGATTTCTCAACAACTAAGAAAATAGTAATAACTTCCGTATTAATATTTTATTTTAAATTTACAAGTATCAAATATGAGTTTGAAAAATCTATGTAAAGTAACTTACACTCCATTTATTGAAAATTCGAAAAACTCTACCTCAGAATCGGAATTTTCCAGAGCTTCATTTGTATACTGAATTTCATCTTCAGTTCACAGAAGTCAAGGAAAATGCAGCATTTTAACATTTAAGAACACAAAATGTAACAAATAGAATCACCACCTTCAAGGAAAATGGCAGACCTGCCCGCGAGCAACCAATATTACTCTCTCCTAAATTTCCTAATAGTTGACTAAAGCAAGGACGGATGGTAGCACAAATCAGACAACCAAACAATAACTGATGTATGTTCTTTGCTGCATAGCTCAAGACCAAGTTAAGGTAGTGGAATTGCATTAAAAGCAATAGAAATACCTGGCCAAGCTACTCAGGTGTGGGTCTCATGAACATTTCACACGGCCCAAGCTATTCTCGGGCTTGGGCTTCAAAGGGTTAACATTACTGAGAAAAGAAGAAAACATTTCTAAGCGTATGATGTAGTGTGTGTGTGTGTCTCTCTCTCTCTCCCTCTCACACACACACACACACACACACACACACACACACACACACACACACACACACACACACACACACACACACACACACACACAACTCTAAGTTTGCAAGAAATAACTGTAAGAAATAATTGTCTATCTTTTCAGGGGTACTGTAGTGAGGTGGCACAGTTTCCAGCGTGGCTCTGCACGGCCTGATTCCTATTTATTTCGTGCCTCTACTGAGAGCACAGTAAAGGGCTCAAGGCCTCTGTCTGCCCTATCTTGCGGACAGCTATTAGTACTGCGTAAACTATCACTGCTCAAACTTACGGCCTGTATGGAACGCTACTGCCCAACACATCGCACAGGATGGAACTGGGAGCTTCCCAAGTTTATCCGAAAGATCAAATCTCCCGATTACAAAGGTAATTTTAGCAACACTTTTCTAGATTATCATACATATATCAATACATTAATTCTCCTAGCACACTAATGTTTTTTTTTTGGGGGGGGGGGGGGAGAGCGGATATTCAAGGAACTACTTGTGAAATTTGGCCTTGGTAATTTCATATTATTAACAACACTGAAATATACTGTATAATTTCAAACGTTTCATTCCATAGCAAAACTTTATTAATGAAGACGCCATAAAAGGAAAACAAGGAAGTTGAATCTTGCAGCAAAGATATATAATTTTGTCTTACTTATAACCATTAATAATGATGATAAAACATTTAAATATACAAATTTTGATAGTGTGATTAAGAAATTTAGTATTCAGTACAAATTGAAACATAAGTATTAATGTATTGTAATAATGTGCTAATGGTATCCACATTTTACACAGTAGATCAAAGAAAGTATTTCAGTGTTACAGTACAAAATCAATTGATAGGGCGCTATTTGTGATACAATTTTTGCTGTATGAACATTTCCTAAAAGAGAAATACAGTGGAAATATGTTTAAAAAACAAAACTAAAGTAGTATTTGGTTATGAAAGTTCCAATCACAATAGAGGAATTATAAGAAAGGACTAGATATAAGTCAGAACTAATAGAATGTTTAATTATAAAGTATTTATAAAATGATGTGATATCCATGATCAATTATATAAAATTACTGACATATATGTATGTATTTTGTAGCTATAATTTTGACTTGCTCTACAGCACTTGAATATGATAAATAGGTAAATAAATAATTAAACAAATGTAAAATAACAGTAATGTAAAACAACTACATCATTACTTATGCGAGTCTGAAACCAAAGACTATAATACGAGGTATGATCAAAATGTTTCTGGAATGTGGTCATAAATACTACACAACAGTTTGATTTGTCTGTACTGCATTGTCACCCTCAAAGTAGTTTCCTTGGAAGTTGATATACTTGCGCTTTTGTCACTGCTGGAAACATCTCTGGAAGTCATCTTCTTTAAACATGTTCAGAACCTTCTGCAATTTGCAATGGATGGCATCAAAGTTCTCAAAACAGTGTCCTCAGAGCTGCATTTTAAGTTGCAGGAAAAGAAAAAAGTCCACTGAAGCCAAATCTGGAGAATAGGCAGAATGGGGAAAAGTATCATTTATTTTTATCTGGCGAACAGTCACCACTCCTCCATTTCTCTGTCATTTTGTCACACATTCTCCCTTAATCTTTGCAACACTTGTTTGTAGAATACTTAATTCATTGTTTGACTTTGTGGCACACATTCTTTATATATAATGCCTTTAATGTCAAAAAAACACAACCATCATTCACTTCACATTGGATCACATTTGTCTGGCCTTTTAGGGGCATTAAGAGAAGGACTCTTGCATTGTGAAAATTGTTGCTTTGTTTCTAGATTGTACCCATAAATCCATGTTTTATCACCAGTAATAGTTTTCTCCATAAACTGTGTGTAATTTTAAGCTGTTCTTTAAAATCTGTGCAGGCATTTACACTTCTTTCCTTTTGCTCATTTGAAAGCAGCTGGGGCACAAACTTGACAGCAATTCTTCTCATGTCCATATCATCTTTCAAAATACTTTGAATTCTTAAAAAGGAGAGTCCTAAAGAGTCAGAAAGTTCTCTTATTGTAATGCACTTATCATTAAGACCATTTCTCTTACCTGCTGGATATTTTCATCAGTTTTTCTGGAACAGAGTTGCCCAGAACGATCTGCATCTTCAACTGATGACACACCACTTTTAAATTTCGAAAACCACTGAAATGCTAGAGTTTTGCCCATTACTTCCTCCCCATAAGCTATTCTAACATTTCATATGCTTCTGTTGCAGTTTTACTGAGTTTAAAGTAAAATTTGATGTTCGTTCTTTGTTCTTCGTAATCTGGCATTTTTGCTACGCAGAAAAATCACAGCATGTGCAAAACATGCATTCACTTCAGAGCTTCTACCTCTGTAAGGTCACAGAGGTCTTATTTTTATCAGGAAGGAATGCTGCACATACAGTCTGGGTATAAGAATTAAAGACATCTCAATGGCAGCACTGTAGTGAAGCTATTCCAAGTCACACCTCATACAAGTGAAGGAATCTCCTGTGTTTTTGAGCTAAAGAAAAGTGGTTCTTCAGTTTTGAGGTTTGAATCTCCCCTCAGCACTCATGGGGACAGCTTATCAAGAAGGAAGTATGAGAATAGCTGAATATAATAAACTTGAAAGCACATTTATAAATGGTTTCTACAAGAAAGTCAATTGAAAGCACTAATTCTGGCATTATTACTTGTGATATTCATCTCTGGAATCTTTACATGTTCAAATAACCCTTGTTTATTTCAGATAATTGAAGTTCTACTGAATGAATTCATATGTTTAGCATGTTGTGATCTAAAAATTAGTGACATATTATAATATTATTTAGCATTTTAAGAAACCCACAAAATTTTGGGGAGAAATCTGTAGCAAAAGCCAAAATTAAATTTATGATAACTTGTTTTTGGATAATTTTTTTAATCTATAAACACTTTAAGAAATAAGCATTCTTTTATGTCAACATCAGTATAATTAATGAATGTGTTAATAGAAAGTGGAGTACACTATATTGACAGTACTAAATGTACAACACATATGCAGTGTGATAAGGAGCCACAGGATTGTTAACCAGATTTTCATATTCCTGTGGGGGACAACACAGATATGGGGATTCTGAATTTGTGAATAAATAAAGGATGTTCCTATGAATGTAAGTTTCCAAAAGTAGGAATATTTGAGATCTTGGAATGCTCTGGAAGGAAAGAATATAAATTTGAATCCTGTGCAGCACATTAATATCATGAAGCTCAAGTTGCTTCTCAATTAAATTTTTGAAGGGGGTAAATTATGTAACTTTTTAAAACTTAACTATGTTTCAGAATTAAAACTAAAAATTCATGAATGGAGGAAATTCATAAGCAAATTACAGATGAATAATCATCAAATTACCTAACACACTGTAAACATTTTTCATGACGTTTTTAGTACCCACTCAACTTTTTTGGAAATTTCTAATTTATGAATGTTTAAGCCTCTAGGAGTCTTTATACTAATAGAGAAGACTGCACAACTTAAACAAATGAGTGAGAGCAAATTTATCACTCTCATTTCAATTCTTCTGTAATCATCTGACATTATTTTATCCCAAATAGTAAAAAATATTTTTTGTGATGGTATATAAATTTGTTGTATTCATTTAATTCAGTTATTCTGTATAATTGGGAATGTTTGCAGACAAGACTGTTTTTGGAGTACCACTTCTTCTATCACTACAAAGAAATGGACAAGCTCTTCCAAAGAGTATACAGGCAGCATTAAGATGGTTACGTCTAACATCTTTAGATCAGGTTGGGTTATTCCGCAAGTCAGGTGTAAGATCAAGAATACAAAAATTGAAAACTATGACAGAGACACAGGGAGATGCAATCAATTTTGAAGGACAGCAAGCATATGATGTTGCAGATATGGTAAAGCAGTATTTCCGTGAACTTCCAGAAGCGTTGTTAACAAACAAGCTCTCCGAAACTTTCATTGCTATTTTTCAGCGTAAGTACATAGAGACTATATTTCATTTCCTTATCTTAAAAATATCTTTCTAATTTTTATAATTAAAATTCATAAAATATTGATTCTGTTATAGATGTTCCTATGAATTTGCGAGCAGAAGCTGTGCAGTGTGTACTGCTGTTGCTACCTGATGAACATCGAGAGGCACTCCAGACTCTACTTGATTTCCTTTCCCAAGTGGCAGCAAGGTCAGCATGCAATCAAATGACTGCTAGCAATCTAGCTGTCTGCCTTGCACCATCTCTTTTTCATTTTCATCATGCTCCATCTTCAACCTCTTCTAGTCCAAGTAGTAGATCTTCATCAGCATCACCCAGAAGGCGTAAGACTGTTGGCATTCCAGATCAACGTGAACTAAGCGAGAATAAAGCAGCTCATGATTGTTTGCTGTATCTGATCAAGGAACACAAGAACTTGTTTATGGTAAGCTTTTTAATATATTAACTAAGATACACTGTTTAAAAACCTAATAAGTAGCAGTTGTAAACTTCAAGAAATGTATTTCATTGCATATAGCATTATTTTACCCTACATTCAAACTGTTACAGCAGACACCTGCATAGAAATGGTTGATTAGGGGTTAAAAGTAACCAGATGGAGGGGCTTCCAGTGATTGGAGCACACCAGTGCAAGTAGGCATATAAAAATGATTAAGTAGCCCACAGGAAAATGAGACGATTGCTAATAAAACATGTCAATATATGAACTCATAAAAAGGAAAAGAAAATGGGCACATAATGTTTTAAATAAATTAGGCTTAAAATCTGGGAAAATTTTATTGCAACATCAATCATTTTAAAAATGGCTAATGCTAGACAAAGGGTTTGTATCACATAAATTAAACAATATTATTCCTAAATTATACTTTCTAAGGGACTCACAGAATACTGGTATAAACTTAGAGCAGGTGTAAACTTTGCAAAATTCTAACTAAACTATAATAACTAAAAATGTTCCAGATAAAGAGGTACATATTAAGAAAATGCATCTTGAATATCTTAATCCCAATTTCCAGTGCTCTTCTGATATAAAGAATGTAAATTTAGTTTTCATCTGTGTTTAAGCAATGCCTTTAATTTATTCCTGTTTTGATTCTCATTAATGCTGTATCAGTTTATAGACATTATAATTTTCAATTTTGGAAAGATAAAATCAAACTGCAAAATTCAATGCTATAGCCAGGATTTGAACCATGTTTCTGCAACTTAAATTGCCATTATTCTAATCAACTGTGCTAGCATAGCAACGTGCCAATACAACATTAAATTCTTCTATTCTTCAACATTCTTCTAATTCTTCACATTTTTCCTGTTAAACCACCTGGTGGTTTCAAATTCATTTTTGAGATATTATACACCAATGGTAACTTAAATTTTATAAGTACTTTAAGTCTGAAGCTTCATTATAAAATCTTTTTTTTAAAATATGTGAGTTTGCAGGTAATGAATGTAATATTAATAATATTAAATAATCAGTTATGGCAGGAGTCTATATATTAATTTCATTTAGAAAAGCTTTTCCTAATTAGTTCTTGAAATTAATGGACAAATGAAATAGAACCTTAAGAAATAATCATCCCATAAAATTATATATGCCATTTTTCAAACATTTTAGGTTGTTAAAATCTGGGCTCTGATAATTAGCCATATGCTTACAATTATCTCTGCATTAGTTTTTCTGTCTATTTGCCTTCTAAAGATATCCACAGATCCATTGAATATCACTTGTGATAAAAATGCAAATATATAGTTTTATTATTAAGCATACAATTGCGAGACCTTGCGCTCATCAACCATAATGCAGGTCTTCATTTGACTCTAATGGGTTAGTTATCATATTTATTCAGAATATCACAAAATTTTGTGTAAGCCAATTTTGTAAAATCCTCTCTCTAGGTATAATCACCCTCTGTGGTGTAATGGTTACCATGCTAACTTCATATACCCAAGGTCGCAGGTTCAAACCCAGTGGAGGACAATGGATTTTTTCGGGTGCAAAAATCCTTAGCATGGCTTCCTTTGGAAAGAACCTCAAGCCTGATAGAGAGGCCTCTGAGCAAAATTAAGTGGTCTTTCATGCCCAATTTAGAATGGGATGCTGAGAACCATAGTAGTTAAAGATCATCCATAAATAACACGTCATATTTTATTTTCTCTCCAGATATTATAAAAATATCTAAATTCATAATATTGTTATAATTTTTTACCTCACATGTGATTCATTCTTGTGATAAAATCAAAAAGCAACAATTCACATGTTTTTGGAATTTCCAAATTAAGCATTACTGATCCATTTTCCCCTCCTAAGCCACAATTTTTATATTATTTTTATTTTCATCCATTGATGCATACACATGTTTTGGGACATATCATCTAATAGCATTGTGATAATTACATAAAAATAGCTTATCTGTTATGGGGATATTCATATACTGTCAAGAAAGTTCTGGGAATTGGTCAATGAAACACAAAATATGTATTATTCATCCAATTTTATTTTATCACCCTTCCGAAATTATACATTTTTGCCAATGAATAACCCAATTATCAAAACATTTTTTGTACATATATTTTGGAATCGATGTCAATTTTCATTGTAAATTCTCCTTTATGTCTTCTATTGACTGAAAATGGT
This sequence comes from Hymenopus coronatus, assembly GCA_030762935.1. NCBI lineage: Eukaryota > Metazoa > Arthropoda > Insecta > Mantodea > Hymenopodidae > Hymenopus > Hymenopus coronatus. Next base: position 53,835,634 of record CM060886.1, read on the forward strand.
GCCTCGAAGTGGTAATTTTTTTCAAGTTGTACTATTTGTTTGTCTAAATTCTCATTATTTGCATGGTGGAATAATTGCCACTATTTTGTTTTCATTCACTATAAGTTTATTATTTTCAAACCATCCTAGGACTGGTGAATGAGTTAGTAATGGGCCTCGCCATGGCCGAGTGGTTAGACCACTCGACTCTCACCTAGATGGCCGGGTTCGATCCCAAACGGCCGCATGTGAGATTTGTGGTGGACAAAACGGCACTGGGGCGGGTTTTATCCGGGTACTCCGGTTTCCCCCGCCATCGCATTCCACTGGTGTTCCATCATCATTCATGTATCATCAGTGACACCACCTGCGGTGCCATTAGTAGTTAAAGTGGGCGTTAAACACTACCAAAAAAAAAAGTTAGTAATATAACCTTTCACCATATTTGTAGTTTTACCTTTAATAAACAGAGTTACTTGTGTCATCAGTATATAACATTATACTGGAATTATTTAATTCATTAGTTAGATCATGAATATATACTAAGAATAGAACCTTGCATCACCCCCAATTTGACACTCTTTTCCTCAGAATGATTGTGATTTATTAAACAAGTTTTATGATTTTTATGTGTTATTTGTACTTGTCCTGAACAGTCCCATATCCATTTTCTCATTGTAGACTGCTTCTCAAACCTAAGAAAGACCTGTTATTGCTATTACACTTTATTTCCCTAGCACAGGTCATGTTTTTAAAATAAACTGTTCAATGTTTCATGCAAACATTTTCTATGATTTTGGAAAATACAGAAAATAATCTATACCTGAATCCAATGTTACAGTTTTCTGAAGAATTACTGGTGCAGTGCCATTTCAATTATATGGAAGAAAGTGTGCCAGTGGCATTGGAAGAACTTGGAGCAGAATTTCAACAAGACTGGAGAGGTTATCTGTATGCTTGTACAACAGCTCTGTTAAAGGAAGCACGAGAAAAGTGAGTATTTCTTTTAATACATTCTAACCACAGAAATGTACATTTTTCTGTAACAGATATTCAGCAGTATTGCAGGAAGAATATTAAGGAGGGCGGTTATGTATAGGGATCCACTTTTTAAACAACTGTCTAAAATCAAATGAAAAATATGAATTAATCCTGAGTTGAAATATTAAAAATTGGTGACTTTATATTCATAGAAAATGCAGCAATTGGAAATAAAATATAGATTATGCTATTATTTCTTACATTTATTTACAAGAAATGATCAGAAACTAAGACTACAGGCCCATATTCTTGGTGTTTTGTCTTTCACAGCAAGCTTAGTAGTGTGCAGTTATTTTAATGCATACAGTTGGCAACTGGAAAAATTTTGAAAATGTTGATATTCTTAATAATGGGTCTAATGATTTTGATTAAAATATTGTATATTAAAGATATTTAAATCAGAAATAAAATGTATATCTTTAATTTTTTGCAAATAACTTTGAAGACTAGTTATTCTGGATGAATTTTTCTGAATTTTGCATAACTGGTAAACTGCAAGGAATAGGTAAAACTTACTACACAAAAAATGAAGATCTTGTTAAAACACACAATTTATGCTAAATAAATTTTTGTTGTAGTGTTGATCGTTTCAAAAATATTCCTTATTGGTTTTAATTTTAACTACTTAACTTCTCAAACAGGGTCACCTTTCGTTTCATTTCTCTTTTATTTTGCTGGCATTGGAAAGCAAACTGAACCTCAATTGTTCACATATTGACCAACTTTTACAAAATTTGACTATCACTTATTTCCCTTCTGTTTAGAAGGAAACAAGCAATAGGACAATTTTTGGTAATGTTTATCTTGATTGGCATGATATAGTTTGATTTTCCAAAAAATGGCTCTTAACAATTTTGATGAAAACACCATAAGTTTAAGATATTTTCATGACAAATGGAATGCATATCTTGAATTTAAGGAAATAGCTTTTGAAGTCCTCTTCATTCTGGATGAGTTTTGATAACAGGTACACCATAACAGATTCACAAAATCTTACTACGCAAAAAAACGAGATCTCATTAAAGCAAATAATTCACATTTAGTACACTGTTTGTGGAGTTACCCATTTCTACAATATTCCTTATTATTGGTATAAATTGTCTAATACTTTTACTTTTCTAATGAGAAGTTGTTATTTGTTTGTTTGTTTGCTTTTTCATCCTGGTCAAGCAAAGAAATCAGAATTTAAAAGCATCATATAGTAACCAGCTCTTAAAAGATGTTACTATTCCTTTAGTGCAGTGTATTCCCTTATTTTCCTTATACCTACAAGGAAATATGTAATAAAACCATTTCTACCAATGTTTAATATGTAACCATTATTTTACTTAGGAGTCGTGGCTGGGTAAGCATGGCATGTACAGCAGATCAGCAAGTAGAGATGGCTTACAAGAAAGTAGGAGATGGTCATCCTTTAAGGCTTTGGCGAGTATCAACAGAAGTAGAAGCTCCTCCACAAGAATTGCTGCAGAGAGTATTGAGGGAGCGTCACATTTGGGATTATAGTCTACTTAAATGGCGCACTGTGGCACGATTAGATCCCCAAGTGGAAGTATTCCAGTATGTTAGTGCAAACATGGCACCTCTTCCAGCCAAAGACTACTGTGTGCTTAGGTATGCTTGGCAATATAAAGAAATTTCTCAGCAAAATCTAAAAGTAAATATTCCAGCATTCTCAGTAATATAACTGTAAAAACTGTACAAAACTCTACAAATAATAGTTCATCTGTTGAGTATGATGGTTGCCATATATGTTGAACAATTTTTTTTTTGTAGTTTAACGTCCTTTAATCTGGTTGGTCATATCGGACGACGAATGAAATTGGTGAAATGATGCTCAAATGATCTTGGGGTCCATGGAGCTTAAAGTTACTCGACATTTGTCTTCTCAGGATAAGGGAAAACCCCGAAAAAATCTTATCCGGATAACTGACCCTAAGCGAGATTGAACTCACGACATTTTGAATGTGAGGCAGACACGCTACCACCACATTACCCAGGCGGGCTGAACAATTATTGTTGTAGCATTAAACAAAAAACAATTATAAGTTATTACTGTTATCATTTTAAATAGGTATTGTTAATATCATCACTGCTGCTCTTACTATTATCACTGTTGTTTACTATTTGTTTTAAGGTCATGGCGGACGGATCTCCCTAAAGGAGCCTGTGTAATTGTGGAGACATCTGTAGAACATCCTGATGGACCAGTAATGCTTGGAGGAGTGAGAGGCATTGTACTAGCATCCAGATATTTAATTGAGCCCTGTGGATCTGGAAAATCACGCATTATGCATCTCTCTCGTGTTGACACAAAGTATGTAATATTTTATCCAGTGGAATAGACATAACTATCAAGTAAATACTGAAAAAGACTTTCTTTTTATAAATAATTGCCATGAAAATAATGTTTTGAAAAACTGTTCTTGGTTTCATGTCTTTAGTTTTGATTGACTTTGAGTTCCAAGCTCTCACTTAGGCTGTATCAATAGGTTATGCAGTTGAAAACAAAACCCCAATGTCTCCTCCCCCTCAATTCAAATATATATATATATATATATAAAAAATTGCAAAATTCAGTTTTAAAAGATGGCTTGTCTTCTGATGGACCAAAGATTAAATTGGGGTGTTATTTTACTTGAGTAGATCAGTATTAAAAGGAGAAAGTTTGTATGTGGGTGTGTGTGTAAGATAATGTTCAAAACCACTCAATCATTTTTGATACCTCTTAAAAGCACTGTCCTTCCCATTGAAAATAGGCCATAAGATACCTAATTTCATCTCTTAGAGAAGTAAAAGACTCAGAAATATTTGTTTGCAATGGATATTAGAATATGAACTTTTTGGAGCCATAAGAAAACATGGACATGTAAAGCACAATGTGGACATCTTGTGACACTATCTTGACTCTTCATTCAGAATGCCATAGAATAGAAAACAGTTTATGTTTATTACTCCATACAACATGTGTGTAAAAATAAGACAAAAGTAGAGAGAGACCTTTTATCCAAATGAATGATTAACAACAGAAAACAGGTTGCACAAAGACAGCAGAATAAAAGGCAGTCACATTCTCATAATGATACAATATTTACATGCAATGCCTATTTTCTTGGCATTTTATTCAAGACTTGTATATAGATAAACCATTGGTAAACTTTACTCTGATTTTGCAGGTGTATATAATAAACTTCTGGAAGTCAGATATTTTAATAATATTCCTTATATAAAAAGTTTTTTGCATTTCCCATGTATGTTCAATCAAATTGCTAAACAGAGAAAATTTTGTCCAGAAACTATTTATCTGATATATATAATTAACTACACATAAGATTATTTTTCTAAATAGTTACAGCCTGTGTGCCATTTTCCAGAATGAAGGTACCAAAGTTAAACATTTCAACTACTTTTTCTAAAATTACCCAAGTATTCCAATAATTCTTTCATTGCCTAAAGATATATTCTTAAATACTATAAAGTATTTCTAGAATTTGGAAGGGTTAACAAAATGGAAATACAACACTCAAATGTTTAATATGCTTTTTCACAAACATCAAGCTATTTTTTGTCGTAAATTATTTATTTTCAAACTTCAGGAAATTCAGTTACAAGTTGTACATATAGGGGAAGCAGAGGATTCACTGTAGAGATTTTCTATATAATTTAAAATGGTTTTATAAAGATTATGGGGGGAAGTCAGTAATATCAATTTAATAATATTTGAGAGTTAAGAAGCACCTGTAACACAGTAAACATATTTATATTTGAGAGAGAGAGAGAGAGAGAGAGAGAGGTGGGGAGGGGAGGGGGTTAAAACAACTTGCAACTGTAAAAAAAAGTGTCTGAAATGGGTAAAATGAATGCTCAATAGAGCCTAGGTTCAATGTTTTGTCTTTTCAAAACAAAGGAAGATCTCTGGGGGGGGGGGGGGAACTTTCCAATTGAGATTCCTCCTAAGCCATATATGTCAAAAGTCTAATCTAGAAAGAAAGCGTCATTTCTGACTCTGTGCTGATAACACATTCTGATTTATAATTCCAACAGTAGCAAAAGGTAGATGTTTTCCTTTTCAGTGAAATTTTATTCTAAGGTTTCTTTGGAATATTGTAACACCATCTGTAAATAGCTTTAAACATGACTTTTGCATATATTAATCAAGTTAATGTCACTTTTATTTGAAATAAATTAAAATATAATCTACTAAAAATATATAAAGATTTGTATATAGTACATACATATCCATTTTTTTTCTTTATGACAATGACATTTTAATGATAGGAACTATTTTCTGTGTTTCAGGGGCAGAACGCCAGAATGGTACAATAAAAGCTATGGCCATATCTGTGCTCTTTATCTAACACGAATTAGGAGTTCATTCAAACACAACACAGAGGGACCAGAGAGCAAAGTCTGAGTCACAAAAAAACTGCATTCGTTTATATGAATTATTTTGTTCACCTTCGACTGCTATGCCTGCTAGGTAGCAAGCTTTGCTGTAGGTATTCATAGTCTTTGCAGAAGGGAAAGAATTGAATTCATGTAATCTGTGTTCATACCTTCTGATAGCTAACACAGCCAAATAATGAAATTGGATACCACATTATTTTGTATGAAAATAGATGTTAACTGATGAAATGAAGGGTATGCTTTATTAATAATCATAATGCAACTAGTCAAGAACTTGCACTGTGTGATAGACAGGATAAGTTAACACTTTCTCAGGAATGGTATCATTAGATAGTGGAGTATAGCAGATGATGATAATAACAATAATGATAATAAAGTATTTCTGCTAATACTATTGGAGGAAGGAAGCAACATCCACTTATGAATGGATGGGATAAGAATCGTTCAATAAAATATGGAAAAATGTAATTTAATTTTTGTATTTATTTGCTTTTCTATAGGATGTTTCCACAAGTTGATGTTGTATATGAAGCATGCAGATTTATTTTTTGCCTCGTGTCACAAGAACATCAAGATAGGTAATAATAGTGTAATTGTCTACACAACCTCTGTGGAAGTCTAACTAGAACTCAGTTTTAAATAATGTCTGCTGAGGAACATATTTAAAGCACTTCCTTAGTTCTGCAACCATTACTCAATAAAAAGTTTAAACTTGTACATTTGTCCATACATGCATCATGTATGTTCTGGTATGCAAGCATGTAAATTACCATGTTTCAAAAACATATCTGAGCATGTATGAATGTTTAATATAAGTTTAATACACAATAATTACATAAGTCTATCCATACTTTGAAAAGAAGTTAAATTAAAATTCTTATGACTCATGGACAGTTCTTATATATGGCTGCTGAGAATATTGACTACTGTTAACTCTTAAAAAATGGACATAGTGATGTGATGATAAGGATTAACCCCTTCTAAGCCCCCTTGTTGGTGTTCCCAAAGCTTTTTTTTTTATAAAGATTTTAATAATAATCCTTGTAGATATTGTTGGAATCAAGAACCATAATTTTACAACAGCCATGTAACTGTACCAAAGTGTTCTTAGCTAATATCAAAATAACCTTGTGCACAATTATGCCACCAGCAAAGTCCATTTCAGTAAGCAATGTTTTACATTAATCTCCATATGAATTTTAGCCCTGAGAAGTTATTACAAAGATTGTTCTTGATATAATTGATGTTTGTTGCTGACACTGTGGCAATTATGTAAACTGAACCTCAATAAGAATTGCTTATAAATATTTATCCATAAATGGAATAATGATAGTTAAATTATTGTGACCTAAATTGGAAGTATAAATGTGTAAATTCTGGAAGGACTTGAACGAGCAAGTTAGCTATTTTTTATACATTTTTGTACAAATGTGGTAAACTGTTGAACCCATAATTGCATGAAAAAATGAACATATGGATGATATTTAGTTAATGTATTTAATAATGTTACAAAAACACCAAATGTTGTTATGTAATTTTCATTTAGATACATTTTATTTTGTTGTTAATAAGTAAATGCTGTTTAGTAGTCTCAGTTGACTCGGTGGACAGACAGTTAAGAAGAAAAATTAATTGACTTGAACCCAATATATGAAGGTCATAAAACTTAACGAAGTTTTGAAATTTTAAAAGTGATGTACAATATATAACTTGCTGTATGTTTCTGATCAGCAAAACTATTTATAATGTTGATCACTATATTAAATGGGAGCAAAAGGAGTTGATTACAGTTGTTCAGCACCAAAAAAAAATTCAAAATGAGCGTTTTTATCAATCTAGAAATGGTGTAAAAAGAAAGAGCAGAAGGAAGGGAAATTATAAAATGTATAAAGGATACAAAAGGAATGCTAAGCATCATTTGTGCAGGTAAGGTATTTAAGTCCTTAGAATATAGCAGATGCATGTTGTGCATTTCTCAATAATATGTTATGTTTTCTATGCTGTATGATTTTAATAATTTTTGTATAAAAAAAACTTAAAACAAAAGGGGGTTTGACAGAAGGAAATAAAAATTTATTTAACTTCCTTAATTAAAATTTGTATCTATTTGTATCATTCAACTATTATTGAATAATATTTGTGCAAGCATAATCTAGTTTTCTTCTACAATCCTTTTTATATAGCATATAAGAGGATTTTATTTTTGATATCAATTCTTATTAATGAAAAAGAAAAACATTAACATGAAATTTCCTTAAAAAATTACTTGTGGAATTAAGGAAGGTAAGTACCCAACTACCAAGCTTCCAAATACTTGGTGCTAAATCAGCAGAGCTGAAGATTTATTGATCATCCTCATATGACACAGTAGCATGTTGCTTATCTATAGTGATTACAAGTTTGACATCTGGAACTTAGATGAAAATTTTCTCATGCTAGAGATTTTGGTAAGGGATGCATTTAGCCTTATAAGTCCTTGGGAACCAAATGAGGAGCTAATTGTTTGAGAGGCAAAGCTTCCAGGTCTGAAGGACTGAGCTTAATAGACCATATCAACTTTTCACTCTTCCAATGATGATCTTTAAAGGCAAAGGCAGGGGATGCAGTAATAGCATGGTTGCCCTTGGCCTGTCAAGGCTGTTGCATCAACTGTTCTGTAGTTTACAAAGTATTTTCAAAATAGATTCATGTTTCATGTTAGCTAACAGTATTTTCAAAGGCAAAATATGTGCACTTAAATGTTCACATCATGAAGAATCAATATCATCTTGGACAGATTTTGCTTGTCATTCCATCCTTGCCTCCCTTCTCATTCATGCATTATGCTTCTTCCTTTAATTCTCTGTGACAAAAATCATATGTAGTTTAGTGGCTGTTAGAATGGTGCTATTTGAAAAGAAAACCACTAACTCGTGACTTATCTTATGGGACAACAAAATACTTTAACCACAGTAGAAATATCAAAGAGAACATCCCCTCTTTCTAAAAAAAAGTAATGTAAGAAGTAATAGCAAACACTAATTTTAATTCCAATTGCTGCACTCATCTTTGAATACAAAATTGATTTTGTTTTAATATTTCAACACAGGATTAATTAATATTTATCATTTGATTTTATACAAATTGTTGAAACTTTTAATATTTTTCTGGCTGCTTTACTAAGAGACTTTAGCTCATAAGTAAATATGTGGTATGTGCAATACGAGAGTTAGGATTAAGAACAGTAAAGGGACCATGATCATAAATTAAAAATATGTTGTATGAGTAATATTGAGCACTTATTTCTCATGTAACAAGCACATGAGAAATATTTATTGGAATTGCGAACAGCTGTAATCTCTTCAATAATTTTATAAATGTTGAAACATATCTCTAATCATTTCTATGTTTCCATTACCATAATACTCCTTTTGTACTGTGTACAATTTATGTAGTAAATTAAGCTTGATTATATCACTATTGATGGAAAGGTTTAATATTTGTGAAAGAAATGTTACCAGTGGCTTTTTATATGCCATTTGTTATAAATGTACCTAGTTAAGAAGAGTTGCATGTATGACAGTCAGAATGATAAATGTGTGGAAATGATATAGTGAATGCTGATTATTACCTTTATAAAACTACTTGGTAAAGATATGATAAGGCATTGTTACAGAATGTATGTTCTTTATTTTAAGTCAAAACATAAATATTTGAAGTACCAATATTTTACACATCACAACTTGTATAAAGTGAGATATTTTTGTACATATGTAAACAATTATATAATATCTAACAATGCAAAGAATAATCTATGACGCAGAGAATAAAGCAAATTGTTAATAAAAACATTCATTTACTTTATGAAAGAAAACATTTATTATTTAACCTGCCTTTCCAAATAATTTTACATCAACAGTTTGATTAAATTAATTAACACTTTTTAATACAACAATAGAGGTAGAAGTTCTTACACTTTAAAATCACAGTAATTGAACCTTCATAGGTATCATCAGGTACATAAAGTCATTGAAAAAGAGCATTTCAGCTTTATGATGGCATTATTGTTGGGTACTTGATCATTAGAAGGCCAGCTGCACATTTAATCCTTAAAATAGCTGTTTACCACATCAATGACCTCATTGCTGTGAAATCTTTGTCCTCAATGACATTTTTTGAGGTTTAGGAACAGGTGGTAGTCACTGGGTGCTAGATCTGGCGAATAGGGCGGATGTTCAAACAATTCAAACTTTAATTTGCACATTTTTCCCATTGCAATAACTGAACGATGATGAAACAAGATTTTTTTTTTTTTCTAAATGAGGTCTTTTTTTTTTCAGCTCATCACTTAAACATTGCAGTAAGCTTGCATAGTAGTCACCAATGATAATTTTACGCTTTTCCAAGTAATCAATAAAAATAATTCCCTGTGTATCCCAGAAAACACTCACCATTGCCTTGTTAGCTGACAAAATTTACTGCCTTTTTTAGAGTTGGTTCACCTGGCGCAATCCACTGTTTTGACTGTATTTACTTTCTAGCGTGTAATGATGTATCCAAGTTTCATCCATGGTAATAAGCTGTCTCAAAAATTCACTGAGATGTTTACGATAGAGCCCCACATTCTTAATAGAAACAGTTTTTCTTTGCAACTTTTGATCAGGTGTCAACATCAGCACCCTTCTTGCATATACCCTGTGAAAGCCCAAAACAGTACTTAAAATATTACTTGCATGTTCTTTTGATATATTTACAGCCTCTGCTATCTCAAACAATTTTAATCTGTGGTCTTCCAGTACTAAGCAATGAATTTTTTCAATGATCTCTGGAGTTGTCACTTCTACATGGCATCCAGAGCAAGGCTCATCACTAGTGCTTGTACATCACATTTTAAACATTGCAACCCATCTTTTAATCATTGAATAATCACTGCTCATTTTTCCAAATCCTCCATTTTCTTGAAAACTCTAAAGTTGTCTTATTTGAAATGCTGTCATTCAAAAACTAAACAAGTTATTGAGCTGTAACTATGGAAACAAGCTAGTCTAGAGTTAAACTTTATGATGCTACCATCTAACTGGCCTAGTGTAGCCATATCTGTATAAGGCCTGGGACTTATCAGCCGACCCTAGTATAAGAGTGTACCTGTTGTGGCTCTGCATTCAAGCTGTGACCAGCACAAATCACAGATCATCTCATCCAATATATGCCAAGTGTAATCCTTGGCAGAGCAACAGTATCTTTGATACCTTCTAGACCATGGTCTACAAGCTTGGCTAAAAGAAATCCATTTATTAATCTGGATGCCAGCTGTGAAAGCTTAAGTTTATATATGGGTATATACTGGAGGTTTGCTCCTACTTATTCCTACAATCAAAATGATTCATTCACAGTTTATGTGCATGTAAAATGTGCAGCATTGAGTGAGTAGAGAATAATCTCAAAATGTGTTACATTTCCTGTACTTGGCAAAATAAACAGGGTAAAGAGAACTTATTTCCAGCAGTGCTTTTACTGGGCTGGTATGCACAGTGTGTCATAAAAAGTTATCTTTGCTGTTAAATATCAATAAAGATATATGCAATTGTTTATCACATCAGCAGCCTCTTGATTACAGTACTCAATAATTAAATAAGCAAGTGCCTAATTTGCATTTATGCATAAAAAAAAATGTTTCTTTTCTGTGCATATTTAGTTTTAATAAATTGTATAATTGGTGCTCTAACTGAGACTACCATCCTCCATTTTATTCAGCTCTATTTGGAATATTTCAGTGCCTTCATTTATCATTTTGCAGTTTGGTCAACATTGATCTTTTACTATAAATTTTCTCCAAGGCTCAGTCTACAACCAGAGATCAAAAGCAAAATGAAGTACTCTGCTGCTCCATTTTATTGCAAGTTTCATTATTTTGCATTTACATTTCTTCACAAGAAAAAATCAAGAATTGCACTATGTTTCTCCGTAATTAAGATAATGTCCAGACAATTGGACTTGAAACTTGTGGCATTAATTTGTAACAAGATTTTCTGTCCTTTTTTTTTAAATCCTTGCTTCCCTTTATTGCTCTGACTCCCCACAATCTACATGTATATCAGAAGAAAGTAAATGCAACTGATCCAATGTTGCCAGTTCTAACAGAACTAAGGAGGCAACAAATTTGGACTTTTTAAATTTAATGTACACAAAAAACCATTCATTCTATTGAAATACCCCAAAGGAAAAACTTATCAGTTTTTCAATTTCCTATGAATGTAGTCTTAAATTACAAGCCTTTAATCAACAGCAATCCAGCAAGGTGATAATATATTTTTTGGATAAAAGTATTTTTTCCTAGAAAACTATGAACTTTTCAGCAATTTAGTATTAGATTTTCTTGTTAAGGTGAATTCACTCTTAAAGTCTGCAGGATCATTTCACTTTCATCCTGTATACTACAAGGAGAAAGAGCTTAAGATTTCTCATGAATAAAATCAAGCCATCTGCATTTTCTTCACAGAAGATACCATATTGGACAGCTCAATTCCATTGTGAAATATAAGATTGTAGTGTATTTTAATGGAATTTGAGGTTAGATCATGCAAATATATTGTATTCGTGGTTGTAACAACACCCAAAGGTTTTAGGGTAAAAGTTTTAAGTATTGAAGCTTTATAAATACCATAGATTCTGTATCATTTAAATTATTGCCACACATTTCCTGTGAGTCAATGTAACATAAAAATAATTTAATACATGAAATATGACACATGAGTACTTATCAGTTTTTAAATGTGCATAATATTTAAATAAGTTTCTGCATTCAATACCTGATATGTAAGATAAGTGGATAAAAGATGTTTGAAGGGAAAACTGGGAACCCTCAAGATACAGCAGTCATTTTACAGATGATGTTAGAAACTGAGACCTGGGGAAGAAATATAAAATGTTTGAATGTAATTAAAGCCCCTTCTATATTCAACTTTCTATCTCATTTGTTAAAAAGACAAATGAAGAATACTGGATTGGCATTTATCTACTGGGAAATAAATTTGGCAGTAATTGTTGCATAAACACCCCATTAATAGCATATATTAATACTATGCATATTCAAATCACACTCACATTTCAGTTTATGAATGCAGGATTGATTTCACTTTCAAACATGTTGTTTAAATCTGGCACACAAACTATGATAGTAATTATTTTATTTTATACAGGATACAAATTCTTACAGTAAATGCAGTTTTAAAAAATGAAGCATAATCAAATCTAAAACTTATTACTTTCGCTACTAATGTAGTTTTGACAACAAATAATTGTGTAGTAAAGCTGCATCAAGCAATGTCTTCTTAAGATCCAAGGCACATAATTTTTCACATCTGAGGACAGGTCTAATAAAGCAGTATTACCATGTCTTATAAGTAATTTTGGGTTTTCCAAATTAAGTATGTATAAACAGTTAGTCCTTTTTACCAGTAAAATGTTACAGGATAATTCACTTCCTTTGCCTGTAAAATGTTAAGGGCATAAGTTCAGTTCTGATATTACTGTCAAAGCTTTGGCACTGGTACTGTCATTTGTCACTGAACAGAACAGGGCTGCGCCGTGGCCGAGTGGTCAGACCACTCCCCTCTCACCTAGGCAGTCTGGGTTCGATCCCAAGCAACCACATGTGAGATTTGTGCTGGATAAAAGCAGCACAGGGGCGGGTTTTCTCCGGGTTCTCCAGTTTCCCCCGTCATCACATTCCACTGGGGCTCCATATTCATGTATCATCAGTGTCATCGCCTGTGGTGCCAGAGCAGTAAAAGCAGGCATTAAACACTACCAAAAATAAAAGAACAGAAATTGGAATAATATTTGAAAATTGTAAAATATATAACCTAATATTGAAAATGTTAGGAGTCATTATTGTTGCAAACAGGCACATTCACAATATAAATTCATAAATATACCAATATTAACTGTATATTTATTAAAGCATTATCCGAAACACCTGTTGATATTTTGAAACAAATGTAACTATACAATTTGCTATCGCATTCCATGATAGATCTATGGTGGTGGAGCCGCAGACAATGGCTCACATTCGCAGTACTTGGTAAGAGATCCATATTTAAAGCAAGCTTTTAAAATAATTTTGTCATCTATGGTTGTGGACTGTAATTCCTAGTATTATAAGGAAACTAATTGAGATTAATTTTAGCACGCAAGAGTAGATTTATTTCATTTGCTTGAATTTTTAATTTGTTTGCTGAGAACTAACATTTATATTGTTCCAGAGCACTGAAATTGCCTATCTACTATTTCCCTGGGGAAGCTCTCTTTGCATGCATTTCCAGTTTTTCAACACCTTTGTACTCCCTCTATTATGTATAGTAAATATCTTCATGATAACATGCGGGCATGATTCAAGAGAGCAGGGGATCGTGCCATGTCATTGCCAAGGTAGCAGTTTTTAGGGTGGTAAAATCTTACATGAACAAGAGACATGTGAATATGTCAGAACTACAAATCATGCTGAAATCTAGTGATCTGTTATTTTTGTTTGTAATGGAACTGGTGACAGATGAAGCTATAGCATTATTTGGATGCGACCTCATTTGTGATCATCGCCAGGCCCATTTAGTAATATTACAAAGAGGCCTGTGAGACTTGCTGCCTCTGACTTGAATTATGTATATTTACAAAGTTTCCTTAACATATGGGCCTGTACAGGATATTGTCTCCTTAAAGAGCACCTGCACAGAATGGGACAACAAATAAATTCTGCCTATAGATGCACAGCCACCCATCTCTTGTTTCAGTGCCCACCTCTTACTCACCAAAGAGTCCTAGGCACTACACCATATTTACAGATTCCTTAAGTGTACTGCTTGCCAACCAAAGCTCCGAACCAAAACATGCACTGATCCATGAAATCCTTTTATTAAGCTATAATATAGATAAGACCGATAAAAAGGTATCCTTTGTATGGACTCCCTCTCACATTGGCATAAAAGGTAACGAAACAGCAGATGAAGCTGCAAAAGAAGCAACTAAACATCCTGTCAGTGATTCGTCAATTGTTTCTCCACACCAAGACATCATCAACTTCATCAAACACATGTACATAGAAAAATGGAAATTGGACTGGTCATCAACTAACAGTAAACTTCAGGAAGCCCGCTCTGGCTGCACCAACCTTCATTCCTGAACTCTCAAAAGAAGAGACCAAGTAATCATCACTCGACTCAGAATTAGTCACTCCAAACTCTTATCTTCTGACTAAGGAACAACCTCCAAAATGTACGAGCTGTGACAGACCTCTAACCATACACCACATCCTTATAGACTGAACACTGCATAGCAGAAGAAGAAAAGAAGCCAGCATTTCCAGGCTTCCTAACGCAGTTAACACACCCAACATGCTGAAGAAGACGCTATACTTTATAATGCATACAAAGCTTTCTGATTTATTGTACATGTAATATAAATGTTAACCTAATTGTAAACTGTATAACTGTAAATTGATATACAATGTATTTATGATTGGTCGTGATAAGACCTTGTAGTCAAAACGAACATAATTTAAAAAAAAAGAGCCCTCATCTTTGGGAGTGAATTTCCAAAGCAGTAATGATTGGTCATTATGAACATCGGGCATCTGGAACTGTAATAAATCTACAAATGTGACAGAGTTGCTCTCCCATCATACTCATGACATATGGTAGTGTGTACTTAAATCGAATGAAAATATGTGATTACAAATAGAGAAAAACCCACCTGGGTAGTGTGGTGGTAGCGTGTCTACCTCACATTTAAAAGGTTGTGAGTTCAAATCTTGCTTAGGGTGAGTTACTCAGATAAGGTTTGTTTTGGGGTTTTTCCCTCGTCCTGAGAAACGAATGTCGAGTAACTTTAAGCTCCATGGACCCCGAGATTATTTGAGCATCATGTCACTAATTTCATTCATTGTCTGATATAACTAACCAGATTAAAGGACATTAAGCCACAATAAAAAAAAAAAAAAAAAAAAAACCTACACAAAGACGTTAGATTACAATTATGTTAAAAAATATTATCTACAACCAAGGACCAAAACACCATTCAAATAACAAGGGGCTTTCTCCTTTCTCTGTCATTTGCAAATATGATTATGATTTCATTCACTGTCGAATCAAATTCAGTAGCAAGGGCAACAAGATGACTTAGACATTAATTTTTTGTTATGTCCTTTATGTAATTATTAATGCATCTTAGAGCAGAAAACTATCTTTTTGTTGTGGAGTTGTAAGCAGAAGTACTCAAGTATGTTTATAGAGCTATGTTCAAGTTTGAGTTATTCACTCTCTAGGTTGTTATCTTTTACTTATTTGAAGAGCTGTGGAAGAGAGTATGACACATTTTATTCTTTATACCAGAAAAATAACTTTTGAAGCGTAAGTATTCAAGTACAAATTGTGTGTTTTCAAGATAGAACTGTAGATTTGTTGCAGTCTGGATGATGCTTATATTTCAAGTGCACTAAACTTCTATAGCTTTGACCCCCCGTCCTCCCCCAAAGAAAATCAAACTAATGTTTCACTCAAGACTGTAGGAATAAACTCTTTTGTTCATTTCCTCAATCAAGTGATTCAAAATTAAAATGAATATCATCTGATTCATCAATTTTCTCAACAAGAAACTGAATCACAGAATCTTTTATTTTTCTTAATGTGTTTCTTGTCCTGTGCATCACTTTTTTCAATTTTAGCACTAATATAAATATATTCATATAAAATGTGACCTAGATTCTAGAAAATTTCATATCCCAAGAACTGTACATGTTTATAATAGTGACTAAGTCCATATCTGCTGTTTGTAATCTTCAAGTCAGCAAAATTTCTTCATCATGACCCTATCTTTAAGTTTCATTCACTCTCACTTTCATTTCCTACTATTGACAACACTGTCCTGACAAATGACTCGCTATCTTAGTTCAAGCTTCTGTAAGCTTCTTCTCTAGCAGACTATCTGGTTATAGAGAGGGATTTGACATGAGTTCTCTTTGCTGAAAAAAAAATGCTTGATTGAATCAATGAGTAGAAACACTGAAAAAAAAAAAAATTAACACAACCTTAAAAACTATATTTTTTAGCTCTAATAGTTTTCATAATACAAATAAATAAGAATTATGTTATAACAATGTGTTGCAATGTAAGCACTGTAATGGCCATCACTTTTTGTTTGTATTGTAATAAATGTTTAAAAATTGGTTACAAATGAAATCTTTAATTCACTACTTCAAAATGATTCACTCAGTGTTTCAATGTGTAGACAGTTGATAGCTTGCACACCTCTAAGCCCTAACACTCTTGTGACTCATGACTCATACGACACCCGACACATGACTGCTTGCAATCCTTCTACTTTTTAAAACCAGAAAATGATGTCACAGAATTTCTGGAAGCTTGTGGAAACCAAAGCTTCTGGAAGAATCCAAATGTTGTGTTCCAAAGCCTTCAATTACCGGCACAGTGCACTTCCTGTGTTGTTCTACATTCCAAAGTCTCTAATGTGCTGACTCACCTGCCAAGGTGAACCTGAGAGCGGCAGTGCACAGCTCAGTCTTCAGGTCTGGTCATCCTGACCAGTACCATCGTGGTGGCTAGAAGATTCAAATGTATTACCAGTTTCTTTCCTCCAGGTAGCCTCTGGATGAAGTACACACCATCCTTTACCACAAGGTACAACCATTGCCATGGTTATTGAAGCCTTGGGGCAGTGTCCCTTGGTCCGGAGAGGGTGATATAGCCACACAGATCACCTTGCTGGAAACCTTGGCTGTTGGCCTGCCGGTTGTAATGGGTCTTGTTTCGAACGCTCGCTACCTGGGTGTTTTGGCGGGCCATTTCATGCATGTCATGAAATCAGTCTACAAAACCCTCCACATAGTCAACTCTGGTTGTTTTTGCTTTAGGATGACTGCTGAACTCCAGGTTTACTAGACAGTGTAAACCAACGGTGTCGTGGGTTGAAGAG
Organism: Hymenopus coronatus; assembly: GCA_030762935.1. Taxonomy (NCBI): domain Eukaryota; kingdom Metazoa; phylum Arthropoda; class Insecta; order Mantodea; family Hymenopodidae; genus Hymenopus; species Hymenopus coronatus. The sequence continues at coordinate 53,853,025 of CM060886.1, forward strand.
CGGTGGGCCAGCAAGATAAGTGGCACTGATATCTCAGTCTCTCTGGTGATTGGCCACAACCTTCCTCAAATGTCCCAGAGTCTTGATGTACCGTTCAACCATATCATTTGACTGTTTCTCCGTCATACGTGCATCTCCGTCGTGCACCGGTTTCGCGATGTTGGAGAAACCTCTGCCGAACCTGCGATAGTAGCTGAATAGGCCAAGGAAACTTCGCCGCTCTCGTTTGTCTTTCGGACGAGACCTATCTCTCACTGCTTAAACGTTCTCCGGGCCCAAGACCCTCCATATGCTGAGACTATGTCACCCAAGTAGTTCGCCTCCTTGCAGAATGTTTGGCGTTTCTTCGCGTTAAACTTCGAGTCAGCTGCCTACAGCCTTTGCAATATCTTAGCCCGGTTCTCAAGATGTTCTTCGAAGTTATTGTCCACGACGATGATGTCATCTAAATATAACAGGCAGGCGTCGTATGTCAATCCTCACATCCCTGATTCATCAGGCGCTGGAAGGCTGCTGAGGCATTGTATAGACCAAAGGCTTAAACATAAATTGCCAAAGCCCTTGGCCAGTCGAGAATGCAGCCTTTTCTTTGTTTCTTGGATCTAAGGTCTCTTGTATCCCGATTTTAAGTCCAAAGACGAGAACCACTGGGCACAACAAGCGCGTCCAACGCATCGTCTATCCGTGGTAAGGGGAAACAGTCAATTTCGGTGACGGCATTCAGCTTGCTGTAATCCACGCAGAAGCGTAACTCATCATTCTTACTCTTCTTCTTCATCCAGACTACAGGGGAGCACCAAGGTATGTCGGACTCTTCAATGATTCCCCTAGATTTCATGCCCTTCAATATGTCCCGTACTTCTGCTGGTTTCGCCAGGGGAACTTGTCTTGTAGTTGCCGGATAGCCGGCATCTCCAGTATAGATGTTGTGGAGTACTCTGTTAGTGTGTCCGCAATCCCCATTTCTTTGGTTAAGACGGACTGGAATCAGTTGAGTAGCCACCGGACCCTCTCCAGTTGTGAAGTGGTTCGATGGTCGGCCGCCCTTTTCAGAGAGCCTTTCAGTCGGGGCCCCTGTTCCTGCGACGGTGCTGGCTGCTCGGAACCGTCGCACGGCGATACACTCGCATTTAGCTCGAACTTCCCTAACGACGTCCCGGCCTGGATGTCCTGATCGGTATCTATCGGATTCAGCATCCTCACGGATACTTCCTCCCGACAAGACAACAATGCTCGGCAACACAAAATCCGTGTAATGAAGACTTGCGGTCCAATATCATGTTCCTTGACAGTTGATTCTCCATACTAATCTTGCATACTTAATGTGCGATGCATGGTGAATATATGTTATATTCACATAAATGCTATTAACTCAATTGGATTTTAATGGGAGTAGTAAGGGGGAGGCGGATTACCTCGTGCATCATTTCGATTGTAAATTGATTCACTGATGCGTTTTTTCCTGGTTATTAAACGGAAATACTCGTTGCAATAACCATTCTTAGTTTCCGTTGCTGAAAATTTAAACCTCTTTCTGTTTGTTTGTTTCTGCAACCATTCAGCTATTTGGTTCTTTCTGTTCACCGTATTTGGTATTTTGTTTTCAATAATTGAATGATACGCCGCATTATCCATTATTATAATAATAATGCTTCGCTCTTCTAAATAATTAAATAATCTATTTAGAAACCATTGTTTTACTGTGTCAGCTGTCATCTCTTCATGATAGTCTGAGATAGTTTTGGAGAGAAAAATCCATTTGCTTTCAGATAGGAATCTTTCTTAGCAGTTCCTACACGATAAATGATGAGCCGACTGCCTTTTCCAACAGATGCCTTTAGACCACCCTTTTTTGTGGAGTCTTGCCAGATTGAGTGTGTCTTTTTATTCGCCCTCGTTTAAATAAAATATATTTCTCGGATCACCAGAAATATTATAATTCATACATTTTTTCGTAAAAATATTAACAAAGCCCCAATAATGTCACTCTTCTCCATTAAAAATTGACGACTATTATTTATCTTTCTGAACTTAAAACCTAACCCTCTCAAAGTTCTGTAAGTCGATGAATTTGATACAATGTTTGAAATTTTAGTTCTAGGAGCGCGGGTTATTTTCTATATTGTTGGAGGTTGTCATAAACTCGAACACAGTTCTGCGTACAATGTCCTTGTCAAAGTCACTTAAATTTGGAACTCTTTTCGGAATTCCAAAATTGTTTCTAGGCGACACAAACACTGGAACACCACTGGAACCAGATGTTCTTGCCTCTCCGTAAATGTGACACACACTTGCTTTACCTACCCCACATGCAGTAAGTTGTTGAGCAATTTTTAAATCGAGTTGATTTCTTATTCTTCTTTTGAAAAACATGTAGAGCCTAAAAATACTTCGAGCCTGACTTCGCAATACCAGCCTCTTTGACACACCACTAAATTCTCTGTTACGAACCAATACACTATTTTACATTTTTTTCTATTGCTATCTAAAGAGCAACTGAATACTGATTTGAACTCTGTAGTGTAAACAAAAACCGCCTCAAATTATGAAGTAATACACAATCATAAGCAAATCATATGGCGGCTCACATTCTACAGGCAAACAGAAAGTGAACTATTTGCTCTCTCTTAATTTTAACCGTTTCTGCATTTGGATTGTTCAAAGTAATTCTTTTAGCACATCATACCAATAGTATACATTCTGAGTAATTACAAATATATGTACACACATACATTCTGTGACAGCACTGTCCGTGTGCTGCCGCTTTCAGGTTCACCTTGGTTTGTGAATTGGAGACTTTGGAATGCGTAACAAAACAGGAAGTGCCGCGCACCGGTAATCGGAGGTTTTGAAACGCGACGTCTGGATTCTTCCAGAAGCTTCGGTTTCCACAAGTTGCCAGAAGGTTCTATGACGTCATTTTCTAGCTATAAAAGGAGGAACATTTGCAAGCCGGACCGGAATGTTAACGCGCAGCGGTGTGCAAGCCGTCACCTATCTACGCGTCGAAACGACGAGTGAATTATTTGAAGCAGTGAATTAAAGACTTTATTTGTGACCAATTTTTAAGTCAATGAATGCATTTGTTACTCTGATGTCAGTAAGAAGCCAAGATGGAAGCGGTCCTTCAGGAATTGTTGGAGAAGATGGACAAATTGGGGAGTGAAATGACGACATGAAAACGAAATAGAAACCGCAGTGGATAAGATGAAAAGAATGCAATTCGGCATGGAGAAGATCGAAGAAAAAATGAAGTCGACAATGGAGAAAGTAAAAACTCTCCAGCAAAATCGACAAACGACTGGCTGGCATTGAGAAAAGTATGGAAGAGTTCGGCGGAAGGAGGGAGGAACTTGACGAACGCGTTGAAGCCCTGGAAGAAGATCTCGGGGAATCTTTAATGCCCTAGGGGCCTAGAGGGAAGAGTCGAGCGCGGCGCTAAAGAACTGAACGTGGTGGAAAAGATGCTCGATGGAAGGTTGAAAGACTTAAAGCGCCAGGGCGCGACCCTAATCCGCGCGCGTCAAACCTCCCAAGTACGACGGGAAGTCAAATTTCGAAGTCTTCCGGCAGTGCGTCGCCATTGCCACTCACAACCGATCGTCAGCAGAGGAGAACGCCGCATATCTGATAGCAAAATATTTCACTTAGTGTACCTCCGAAAAATCACTTTTTCTTGTTTATGCTTCTGCAATTCGAGGAACTACAACCAAAGAGTACACGCCTATTGACCATTAGATTGGTTTAAAACTTACACTCTAAATGTACTGCTTAATTGAATATTTAACACAACAAAATCACTTAGATAAGTACCCTAACCTATATATTGAAACAATTCCCTTTCCTTGTTACTTTCTCCATACGCACTATGTACATAGTGTATAGAGAAAGTATAGCACTCCACCAAAAAATTCGATACCGAGATTTCACCGGAAATATATGTTTTAGGGTCCCCAATATCCAAAAAAAAAAAAAGCATTTTCACAAAAAGGTCCGTGTGTGTGTGTGTGTGTGTGTGTGTGTGTGTGTGTGTGTGTGTGTGTGTGTGTGTGTGTGTGTGTGTGTGTGTGTGTGTGTGTGTGTGTGTGTGTGTGTGTGTGTGTGTGTGTGTGTGTGTGTGTGTGTGTGTGTGTGTGTGTGTGTGTGTGTGTGTGTGTGTGTGTGTGTGTGTGTGTGTGTGTGTGTGTGTGTGTGTGTGTGTGTGTGTGTGTGTGTGTGTGTGTGTGTGTGTGTGTGTGTGTGTGTGTGTGTGTGTGTGTGTGTGTGTGTGTGTGTGTGTGTGTGTGTGTGTGTGTGTGTGTGTGTGTGTGTGTGTGTGTGTGTGTGTGTGTGTGTGTGTGTGTGTGTGTGTGTGTGTGTGTGTGTGTGTGTGTGTGTGTGTGTGTGTGTGTGTGTGTGTGTGTGTGTGTGTGTGTGTGTGTGTGTGTGTGTGTGTGTGTGTGTGTGTGTGTGTGTGTGTGTGTGTGTGTGTGTGTGTGTGTGTGTGTGTGTGTGTGTGTGTGTGTGTGTGTGTGTGTGTGTGTGTGTGTGTGTGTGTGTGTGTGTGTGTGTGTGTGTGTGTGTGTGTGTGTGTGTGTGTGTGTGTGTGTGTGTGTGTGTGTGTGTGTGTGTGTGTGTGTGTGTGTGTGTGTGTGTGTGTGTGTGTGTGTGTGTGTGTGTGTGTGTGTGTGTGTGTGTGTGTGTGTGTGTGTGTGTGTGTGTGTGTGTGTGTGTGTGTGTGTGTGTGTGTGTGTGTGTGTGTGTGTGTGTGTGTGTGTGTGTGTGTGTGTGTGTGTGTGTGTGTGTGTGTGTGTGTGTGTGTGTGTGTGTGTGTGTGTGTGTGTGTGAACACGATAACTCAAAAACGAAAAGTCGGTAAAATACCAAACTTGGTATTTAAGTTTAGTATCTTCCAGGGATGCGACACGAAGATTTTGAGAAAAATCACCCCACCCCCAACTACCCTTTACATGGAACTTTTTTCGAAATTTTTGATTTTCTCAAAAATGGCTCTAACGATTTTGATTAAAATTTCGTATATTACACATGTTTACCTGACAAATAAATTTCTGGGAATAGCCTCTGAAGAGTAGTTTATTCTGGATGAATTTTACTAAATTTGAATAACTGCTAAACCGTAAGAGATGGACAAAAATTTACACAAAAAATGTAGAGCACATTAAAACACACAATTTATGTTATACACATTTTATCGTGGAGTTCGTCGTTTTTGTGACATTCCTTATTTTTGGTTTCTGCTATGAAAAACGTATACTTTTCTCATATTGGAATTTGTCAACTCCTATCCATATAAACAAAGGAACTTCATTGACATAGCAACCAGCTTTTGACTATTACTTTAACCTACGGTTGCTCCTTATTTCGCTTCTACTTACAAAGATGCGAGTAATAAGACTATTTCTGCTAATTTTTTCTGATTAGCATAAAGTAAATAGAAAATAAGCTTTTTAAGAATTATTTGTTGCAGGGATATGGAGAAAGTCATGTGAATGGTACACATCAGATTTTTTTTTTCTTCTGCTATTCAAGAAACTACTACCAAACACCACACACATATTCACCATTATACTGGATTTAAACCTATAGTCTAAATTGATTGCTTAGTTGGCATTTTAACACCACAAAATCTTATTTTTGGGCGCACTTTTAACCTACAAAAGCCCTACTCATCTTAGAAGTGCAGAGTAAAAGCATGGCGGCTTAACAAACACGTGCATCATCAACCGCAATGCATAAGGAAAGGGCATTTCCTACCTATTCTCTTTATATCTGCGGGATGGGCAGAATATACTTATATGTAGTTTTATAGTGTTTAACGCCCGCTTTTACCACATATTGCACTGCAAGCGATTACACTGATGATGCATGAAATGAAGATGGAGCACGGTGAAATGCGATGGCGGGGAAACCGAAGAACCTGGAGAAAAACCCGCCCTGCGCAATTTTTGTCCACCACAAATCCCATATACGGTCGCTGCTGCCTTGTTGAGGGATGAGTGGTCTAACCACTCAGCCACAGCGCGACCATCTGCTTGTTAAATTATATCAGTTCAGATGATAATTTAAATGCATCATTTTGACTTTTTAACACCATACATTTTAATATTATACATTAAAAATAGATTTGAATTTCTCGGAGGGAGGGGAGACATCGTTTTCGCGCCTGTAAAAATTGCGACCACGAGCCGCCACTGCCCTAGACTTAGGTTGGAATTGTTTCCTGAAGTTTTATATAAATTCCTAACATTAGGCCTAAAAATCTGCTGTTATATGTTAAGCATGAAATATTTCTATTGAAGTCACAGTTTTTCTTTTGATAGAGCAATCAGCAGCATAATTATTATTTCTCGTAGCTAGGTAATTAATCACCTTCACCCCCAACCGCTTAATGATGCCACTGCACACCTATTTCTTTGATATAGAGAATTAGGTGTGCAGAAATGGAGGTCTGATTACAGCCTTGCACGCAGGTGATGCAAAACCTCCAAACAGTCCAAAACATAGATTACCAAACCTTTCGTTAGGAACGCATAATATTCCCTACCGGCCAGTTACACTGGTAATTGTATACCACTGTCGAAAATTTGAAGTGTTACACTTTCAATGCTACCAACCTACTATTTGTTACTTTTATGGTTACCATAGTAACCAATATACAAAACATGAGAATGCTGCATTCAGCCATCGAACGAAGTGTTTGTTAGGATATGAATACGATATGTTTACAACAACTTTCTGTACGTGTTTTTTTAATATTATGGATTTCTTAGACATGGCTTCATCTACATTATGGGTGTTAAAGCAAAACTTTAAACCATTAGTTGCTTAATGCTATAAAGAAAACAATGGATAACTTTGTTCAAGGGAAAGAAACGAACGAAAATAGCCACTCTTCAGCGGATGGGAAATTTCCGAAATGGCTTGAGGATATGACAGAGTGAGTTAATTAAATAAGTAATTCGATTATTTGTAGCCTAAGGATTTTGTGTATGATTTCGGCCAAACTAAGAAATCTATCCCACCTACATAATGGTAATAAAACGAACAAAAAGCAATGACAGTAGCCTAGCAATGCTGTATTTTGTGAAATGCTTAACATAAAAATTAGTACACCACATAATTTTACAAAACATAAGTTTCTGTGTGTCCATCTCTTTCCAACTATCCTCCACAATGACTCTTCTATTCCAAGGTCCACCTCGATTACACTTGAAGTTGGTTATTTACTTAGGTAATTATAGAGAACTTGGGCCCCTCTAGAAAGTAAACTAATTGTGGTTTTACTGTAAGTTTGGTTTATACTTGTTACGTTTTCACCAATTTTTTTTATCGGAAAAGCTCCGTAATTAAGTTAAACGCTAATTTATTACGTGCGCGTAGCGATCCTTTTTTGTGAATATTTATGAAGTATGCTGTCTAGAAGGATTAGAATATAAATAAAGAAGTCTTGTAGTACTTTATGCAATGTAAATATATAATAATACTACACACTAAAGTGCCTAAAACCTGAGTTTCATTGTCGGCGGCAGGCGAACAATGTTGTGGAATGCAACACCGGCATATGTCGCTAGACGCTGTGCTGATGTATGACAAGTATGTTTCACGCAGATACAGCTGTTGAGTGAATTTTATTATACAGAACTTCGGCCACTCTAAAATGGAATGAAACTAAGTGCGATTGATTGACTTTGTATTTATGATGACAATTTCAAAGCCTGTGGATTTCAAATTTACCGCGAGGTTAGGTTCCAATCCGTTTAGGTTAGTGTGAGTATATAAATTTATGTTTCTAATTTTATATCGTGGTAGTACCTCATTATCGATATTTCCAACAACTCCTAACAGAGCAATGGATACAACATTAGTTTTTTAAACCATCTCCCCACCCATAATTCCTCTCTAGCCACACCGGTCCCGTTGGAGTGCAAAACTGGCATAAGTCGCAGCGGAGAGCTGTAGCGGCCCAACTTGTAAATAATTACCTTTACTTAAACACCCAGTGACCAATGTATTTAAAATCTTAGGTAAAAGTTTACTTTGACTACAGGTTTTTTTTTTTTTTCTATAAAAAACCCTAATTTGTATTGCTTTTTAAAAAACCCATACAAATAGTTTTTTGAAACTCCATTTTTACCCCATATTTTGATCCAGTTCATTTACACACATCTAACCAAACCTTGACGAAATCATGAAACCTCTCATTCACAGCAGCTGACTATGGTCTAATGGCCTCCACTCGCCTCATATTCATTTTTAAAAAAACACTTAAAACATCCACTCAACTTAAGCTTATCTTAATATTCGTTGATACAACACATCAGCTGCTTTCCTCAGGCTCATGTTTACACTTGAAGGTAATTATTTACAAGCTGGGCCGATAACTCTCTCCGCTGCAACTTATGCCAGTTTTGCACTCTATCGGGACCAGTGTGGTTAGAGAGGAATTATTGGTGGGGAGATGGTTTAAAAAACTAATGTTGTATCCATTGCGCTGTTAGGAGTTGTTGGAAATATCGATAATGAGGTACTACCACAATATAAAATTAGAAACATAAATTTATATACACACACTAACCTAAATGGATTGGAACCTAACCTCGCGCTAAATTTGAAACCCACAGGCTTTGAAATTGTCATCATAAATACAAAGTCAATCAATCGCACTTAGTTTCATTCCATTTTAGAGTGGCCGAAGTTCTGCATAATAAAATTAACTGAACAGCTGTATCTGTGTGAAACATACTTGTCATACATCAGCACAGCGTCTAGCAACATATGTCGGTGTTGCATTCCACAACACAGTTCTCCTGCCGCCAACAATGAAACTCAGGTTTTAGGCACTTTAGTGTGTAGTATTACTATATATTTACATTGCAAAAGTACTACAAGACTTCTTCATTTATATTCTACTCCTTCTAGGCAGCATACTTCATAAATATTCACAAAAAAGGACCGCTACGCGCATGTAATAAATTAGCGTTTAACTTAACTACAGAGCTTTTCTGATAAAAAAAATTGGTGAAAACGTAACAAGTATAAACCTAACTTACAGTCAAACCACAATTTGTTTAATTTCTAGAGGGGCCCAAGTTCTCAATAATTGCCCACTTGAACAAATGCTCTCCAAGTACCCATTTTTATATTCATGTTTAATAAATAGCTCAACAATTTGTTCTGAGGAAAACTCAATACATAGAAAATAGCTCATGTTCACTTTCACGTGTGCACAACATGATCATTAGTGTTTCTTGTATAATTCACAGCTGTTAACCAACTCAAAATGTTGAATGGCATATAAAATGATCAAATCATCAAATATCATTGGCCACAACATCATTTTATGCCATTTACTAGAATAATTAATCTTGAGATCACACCCTCCAAATCACTGGTTTACCTAGTAAGGCATGAAAATATGCTAAGTCCTAGAAATAAGTAAACTTTTTAAACATTAATTACTCAAAAACCAAGCACTTCCAAAATATTCTGCAATAGACTATGGTTCAAAGTGAAGTGTAATTACATCCTACACTTGGAAAAATTCATAAATCTGTTCTGAAGTTAAATTAAACTTTTACCAATATTTTGCTCTCATCCATTCATACCTAACATGTGGAATTATAGTATGAGGTACAACACAAAAAAACTGATGTGTTACACTCACATGACTTTCTCTAGCTCTTCTACGAACTTCTTACATAAGAACTTACTTCTTTTTGCACCTTGCTAATTGAGATAATTATTAGCAGAATGTTCTTATACTTAGTTCCTTATAAGTAGAAAGAAAATAAGGGAATACACTAGGCTAAATCGATAGTCAAATGTTTTAAAATCTGTTGTTATTCGATTGTCATTGCAAATCGCTTCATTGCTTGGCCAGGAGTAGAACAAAAGAAAAACGGACACTTCCTGTCTGAGAAAAGTATAAGTACTCACAACTGAAACCAAAAACAAGGAATATCTCGGAAATGGTTACCTCCACAACAAAAATGTAAAGGACATATATTGTATGTTTTGATCAGATCAACATTTTCTGTGTAGTAAGTTTTTGTCTATCTCTTACTGTTTAGCAGTTAAGCAACATTTAGCAAAATTCATCCAGAATAAAGAGCTCTTCAGAGGCTATTCCCAGAAAATTCAAGATATACATTTTATTTGGCATGTAAATATCTTTAATATACAGGATTTTAATCAAAATTGTTAGTCATTTTTTAGAAAATCAAAATTTTCGAAAAATTTGCCATGTAAAGGGTAGTTGGAAGTGGGGGGATTTTCTTGAAAATCTTCGTGTCGCAACCTTAGAAGATACCAAACTTAAATACCAAGTGTAGTATTTAACGGTCTTTTCGTTTTTGAGCCATGCTGTCCACAGGCACACACACGTACACATGGACCTTTTTCTGAAAATGTTTTTTTTTTTTTTTTTTTTTTTTGATTCAGGTGGTCCTAAAACATATATTTCTGGTGAAATCTCAGTATCAAATCTTTGGGTGGAATACAATTGTTCCTCTATACACTATGTACATAGTATGTATAGAGAAAGTAAAACCATAATTACCAAACTATTTAAGCTTAAAAAAAATATATACGAATAATTGAAAGAATGCACATTAGACAAAGTTGCATATATGCTTTTAGGAAATTAAACATACTTAGTCATTTGTTTGCATATATATATGTATGCATTAAATGTTTAGTTAAAACTCATAAGGAAGAAAAAAATCTAAATGTATACTCACTCGTATAACACCAGAAGGAGAATAAATTACTTTAGAAATAGACTAAGAGGTTCATTAAACAACAAATGCATAGAAACATGTGCAAAGGATCTGTACAATCATTTGCCTTCTAAAATAAAACATTTGGAAGTCAAACAAAAATTAAAGAGACAAAGTTATACCTAATAAATAATGTATTTTATTCAACAGAAGAATTGAAATATGCAGGTAAAACTAATCTGCGATATATGTAAAAATAATTGTTCTTGTAACACATTGCATCATCTTTTGTAAATATTCAATCACATCACTCATCTTATTTTCTGAATAGAACTAATGTCCTAACAACACCATGTAATATTTTATACAAATAAATGAGAATGAGCATACTAAATAATACCATAATGACATTTTGGGATGTCCTTCTTGGGGCAAGAGCTTAATTTGGCCTAATAAATGGGAGAAATAACTAATATTATAATGTGCATCACCACAGTTATCCTACCATAAGACTTAAAAAAAAAAATTATAATGTGCATCACCACAGTTATCCTACTATAAGAGTTAAAAAAAAAAAAAAAATTACAAACAGTTTATTTGCATTAAGTTCAAACACTTATTCTAATACAAGTTTTCTGCTTCTTGCTCAGCACTTTCCTCCCAATATCTGTAGTAGTATTTTGAATTATATTTAAGATATGTATTGCCTATTGAAATTAATGTAAACTGTCAATACATCCACTGTGAACCCGTTTGCATGCCCAAATGCTGCAATTACACAATGATCCTGATTTTTTAACTTGCTTATACACCACTTTAGAACAAATATTTTGGATACACATTTTATCACTCATATATCTTGCAGTAGTAATCGTGGGACATTTAACTTTTACCTTAATCTTATATCTTATGCTTTAAAGACAATATGAAATAAATTATGTACATTTACCTGAAAATTTTGGTGGATATAACCAAAAGGAGTTCTAAAGCAAGTGCATGGAAAGAGTGCTTTTTGCTGATTTTCTCTGATGAGCATATACTGGTTTACAATTCTTACAAGTACTCACTTCTTTCGAAATCTTATGATTAATAAAAAATACTGCCGAAAAAAGTTAATTAGCATAATTTGCAATTTATCTTCCCTCTGAATGCCCACAATGAGCTAAATAAACAATGACCAATATTCTTTTATTTTTCAACTGTGTTTCACTAAGTTTTGTTATGTATTATATGCAATAAGTTAACATTTTCTTTCATAATAACATCTAAAATTTAGCATAAACATGTATTTGTGTAATTTCCTTAAAACTAATATGCACTATATATGCGGAAAAATAAAAAAGGGCCTCATTTCATGTATGCATTTGAACTACAAAAGTGAAATTAGAAATCCAATTGGTGGCTGAAGTAGATAGAGGACCTGATCAGCAACATCATCACATCCTTCCAGAGTTGATAGTGAAATATAGTGACTTTCCAAAGGCTAAAGTAAGTGATTAGTGTCTGCAAGAGAGAGTAATATAAGAGGGTAATTTATAGAAGAAAAGCAGAAATGGTGGAGGAAAGTATAAAGGCATAAGATGTAAGTATGAAATAATTGGCATTAAATTCTCCATCTGACTTATTTTTTCCTGGTGAACTATAAGGAGGTTTCAAATTACATGCATAGGCCAAAAAGATTAAACTTAATTAATTGTTCTGAACAAGACACTAAATTATACCTTTTTCCTGCTGAAGTGGTCTATAAAGTGCAGTTAGTTTGCAATAGCTAAAATTTCCAAATGGTTCAGATGATTTCGATCACTTGTGCTTCTATACCAAGTTTTGAGAGTTGGTTAGCCTAGTGAAGGATCTCTCAGAAGTAGTTACTGTTGCTGGAATTGTGCTAAAATAACTTGATTCCTGTGCATAAGTTTAGTATTTCCAAGTTTTTTCTCCTAGAGTTAGGAAGCTGAAGTGGGTCCCGTTCTGTAAAATCTTTAAAGAACTTGGAAACAAGTGATTTGGGTTTCTTTTAATTTGACTATCACTATACACCTAGGAAAGTCAAAATTGTTGAAAACAGAAATGTCAAATCTAGTCTTCAAATCTGCCAAGACAAAATCCAGGAAAAGGAAAAGCTGTAGAAGAACTTGAATTTCTTTATTGTTTCTAGCTTAAGTTCTTCTTCAAATGTATGTCACCAGCTTTTGGTAGTCTACTATGTCATGTCCTTGCAGCAAAGAGATGTCAAATGCTAGGATAACTACTTTTCATTCCTCCAAAATGCTTTCTCTTTCATCTCATAAGTTCTGAATCTGTTCAAGCAAATTTAATAAAATGGTTCTCAATATTGAGATAACATTCTGATCAATAACACCACAAAATTTAGTATAAAAATTATGTGATCAAAAGAGCCTTAGAATTGAAAGTATTTTTGAAGTGCCAAAATAGTGTTTTGTAGTATTGGCATCAAAATAGCAACATTTGTCTTCCAGGAGCAGGTCTAGAACTCTGAGACTCCAAACATAAAGCTTTACTATTCTATGCGCTAATTGGAGAGATAATAATGGGACATGTTGACACAATTACTGTCAACTGCTTTTGGAGGAGTACAAACTTTGTGTTTCAAAAAAAATTAAAGAATGTTGCTGTATTATGATTCAGAGTGCAATATTGACTCCAACTCTGTACAAGAAGCGTGCTCCTCAGGGGGGAAAAGTTACAAATATGTGTATTTCTTCCCCCTTCAGGTGTATTTGATTTAACTCCATTAGGTGTGCCTGCATGTTCGAGCCTTTGTTGTAACCCAAACTGATAGTGGCAAGACAGTATAGGATATGGCATTTCATTAGTTATTCCTCATCTGTTTTCCTATTAAAACTCTTAAAGTAAATAAATCTTTCACAAATTTCAAATGAATGTGTTTCTTTATTTTGGAAAAACAAATGTAGAATAAGAACATTATGCAGTAATTGCTTAAAAGGGCTACTCTTATGAAAAGTGGCCAGGTCCAAATTTAGGGGGCAGTCTTAACATTAATAACTAGAATTAGGATTTTTAGGTGCATATTTTATTTAACAAAAGCAAGGGAAAGGATGCTAAAATAAGGTAAAAGAGGGATAAAAAGATGCTGTTTTTCAACTAATTAAAAAACTATCTTCTTTCCTAAGTTATTGAGTTACAAACAAATACATCAAATCACTCACAAGAAATAGGAAAATACAGGAAACTGTTATATTTCAAGACATTGAGCATCTCTACATTTTTAAAAATAAGTGTGTTTCCATTAGCAGATAGAATGTCTGTGTAGGCTAACTTTTTTCAACATTCCCAGAAACCAGTGGGGCAAACTTCGCATTCATTCAAAATAGCAACTCTATAGATGTGGCAAATTCCTCAACTTATGGATTCTTCTGAAGACTAGATTCAAGTTTGTCTTTGGCAAAACCCTCCAAACTGGTCCCTCATTGAAGCAAAAATATCCCATTCATTGACTTTTTGTGACCTTGCTGTTTCATTGTTTAATAGCTTTAGTAAGTACAACATCACCATCAACACAAAACAGTTCTGTCTGCAAAATTTGTATTTTTTCTGGTTGTTGGGCCTTGGAAATTGAACCTGCATCTGCAGGATCCAATGAAAGCAGAAACTCCTTAATCTTAAAAAAAAATCTTACACAGCATAACAGCACACAGAATCTGCAATCCCCAGTGAGTAATGGCTGGCAAATTTGGAAGGGCAGGCCAGTGATTTTCTTGCAGGCAACAACATGCCTCTTGAGCTTTCCATAGAATTTTCTTCAGGACAAAGATGAATTCATTTGTGATATCATATTCATTCTTAATGGACTCACAAACCCTGTGAAGGCATGGATTAGTTATGTCTCATGCTTTAACTTAAGGAACAAAGGCTTCAATTGATTAATAGTTGAAACCATGTATTTGAACTGATCTATAACCATCAAAAGAAGCTTTCAATTGCAGTACCTCTTGGCCATTGCTTTTGACAGAAGTCCATGATTGAATGCATTGTTGTATATTGGCATTGGCTTTCTCTAATTCATACATTTTAAACAACATGGGCTTAACTTTCTTCCCTGATAGGGGAAAAACTAAACATATTGTTCAAAACATATTGTTCCATTGAATTTGTAATTTCATCCTACATGATTTCCATATCACAATGTCACTTTCTGTTTGAATCTTGTATGGTTTCTTGGTAACAGCCTCCATGTAGATTTTACTTTCTCTACATGTACTAGTGTATAGAGAAGGAATTGTATTGCACCCAAAAATTTGATACCGAGGTTTCACCAGAAATATATGATTTGAGATAACTTGAGTACAAAAAAGACATTTTTAGAAAAATATATATCTGTGTGTGTGTGTGTGTGTGTATGCATGCACGCACACGTAGAATAGCTCAAAAACAAAAAGTCTGTTATATACCAAACTTGGTTTTTTAGTTCAATATCTTCCAAGGTTGCAACATGAAGATTTTCAAGAAAATCCCCCACCCCCAACTATCCTTTACATGGAAAAATTATCGAAAATTTTGATTTTCACAAAAATGGATGTAATGATTTTGATTAAAATACCATATATTAAAGATATTCACTTGACAAAATGTATATCTTGAATTTTCTGGGAATAGCCTCTGAAGACATGTTTATTCTGGATGAATTTTGCATAACTGGTAAATCGTAAGAGAAAGACAAACACTTAACAAAAGATGTAGATATATTTTAAAAACACAATTTATGTTATATACATTTTTTCCGTGGAGTTGACCATTTTTGAGATTACACTGTTTTTGCCCAGCATTGTATTTTAATCATAAGATGGCTGTTTAAATCAAAACCGTTAAAGCTATTTTTGAGAAAATAAATTAATGAAGATATAAGAACAGTTTTAATGAAAGGGTGTTTTGGAACAGTGATGCTTATGAATAGAATTTGTCTAATGAAGATATGTTCATGTAATGGACAGTTTAGGGTGAAGGAAGATGCTGAACTTAAATACCAAGTAATTAAGCCCCCTGACAAAAAAGGGGGCCAGGCGCCAGAATATTACATGGTGTACTGGAATCTGGAGGTACACTTGGACTCCCCTTTGTTGGGGCTGTATTGTATAGTTATGATATTCTAAACTTTGGAGATTAGATCTGTAATTTTGTTAGTTTATGTAAATATCATCATCATCATCATCATCATCATCATCATTTCAGTTGACATAAAGTGGAGAGAAAAACATTTTTAAGATTAGCATGCTCAAGAGATGGACGGAGTGTGAGAAAGTCGTATGAATGTAACATCAAACCATTTTTTTTTAGGTGCTTAAGGACATTTCTGTTTGTTTTACTCTATATGATAGCTAAATATAAAGTGAATTTTGTTGTGATTTATGGTATAATAAAAAGGTTGCCATTTCAGCAATGTGCGCAAGAACCGTCCAGGATCGTGGAAACTATCACATGGTTCGCTAGTAAACAAGACTGATTGTTCTAATGGACCAGAAGCGTTAAGTGAGACATTGCAGTTGGATGATAGCAGTCTTCAGTGAGTAATTACAAAGTACATTGTTTATCTTTCGGTTATGTATGATTTGATAGCTGACAAAGATGAACTGTTTATTTGTTTTTTTGTGTGCTACAACTTCAAGTTTGGTTTCTACAATATCAAACTGTAGTCACTGTAATGGCTTAGTCTTTGTGAATCTGCTCAACTAAAATCTGAAGATAGACCATACATGTTGCTTCTACAAAGCATTCAAGCAAGTTATTGAGATCTGGCACTGGTGAATACTCAAGTTTTTGAAATAGCCTCAAAGAAAGAGAAATGATGACTAACAAAGAAGTTGGGTTGTAAGACTAGGGAGGTTGTGAGATCGTGGTACTTAAAATGCTTCAACCAATTAGCTGTTGGAGGAAGGTGTTTCTACCATAGAAATCTATGAAAACATTCTGCATTATAAAGAGCTGCTTTTCACTTCATTTATGTAGCTGTTGCTTATATATAGACATCTCATTGCATGTAACATAAGTGATAGGGCTTAATTTGCAATTATTGAATACGATAACATATGATTTACATGAATAGTGCATAATATAAGGCATATATGCGAATTTCTCGTTAGATTTAAATTGAATTGCATTCTGTGAGATCAGAGACTTTGAACATGCAAAAGAAAGTACAATTTGATTAAATGTATAAATAAGGATTAAACATGGGTATAAAACATTTTAAAAGTTAAGGTAAAAGAACAAAAAGGAAGATAGTGCCATATGTGCAGTTAAAAACAACAAAGAAAGTCATGTGAATGCTGGACATCATATTTTATTTTCTCTTCTACATGTAGTAATTAGGGGAAATATTGTATTCCACCCAAAAATTCAATAAAAGAGATTTAACCCAAAAAAAGGATTTTCAGAAAAAGTTGTTTGTCTTTGACCAACAACCAAACTTGGTTTGTATAATGTATGAGCTAGTAACAGTAATATGAGATTTAAATTTAAAAGAAAGTTTTGAATTGTAATCGAAATACATACCTCACTTACATTTTTTTGTGCCTGACCAGTTTCGAGAACTCTCATCTTCAGAAGACACCAACTGGCTTCTGGTGTTAATGTCTGTTGTGAGGTAGTCATTTGTGTTAACATTTAGTGGTGGAGTGATGTACTTCCATAGCTAATTCAGTGGCTGCAATTCAGAATTCATTATGTGGTATTTGTGTTTTGTAATTAAAATCTTTTCCCAAGTCTCCAATTCTGTTGTGTATTTTGTAGGTTTTAGCAGTATTATGTTTGGTGTGATGCTGTGATTGGGTTCCAGAATTGGGTATGAAACTGCTATGTCAGTTTGTTTATATTTGATATGTTTCAAGCTTGCCTTTAATCTTGTCTCCAAATTTCTTTTCATTTTACTATGCAGATATTATGATGTTCAGAACAGTCGATCTGAAGAACTCCTGCTCTTGTTCTGAGGCATTGGATCCTTTAAATTGTGAAGAGTAATTTCTTTAAACTGTATTTATTTTGTGGAGCTAAGCAGATGTTATATTTTTACTTTCTCTAGCTTATATGTACAATGTATATAGTGGATAGAGAAGATATTGTATTCCACCCAAAAATTTGATATCAAGATTTCACCAGAAACATATGTTTTCTGGTACTCTGAGTCTGAAAAAGGCATTTTTAGAAAAAGGTCCATGTGTAACTGTCTTGTCTGTCTGCCTGTGTGTCTGTGGACAACATAGCTCAAAAATCAAAAGTCCATTAAATACCAAGCTTGAGACTTAAGTTCAGTATCTTCCGAGGATACGACTCAACAATTTTGATTAAAATACTGTATATCAAAGATATTCACATCACAAAATGTATATTTCGAATTTTCTGGGAATAGCCTCTAAAGAGCTCTTTATTCTAGTTGAGTTTTGCAGAATTTTGCTTAAGCATAAGATATAGACAAAAACTTACTCTTTTTAAAACACACAATTTCTGTCATATACATTTTTCTTACAGAGTTGACCATTTTTGAGATATTCATGGTTATTATTGGTTTCAATTTTAAATTAATTAACTTTTCTCAAAAATGACTATGCAAAGCGTTCCAAACCTCTATTGTTTCACATAGTGATCAGCTTTTAAAGGATTTGACTATTATTTTAGCCTAATGCATTTCCTTATTATTCTTCTACTTACAAGTAAGCAAGTAATAAGACCAAAATTCTGCTAATGTTTATCTAGATTAGCATGACATAGATAAAAGAATAATCTTTTGTAAGAAAATTTGTTTATGGTGCATCTGGAGAAAGTTATAAGAATGGAACACATCAGATTTTTTTTGAAGATGATGTGGAATTTTGGAGAGTATTCAGGTGGAATGTAAATTTTCTGAAGATCATATAGGTGTTTGCTGGGTGAATTTTGTGGTATGCTTAACATGTTTATTTTTTGAATGTTGCTATTTTCCTATCAATAATTTGTTTGGTGAAGCTGCTGTTTATTTCTGTGTTTCTATGAATTGATGTTCTTATTCTTTATTGTAGTGTACAGCAATCTATGGGTTAAACTGCTTAACACTAGAACACCAGAGTTCCAAGTATCCCTAAAGTGCCCCTTGATGGTCATTTGACTGTTACTACATTGTTATACATATTTTTATCATTTTGCCCCAAAATGTGTGGAATTTCTTACCTGTCATCTTCTAGCATATTGTGATTTAATAAAGTGTACAATTTTACTTTTGAACTACAAGCCAGGTTTGAATCCAGTTGGCATTATTGGCTTCTGGAATGGGTTTACATAGCATATACATGATTTCTGTCACTAGAGTCTTGTTTTGACTCAGGTTAATGAAATTTCTTACTTATTACTTACCAGACAACTGTAGTGCTATGGAGGGAGCTATATGACTTTTGAGCCAGGTTTGAATCCAGCTGGAGTCAAACTTCTAGTTTCAAACATTTATATGTTTTCTACTCACGTCTTGCTACGTATAGCACTTTCTTTCTAAGCTCCTTTGCTTTAATACATAACCTATTTTGTGAATCCAATGATATATCTACTTCTTTGATTCAATCATTATTTTATTCACTTTTAAGAGTACACTTCGATAAAATGGCTCTATTTATTTGTTTGTTTATTTATTGCTTAGGTATATATACATACTTTCTTGAAAAGTAGAATTAGTTTTTCTCTGTGCTATATAGAAACAAATTAACTGTTCAAAAAATACATATAAGTAACACAAATACTGGTTATATCAATACAAAAAATCTGATGTGTACCATTCACATGACTTTCTCCATATCCCTGCAACAAATAATTCTTAAAAAGCTTATACTTCTATTTATTTTATGCTAATTGGACAAAAATAGCAGAAATAGTCTAATTACTCGCTTCCTTGTAAGTAGAAGCGAAATAAGGGACAACCGTAGGTTAAAGTGATAGTCAAAAGCTGGTTGCTATGTCAATGAAGTTTCTTGGTCTATATGGATAGGAGTTGACAAGTTCCTATATGAGAAAAGTATACGTTTTTCATAGCAGAAACCAAAAATAAGGAATGTCACAAAAACGACGAACTCCACGAAAAAATGTATATAACATAAATTGTGTGTTTTAATGTGCTCTACATTTTTTGTGTAGTAAATTTTTGTCCATCTCTTACGGTTTAGCAGTTATTCAAAATTTAGTAAAATTCATCCAGAATAAACTACTCTTCAGAGGCTATTCCCAGAAAATTCAAGTTATACATTTTATTTGTCAGGTAAATATGTTTAATATACGAAATTTTAATCAAAATTGTTAGAGCCATTTTTGAGAAAATCAAAATTTTTGAAAAAAGTTCCATGTAAAGGGTAGTTGGGGTTGGGGGGATTTTTCTCAAAATCTTTGTGTCGCATCCCTGGACTTTCGGACCGACTTTTCGTTTTTGAGTTATCGTGTTCACAGACACACGGACACACACACACACACACACGGACCTTTTTGTGAAAATGCTTTTTTTGGATATTGACCCTAAAACATATATTTCCGGTGAAATCTCGGTATCAAATTTTTTGGTGGAGTGCAATACTTTCTCTATACACTTATGTACATAGTGCGTATGGAGAAAGTAAAAAGATGATGTGTTACACTCACATGACTTTCTCTAGCTGCTCTACAAACAAACTTCTTACAAGAGATTATTCATCTTTCTACACCATGCTAATCGAGATAAACATTAACAGAATGTTCTTATTACTTAGTTCTTTATAAGTAGAAGAGAACTAAGGGAATACACTAGGCTAAAGTGAGAATCAAATGTTTGAAAAGTTGTTATGTGATTGTCATTGCTAATTGCTTCTTTGTTTGACCAGGAATAGAACAAAAGAAAAACAGCCACTTCCTGTCTTCGAAAAGTAAGTATTTCATGAAGCTAGTAACAGTGAAGAATAACACAAATATTAATATAAAAATAATAGTTGCAACAAATCTTCACTTATCTTTTGGAATCCTTGCTTGGACTAGTTTCGCAATGATTTCATTGCTTTATCAACATATCCTTTTGGTCTCTTTTTTGATGTTGTTTTTTACACTGTTATGGTTACTGCTACTAGGTGGGTTGTGTACTAATGCATTGCTAACTACTGGAAACAAAACAAATTTGGTAAGAGTGTCAATTGGAGGTATATCAAAATTCATTGCATGACTTCTATACTTTAATATAAATATTTTCTCCCAAACCATTAAATCTATGGGCCCATTTAAGTGTTTTAATAATTTAACATCTGGATTTATTTCATGATTAAATTTCCAAAAATGTTCTGCTACAGCTGATTTATCAATTTGTTTGTATTCAAAAAAAGAGACCAAAAGGATATGTTGATAATGCAATGAAATCATTGCGAAACTAGTCCAAGCAAGGATTCCAAAAGATAAGTGAAGATTTGTTGCAACTATTATTTTTATATTAATATAAGTATTTCAATTGAAAACCATAACAAATAATATCTTGAAAACGGTTACCTCCACAACAAAAATGTAAAGGACATAAATTGTATGTTTTGATGAGATCTACAATTTTTTGTGCAGTAGGTTTTTGTCTATCTCTTATACGGATTCCCAGTTATGCAAAAATCATTCAAATGAAGAGGACTTAAGAAACTATTCCCAAGAAATTCAGTGTATACATTTTATTTGCCATGTAACATCTTTAATATAATGCATTTTAATCAAAACCGTTAGA
Organism: Hymenopus coronatus; assembly: GCA_030762935.1. Taxonomy (NCBI): domain Eukaryota; kingdom Metazoa; phylum Arthropoda; class Insecta; order Mantodea; family Hymenopodidae; genus Hymenopus; species Hymenopus coronatus. The sequence goes on from CM060886.1 coordinate 53,874,451, forward strand.
GCTATTTTTTAGAAATTTGAAAATTTCGAAAAATTTTCCATGTGAAGGGTAGTTTGGGTTGGTACAGATTTCTTAAAAATCCAGTCACATTCTTTGAAGGTACTAAACTTAAGAACCAAGTTTGGTATTTAACCGACCTTTCATTTTTAAGTCATGCTGTCCACAGATACACACGCTCACATGCCCGTGGACCTTTTTCTAAAAATGTTTTTCTTAAATTCAGGTATCCTCAGAACATGTATTTCTGCTGGAACCTCGCATGCACGTACGCACACACATACCCCCCTTTTAAAAAGTTTATTCAGGGGACCTCAAAACATCTATTCTGGTGAAATCAGAGTATCAAATTTGTTGTAGAATATATAATCTTTTCTGCCTAGTATGTGCATGGTAGAGAAAGTAAAAATCAATCTATTTCAAACACAGACTTTTCTACCTATTCCTACAAAAGGTTAGCTGAGTTGGGAGGAACTGGATGTCAATTTTAACAATAAGGAAGGGAAAGTATAATAAAAAAAATCTGATGTATTATACTCACATGACTTTCTCTAGCTGCTCTACAAACTTCTTACAAAATATTATTCTTCCTTATGCATGATGCTAATTGAGATAAACATTAGCAGAATGTTCTTATTACTTAGTTCCTTATAAGTAGAAGGGAACTAAGGGAATGCTTTAGCTGAAGTGATAGTTAAATGTTTTAAAAGCTATTATTATGTGATTGTCATTGCAAATCACTTCTTTGTTTGGCCAGGAGAAGAACAAAAGAAAAATGGACACTTCCTGTATGAGAAAAGTATAAGTACTTTACAATTGAAAATAATAACAAGTAGTATCTTGAAAATGGTAAACTCCATGAAAAAAAAAAAAAAACATAAATGACATAAATTGTGTATTTAAACAAGATTTGCGTTTTTTGTGCATTAAGTTTTTGTGTGTCTCTTACAGTTTACTAGTTATGCAAAATTCTGCAAAATTCATCTAGAATAAACAGGTCTTCAGAAGCTATTCTCAGAAAACTCAAGATATATTTATTTTTAAATGTAAAAAGAAGCTAGTAACAGTGAAGAAATACACAAATATTAATATAAAAATAATAATTGCAACCAATCTTCACTTATCTTTTGGAATCCTTGCCTGTTTAAATGTAAAAAGAAGCTAGTAACAGTGAAGAAATACACAAATATTAATATAAAAATAATAATTGCAACCAATCTTCACTTATCTTTTGGAATCCTTGCCTGTTTAAATGTAAAAAGAAGCTAGTAACAGTGAAGAAATACACAAATATTAATATAAAAATAATAATTGCAACCAATCTTCACTTATCTTTTGGAATCCTTGCCTGAATCCACCTAGTAGCAGTAACCATAACAGTGTAAATAAACAACATCAAAAAAGAGACCAAACAGGCAAGGATTCCAAAAGATAAGTGAAGATTGGTTGCAATTATTATTTTTATATTAATATTTATATTTATTTTATTTGTGATGACAATGGCTTTAATATGTGGTATTTTAATCAAAATTGTTAGAGCCATTTTTAAGAAAAATAAAATGTTTCAAAACTTTTTCCATGTAAAGGGTAGTTTGATGTGGGGTGATTTTCTTGAAAATCTTTGTGTTGCATCCTTGGAAGATACCAATCTTAAAATATCACATTTGGTATTTAACGGTCTTTTTGTTTTTGAGCTATGCTGTCCACAGACAGACAGGCAGACATGCACACACGCACATGCACACATGCACACGCTCACTCTCACTCTCTCACTCACACTCTCACTCACACACTCTCACACACCCACCCATATACATACATACACCTTTTTCTGAAAATGCTTTTTTTGTATTCAGGGAATTCTAAAACATGTATTTCCGATGAAATCTTGGTATCAAATTTTCTAACATACAAGTTAGTAATAAGTGTAACAAAAATGCCAAAATTCTTTTGCCATGCTCCAAAGAAACACGATTGTCTTGGAACCTCAAAATAATATAAATTTCACCTCAAATTATTTTAATTATTATATCAAAAATATATTAACTACTTAAAAACCAAAACTGCTCATTTGATTTTGCTGTCTAACCACGGATGCTGGCAATGTAATAAAGCAGAGTTTATTTACTTGACAGCAGTCTCTGCTGAAGTGTAATTTATTGGCTGTGTCTTTACAGAGAGGAAACTCTGGTGTCTCCAAGGGGCTCTGCTCGTCATGGAAGAAGAGCATCTGCATGCACTACAAGATCAGCAGGGAACAGTCCATTCAAGGGCTCAAGTGCAGTACAGACAAATATAAAAGAACTATCCTTGGAAGAATCTTGGAATTCTCTCAATTTCTTTAACAAACAGCATAAAGGAAGACTAAATAGTAAACTTAATGGTGTGTTCCTTCATCATCTAGTGCACATTTTGAAATGCAGGAAATTGAAGTGGTTATTATATATGGATAAAATGTAATGACAATTTTGAAACAGCACTCCTGGGGTAGACAAATGAATATAAGTGGAGTTTAAGAAAACAAAAGTTTGGCTTTTTCAATAAAAAAAGTAAAGGAATCACTAGAAAGGTAGTAATTGACAATTATATCTTTTGGAATTACTTAATAGTTTGTTAAGGATTGCTCATGTCCCATTCATTATATGGTATAATACAGAGTTCTTCATTTAAAGTCTAAACGATTCACAGCATTTCGTCTGTGTGCAATAGGATATGCCATTGCTGGCTTTGCTCCTGCATAAACTCTGTGTGTAAAGCATATATAACATTCTGCATTGTAAAACATTGGACCAATTAGTGCTAACAGCACATTAAACTCCAACTTTCCGATCATAATGAGGGATTTCTTGAATGCAATGTGGAATACAGTATTATGAGTGTTGACACAACCATTCAGGTGGAACCATGCCTCGTAGGAAAAGAACAGAAGTTGTGGATCAATTAAACGAGAAACTGGGCTAAACAATACATTTCTATGAGTGTTCATTATTTGCTATCTCAATACTTATCTAGTAACTCTTGCAAATAATTTATTTCCTTAAGCTCAAAAACTGTTAATGATCTGTCTGGTCCAACTATTTTTAGTATGCTTTCTTGTGATGGTGTCAATAGCCCTTTGGAGTAGCAGTTTTTTGAGTTTTACCTGCATATTTATTAGCCACAGTATGTTCTGGGAATATAAACTTTGTTTTCCTTTGAGGGAAACATCCTGTATTTAGTATGAACATTGAAGACTAAACTGTGTTTAGAATATATTATTCATTAATGGCTATCTCTATATTACTCTTACTTAATAGAATAATACAATATTGCACATAACACAAAGTGTGATCAGGCTTAAATACTTAACCTAGCAAGCAGTGCCCTGTTGATAATTTTCATTCTATTCTCAGTACAAGGAAACGGAGGTTGGTTGCTATGTAAAGACCATTTGAAAATGCAAGCAGCAGTTGGTTTAGAAAACAATTTCCGAAGAGAAAAATAATCTGCAACTATAAATTCAGAATGTGGAGCAGCAGCATTGAGAATGCAGCCACAAGTAGACTTGTCAGATTTTTAAAATGTTAAGGGACATGAGTTTCCCTTGATTTTGAAGCCAAGAGGCAGTACTGTAAATATTTACTTGCAAAAAATATGTATGTTTACATCTATTAAACATCTAATTGTATTCTGAAATAAAATTTCAAAGGAATGCCCAGGATGATTTTGCCTTGAAATATATGCATTTAAAACAATACTTTTATACTAAGTTTATTAATTATTCCATAAGAAAACTCCTCTAATATATAATTAGTCATCTGTAGATTTTATGAACTAACATTTCTACTTGCAACTTTTCATTGCATTAGTTAAAAAAGCTTGTACTATTCTTAATATGGCCATAGAAACCCTGACAAGTCATACTATAATTCATTGTGCAATTTTTTGTTTGAAATTGAAAATTCTCTCTCTCTAATGGTCTAACCATAAACACTCAAATATTAATTCAAAATCTTCTCGGGCTTCTAGCCAGGTAAAAACTTGGCTTGACACCAACGTTTCGAAGAAGTGCATCTTCCTCGTCTTCAGGGTGAACTGATGGTTTGAGCTTGCGGAGACTGGTATTTATAAGAGCTGGGATGAAGCTAACATCTGATTGGTTCGCGTGATATTATGGCCTGGTATTTAAGATGACTGAGACATGGGCACGGACTTCGTAGAAAACTATTTATAGCAGTTATGCACTAAAATATGTCTGGCAAATTTAGCCACAAGCAACATTGCCTCAAGTGGTCTTGATGTGAAGCAAATAAGACACATGAGCAAACACCACAATGGTTTATAACCCAGGAATAGGATAAAGAAGCAAGCATTCTTAGACTAATTTGGTCAAAAGAGTTTAGTTAAATCAACAGCAGCTGCACTGTAGGTTACAAATTACTGTTATAAAAGATGAGATTAAAATAAATAAATGAAATTCATAATAAATGGTGGAGTGAAATACGACAGTTCAAGTTGAAACAGTAGGCATATGAACAAATTCAGAGATAAAATGCTTTTTCATTCAAAATTTAAATGGTTGAAGATGCAAAGTTTGAAACCTTTTAGGTATGGTTACTCTGTGAAAGTCTATAAACAGGTAGCAGGAAAGACCCTTGTCCAATGAAATTTTTGCCCATAGTGTTTGAGATAACAGGCCATATAATCAAAATAATGATGCAAGGTAATCTAATCTAATACATATAATCGTTATTGCTAAGTTTGACACCACCTGATTCATCTGTTTTAACAAGTGAACTGATATATTTTATTAATTTAGTTAGCTATACGTAAACAGGCATCTACATGTTATTTCTTGTTGGTCTGTGCTGTATAAGTAAATAATGTTGGCCTTCCAATGAGTAGAAAACTATTCTAGAAAATAAAATTCAAATCTTAAACATTTGGGTTAATATTATTGTGTTGGTAATGCTCCTCCTATATTTACATTATACTGGGTAATGTTTTTTTATATTATAATAATAAAACATTTGGACATATTTTAGTAAGCTATCTTACTCTTCAACAAATGAGTTCCTTACATTTTTGTTATTAGTATATGGAGAATGGCTTCTTTCTCTCTTCTTGAAAACATGCACGTTAAAGTATTTTGATTATCATATGTCATGAGACATGTTTTCAAGACTACTGGTATCTATTTGATAATTTATTGGTTTCAGATGGAGCAATTGAAAATGTATCTCCTGGTGTAGAAACTGAAGCGCATGAACCTGTTCAAAGCCCTGATGCAGATTTCATAATTCCTGAACTACCTTCTGGTACCAATATGGTATTTAACATACACACAACGTGGGGTGATCGTCATTATGTTGGATTAAATGGCATAGAAGTGTTCAGCAGTTCTGGTGAACCTGTACCAGTCACTGAGGTATTTTTATTCTTAAAAATATTCAGTGATGTACTAATTAAAAGTTAAAAGAACAGCAGTGATAATTTAATATCTTGAAACTTGTTTAGCAAACATAACAGAAATTATATTTAAGTTTATAGATTTGTTGGAAGAGCCTAGAAACTGTTATGTAAAAACAAGCCTATAGAAATGGTAACATTCTTCACAAGTAGTAGTAATAGAAGAAGGAAAGGAAACTGCTTTGAGCTCACAAAAGAGAATTTCATGAGGAGAAATAGATTAGTTTTATCACATTACGTTTACTGTGAGATCTCTCTGTTCAGTGCTGCGAGAATGGGGCTAAACAATATTTTCCCAGTTGTGCTAATCAATATTAGCTTACTCTCAAGAAATGAATTGCTGCAGCAAATTACAGAAAGCTAAAAATATTATTAAAAATTCCATTATTGTTGACTTTAGTGGCAACTTTGCTGAGGATGAATAACAATAGCTCATTTACTGTATTAAAGCATGGGGCACATGTTATTCTTGTCTTATTATGTTTACCTTCTGATACATAATGTTGATTGTTCCATTAAAAAAAATGGATAGTTAAAATGCTTTTCTAACATTAATTTTTCATAGGTTTGTCTTGATTTCTTCAGTGTAGTCAAAATATATTATCAGAAATAACAGTTGAATAATTTTTAATGTTATAGTTTAAGTGTCCCACTGTTTAATTAATTCAAACAGAACAGTTCAGCAATAATTTGAATAAACTTTGCACAGATACGGGCAGATCCAGCAGATATCAATGTGTTACCTGAGTATAGCAAGGATCCTCGTGTTGTGACTAATTTATTGGATGGAGTAAATCGAACTCATGATGATATGCATCTCTGGTTGGCCCCATACACCAAGGCAGCAAATCATTACATTTACCTCACCTTTGATCATCAAGTTAAAGTTGCAATGATCAGGATATGGGTAAGTTACCACTTGTAGTATGCTATGGGAAAATAGTCAAAATCCAGTTTAACTTTATAAATTTTTAATTGCTTTCCTCTTGTACAGTTTATTTCAGAGTAGTTTACTGTAAGTGCTTTTCTATATTTTGGCATGATCATACTACTAAGACCCTGTAATAGCATAGCATAAAATTCCTGAAATTCATCAAAATTGCACTTTTATTATTCTCTTCCTGCCAGGTATTTGCTTAACGATTTTACACGATTATCTATGCCATATTGAAAAGAAAGACAAAAAGTTCTTGCCCAGGAACTTATAAAGTAAATAAACAGTTTAAGTGAATTTATTTTCATGAATGTAATTACTCAGGAGCAGTACACACTGCTTCATGGCAAAATATAAGTGCTAATTATACAGTCACATTTGCATTCTCTATTGATAATATTACTAATATTTAACTTATAACCTGACTAAGACTAGGGAGCACCACTTATGTAATGACTTGCCCTCCCCTCTGTACTATCCAGAGAATTCAAGTTGGAAAAAGGTGAATGATAGCGGCACATTTGTACCAGCCCAAGATTTTTCTCATTTTTCAGTATGTGTGTGTTTGTATATCCTAAACTATCATATATATTCACAAATAATTTAAAATACAATACATTTGAAAAGCCTCTCTCTGGTAATCAGATTTATTGTCATGGAATAATAAATTATGCAAAAACCTGGAATAAATCCCATCTAACAGCATAGGCACTGCCCAGCACTGTCTTTTGTATATATCTACTCCTGGAATCTCATCATACCATTCATTATCAAGAGATATGATGTAATTATTTCATCTTATGGCTATTATTTTTAAGTTTTGATGAATATATTGTAAATGTTTCAGAATTACAACAAATCTCGAATTCACTCATATCGTGGAGTAAGGGATGTGGATATTACACTTGATGGTGTTCTTATCTTCCGAGGTGAAATAGCACGAGCTTCTGGTTGTATTGTTGGTAGCACTGAAGCCTTTGGTGATGTACGTATGTCAGAGCAATATATGCTAAGTAAAATAGATAGTTTATTCATTTTAAGTAAATAACAATCCTACTCAACATAGATACAGAACATTAAAGATACATAATTTTATTGGTATAACATTTTCTCTATATCTACATAGAATTCCTTAAAAGCAAATACTTCAGTGGTTTAATTGAAAAGTATAATGGGCTGAATTTGATTTAAACTTATATGCAGTTTGTTAAATAATTTGATTCCACTAAATTTCATTCCCTTTGCAAATTGTTGATATATGAAGCAAGGTTCTCTACTTAGATTTAGTTTTTGTATTGTGGAGTTCCTCATTTGTATTATGAGTTTTGATTTTTCATTTAAAATAGCATAATGTACCATTACTAGGAATAATGCCCCAACCTGTAGATTATTAGAAAGGGATAATGTATGTAAACATTTCGTACTTTCTTCATGTAAAAACTTAGACACAGTCGGCCGCGCCGTGGCAGACCATTCGCCTCTTACCTAGACGGCCCGGGTTCGATCCCAAGCGACTGCATGTGAGATTTGTGGTGGACAAAGCAGCGCAGGGGCGGGTTTTATCCGGGTTCTCCAGTTTCCCCCACCATTTCATTCCATTGGGGCTCCATCTTCATGTATCATCAGTGTCATTGCCTGCGGTGCCAGAGCAGTAAAAGCGGGCATTAAACACTACCAAAAAAAAAAAAAAAAATTGGACACAGTCAGATTGTCAATTAAATAAAACATGGTCTGCTCTGCAAATGCATAAGATGGCATTTACATGGCAATATACAATTGTCATTGTGAGCAGATCAAAGTGTCCCATTTTCACTTGGCACATTAGAATTTCCCTACCATTGACAACACTCCATGCAACAGTGAACAAATTTCTACGTGAGGAGATAAGCTCTCCATAAATCTCCATTTGCCATAAACTAGATATAATCATGCTGTCAGGAAGTATGGACATGTGTGTGATTTAATGTTTGACAAAAAAAAAGGGTAATACAAAACCCAACAATTAACAGAAACTGTGAAGGAATGAACATATGAAGTTGATCCATAGTCAAAGTTGCAGATATGTAGTGTAGTAGATGTTAAGGTAGTGTTTAAAAATGGGAGGAAAATATCTTTTTGACTTTCATTTCATCATGCCCATATGAACTAACCATATAGCTCTGTATCTTATGCTCCATCTCTGTGGTCTAGCATTACATTGCATGAATTAGATGTTCCATGATAAAATCATATCACTGGTGAAGTATTCTCCAGAAAATATTCTGAATACCAATGAAACAGAATTTTTTTTCATGCTTTATCTAACAAAATACACTGTTTCAGTGGAAAAAGTGGCAAAAGAATGTCTTATTGTGCTATTGTGCGTAAATATGACCGGAGAACAGGAGAAACCAGTTGTGATAGACAAAGCTGCGAAACCAAAATGTTTTAACAGCAAGGACATAACAAAGTTAGCGTAGATTGGAAATCAAATTGAAAGGTGTGGATGTCCATGAAAATCATGACAGTGGTTGGAATAACATGACAGAAAAATCATATGACAGTCAAGAAATGTGTTATTGAACTTAGATAATGCAACATCGCATCCAGACATTAAACTGCAAAATGTAAATGTTGTGTTTCTTCCAACAAACATAACCTCAGTCATTGGATCGGGGAGTAATCCAGAATTTCAAGATAAAGTACAGGAAGCTAGTGTTGAAACATATTTTGTCAGAACTTGATAAGAAAGAAGTGTCCCTCCAAAGTCTTACAAAAGAACTGAATGTTTTTCAAGCCATTTCATGGATAACCAATGCATGGAAACAGGTTAATGAACAAACAAATCATGAGTGCTTTTTGAAAGTAGGGTTTCCTGGCAGCATGGGCAATTATGAAACAGAGTCAGAAATTTTTGACAACATACAGATGAGTCAGGAACTAATTTCTGCAGCAGGCTACACTGTCAATGCAAATACTTACATCAGCATTAATGCTGAAATTCCAACAGAGTGTGACAGCCAAGCCACATCTGTTATTCTTCAATCTGTGGAAGATCCTGTCAATGCAGAATCTGATGGTGATGACGAAAATGATACTGCCGATGTTGTGATGTAACTGATGTGCCTATACCATCATCCTCTGAGGCACTACACATTTTTAAGAGATTGAGGATCTTGTACAATGATAGAAAAGATGAAGGTGGTGCAAATCTGAAGCAAGACTTAATTGTACACAATGAGGATATCATTGCAAACATAAGTAAACTAGCATTAGGGATTTTTTTTTCATGTTAATCAATGGTGTTTCTGCACATCCATTCTCAACAAACAAGCAAATAAAAACTTTAATTTCTTAGAAATATAAAGTGTATAGTGTAGTCAAGAAGCTTATTTACAGTATTTAATTGTTCTTCTCTTCAATAAGTTCATCAGCTACAGACCTGTATGTTTTTCTATAAGTATAAAGTGCATGTACTGTGTTGTACTATAATACACAGCTTCTTCTTCTTCTTCTTTCTTTTTTTTTTTTTTATGTTGCGCTTAGTGTTCAGTAATTTAAAGTGTACTGATTTCATAGTTAATTTTATTGCAATTTATCAAAACCCCTCTTTAGAGGACATCCCTCTTAGACATTTTTTTCGGTCCCAGCAGTGTCCATTTTAAGAGAGGTTTCACTGTAATTTAATTTGAATGGTAACTATACATACTGTTTCAATCCACAAATTATGTGGCATTCTAAATGAACTATTAATGAATCAGTGCTTTAAAAAAAGGGATAACTTTACTAAAATGCTACAGTTCTTTTATTATTCCATGTTTTATTGTGAAAACTTAAGTTCTTTCATTGTTCAGTCGCTTCTAGCAATTATATGCAAAGAGCAGGAGTTTTAAAGCCAGCATAAAACATGTAATTCTTAATCATTTGTCTATTGCATGTGTGACAAAATACATACTGTAACTATTTCTATAAAAAGTTTATCTCAAAGTGAAGATAGAAATATAAACTTTGCTAGGAATAGCTTATGTACCCCACTAATAAACGGTTGAGAGTAGAGAAAGATAAGATTTTAGATGGAGGTGCTATCACTATTCAGTTGTTTCCTTTGAAGTCGTGGAAAGAGCCAGCAAGTTTAACATTTGACTATTACTGTTCCTTTTGTACCTATAAGACTATAACAAAATATGTAAAGGTTTATCACAGTTAACTTGAAGACTACTTCTGTGGCCTGGGGGGTCAGCATGCTAGTTTCCAAATGCAGAGATCCCAGGTTCAATTCCTGGAAGTGTGAGTAAATGTGTGTGTGACTAATGTTTATAGAGAAAATCCCAATGTAAACAAACCCAAAGCTATGCAGTAGTAAATTAGTGAACATCAGACATAAAATAGTTGCTCCAAATCAAAAGCTGTCATTATGATCGTAAATGTTAAATATGGCACAATAAAGAAAGAATGGGGAGGGGGGGTAAAATAAGCTTTTACGATATTTTGAACGGGGCCATATAAAAATATAATGGGTAGAGAAAGTCATATGAATGTGACACATCTGCTGTTTTCTATTTCCAGACAATCCTGTTTACTACTGATGATACTATTTTGGAACACATTTCCCGACATGATGAATCATTTTCAAGTTTATTAAGAGGATTTCACCCAGATACTGTATTATGCCAAATTGATAGGCCTCTTACTGGTGATAATGGGGTAAGTGTTACGTAATGATAAGTTGTTTTGTCAGTGCTACATATTTTATAATTACTGCTACAGCAGTGTATTGTAAAAATTTTTTTGCAAGAAAGTCATACTTTCAAACTTAAGACTTCATATATATTTTGTTTTTATTGTAAAGATGCATTGAATAAATGATGGCACATGAAATGTCATTTTATTTATGGACGTTCTTTAACTACTGTGGTTCTCAGGGTCCCATTCTATACTGGCATGAAAGACCACTTAATTTTGCTCAGAGGTTCTTTTATGTGCCGTAAATCTACAACATGAGACCCACGGCTTCACTTCCCTTCTGAAGGAAGCCATGCTAAGGATTTTTACGCCCAAAAAAATCCATTGTCCTCCTTCACCAGGTTTGAACCCACAACCTTGGGTATATGAAGTTAGCATGGTAACTATTACATCACAGATGAGTTCTCTCCATCTGTTATTCCAGGAATTATAAAGGTTATTCCTTTGAATAAACTTTTCTTCTGTTATTGCTTCAAATTAATGTCAATAAAGAATATAATCTTAGCATTCTAATTCAATATCTCCAAGTTTGATTCATAATTAGGGTGGCTGATATGATAACACTCCATTCATTCACACACAGTCCTACACAACCAGCTAATCCATTGGTGCCTTATTTAATACTCTCATGGTTATCTCAGAAATTTAATTTAAATCTGTGTATAGCTGCATGAGTGTATTTTAATGTTTAGAAACTCATATAAAATTAACCAATATAATTTAATCCCTGAAATTTTGATGGCGTAACATATTTTTGGGTATGATGGATCTTAAAACAGTCCTGTAGATTAAAGATGAAAAAACATTTTTTGTGTTTCCAATCACTTTCACTATTTTCTCCTCACTGTGGGATGCAACATGTCTTTTTTTACTTTCTCTATACGTACAATTTACATAATGTATAGCGAAGGTATTGTAAAAATTTGATACCAAGATTTCACCAGAAATATATGTTTTGAGACCCCCTGAATCCAAAAAAAGCATTTTTGGAAAAATGTCCGTGTGTGTGTGTGTGTGTGTCTGTCTGTCTGTGTGTATGTGTATCTGTGGGGAGCATAGCTCAAAAACGAAAAGACCGTTAAATACCAAACTTGGTATTTAAGTTTGGTATCTTCCAAGGATGCGACACAAAGAGTTTCAAGAAATACCCCCCACCCCCAACTACCCTTTACATGGAAAAAATTTCGAAAATTTTGATTTTCTTAAAATTGGCTATTACAATTTTGATTAAAATCCCTTATATTTAAGATATTTACTTGCCAAATAAAATGTATATCTTGAATTTTCTGGGAATAGTCTCTAAAGACCTCTTTATTCTGGATGATTTTTATTGAATTTTGTGTAATTGGTAAACCGTAAGAAATAGACAAAAACTCATTACACAAAAATGTAGATCATGATAAAACACACAATTTATGTCATTTATAGTTTTTTCATGGAGCTGATCATTTTTTATGTATTCCTGTTTTTGTGGTTTCAGCTTTGAAAAACTTATGCTTTTTTTATACAGGAATTTGTCAGCTCCTATCCATATAAACAAAGGAACTTCAGTCACGTAGCAACCAGCTTTTGACTATCACTTTAGACTATGATACTCCCTTATTTCGCTTCTACTTTCAAGGAAGCAAGTAATAAGACTATTTCTGCTAATTTTTCTCGATTAGCATGAAGTAAATAGAAGCACAACTTTTTAACAATAATTTGTTACAAAGATGTAGAGAAAGTCATGTGAATGGAACACATCAGATTTTTTCATTCTTGATTGTGGGTGGAATGTTGATTGAAAAAAGTGTGCATATCTTATATGATTGCTGTCACCATTTGATAAGGTTGACCTGTAACATTAAATTGTGGTAGTGAAGCAGCTGATGAGTCCCATTTAATTAGTCATTTTCTAACCAGTCATCTTGTGAAACATAATGAAGCAATTGGCTACATACATATTGTAACAAATGTCTTTATTGACTCAACAATTATTTACAAATAAACAAATTAAGCTCACTGCTGTAAATAGTTTACTCGACATAAGACTTGACAGTTTATGGCTGCATGCCATCCGAGGCTCAAGCGCTACTGCGCAATAACACTTCAGTCACTCACGACTCGGTACAAATCATAACACAACCTTAACTGCAATTCTGTCTTCTTTTATAGTGAGAAAATGTCACCAAACTTTCTGGAAACCTGGCGAAGATACTGAAGCCTTCTAAACAAATGTCAAATTTACCAGATGTCGATGTGTCATGTTCCGAAGTCTCCTGTAGTGCCGCACCATTCCTGTGCATTGTTTGTGCAAAGTCTTGTTTCTCAAGGTCTCCAACTGCAATGACTCACATACCAAGTGAGAGACACTTCCAAGATGGCACTGTCACAATATCTAGTTGTGCATTGCATTATCATTATAGGAAACAAAGCTATCACCTGACATTACAAATTGATACCTGCCATTTAATGCTGGTACTTAAGGGTTCTTTTTGGTTTCTTCACATTCTCTCTAGGTAACTTACCTACTAGCCTCTCTTTCTTCTTAGTGTACCTGTTGCTGTAAAGTCACAACTTTGTGTTTCAATGATAGGAAGCAAACATCTTTGAAATCTTTCCATTTCAACATTCATTGCAGACCATGATTCACACTTCCCACTTTTCACTTTATAATGAAATATATCAGGTAAATATCTGTCTTGTTTGCTTTCACAGTAGCAGCATTAGTTTTTCTGTGCATTAGTCCTCAATAGAGATATGGAGATCAATCGAATTCCACCTGAAATTAAAAATGCATATACATGTATGCAGTTTTATTGACCAGCACACTTGTGAGCTCTGTGAATTAAATGCCATTATTTACATTAATATTTGTTTTTCAACAACATTGTCAACTGCCAGGATCATACCAGTGCACCGCTGTGCCAGAATGTTGTCCCACAGGAATTTCTTTAAATGCCAATAATCCTACTGAGATGGGACTGTCACTTTTAAAGTACTTTTAAAACCATCAATTTGGGCTGGGTTTGAACCCAGGATATTGGGATTTTTAATATAAAATTTGCAGATTGTACTTCTTTTTAGATTTAGCATACATTGGACTGTTTTCTATTATAACATAAATTCAAATTTATTTCCTCAGCATATTAGTGATCAGTATTATTGAATGAAAATAATTGAATTATTCAATAGTTGGCTATCAGTTATGCGATTGCTACCCAAGTATTCAGTTTTTCTTCAGTTTTAAAATGTTACTGTATTGTTGATTGCTTGGCAATTGTTAGTCCCCAATCACTTTTCAAGTTGTTTTCATCAATGAACCAATATGTATATGACGCCAACCCCATTCCAGAGAATGTAAAATATCAGTGGTTTTATTTTCTTTACTTAACAGTGCAATTAGCCATAAACATTACACTAAAGAATACTACATACCAACTACTAAACAAGAAATATAACAATGCAATTGGTTGACTACGACACAGTTTGTTCTAAACACGTGTATTAATATTGGTAATACAGCCAGAGAGGTTGCCATTTTGTGTCATATGCACCAGTCACCCAGTAGTGGGAGGAAGTAATTATTGTACTTATAAATCAAAATCAAAATGCAAATTCCAAATCCTAACACAACCACTTCTTTGCTTAGCAGAAGTTAAAGTCGTGGTAATGTTGCTGCTTTATATTGTAGCTATCTATGCTACTACTTAATTATTTTGCAAAAATAGACAGTCCAAATGAAAAACCAAATCATTCGATAGACATTTCTCACTATATAATACATTCAACTGTCAAAAACATTCAATAATAGAAGCCATCACTACAGCAGACCATAAAATGATGCCATAAGAGAATCCATTTAGTACATATGAAAAATATACCATTTTTAATGCTTACAAATTACATAGTTATTTAAAATATAGATTTCATGTAAGTTTTGTTGTCTTGGATTTATGCTGTCACACTTATTTACACCTGTATGTGTATTAAATTCGAGAAACACATGGCCACATGGAGCTTAGAATGTTAACTATACCTTATATTCAGTTCAATCCAAAATATCATTAGGCAAATTTAGGACTGAGCAAATACAGAATAAGAACTAATTTCTAAATCAAGGTCTCCCCATATTACAAGGGAATAATCTTTGGCTCATTTATTTTAACCTCGAGTGAAATGAATACAAAATAATAAATATTATATAACCTATATAACATAACCTCAAATTATTGATCCATAACCGCACATAATTCTGAAACAGGGAAATGTATTTCTTTATGTATCTTTGTTTAAAAAATTCAGAGTTCCATTTCAGAGTTATATGTGCTAACATGATCAAGGAACGGTATGCTTTCATAAACCCAGTATTCATGGCATCATCACATTAATTATTGTTTTAATTTGCTAGAGAATAACTGTAAGTAGTTAGTTATGTTTTAATATTACAAAATAATGTGCACTAAAGTCTGTTGTATATTATTTGAGGGCTACAATGCCTATTAGATCATACTTTTAAATCCAAATGAAAACTAGTTAATTTAGTAACTTATCTATGCTACTACTTAATTATTTTGCAAAAATAGACAGTCCAAATGAGAAACCAAATCATTTGATAGACATTTCTCACTATATAATACATTCAACTGTCGAAAACATTAAATAGTAGAAGCCATCACTACAGCAGACCATAAAATGATGCCATAAGAGAATCCATTTAGTACATATGAAAAATATACCATTTTTAATGCTTACAAATTACATAGTTATTTAAAATATAGATTACATGTAAGTTTTGTTGTCTTGGATTTATGCTGTCACACTTATTTACACTGACTGCCACTTAATTAGTAGAAAAACAATGAAACGTTTTCAAGAGCATTCGTCCTCATCTTCAGCAGTTTGGTGACTGATGCTCCTTTTCTACTTCCTTCTCCTCTTCCTGTCGTTTCCCATCCTGATGCCATCTGGTGTTGGAGATGTTTTAATGTGCTCTGAATTGTATTTTTAAGAATGTTTAGAATGTTCTTCAGGCTGAATTTGCATTGTGGAGCAACTCTTATGTTGAATTTGTTGAAGAATATTTAAGTTGTGTTGTGATATTCTAAATGCTTCTTTATCTTAGATTGATGTGAACTGTATTTTTCTGGAGTGAGCACTATAAGTTTAGACCTTACATCCATAATTTCATTTTGTTAATTGAGCAAAGTATCAATATAGGTTTCTTAGAGGGGGAAGAAGATTTACAGTATATATTTTAATGAATCTGATTAGTATATAAGGAAATGTGAGGGCTGATCAACAAAGAGTGAATCTGATGTTTTTCACAGATGTTTATTGCTCCATTTCAATGTTTACATGATATTTTTAAAGTAATTTCCTCCTAGTTCTATGAGTTCTATGCACTTTTTATAATGTTTCTGCCAGTTCTCAAGCACACAGCTGTTATAGGCCCTTGAGAATTGAGTCAGTTTTCTTGAGCACTACTTCTGAGTTCTCAAATCAAATGCCCCAAAACTTTGCCTTTAGTGGTGGGAATAAAAAAGATCACAGGATCCAAGTTGGAGGCTCTAAGGTGGATGCAGTACACTGGTAATGGTGAACTAAGCCAGAACTACATGACTTGATTGTAAAGTGAGATGATGTATTGTTATGAGGTTGCCATGCAGTTCAAGAAAATTCTGATTGTTTCTTGCAATGTGCTTCCTCAGTTTAGCCAATACTTGTAGTATGCTGCTGTAACAGTAATGTGAGGGGGAACTGCATACTCATAAATCAACCCATGACAGTCAAAAGATGTGATCACTAACACTTTCATTGCAGCTGGAACAACTTTAGCCTTTTTTGGTGTTGGAGAACCTGGCAATTTCCACACTGCTGACTTTTTTTCTTTCAGGATCATAATGATGCAGTCATGACTCATTACCAGTGATAACTGATTCAGAAATGGATCCACTCCATCAGCAAAGAGATGCAGCACCTCATGGCTTGTCTCCAACAAACATGACAGGCACAATGATATAAACATAAAAAAACATAACACAATTCATATGGACGATCATGCATAATCATAAAGACACTTCACTGAGGTTATGTAATGTTAACTGCCGATCCTCATGGACAATCACAGCAACTGTATTGATGTTGACTTCAGTCACAGTAGAAGCCAAAAAATTGGCTCATCTTGCTTACCATGGACAAGTCTGTCTTCTTTGAAGGTCTTGAACCACCTAAACACTGTTGCACGAGGTAGTGCATCTTCACTATATGCTTGCTGCAGCTTTTCCTAGATTTCATCGGCTGTTTTAAACAAAAGTAGAATGTTATTGCATCATACAGCTCCTCTCATGTCACCTCCATTTTGTGGCATGTGAAATGCAACTAGTGTCTACCAATACAAGAGTGCTACCACCAAGACATTATACATAAAATCTGTTGTTTTTTTTTTCTTCAAATGTTCACGATACAGATAGGAAACTATCATGGAAGCTACTGGAAAAAGCCAGTCTCAGTCTTTGTTGATCAGCCCTCTTAATTGAAAGCATAAAAAGATAGGCACTTGGTCCTCATTTTGAACACCTGCTTCACTAAATCCTACCACCTGCTTCTTAATCCTATTTCTTTTCCCTGCATTTATACTTCTCTCTTTAAAGTACAGTATTCAGTACTTTGTATTTATTAGAATAGAAAGGTTCATAGTTGTGTTTAATATATAAAGGAAGTTCAATAAGTATCCATGTTGTGAATGACGATGCCATTTGTTTCAAATACAAATTAGTCCCCTACACTCTCTCAATGTTCCTGCCATTTTTTTAACCCCTCCAAAAATAGGAATTTCAAGCTCTGCAAACCATGCCTGTCTCAACAATGACACAGTTGATCTAAATTTTGTTCCTGTGAGCCATTTTACTTTCTCTTAAGTACAATGCACATAGTGGGTTAAGAAAGTGTTGTATTCCAACAAAAAATTTGCTGTCAAGATTTCACCAGAAATATATGTTTTGAGGTCCCCTGAGTTAAAAAAAAGCATTTTTAGATAAAGGTCTGTGAGTGTGTGTCTGTGGACATCATAGCTAAGAAACAAAAAGACTGTTGGACACCAAACTTGGTTACTATCTTCCAAGAATGCAACTCAAAGATTTTCAAGCAAATCCCCCCCCCCATTCCAAACTACCCTTTACATGAAAAAATTTTGAAATTTTTGTTCTCAAAAGTGGCTCTAACAATTTTGACTAAAATACCATATATTAAAGATATTTATATCACAAATAAATTGTATATTTTGAATTTTATGGGAATAGCCTCTGAAGACCATTTTATTCTGAATGAGTTTTGCAGAATTTTGTATAACAGTTAAACCATAAAAGATAGACAAAAACTTACTACCAAAAATTGTAGATCTCATTAAAGCACATCATTTATTTATGTTAATAACATTTTTTATGTAGAGCTAACCGTGTCTGAGATATTTCTTGTTATTGGTTTCAGTTTTAAACTATTTAAACTTTTCTCAAATGGGGAGTGACATTTTGTTTCATTTCTCTTGTTTTACTGCAGGCCATGCAAAGTGAACTGAACTTCAGTTGTTTCACATAAGACCAGCATTTAAAAGATTTGACTATCGATTTAGCCTAGTGTATTTCCTTATTTTCCTCCTATTTACAAGAAAGAAAGTAATAAGACAATTTCTTGATTAGTATGACTATAAAGAAATATTCTTACATAAGGAAAGTTGTTTGTTTAACAGCTAGAGAAAGTATGATTTTTTCATAACTCACTCCAGTAATCATTTCTCCTTTGTCTAAGAAGTCAATGTATTCCAAAAAATCATTGCCATTACTTGTCTGGCCAATGGGACTATCTTTACCTCCTTTGGAGCAGATTCAGTGGGAGTAACTCATTATTTTGACTGTTATTTGGTTTCTGAAGTGTAATGATGGATCCAAGTTATTAACGGTGACAACTTGACAAAAGGTCCTTTGGATTTCATATAAATAGCTCCAAGCACAGCTGTGAAGTTGAAAGTTGCACCTGCTTGATTTTCCACTATAAAGAGTTGCAGCAGCCATTAGGCCAACAACCTTTTCATCTCCAGCTTGTGCAAAATATGAATTGCGATACCTGTCAACTCACATATGGCCTCTGCCACTGATGATCAGCGAGAATTATATTGTGGACATTTTCAATGAGTTCCACATTTTCCAAGTGTCTGGGTGTTCCTCATCAAAAACGAATGTTCAATCACATTTAAGGCCATTGAACCAATATCTAATTGTTTTCACAGATGGCAAAATGACCCCATAAACAGCATCCAGTTTTGCTTTTCTCCCCTCGCAAGTTTTCCCATCCTAAAGTTAAACATGTATCACTGAATGATATACACTTTTTCCATTTTAATGAAAGCACATTGAATGGCTAAGTGAAATGCCTGCCAAATTCAAACTAAGCTATGAATCTGCATTAATTTTGTTCTGGTGGTCTGTAACAAATACAATGATGGTAATACAAACTTGCTTTAGCAATGCTATTTATTATGAAATATAGGTAGTTATTGAACCACCCACGCCATTTCTCATTGCTGTTTTCAGCAATACTGTCATTGTATTGCCTAAGCATTTACAATAAGTAATCATTTTTGATAAATGTTTAAAATTTGATAATTGATGCTTTTATTTATTTTACTTAATGTTCTGCTCATGTTGATGTCTATATATATTCTTCTTGTTATGTGTAGGATGAGCGACCATTTACCTGTGCTCAGGTACAAAACAATGAAGTCATGGAGAAGACACACGTTTGTGTTGGAACATTATTGGGAGGACAAAAATTAGAACTAGCATTGTTAGGAAATTGGGGACATCCTTCAAGCATAGGTAACTTTAAATACACTTTTATGTGAAGCACTAAATTATTTTATGATTACAGTAGATATTCTCCTAATGTATTTTGTATAATTATTGGAAACTAATATAAATGCAAAACTAATTTATAAAATGGACCTTTTATGCTTTTTTATATAATTGTTGAAAGTTCATTGCAAAAATATGTTGAAATTTGTTTGTGTAGAGAAAACGTGAGGAAAGTTAATAAAATTGTACTAATTAATATTTATTTATGTATTCATTCATTTTATTTATTATAGGTTTATGACTAACTTTAAACTAGTTTATGGTTTGCAACCAATACTGGTTCACCAAGTCATAATTACAGAACATTAATAAAAATGATATTTAGTTTTTACCATCTATGAGTGCTTATCAATTGACCTTATTTATTTAATACTATAATTATGATGCAAGCTCACTTAGATAGAGAAGTAAATTGAAATGCACTTATGTGGAGTCAACTGTAACACTTAAATGTTTCACTTACCTATTTTGTAATGCAGGATATGTATGTGACTTATAACTATTTCAAAGGATTTAGGAATAGTGGAGTAAATTAATAAGTATTTAACTCTTTGAATCAAATTGTAACATTATACAATACTTGTTCCGATAATAAAAGAAGTAAGTGATATATACATATAATTCAACTCAAAAAATTAAATAATTACATGTATAGTACACTTGCAGTTAAATCATTAGGCCATTGTTGACATTATTCTACAGTGTACAGTATTTTAATCAAAATCATTAGAGCCATTTTTAAGAAAATCAAAATGTTCAAAAATTTTCCATAAAAAGAGCAGTGGGTGGGGGAGATTTTCTTGAAAATCTTTGTGCCACATCCTTGGTAGATACTGAACTTAAATACAAGTTTGGCATTTAACCAACTTTTCGTTTTTGAACTATACTGCCAATGCCTTCATAATGTACCGGCCATACTGTTGCTTTCGTAACGTCATACAAAGAGTCGGATCGGTCAGGGCGCATGTCATTTGTATTGAAAGAATCGTGCATATAACACACTTTTCTATAACGATAAGGTAACTTCCCTACTTTATATCACCGTGATAAGAGTTAAAGACATTCCGAGGTTATAAAAAAGAAGGATTTTAAACACATTTAATATCAGTATGAAACAATTTCATGAAAATAAAGTATAGCTGAAAACACTATTCTATTTTTAAAACAAGTGAAAAACACATTTTATTGTGCCAAAAGTTATTGAAATACATCCAATTTTCTATATTATTTTGCAAAATTTCCTGTATAGCCTTTGGACTTACCTTTTTCTTGAGACACTGGCTTTTTTCAGTACATTCTTTGTTCTTCATTTTCGAATAATTATTGTGTAGAATATTTACCCATATATTCATACATGCATTTACAACTTCCAAAAGAGACTTCCCACATTCACAAACTTTATCATCATACAGTGGCTCAAACATCTCTAACAAAGCACATTTAATCAATGCTTTAGGATTGGAAGAACACAAATATTTGATTTCATTCTCTTTTGAAAGAAACACTTCAAATATTTTATAAACACATATTCCAATGTCAATTGAAACTGCAGATGGATATTTAAGACCACCTCTGTTCATGTGGACAAGGTAATTAAGTTCAGCAGGCACTTCAAATTGATGATCTTCTATCAGTAACTCCTTACATTTTAAACAAATAACTTTACAACCAACCTTGAAACTTACATATCCTGCAATAAACACTATTACTTGTAAAGTGTTGTTGTCCACTTCAACTTCTAGGCATGATTGCACTATGTTTGCACACTCCCCAAAAGCCTCAATGTTCACACTGTCTTCTGAGCAGGCATTAATGCCAGCTATAATATCTGGTATGTTAAATGACATGGAATTTCTACATCTAAGTTTCAGCAAACTTGTACCTTTAAGCTTTCTTTCTGATTCAATAATTTCCTGAACAGATACATGATAGTTACAGCCACTCATATACCTATATTTGCCAAATCTTTGCTCCAGGTCATCTGTTTGAAAAACCTTACATAATGTAATTGTTTGACACTAAGTAAATAATCACACAGTTTAATTAGTGTTTCAGTTGTATGTAGTAATGCTGAAAATGTTTCCCTACTGAGCTTTCCAAATCTAACTGGTGAATCTACAATCAACATATTATCCCAATTCTTTAGCCAATCACAGAACCTCTTTAAATATATCACATTTTCTTGGTTCAAACTTCTGAAAGGTCCAGCATATTTTTCTCGTAAGCGAATACCTTTGTCAGAATGTTTAACATTTACTGCAAGCCACCAATTTCTAATTATTTGTAACCACTCTGCAGTATGTTCAGCTTCCCCATTCATATGTGTGCTCATGGCTGTAATAGTTTTATCTTCAAATAAGGGAACTACCAAACTTACATTTTGTCTTTCAATGCCATTTGGAAAACAAACCTTGTAAGACAAACCAGGTGCATATTTCACTAGTGATTGCTTTTCCTTTTCATAAAGTTGCCTAACATCATGGAATTTAGACTTTAATTTCATTAGCATCCTGGAATGATGGATATATAAATGTCATATTTTTTTCATTTAGCCAGTTATTCCTGAGGTTTTTTAGGATATGTACAGTGTCGAAAAGTAAATATACATTCTTTGTGTTGTCAGATGGATGAGCAATAAATGACTTTAAAGATCCATCATTGCACAATGCCTTATAACACTTTACATTAACTTTATTATTATCAGAAATTAAACCACAAACCTCAAACCCCACATCATTTAGTAACGTCAAAACTTGCAATGTGGAATGAAGTAAAAAGTCTGAATTTAAATTCTTTACAGGCAACATAGCCACAACATCTTTACTGTCTGATAAAATAGATTTAAACATGAATGTTTGAACAGTTGTGGCAGATTGCAATTCATTTGAATTTGTGGCCATACCAACCACTTTGTTACCTTTATAAGTAATTTTAGGCTTCACATATATTTCATCAAGTAATAAAACTCCTAATCTTTTATGTGGTTCAAGTGCTTGACATTTGGTTTGCAAGTACATTTTCAAAGACTTATTTATAGAACCATCAACACTAGAGAGATTAAAGGTTTTTAAATAGGACATATGAGGCAACACCAGAATTTTGAGATCTCTAAAAAATGTGTAAGCTGCTGGAAATGAAAAGAAAAACATAGCAGCAGTTAGTAGCAAAAATGAAGAATATAATGGTCGTTTAGAAACAAAAAGACCAAGCTGTTCGCTTATCAACACAAATTCTGATTTGTACTCATTTTTTTCATTCTGTTCTATAACAACTCTTGTATGTGCTTTATCTTTTCTGTTACAGCAACATTC
The DNA here is from genome assembly GCA_030762935.1 of Hymenopus coronatus. Lineage (NCBI taxonomy): Eukaryota > Metazoa > Arthropoda > Insecta > Mantodea > Hymenopodidae > Hymenopus > Hymenopus coronatus. The sequence goes on from CM060886.1 coordinate 53,897,751, forward strand.
TTGGATTCAAAGTTATAAAGAGAAGTTAACATATTTTCTAACTTTGAATATGAATTACAGAGAAGTTTGGGGCCTAGAATCCATTCAAAATGTTTGGGTTCAACTTTCACATTATCATATACTACATTAACATTCAGTTTATCATCTAATATTAAAGCAGCTCTTATTGTAGGAGTTTCTGTGAAGTCGACTTTAAAAAAAAAAAAACTTTGTTGTCCTGCTGTTTGGTCATCTAATTGTTGTGATTGTATTTATTGCTGTTAGTTAACATTTCTTCTAGCGAAGAAAAATTATCTTCAAGCAACCATATTTCTCATATTTCTTGTCATGAGTATTTACTGCGTTTTGTCTCCTAATATCTGGTGATGCACGTGAAGGGGCAGCATCTGTCGTTAGATATTTTGGTAGGTTTGGAAAAATTTGTGGAACAGCATCAGCAGCTAATTCAAGCTTTTTCCTAGGAACTACCAATTCTGAACCTGTAGGGGAGAAAAGTAATTTTTTATTTCCTAAACAGAAGAGTTTGGTTTCATCAGGCATTCATTCAGCTAGACTATTACAAATGGATTTAATAATAAGTTCAACTAGTCTGGCATGTGTACCAGCATGTGCTTGTTTGTTTGTTCATTTGGTCCCACTGCCAGCAAGAGCTCAGGGACGTTGAACATGTCATATAATTGGAACACGCATCATGACCAATAGAACTCCCACCACCAATAATACTATTGTTTCTCTTTATCTTTCTAATAAAGAAAGAAGAGAGGAGAAAACTAAGAGTTTTTTTTTAGCAACCACCACTGCAATAAATTACATAACTTTTAATAGATGAGCCTACTGTGATGGTCTATCAAACGTAAGTAAGGGTTCAGTTTAAATTAAATTGTTTATACTTTTCTAACCTAACTTTTTCTGACATAAAAGTTTTAATAATTTCTCAGGTCTATTTTATTGTGTTTAAGGTTCAATGAAATTGGTCATTTATTTCCTTTCAAGTGCAAAGGTATCTTTCTTCACATCTGTAAAGTTTATGTATTACAAAACATAACACAGTGACGTTTAAAGTTTCCAATTGTGACCACATGCTAAAAACAGCAGTAAGGAGCTTTAACTTACCATCTGGCCTTGTAACTCTTATCTCTCTTATAATTTTGTCTTCATGAAAGTGTTTCATGCACACTCCACTATTTTTTGTAATAGTTACATTTTCTCTTGCAATTTTTTTCATCCATAACTCGCGCCTATGTGGCTCACTGGGAAATGTAAATACAGTAATATATTCGCCACCGTAATAATTTGATTTGCACCCAGGGACGACACAACTTTTCAGCATTTTGATTATACCACTTTAACACTTTTCAGTTATATTCCTTCTATATACACACTGAAACAACAAATGCACTCATATAACACGCTGCACTTAATAGGTTAGGTTACACAGTTCCAGTATTTATTACATTTGTGTGAACATTCGCAAACGTAATATTTAACTCAATTTAAAGATCATGTAAATACATACTTAACCATGTATATTAACTGATACAGTGAAATGAGCGCTCGAATACTAGCATTTATTGTAGCACAATCACACTATCAAGAACCAACCGCCTTTTTAGAACAGCTGATCTTTTTCCCGCCAGCTCTTTAGTACGGCCGGTACATTACGAAGGCAGTGATACTGCCCACAGACACAAACATGGACATTTTTCTAAAAATGCTTTTCAGGAGGTCCTAAAACATGTAGGCAAATGTGAATTCTTGGTATCAAATTTTTGGGTGGAATACAATATCTTCTATATATACCTACTATGTACTTAATATGTGTAGAGAAAGTAAAAATGAGTATGTGTGAGAAGACCTGTAAGGAACTTCAACAACAATATTTATATGAGCCATGATTGATATACTGGTTGCCCTAAACTCCAGAAATTATAATGTGGGTCCTACCATCTCTTTTTCAATGAAAAATGCATATGGAATGCATGAGAGTACAATGTGAGGTGGGAAATATGCATTATAAAGTATATATATAATGCATTATAATTATAAAATATAGCTTATTGTAAAGCCATTTTCTTTGCTCTAGTTTTGCAAAAGATATTTAGAAGAACTAGAATTGACCATATGTTTTATGGCAGAAACAAATTATAGACTGAAGAAATAAAAAGCAATAGAGATAATATGAATATTTATTGACATATATTATATCTTTTTAGGGAAACAGGAGGTTAATGCTTAGAGATCAAAATGAAATAAAGGAAAGCAAAACACAAGTGGGGCCGGAACTCGCCCACTCTCACCAGGGTATAAATATGCACTCTGCCACTTGGTTCATACAGTTCATCCAGACTGTTGTGATGCAAGAAGCCTCACATAGCTAGGCAAAATGTCAGCATCAGTTTCACCATTGTCTCACAAGTATTTACTTTAATTTTAAAGACAAACTCTACCAAACAAGAGGTACAGCCATGGGCTCACGCCTCTAACTAATAGTGGCAAACCTTTTCCTAGAAGCATTTGAAATCACTACAATAGATACAGTAGACCAGAAACTGCACTTTGGTTAAAATGTGTAGGTGACATATAATATGGTCACATATGAAAAACAAAATTTCAGACTTCTTGAATTATTGGAATAATATGTACCCTAATATTCAATTTACAATGGAAATAGAAGAAGAAGGGAAACTTCCTTTTCTAAAGGTTTTAGTGGAATGGAATGGTAGTGACTTAAATGTTCTGTACACCATGAAACCACACACATAGATAGGTATTTGGATACTATCTCCCACCACCTGCCTGCAATTAAACGAGCAGTAACCAATACACTCATACATAGAGCCATCCGTATATTTTTTTTTGTTGATAGTGTTTAACGCCTGCTTTTACTGCTCTGACATCGCAGGCGATGACACTGATGATACATGAAGTTGGAACCCTGGTGGAATGTAATAGCGGGGAAACCGGAGAACCTGGAGAAAACCTGCCCCGTGCCGCTTTGTCCACCACAAATCTCATGCGGTCGCTTGGGATCGAACCCGGGCCATCTAGGTGAGAGGCGAGAGGTCTGACCACTCGGCCACGGCGCGGCCACCACCCATATATGCAACCCTAAGAACCTGAATGAAGAATTAGACCACTTACAATATGCAGTGGAAAGAATAGTGAGAATATTATGTAGACATAATATTGAAACCAGGTACAAGTCCTTCAAGAATTTAAAATCATTTTTACATCCAGTTAAGACACATGTGACCCCCTGCTTATCCCAGGAGTATACAAGATAGATTGTGATTGTGGAGCATTATATGTTGGACAAACAGGTAAATCGGTGACAAGAACATATCAGAAGTTTAAGATTGAACCAGTCAGAAAAATCACCACTTGCAGAACACGCCATATCTAGGGACACCACGTTGACTTTGACCAAGTACAGCTATTGGCATACTCTGACCATTTCTTACATAGGATGCCAAGGGAAAGCATCAAAGTTTACAAATAATAGTCACTCTAAACCAAGAGAATGTCAGACATCTGAACACCATCTGACAGACTCTAATTAGGAATGCAGGTATTGGCACATCATCAACCAATAAATGCAAGAGCTCTCGTGCAGCCTCACCAGGGTATAAATATGCACTCTGCTGCTCAGTCAACACAATCCATACCACACTGTCATGAAGTGAGAAGCCCTGAGGAAGCCCCACATAGTGAGGCAAAATGTCGGAATCAGTTTCAATCAAGATATGGCCTTCCTGGAAGATCTAGATACAACAAAGGGATTTATGTTTAATTAATTTATTTAATTAGCAGGTTAAAGTATAATTTAGGGAACTTTTAAGTGATTATGGGTTTATCAAACTTAATTCAAAATTATTTTATTGTTTCCTTGTTCAGAGTTATACTGGCAGAAATAAAAGAGGAAATGAATTAAACCAATTTTGTTTGAATTTTTTCATACATTTTTTCCTAGATGAATTGAATATATTCCATATTAAATATTAATAAATTTCAATATAATTGGTGCAATATTTCATTTACATTTTCATGTGTTAATTTATTTTTTTTAAATTTGTGGTAAAAGGCATTTACCTAAAATTAGATTTTCAAAATGATTGCTAATTTGTTCTTTAGTTGGCAAATGGTATTTTGCTATTACACAAAAAATTTACCCAACATGTCACTGATAAATTGAGACCTATATTTAGATAACAGTATTAAAAGTGAGGTTATTAAAAATGTTTGTTAACTTAAGACCCATGGCTGAAGTTCAGTATTTATTTTACTGTATGCAAAATATTCTGTGCTTATGTATTTGGTTATTGCATATATGAATGCAGCACTAATAATGAATATTCATTGATATAGTTTTATTTATGCCTAATGAATGTTTAGTAATTTAGCCTGAAATTAACATTTGAATCAATTAACTATTCCATTATTCATTCAAATTGGTGATGAGGGATCGAAGAATGGAGAATACATTTACACCATTCTCAATTTAATACAATTATTAAAGAATGTCAGTAACACTTCTTTTTACATTTTTAATATAATTTAAAATCATATTTATATAAAGAGCTTAAGAGAAAGGAAAATATGTGATTAAATCTTATCCTTTGAATCTGTTTCTAGTATAGTATTAGTTCAATTGATAAATTATATTATATACTCACTGTATATACCAAGTAAAAATGTGTCGCCTCTGTGGTCTAGGGATAACATGCTAGCCTTTGATTCCCAAGGTTGCATGTTCAACCCCAAACGGAGGGCAATGAATTTTTTCGGGTGTAAAAATCCTCAGCATGGCTTCCTTTGGAAGCGAAGTAAAGCTGTTGGTCCCTTGTCATAAATTTATGGCACATGAATGATAAAGATTATCTTGGTCCAGAGTTTCCGGTGTAGACCGCGTCTTAAGGCTAAAATCTGCCGACGTTTCGCCCATCTTGTGATAAGGCTTCCTCAGGGCTAACTGCGTCTGGTCCGGCTGGCGTACCTTCTTTTATACTGTAGTTGGGACATGCCAAGTACCGCCCTCCTGTGTTGCCATTGGTTATCGTTTGGCCAATGGCTGGGGTCGCTGCTTTCTTTATTCCTATTGGCTCGCTGGCCGCAAGGTGGGATGCTTTTCTTAGCAGAGGTCTCCAGATGGTGTTCAAACTTTTTCCATTGTCTCTGTTAACTTTATGTTCTTCTTTAATTATTTCTATGCTTTCGCGTATAATGCGATGTTTGTAGTCTTCACATGGTACCAATAATTTCATGTTATCAAAATCAATGTGATGGCCAGTTTCAATAGCATGTTCGGAGAGAGCGGACTTTTCAGGCTGATTAAGTTTGAGGCTTCTGATGTGCTCTTTTCGACGTGTGATTGCCGATCTTCCGGTCTGACCTATATATGCTTTGCCGCAATCGCAGGTTATTTTATAAATTCCTGGCTTAAGTAGTGGGTTGGATTTGTCTTTTACTGGTCTGAGGGTGGATTGTAACTTCCGAACCGTGCTGTACCGAGTATTAATCCCGTGTTTGAGTAAAATTTTGCCAATCCTTTCAGTGGTGCCCTGAACAAAAGGAAGGCGAGCCCATCTTGTCTTTTGTTTTTCTTTTTCTTTTTGTGGTTTTTTGGCATTCTTTCCCCAGTATTTTATGTCGGTTTTTGAGTATCCGTTGGCTTTTAACACTTCCTGTAAGTGGTGTCTCTCTTCAGTTAAAAGATTTGGGTCACAAATACGCGTAGCTCGTTGGAACAGAGTTTTGACCATGCTTCGTTTTACTGAAATGGGGTGGTGGGATGTGGCATCTATGTATCTGTCTGTATGTGTAGCCTTTCGGTAAACTGAACAATGCACTGTTTTACTTGCTGAATTTCGCTCTACTAGAACGTCTAAAAATGGTAATTTTTGGTTATGTTCTAGTTCCATAGTAAATTGTATATTTTGATGAAGACTGTTTAGATGTTCAAGGAACTCTGGGATGTTGTTCAATCCATGTGGCCATACCACGAAAGTGTCATCCACATATCTTAACCACATATCCGGTTTGAGTCGGCAAGTGTCCAAGGCCGTGTTTTCAAAATCTTCAAGGAAGATATTAGCCACAATCGGCGAGATAGGAGATCCCATGGCTGCACCTTCTTGTTGTTGGTAGATGTCTTCTTGGTATGAGAAATACGTATTAGTTATACAGTGGGCAACAAGGTCGGTCCAGTCTTCTGGGAGATGGTTAATGCTGATTCTTTGTTGTACGGATCTAAGAGCTTCTTCAACTGGGATGCGAGTAAACAGAGATTTTATGTCAAAGCTGACTAAGATGTGGTGCTCTTCAAAGGTAAAATTCCGGAGTATTTGTACAAAATGGCCGGAGTCCCTGACAAAAGAGTCTGTCTTGCCCACTAGTGGTTGGAGACCCTTGGCTAGAAATCTGGCGAGTTCATGAGTGGGTGAGCCTATGGCACTGACGATTGGTCTCAATGGGATGTTTTGTTTGTGAACTTTAGGCAGCCCATAGAACGTCGGTGTACGAGAGTCATGAGGGAGGAGACGTTTTTGTTGTTCTGTTGGTATTGAAGAATTTTTTATTACCGAAATTGTGGTTCGTTCTAGTTTGTTTATTGGATTCTTCTCTACTTTCTTATACGCTGTATCATGCAGTAGGTGTGTCATTTTTTCTCCATAATCCTCAGTGTCCATCACGACAGCAGCGTTGCCTTTATCTGCTGGTAAGATTACGATGTCTGGGTTGGTAGCAATGCTTTTGAGGGCTTGACGTTCCGCATGAGTGATGTTTGCTTTGGGAACTTTTGCGTGTTTGAGTACCTTGTAAGTGTCCATTCTGATATCATTGGATGTCTCCTCTGGTAAGCCAGTAAGTGAGGCCTCTATTCCAGTAATAAACTCCTCCATCGGTATATGCCGGGGTGTGATAGCAAACTTTAGTCCCTTTGCTAGGACTTGTGTCGTGGGTTCGTCTAGAGTGATTTTTGAAACATTGACCACTAACCTTTCTATATCTAATTTGTGTTCCAATGGATATTGTTTCTTTTTTAATGTTTGAAATTTTTTTCGTTGCCTATCTTCAACAATATATGCTGTCTGGTATGCTAATGTGTATGAAATTTTCTCCAAAGTATTCCAGTCGTTTTCTTCTAAATCGGTAGCAAGCAGGTGATGCATTCCATACAATTCTGTCTCTGTAAAATGTAACTCTCGTCTTGTAAAGGCTATTCTCTCCCTTAGTAGACTGAGCGAGGCTTTCCGTAATATGTTGCGTGCATATCTGGTGTTGATGTGGTGTTTCAACTGTACAAACGTCGGAACTACATGTTGGTCTCTGCATCGTTTTAGGAAGGTTAATTGTGAAATAAGTCGTAGTTTCTTCTTCCGCAGTTGGCAGAACAGTTGTGTTTTCTTATACATTCTCTCCCCGTAGAGGTGTGTTATATGTTTTCGTAAACTTCCACGGCCAATATTAAAATTATCTTGGTCCAGAGTTTCCGGTGTAGACCGCGTCTTAAGGCTAAAATCTGCCAACGTTTCGCCCATCTTGTGATAAGGCTTCCTCAGGGCTAACTGCGTCTGGTCCGGCTGGCGTACCTTCTTTTATACTGTAGTTGGGACATGCCAAGTACCGCCCTCCTGTGTTGCCATTGGTTATCGTTTGGCCAATGGCTGGGGTCGCTGCTTTCTTTATTCCTATTGGCTCGCTGGCCGCAAGGTGGGATGCTTTTCTTAGCAGAGGTCTCCAGATGGTGTTCAAACTTTTTCCATTGTCTCTGTTAACTTTATGTTCTTCTTTAATTATTTCTATGCTTTCGCGTATAATGCGATGTTTGTAGTCTTCACATGGTACCAATAATTTCATGTTATCAAAATCAATGTGATGGCCAGTTTCAATAGCATGTTCGGAGAGAGCGGACTTTTCAGGCTGATTAAGTTTGAGGCTTCTGATGTGCTCTTTTCGACGTGTGATTGCCGATCTTCCGGTCTGACCTATATATGCTTTGCCGCAATCGCAGGTTATTTTATAAATTCCTGGCTTAAGTAGTGGGTTGGATTTGTCTTTTACTGGTCTGAGGGTGGATTGTAACTTCCGAACCGTGCTGTACCGAGTATTAATCCCGTGTTTGAGTAAAATTTTGCCAATCCTTTCAGTGGTGCCCTGAACAAAAGGAAGGCGAGCCCATCTTGTCTTTTGTTTTTCTTTTTCTTTGTTTGAACACCATCTGGAGACCTCTGCTAAGAAAAGCATCCCACCTTGCGGCCAGCGAGCCAATAGGAATAAAGAAAGCAGCGACCCCAGCCATTGGCCAAACGATAACCAATGGCAACACAGGAGGGCGGTACTTGGCATGTCCCAACTACAGTATAAAAGAAGGTACGCCAGCCGGACCAGACGCAGTTAGCCCTGAGGAAGCCTTATCACAAGATGGGCGAAACGTCGGCAGATTTTAGCCTTAAGACGCGGTCTACACCGGAAACTCTGGACCAAGATAATTTTAATATTGGCCGTGGAAGTTTACGAAAACATATAACACACCTCTACGGGGAGAGAATGTATAAGAAAACACAACTGTTCTGCCAACTGCGGAAGAAGAAACTACGACTTATTTCACAATTAACCTTCCTAAAACGATGCAGAGACCAACATGTAGTTCCGACGTTTGTACAGTTGAAACACCACATCAACACCAGATATGCACGCAACATATTACGGAAAGCCTCGCTCAGTCTACTAAGGGAGAGAATAGCCTTTACAAGACGAGAGTTACATTTTACAGAGACAGAATTGTATGGAATGCATCACCTGCTTGCTACCGATTTAGAAGAAAACGACTGGAATACTTTGGAGAAAATTTCATACACATTAGCATACCAGACAGCATATATTGTTGAAGATAGGCAACGAAAAAAATTTCAAACATTAAAAAAGAAACAATATCCATTGGAACACAAATTAGATATAGAAAGGTTAGTGGTCAATGTTTCAAAAAAATCACTCTAGACGAACCCACGACACAAGTCCTAGCAAAGGGACTAAAGTTTGCTATCACACCCCGGCATATACCGATGGAGGAGTTTATTACTGGAATAGAGGCCTCACTTACTGGCTTACCAGAGGAGACATCCAATGATATCAGAATGGACACTTACAAGGTACTCAAACACGCAAAAGTTCCCAAAGCAAACATCACTCATGCGGAACGTCAAGCCCTCAAAAGCATTGCTACCAACCCAGACATCGTAATCTTACCAGCAGATAAAGGCAACGCTGCTGTCGTGATGGACACTGAGGATTATGGAGAAAAAATGACACACCTACTGCATGATACAGCGTATAAGAAAGTAGAGAAGAATCCAATAAACAAACTAGAACGAACCACAATTTCGGTAATAAAAAAAATTCTTCAATACCAACAGAACAACAAAAACGTCTCCTCCCTCATGACTCTCGTACACCGACGTTCTATGGGCTGCCTAAAGTTCACAAACAAAACATCCCATTGAGACCAATCGTCAGTGCCATAGGCTCACCCACTCATGAACTCGCCAGATTTCTAGCCAAGGGTCTCCAACCACTAGTGGGCAAGACAGACTCTTTTGTCAGGGACTCCGGCCATTTTGTACAAATACTCCGGAATTTTACCTTTGAAGAGCACCACATCTTAGTCAGCTTTGACATAAAATCTCTGTTTACTCGCATCCCAGTTGAAGAAGCTCTTAGATCCGTACAACAAAGAATCAGCATTAACCATCTCCCAGAAGACTGGACCGACCTTGTTGCCCACTGTATAACTAATACGTATTTCTCATACCAAGAAGACATCTACCAACAACAAGAAGGTGCAGCCATGGGATCTCCTATCTCGCCGATTGTGGCTAATATCTTCCTTGAAGATTTTGAAAACACGGCCTTGGACACTTGCCGACTCAAACCGGATATGTGGTTAAGATATGTGGATGACACTTTCGTGGTATGGCCACATGGATTGAACAACATCCCAGAGTTCCTTGAACATCTAAACAGTCTTCATCAAAATATACAATTTACTATGGAACTAGAACATAACCAAAAATTACCATTTTTAGACGTTCTAGTAGAGCGAAATTCAGCAAGTAAAACAGTGCATTGTTCAGTTTACCGAAAGGCTACACATACAGACAGATACATAGATGCCACATCCCACCACCCCATTTCAGTAAAACGAAGCATGGTCAAAACTCTGTTCCAACGAGCTACGCGTATTTGTGACCCAAATCTTTTAACTGAAGAGAGACACCACTTACAGGAAGTGTTAAAAGCCAACGGATACTCAAAAACCGACATAAAATACTGGGGAAAGAATGCCAAAAAACCACAAAAAGAAAAAGAAAAACAAAAGACAAGATGGGCTCGCCTTCCTTTTGTTCAGGGCACCACTGAAAGGATTGGCAAAATTTTACTCAAACACGGGATTAATACTCGGTACAGCACGGTTCGGAAGTTACAATCCACCCTCAGACCAGTAAAAAGACAAATCCAACCCACTACTTAAGCCAGGAATTTATAAAATAACCTGCGATTGCGGCAAAGCATATATAGGTCAGACCGGAAGATCGGCAATCACACGTCGAAAAGAGCACATCAGAAGCCTCAAACTTAATCAGCCTGAAAAGTCCGCTCTCTCCGAACATGCTATTGAAACTGGCCATCACATTGATTTTGATAACATGAAATTATTGGTACCATGTGAAGACTACAAACATCGCATTATACGCGAAAGCATAGAAATAATTAAAGAAGAACATAAAGTTAACAGAGACAATGGAAAAAGTTTGAACACCATCTGGAGACCTCTGCTAAGAAAAGCATCCCACCTTGCGGCCAGCGAGCCAATAGGAATAAAGAAAGCAGCGACCCCAGCCATTGGCCAAACGATAACCAATGGCAACACAGGAGGGCGGTACTTGGCATGTCCCAACTACAGTATAAAAGAAGGTACGCCAGCCGGACCAGACGCAGTTAGCCCTGAGGAAGCCTTATCACAAGATGGGCGAAACGTCGGCAGATTTTAGCCTTAAGACGCGGTCTACACCGGAAACTCTGGACCAAGATAATTTTAATATTGGCCGTGGAAGTTTACGAGAAAATGATAAAGATACCTCTGAGTAAAATTAAGCAGCCTTTTACACCCAGTGTAGAATGGAATGCTGAGAACCACAGCAGTTAAAGAGCATCCATAAATAACACTCAATTTATTTATTTTTTAAGTAAAAATGTAAAGATTTTAATCATAAGGCTTTTACTAAATGTCAAAAATTTTAATTATCAGTTTACAGTCAACAGTATAAATTTTTATGTCCACCATTGTTTGAGAGTAAAAACATAAGTTGAAATCAGATGGTTTTTTTTTGTGTGTGTGTGTGGGGGGGGGGGGGGGAGTAGAAGTTTATGATTTTCTAAATAGCAATGAACTTTCTGATAATTTATTCTTCTACAGGACTTACTGGTTTAGAAATAGTTGGAGATTCAGGAAGTATAATTCATATTGAACCAGATAATTTGCAATGCAACGTACTTTCACCAGATGTCTACAGGTATGTGGCTACTACATTTTTAGCTATATTTAAAATACCAATAATGTGTACATTTTTTGAGCATTCTCTTTCTAAACAAAACATGCTCATGTTTAACATCACAGATCTTGTAGCTGGCAATTTTTGTCAAAACTCTTTTATACCCTTAGAGAAAAATATAAATTACTAATATGTTGATAATGCAATGAAATCATTGCGAAACTAGTCCAGGCAAGGATTCCAAAAGATAAGTGAAGATTGGTTGCAATTATTATTTTTATATTAATATAAATTACTAAGTTTCAAATATTTTTGTTATGATGACTACATAAGTAATGGTATTTTTTTTTTCTTTCTTCAAAAATAGTTTTTTCCTCAAACTGTTCATCTTTGAAATGGTACAAATGGTTAAGTACAAAAATCTTTTATTCACTGAAAACATCACACTTTAAGGATAAATCTTGAATCTATAGAGTACTGTTTTTACTTTCTCTACCAATTAGGGAAGTATTGTATTCCACCCAAAATATTTGTGTCAAGATTCCACTAGAAATATATGTTTTGAGATTGGCCTGAATGCAAAAAGATCATTTTTAGAAGAAGGTTTGTATATGTGCACCTTCCAAGGTCTGACAAGGTCTCTCCACCCCAAACTACCTTTTACATAGAACAAATTTAAATGGCTGTAATGATTTTGATTCAAGTACCATGTATTTAAGGTATTTTTAGGCAAGTATAATGTACATTTTGAGTTTTCTGGGAATAGCTTCTGAAGGTCACTTCATTCTAAACAACTTTTAATAACCGGTAAACCATGAGAGATAAAATCTTACTACACAAAAAATATAGATTTCATTAAAGCACACAATTTAAGTCAAATTCATTTTTTGTACAGTTAACCATTTTTGGCATATTCTTTTATATTTATTTTAATTCTGAAGTGCTTACTGTATGGGAAGTCATTCATTTGTTTATTTGTTTGTTTTTTATAATTTTTTTTTTTTAAATTTCTTTCTTTTTTCTTGCTTAGGCATGCAAATAGAATAAAATTTCAAAGTTATCATATGGCAATACTATCTTAAAACATTTGACTGTTGCTTTAAGCATATTGTATTCCACTAATCCTGTCGTACTCCAAACAAACATGTAATAAGGCAATTTCTGAAAATGTTGTAAATTAATACAAAGTAGAAGAATAAATGAAGAGAGAATGAGAATAATAATATGAGTCCATAAAATAAGGTTCTCAATTTAATTTCAAAATGAATAACATGTTTATTGGAATTGAATAATACGTTTTTGGATAGCTTAGACTTTTTCCTGTTTTTAGACACAATAACCATTCAGATCATTCCATTTTTGCATATGGTGTACCATCTTTTGTATATCTGTATCATAGTACTCTCCAGCCACACTGCATAGGTAGCTTAAAACGTTTTCTTGCAGTTCCTCTCCAGTTCTGAAATGCGTCACACCCAGGTGTTTCTTCACATCAGGAAAGAGATGGAAGTCACTTGGGAGGGTGTATGACAGTATCCCATCCAAATTTGTTGATGAGATTGGTTGTCACATGGGCAATGTGTAGTGAATCTGGATGTTTCCACTGATGGGATTGTTGTTTTTTTCCGGATTCATGTAGGGAACAATAGAGTCCACAGTGACAATATAGTCCAATAATTCCTTGCCATCAGTTTTGTAGGCCTGAAGAAATTTGCGGGCTGCTTCAACACGTCTCTGCTGTGGTCTTCCATAAGCATTCTTGAGACCAACCTTGCACAAACCTTGGTATACCCTAAATGATCTGTTAAAATTTTGTGAATGCAGATCTTGTTGACATCAGGGATCATCACCCTTCGATCTTTCAGCATTAGTTCTTCACCTATGCAATTGTTTCGTCTGAAATCATGGTCGATAAGAACGCTGCTTATAGACATCTGTATCTTCGTCTTTGAATTCTTTGCACCATTTGCGCACATGTTGTATACTCATACATTGTTCTCTGTACACTTCACACAGTTGGGAATGAATGTCCACCAGCGCAGTACTTTTTGCACACAAAAACCATTCTAAATTTTATTTCATTGTTCTTGCTAATGTTGCACTTGAGCTGTTTTAAACCAATGATTGCAGTCTCATACATTCAGGAACCAAAAAAATCAGAAATGTCATAATGAAAGAGCGGTAAGCTGCCTTATATTCTACTGGAATGGCTTGAAAATAAGCTACACTTTTGATCCAAAAACTAAACCAGCAATGTTAGCTGTTAAACCAAATAATAATAATTTGTTTGTTAACAATCTTATCAGCATCACCAGTATGCAGAATTTTGTTCTGCAGGAGTTCTTTTACTTGTCAGTAAAATCCATTGGTCGGGGTAGAGTTTGAGGATTATGTGATTTTAAAGAGAAAGAATTTCCTAAGCTGTTAGTGATTTTCTACCAGGGAAAAGGTAATTTACATCTGGCGGGAGTAACAAGTGGAAGCTCCATCTCTGATGGTTGCCAAGCCAAGACAGCATCACAGACAGTTCGCCAGGGGGAGACTGGGATATGGAGAACCAAGCTACACAACCAGTGTAGCCAAATCTTGCGTAACAGCATTCCTCGCAATTGCAGGTCCTTAGGAACCTTATTTTACATACAGTTCTCATAGCATAAGAATAAAAATAAATTTATACGAGAGTGAGTAAAGAAAGTAATGTGAGTATTACACATTAGATTTTTTCAGTTAACAGCGACTGTTGTAAATCCATCAAAAGTTTAATATGGTATTCAGAATTTGTAGACTGTGAAGTGAAACAATTATTTAATTAAACCTTCAGTCAATTGATACCTACAATCACTATTCCTTAAAATTATTCAAACATGTTTTGAAAGTGCTTGCTTTCACCTTCAGCCATCTTTTCTGACTGAGAACATTGGAGTTCTAGTTCCTAGATGTACTGGGTAAGTCTTCTGACATCACCATGATAAACCTGCTCAAGTTGTTCAGAGGTGGGATTTTGAATTCAAAGTGTTTCTTGTAGTTTATTATTCCTATATTTTCTTAAACTTTAAATTCTCCCAAACCTGCTGATGTTTTTAAGAGTCTCACTTTGGGGTCGTGTCATCATGGTTTGAAGATTTTACTGAATACAAGGATGATAAGCAGACTGGACAAATTGTTGTTTTGTTGTGTTTTATTTATTTATTGTATGTATTTGTATTCTAGAACCTTTTTAGTTTTATTGTTGACTATTACTTGTAACCATTTGTGCAACATGAAGGAAGTTGTGAATTTCTCATTGTTAATTCTTTTTTATTGAGGGGAAATTGAATCAATCAGTAGGCAAGACTGTTGAATATGAAGTATTAATGAGATTTTGGGTTGAAACTGTTGCTCTGAATGTGATTGTTTATATGGGTTGGTTTTCCAGCCCTCATTTTGATATTCAAAGCCGGTTTGGATATATATATAAATGTTTTCCTCATTGTACCTTCAAAACTTAAGTTGATGCCAAAACTACTCAATCTGCAAGATAGTGTGATCCAGATCACACTTGAAAGTAAAGAAGTTATAATCCCATATTTAGGGGTGAAGAATCTCTCCCTTGGCAGATTTATTCATATACTTCTCCAAATGAAAACTTGCAAATATGCATAGAAGCTTGTGACAGTGATGTGATTAAACAAAAAACAAAAGAATTTGAGTCAGTTTTTGTAACACAACATCACTTATTTTTACTTACTGGGACCAGTTTCAGGAACATTTTTTCCCATTTTCAACCCTTAATTCAGACTAAATCTTGTTTCCTTGGCATCAATGAGGGTGGTGGTGTATCACTTGTGGAGGCATCTGTTGCTGGATCTATGTTCATAGATACACCACCACTCCCATCATTGACGCCAGCGAAGCAAGATTTAGTCAGAATTAAGGGTTGAAAATGGGAACAAGTGTTCCCAGTAAGTAAAAATAAGTGATGTTTGTGTTACAAAAATCAACTCAAATTATTTTGTTTTTTTACTCTCCAAATGAGTTTAAACCCAAAAATAACAAGTGAAACATACTTTTACTTTGGCAATGCACACAAATGATAATTTAAAGGCAACAAGCCTAATATTTAAGATCTAATGGCAGTAATGTGAGCAATGGCTCTACTATTGGTAATAGATCAAATAATTTTGTTAATGCAATTTTACTTATACGTCTACCCCTAAATCTAGCTCAGGTGACTTCAGGACAAAAATATCAGATAAAGTATAACGTCACTATAATAAACAGGTGATAATTCAACATATACAACTGAAAATCTTATATTCTTTCTTGCTGAATTAATATTTAATGTGCGAGAGCATGAGCAATTTAAGCAAGAATTGGGCACACAGTGCAATGTTTAGCAATTAGACGAGACTTCCATAATAGAACACCGTAAGAAGTAAATTTAAATTATTCAACAAGAGAAACAGTTGCTTACCTTTATTTGTAATCATGCTGCTGGGTACCTTGAAACACAAGAAAAAAGCAAAAAAGCACTATCTTACCCATTGCTACTCACCGCTCCAGGAAACCAAAAAAATCTAGATTTGTGAGCAGCTTGATGTCACATACCTAACATTTTGGTATGCCAACTCAGGAGGAAATTTTATGTTTAAGCACTAGTTAATACAAAGTTTATAACATCAAGGGAATAAGATTGCTATTATTAAAATCTTTCTGATTGACTTAAAGTCCATTACATTTTTATAAGCAACACAGTAGCCTTATGAAACACCTGTATTATTCTTGGAAACTCTGTGGAGGATTTACAGGAACTGGTTTACTGACTCCTCAACATCATATTCTATGAGCAAACTAAAGATTGCTTCAAGAAATTGTCTTCTTATTAAAATGGTGCTTCATACAATTTCTATGGATATCTAAACATGAGTTGGTAATGAAAATCCCCCATGAGAGCTAATGCTTGATTGCAGACTTCTCGAAAAAGAAGTAGGTTAGCATGAAATAGGTAGAATAAGCTTATTAACAATATTTTTTACAGAGATGTAGAGAAAGTCATGTGAATGGAACACATCAGACTTTTTATTAATGCTTTATTCATAGTCACTTTGACTACTGGGTCTTGTCGCGACTGTAAATATGATTCAAAATTTTCTCTTTTGATTAAAACTGAAATATTGGCATTCAAGATTTCAACAAATTCTATTTTACTTTCTCTGGGCTGAATGGGCCATAGGAAAAGGAAGTGTTACATTTGTACAAAATTTGAGTTGAGATTTTAGCAGATAGACGCATTCTGGGGCCTCCTGAATAAAAAAAAGTTTTTTTTTGAAAAAAGGTCTGTCTGCCCATGTGCTAAAAGCATAACTCAAAAACTAAAAGTTGCAGAAATACAAGGATGTAGTGCAACTAAAACTACTGTTGATTTGTTTGACATAGCTAATTCCTTAGCTAGTGGTGCTGCTTTTGACATGGCTAAAACCTTAGCTAGTGGTGCTGCTTTTGATTTGGCATGGCCAACCTCCTAAGGGTACAAGGCCAATATTTAAATTAAATGCTCACAGCGAAAACTACTCTTTACATAGAGAAAAATATTTTTCTGAAAATGTATTTGTACACAATTTGTATTAAATTATGATATAATTAATACAAGTGCTGAGACCGCAAACAAAATGTATACCTTAAGATTTCTGGGAATGTAAACTTTTGTCACTAGTAATAATTCTGTATAATTTAGAAAGGTACATAGTATTGGAAATTCTACTGAAGAAAAAATGTAGAGCCCAGTAAAATACACACTTATATTGTGCAATTTTTTTGTAGCTTTAACATTTGTATTTTAAAGTTTTCATCTATTTTGAAAACAGCAAATGATAGGGAAATCATGTTTAAGAAAATTCTACCTCTGTAAACTTTGAAAAAAGCCCATATTTTGCACTTTTGTAGCATTAACTTTTCCAAGGTAATCACTTTCGTTTGTTTAAATGTTAGTGATTATTTGCAAATGGATATCTGAAACATCATAATATTTCTTAGGCTTCAAGTTTAGATTTACCTCAACACTTCATGCACCCCCTCCAATAGATATGTTAGAAGCAGTGGTATAACAATCCTTGAAGTTGAAAGCAAGGTTTTGATTAGTAGCTGTATATCTTTCATTCAGAGTCTTCCAATTCCACTGTTTTAACCATAGATCTACAGTATTTTGGTGTGATCTATGCATTCATGGTTTTAAAACAGAATATATGGATTTCTTTACAATAGATACAGAACTGGAAGGTCCATGGAAATTTTCTGAAAGTTGAGCATTCTCCATGCCCCCACTGGAAATCAAATTAATGCTAGTGACAGGCACTGTGCATTGAATTTATATTTTTCTCTACTTCTTTTTCTATATGATACTTCACTGTAGTTGACTTCTGAAAAATCTGCTTATCGGGTAGAAAGTCGGTAAATTAAATACATGTCCAGGATTTTTAACTGTAATTTAAAAGAGATGAAGCAAGGACTTAAGATGAGACATATAAAATAAGGTTAACTTTATTTTGTATGCTATGGGAGGTAAGTATCAAGAGCTTAATGGAGCTAACACTACAATGCAGTCTGGATCCACATTAATACAATCAGATACAGGTGTTCAGGTAGGCAGGCATTTATTTTATTTAAATGTGCAATCTTAAGTGAATTGTCTTGGCTAATTAATATGACAGCCCAGATTAATATAACAGACAGATAATTGAAGAATCAATTATTTGATCAAAATTCCAGCACACCAGCGATGTTGATATAATCCTTACAATCAAAAGTGTCATTAAAGATTGTTGGTGTATGCAACCCCTAAGAAATTTACTTACCAGCCACCACTGAATACTACTGATAAACTTGGACTCGAGAGATAAATTTGTTTCTCATGATGCCACAGCTTGCGAGGGCCTGGGCTTGCCAACTTAACTATGACCTCTCGCCCATGTCCACATGGCAGATTGTGTGATCATCCAACTCATATGGGGAGGTGTTGTGGCCAGTACCATGCTTCCCACAGTCAGAAAGTTGGATTTCTTTGCCAGGTCACTGCCTACCGCAGCTCCTCTCATCCCTCACAATGCAATAATCTTGTTTCCTTTGACATAACTCCTTTATTTTTAAGTATACCAAGAGAAAAGCTTTTGATATTCTTTGGTTCACTCCGTAAATGAAGAATTAATTGATGATGATGCTGATGATGATGTTAAACTTACGAAGCACCACTTTAATAAAAAACTTATGAATTAATGGAAAATTGTATCCACATATACAGACTTAGGAATGGGAAATCTGCTCTTCTCTTCTTGCTGGTCTTTTCAAAAGGAAACTAATGCTTAAGATGTTAATGCACCTAGCTTGTAAAACGTCTTATGTTCCCAATTATTAATTGAAAGTTTCTTTACAGTTAACAATAATATATGCTTAAATCATTAAAGATACTAATGGTGTATTACCTCAAATTTCAGGATATTGGATGGTGTTAACATGACAACAGATGTGAGTAATATGTGGCAAACATCATTTCATGAAGGAGACAGTGTTGTACTCACCATCAACTTTCCATTTCTGGTATACATTGCAGGACTAAGAGTCTGGAACTATAATGGTGCATCTGATCTATCTTACTGTGGGGTAAGTTATATATGATGAACTATAATAATCTAGATCCTCTTCTGCTTTTTACTTTTTCATTTTGAAATATTGGGAAAATGAAAAATGCCAACCAGTATCAAATCTCAATCTGTATTATTTGTTGATTATATAAACAATTGCAAATGTTTTCCTGGTCATGTGAATCTAGATATGGGGAGGAAGAGTAGAATGTGTTATCAAGATGTTAAGCGGTGGAGTCTCAAAGGTTGATTTGCCGTAGCTTAGACTGAACAAGGTTTAGGGATTTAATGTGGTTCTGCTTCTGAAGAAGTAACCTTATCATACAGCGTATTATTTCCTTTAAACTTTGCTGTAACAAAAGAATAGCAATGAAAGGAAAGCCATAACAGTAATATTATGGTTGGTGGGTATCTAATGTTGAGCAGTTGGCAGTGAAGCCATTCGCTCCCTTGCATTCCAGTATTTTGATGTCATATTATCAGAAAGACTTTTGTTACTAACAGGGAGGAGACCCTTTAATTCCTTTAATAATTAATAATTAATTGAAGGCTTAAAGGAACCGACCTAGACAAAAGCCTAATGTCTGATCCCTCACCTTCACACGGTGCAGCTGTTAGTAATCACATATCAATTTTGTTATAAAAGAAAGGAGACCCTTTAATTGCTTCTATAATTTGATGACTTAAAGGAACTGATCTAAACAAAATTATAAGATGAACTAAAGGGAAGGGCTGCTCACCAATAAGCACTGGTCAGCTTGATGGGTTATTGACCTGGACTGATATTTCTTCCTTTTCACAAATCAGATCCCCTCTTTTAGCTTTCCTATCCAGTCTTGCTTGACTCAAATCTTGTTTTCTTCAACCCCAATGGTATTAAGAGTATTCGAGGCCTAGGGGATCATTTCATTTTCTTTCCTGTCCATACCTTTCTTTTCTTAGATGATGTAACCGCCATTTATGGTGCCTAATTTTAAACAGTTACAAAAAGTTGAATAAAAACATTCCAGATAAAACAGTAATATTATAAATCCAGGAAAAATATACAGCAAATAGGTGGGAATGCAAATCAAATTTTCAGAAGTAGGGGCATCATACTGTAGTATAATAAAGCATTTTTTTAAAAAAATGTTTCGTTTGTAATGTTAAAAACTTTTTTCTGTTCACATATATACCTTATATATCATATTAACCTTATAAAATATGATTATCTGTCCACTTTACCTTAATGGTAATAACATTTGCCTAGAAATTATTTCAGCTTACAGATTTTGCAATAATTCCTTTGTTACTTTCAAGCAGTTGCAACAACAGTCATTCATGTTCCCTCATGTGAAAAATTATTGCTCTTAGTTTCCAAATATTAAGCTTTTACACATAAAAATAAAAATATTAGCAATGGCTAATGCTGCAAAAAAGTTATTTGACAAACAATATTTGAATTGGCACTACAGTTTTCCTTCATTAAGTTTTGGTGTATATCTTGCAATTCCCCAGTTAGTAAAACTCACTGAAAATGAGGACTTCAGATGCTATTAATAAAAATTTCAAAATGCACTTTTTTTTTTGCAGTCTCTCAAATATTTATTTATTTATTTATTTAAAACCCAATTCCAATGTTCATTATAAAATATAGTTGCTTGCTTACAAAAATGTATATGTAGATAAGATATAAAAGAGAAACAAAATTTATAAATGAATTGAAAGTTATTAAGAGAAATAAAAAATAAGGAATAGAAACAACTAGTAAAGAAAAATGTGGTATGTTATATTCACATTAGTTTCTCTACCTATTCTGCAACAAACTATTCTTACAAAAGTTTATTCTTTTATCTACTTCATGCTAATCAAGCTAAACCTTAGCAGAAATCACTCATATAACCTACCAGATTAAAGGAGTTAAACTACAGCACAAAAAAAGGACATACACTAGACTAAATCCAAAGTAAAATCTATAGTATATAGTACACTAAAATCTATAGTGGGTATGTTTGATTGATATGGGCTGAAATTCTGTTGTGGTTGCATGACTAGGATAGAGAGAGAGAGAGAGAAACGTAAAACGAATGACAACTTCTCATTTGAAAAAAAAATTTAAGTAGGATAATTTAAACAAAAAATAAGGAATACCTCATTGATGCTTAACTCCACAGAACAAACAAGACAGATATATATATATATATATATGCAACATGATTTCCAAAAAATTCCTCCACATAAACTACTCCTTACAAAGAAGATTTTTTGAATTTTTTTATTTTCTCACAGAGGCTATTAGCAATTTTGACTGCAATGCCAAATTTACATGTAATTGTATTTTGAATTTTCTGTGAATAGCCTCTGAACCCCTCTTCATTTTGGATGACTTGCACAACTAGATAATAGACAATAGATAATACTAAATCTAACTACACAAAAAATCTAAATCAATTTATATATATATATATATATATATATGTATATGTATATATGTATACAAACACAAAAAATGATATAAAATATATATAATATATATAAAATAATATAAAAATTGTGGGTTTTAATGTGATGTAGATTTTTTGTGTAGTTAGATTTAGTCTGATCTATTATAGTTAACTAGTTGTGCTAAAGTCATCCAAAATGAAGAGGGGTTCAGAGGCTATTCACAGAAAATTCAAGATACACATTACATGTAAATTTGGCATTGTAGTTAAAATTGTTAATCGCCTCTGTGAGAAAATAAAAAAATTCAAAAAGCCTTCTTTGTAAGGAGTAGTTTATGTGGAGGAATTTTTCTAGAAATCATGTTGTATCCTTGGAAGATACTGAACTTAAATAACAAGTTTAGTACTCAGCTGACTTTTCATTTTTGTTATAATGTTCACAGTCACACGCAGACCTTTTTGTAAAAATGCTTTTTTTGGATTCAGGGATCCTCAAAACATGTATTTTAGTGTAATTTCAGTCTCAAATTTTGAGGTGGAATGTAATACCATCACTAACTACTATGTATAGTGTACACGGTAGAGAAAGTAAAAAGAAGGTGACATGGTTGTTAATATGTCTACTTTTAACTATAGCAGAAACTGAATTGCAGATATGTAAAAATATTTACATCAAAATAATACTTACATACCTATAAATGCATAATTCTAATGTTGCGTGGAGTAGTCAAATGTGATGAGAAGGTATGGGTACTCTCGAAATACATCACAGATGCTGTGACTTTAGTCCAGACTCCTCCTACATTGAAGCAAATAATTCTATGTTGGTATGCCACAGCTGGTGATGTTTCAAAAGTTGTGAGTGACAGGTCTCTTCAGTCAATTATATTGAGTCTCAGAGTAACCACCAGGGAGTTGCTAATAAAGCTAAATTGTAAATTGGCTAACCCCCCCCCCTCCCCACCCAATAGACAATGCATCAGTTTGCTTAAACCACTTGGACTTACAATCTGAATGTGGGCAATCTGTAAATACTTAAAAATTTGGTGATACAATAGCCTCCTTGCCTACTGAAGATGAGATTCCTGGAGAGTCACTGCTACAGATCATCCAGTATTACAACTGGTGGCAGTTCTTGCAGAATTCTCATCCTCTTGTTCCCACAGTTCTTGGCATTATGCCCTCAGTTGAGTACAGAAGAAACAATGAATTTTGCTTATAATATGTAAAAATGAAGCTAGTAACAGTGAAGTAACAAATATTAATGTAACAATAACTTGTAACAACTGTGCACTTATTTTTAAGTCCAATGACTAGTAGAAGTAACCATAACAATGTAAACAAACAACAGCAAGAGGAAGAAGAAGTTAAGCTGAAGATGAAATAAATATTTTTTTTGGAAAACTAGTCCTTCGACTTAAAAAAGATAAGTGAAGAGACGTTACAAATTATTAATTGTAATATTAGTGACTTTTGCTTTCTATTTCTCCACTCCATAGCTGACATTGGTAATGTTCATGCGTTCCTAAGCATTCATGGGTTCACAAAAGACCAAAAAGACTTGCTGACCTTCCAGTGACTGTTCTACCTCTTTGTGTTTGGTGCAAACATACTCTAGTATGTATGTACATACAATGTACATATTAGCTAGAAAAGGTGTTGTATTCCACACAAAATATTGATGTCTAGATTTCACTAGAAATATATATTTTGAGTATGCTGAGTCCAAGAAAAGCATTAGAAAAAGGTGCAAATTCGTGTGCATGTTCGTGTGTGGGGCGTGCATGCGTCTAAAATGAAAAAGTGTTGAATACCAGTCCAAAGTATCCTTTACATGGACTTTTTTTTAAAAGTTTGTTTTTTCCAAAAATGGCTCTTAACGAATTTGATTAAAATACATATATTAAAGATATTTAGATGACAAATAAAATGTAAATCCTAAATTTTCTGGGAATAGCCTCTGAAGACCTCATTCTGGAAGAACTTTGCTAAACAAAAACTTACAATACAAAGACTGTGAATCTTGTTAAAACACATAATTTATGCTACATACAGTTTTTATATAGAATTGACTATTTTTGAAATATTCTTTGTTATTGGTTTCAATAAGTTATCCCAAACAGGAAGTGACCTTGTTTTACTGCAGGCCATGCAAAGCAAACTGAACTTCAATTGTTTCACATAGGACCAGCTTTTGACTATTTCCCTTCTACTTACAAAGAGGCAAGTAATAAGACTACTTCTGCTAATGTTTATCTGATTAGCATGATTGAAGAAAGATTAATCTTTTGTAAGGAAAATATGTTTGTAAAACAACTAGAGAAAGGCATGTGAATGGAACACATCAGATTTTTTTAATAATAAGTGCCCCTTCTACTTCGTTCAAAAACGATTAGTTCAGACAGCTTCCCATTTGACATGGATAAACCACCAGGCAAAATATCATCTTGAAAGACTCAAACTTTATTTTTGGAGCTAGTACTCTGCTGTAACGATCAATATTTTCTCCAAGAGATCTCAAGGCTTGAATTCTTCTGTTGTAGTCTATTAGCAGCAGTGCATGTAATGCTGCAAAAACTTAAGGTCCTCCAGATAATTCAAATGGGCCAATGGTATAATCCTATTGATACAGGATGGGCCTCTGGAAATAGTACAAAAAGAATAGAGAGAGTTCCAGAACATAATCACAACTATAAACATTTTATTTATGGCAGTGAGATGTACATGAATTGCCATGATTATTGGTACTCTATTTCTTGAGTATAACATCCTGCAATAGGCTCCATTGGCATTGATGCATTGCTGCAAACACTTTCTAAAGTTCCTCATAACATGCCGGATAATGTCATTGGGAATGGTACAAATCTCTTCTTGGATTGCCATTTTCAAATCAGGAATAGTGTGGAACCTCCAAGAGTAAACTTTTTCTTTATGGTAACCACAATGAAAAAAGTCTGGGACTGACAGATCTGGAGTCCTCACTAGCCATGAGATAACTCCCAGTCACGAGATCAATCAATTTGGAAACAACCAATGCAGCATAGCCTTCATATTACAGGCTGTGTGGACTGTAGGTCCATCTTTGGAAAAATGTTGTGTTAAGATTATTCATTCTTATTAGTTATAGAACAAAAATGTTCTCTATCAGTTGCATATACTGCTCAGCATTGACAGTGAGTGTATGCTCTTTATTGTGTTAAAAAACATAAGGTCCCACAATGCAAATGAAAACTCCTATAGCACACCAAACTGAGACTTTTTTGCTGTGTAGAAGTTTCTCATGAAGAAGCTGTGGGTTTCTCTCTGCATAGTAGCAAAGATTTTGCTTATTCACGAACCTGCTAAGATGAAAGTTTGTTTTGTCGAATATTGGCATAAAAGACAAAAGGGTCATCTTGCTGTATTATTTCAAGAAATGTTGTGCACAATTGTACCCTATTCTGTTTATCCAATGGCCTCAACTGTTGACACACCTGTAATTTGTAAAGATGAAACTTCAAGTCAGATTTCACAATCCTACGCTGGGAAGTGCAAGACATGCTCAATGTTCTTGCATGGTGATGAACCAATTGATGTGGACTGCGTTGCAGAGCTTCACAGACACGGACATTTTCAGGTGCCCCTTATGTTTTGTATTCATGACTCTTCTTTTTTTTTTTTAACATAAACCAAAGGGAGTAATAGGGTGGCTCCTCCTCCACCATCCCTGGTGACCTCCCCTACCATGCCTAGTGGTTGCTCAGGAAGCAGGTAAAGATTAAGCCAGGTACTACTGTAGCAACCTGAGATTTGTGGATGACTACATAAAGATGCCCTTAACACAAAAGAGTGTCTTGAGCAGTCGGTGGGCTAGAGCCTAGACTTGGCATACGACTGAAGCATTCGTTTGCCATTTATTCACCCACATGGGTATTGCCCTTCTAATGCAGTGTTGTTGGTTCTCTCCACGTCTTAATTCACACTGTGCAGAAATTATACTGTTGCTTTGAATGTAAGCTTTCATTACCTTAATATGGATCTCCTATTATCAAATTTCATGGTTAACAAAATGGCAATAACAGATGTTTTGTTTACGATAAACAGCTGATGGGCAAATGCATTATTAACAGTAGGATTACCAATTCCCAAGACCCACGCTGTACCCCCATATCTACTGATAATCAATTTGGTCTCCTCATATGTGTCAGCTGATATGAAGATACCCTCAGCACATGTTTATTAGTCGTGGAGATACAGGATTCGGTTCAACCAAAGATATGAACTGTTCCCAAAAGCGAGTCCAAACTTCCACATCTCCTGAGAATAGCTCCAGCTTAATTGTGGGAAGTTTTTTACTTATAAAGTTGGAAATGGCTGCTAGCTTTGTAATTGTGACTGAGGACATCAAAACTACTAATGTCTTGTTGATCAGACAAAAGGCTCTTTTAGAGACAAATGTCTGATACTTCTCATACTTCTCAATGTCAGTGGCATATTCTTTATCTAAAAGCAGGCCATGAATTGTATTATCAAAAGCAGTTAGATGTTGCAGAATATCCTGAAGCCAATCATGAAAATGCTCACAGTTGTTAAGCAATGTTAAATCAGCCATTGGTCCCTTGTCATAGATTTATGGCACATAAAAGAACTTCAAACTTGACAAAGAGGCCTCTGACCAAAATTTATCAGACTTTCATGCCCGATATAGAATAGGTGCTGAGAACCACAGTAGTTAAAGAGCATCCATAAATAAAACTCCCATTTCCATTTCACTGTATCTTTATCTGCATGCATTACTGATATGTGCAGTTCCTATAATCATTTGGTCAGTCTAGGTAGCTCAATTGGTTAGGCACTAGCCTTCTGATCTCGAGGTCATGGGTTCAGACCTGGCCCAGACCCAGCCCAGATCAATGGTTTTTAAGTGTGCTTGAAAGCAACAGCCCTATGTCAGTAGATTTTCTGGCATGTAAAAGAACTCTTGCAGGAACTCCAGCACATAGTGGTGCTGATATGATCCTGGCAATTGACAGTGTCATTAACAAACAAATAATTTTTTTTTATAATGACTAGCATGAAACTAAGTAATGCAATATCCAAATACTCAGTGGTGGCGTAGTGAATTTCAGCAAACTAAATTAACTACTCACCTGCTCGTTCTGTTGTCCATGACCTCACACCAGCACGATCAAATCATAGTTCAGAAGTGAAATTTCTTCTGGTACAGCATGATATTACCTTTCATTTCATATACTTGTGGGTTGGGTTTTACCAGAATAAGAATGAGAGAGTATTTTATAATTATTTATTTACTAAAACTTTTAACAGATTTTTGTGCTACATTTACAGATACTGGTCCTCCACAAACTTTCTTTACATATTACTACTGTCTTCAATAGATGTAGGTGCTTCTCAATTATTTTAAGATACTTCATTAGATTTACACATGCAAGGCAGTACATATTGCATTTATATAGCTAAAATCTTGATGAATCTGATGTCAATCATGTAGAGCATTAGACTCTAGCAGTACTTTAAAAACACTCTGGTGGAAGTTGACTCATAGCAGTAGATCCGTAATTTAGTTAAAAATCTTACCCATATTCACTTTTTTTTTTCTTTCTTTCTTTCCTTTAGATTTCAAGCATATTGATATCTTCACTTTTCTTTTTATGGAAGTTTGTAAACAGTGTTTTTATAATCATTTAATTGACAAGACGATTAATTACACTAAACTACACTTACTTTGGTTAATGTCCAGTTGAAAATGAAGGAAACTAGTGCTTCAAAACATGCTCTGGCAAAAATCCAAAGTAAGTGTTGTGTAGTATAATTAATCAACTCGTCAATTAAATAAGAACATCTGTCCTAGTAATGTAATCTCTTATGTTTCAGGTAAAGTTTGTGACAATACATTTGGATGGCAGATTGATATATCCAGGATTTCTTACACTGCGTCGAGCTCCAGGCAATTGTCATTATAACTTTGTGCAGGATATCACCTTGGAGCAACATGGCAACATCAGCTACCATCCAGAGTATTTTATTCAGCCATCCTACATTAATGACAGAGAAGAAGCTAAGAGGAGAGAGGAAGACTATGAAAGTCCTGGAATGCCTCAGGGCTTTGTTTTTCAGCTTATGATATGGTCCACCTGGGGTGATCCTTATTATGTTGGCTTGAATGGGTTGGAATTGTTTGACCAAAATGGAGACAAAATAAGGCTAACAGAAAACAGTATGTAACTATACAAAATTGTTTTCTTCTTATGGTTTAGTTTTAGATCACATTTTTTTTTACTAAAATATTATTTAAAATCTACCAAACTATAAGTAAGAATTTCTCTTCACTCAGAATGGATTCCAAGCTGTTATATTAAATGCTGTCAAACAATTCTTTCAAGTTATGCTCCATATATAAACATTGGAAGCTTCAGCGGTATAGCGGTATTAAATTGATTTATTTGACAATATAAAAAGCTAACTATTGCTAATATCAGTATATATATCTTCTTATTGGATACTAACAGCAAAAGGATTGCAGGCTGTTCTGTATATAAAGTCGCCCTCAAGGTGTAATGGTCATGCTAACTTCTTATATCCAAGGTTGCGGGTTCAAACCTAGCGGAGGACCCAGCGGTAAACATCCTTAGCATGGCTTCCTTTGGAAGGGAAGTATACCTGTTGGTCCTGTGTGGTAGATTTACAGCACATAAAAGAAACTGGCCTCTGAGCAAAATTAGCCCAGTATAGAATGGGACACTGAGAATCACAGCAGTTAAAGAACTTCCATAAAATATTCAGAAAGTATCCAAATTTATTTTATAAGTATTACAGTTGTAGTTGAAAGACATTGAAATAAAAATTAGCAACGTAAAAATGATTTGTTAAGGGATGCTGTTCTCAAAATATACCCGTTTTTATCCGACTACAAGACAACGACCCTCATTTTTCAGAACCAAATTTTGGATTTAGCTTATCAGCTATATAAAGAGAAGACATAATTTTTAAATTAAATATAAAGTTTTGCTGTATATTTTGAATAAACTAAGGTACACTTAAGCTGATTTTTTTTTACTTAATTTTAATTTGTGCAGAAACTCATGTGGTGGGTAGGAGTGATGGAAAAGAGCAGAACATAAATAATGCAGTGGTATGTGTGCAATTAGAGATAATACCCCATTGTAAAAAATTTTACCTTATTCCACTGGGCCCTAATGATAAAACCATTTTTGTGGAAAGTTACAAGTTAAAGTAGAACATAAATAATGCAGTGGTATGTGTGCAATTAGAGATAATACACCGTTGTAAAAAATGTTACCTTATTCCACTGGGCCCTAATGATAAAACCATTTTTGTGGAAATGTACAAGTTAAAGAGAAAGCCCAAGGCAAGAATCTATGCACAGGTAAAGGCAGGATTAAGGTGAACCTTCAAATTAAAAGAATTCAACCCAACTTCACCCATTTATTTAACAATGTGCACCATTACCAGACAGATCACAAATATATTAACAAAAGTCTTGTGCTTGCCACAAGTAAAAAAACACTATAAAGCCATTTCAGACCTGTCAGAATATTTATCATAATATGGGAGTGAGAAAGTTAATCAATTTTGCCAAGTTAAAACCAAACTGTTACAAGGTTAAGTATACTAAATTTAGACAAACCGAAAGCTCGCTCTACAATGATCTAGCATGGCGCAAGTGGCCTTGAAGAAATTGTGCCCTCCTGGCGCTGTCTAAGATGACCCCAATGGGAGGTAAGATCTCAACTATGGCCGTTCGTGGCAGAGCGGCTAGCAAAGAACCCTCCCCCCCCCTCCAATAGCGGAACTCGTGATGTGTCCAGGCATGCGCAAAGAAGTTCGGGTTCACTGGTAGGATGTAGGCACTTGTAGCGGAGTAATGATGAAGCAATAAGTGACATAGAATATACCTTAATTATTCAAATTTGCATGGACATTTTGGGCAGGAGAGACTGAGCGGGGAATATGGAAATGTACCCACATGTATATAGTGGGAGAACATGGCAATGGTGACAGTAGTAGTAGCATAGCTGTAATGATGATGATGAATACAATTTTATATTTAGAGAACATACAAAATATAGCACATCATTGAATCTTTGAATTTGTACATTGTGAGCAGGAAAAAGAAGGAGAACGGAAATGTACCTATATATTGCGCTGAACGATAACGACAGCAGCAACTTAGCTGTAACAACGAAGTTGGATATGATTTTCCATTAAGACAACATCCTTAATATATTGTTATAAAAAATTGTAGCTAATTTGAATTTGGGTATAAATTCACGTAATGGGCTGCAGAGGGGTGAACCAATATATACAGTATATGTGTGGTGGGAGGAGCGAAACATGCAGCTAAAGCTCTTCTCTTTCTGCTTAACTGATGGCTCCAAATATAACATTATGTGCAACCACTGAAGTGAAAAGAAGCCTTCTTTTTATTTTAGTTTTGGTGAGAAACATTTTTTTCTAATGAGAATGCTTAGAGGCCCATTAACAGCTAACTTTTTGGCACGAAAGGAAACACATAGAATCTGCTACATATGTTACACCTTGGCAATAATCTTTACCATTTCCCTCAGGGTTCACCACTATTGTACCCGCAAAGTTTTAAATTTTTCCCACATGCTATAACATTGTATATGTGATAACATATAATGTATAACATTGTATATACTCACTGAATACATCATCATACTAATCACACATAGCATTAGATAAAATGTTACATAAAATTTTTGAACTGTACAAAGTTGCTATTAGAGCTTCATATTAATTACTCAATAACTTAGGAGCTATAGTTTAATGATTTAATTGTTATAAACTGGCTGAATACAATATTCTTGAAACCATACTTGTTCAAAAACTCTTAATCAGATAACATATTCCCAAGGAAAAGGTTCTCCTGGGCCTATTATGGAGACATGGAATTGGTTCTGCCAGGGTCCTGAGCCCCACTCTTGATTAGGTTCCTGTAAGAGGTGAGAGGGCTATGCCAAATGCCCATTTAACTTAACTCCACAAGTGTGTTTGATGAGCTACCTTCTTGAGGTATCATTGCGCGGAATGGCAGAATGGAGTCGCAGGGAGTGACTAGATAATTTCTAATTTCCAGCCCCTGAATATCATTGTAGGACTGTGTTTAAAACCAGTGATAAAAATCAGGCCAAGGTTCTTTTGTCTATACACTATAGGTAAGACACTAAAGTGAGCAAGGTCCAGGCCAGGAATCCCACCTAAGCTGGGGTGGCACCAAAATGTGCCATTGTTAGGAGTTAATTGCCATGGCGAAAACAAAAACCTCAATAAAAATATATCTAGGGAATGGAAAAGAAGTAGTCGAGTCTGGCACTATTCATTATTTCATGTTACCAGTAAAGAGGAAGAAAGAAAATTTACATTGCTGAGCCCATCTATTCTTAATAAAATTGCTGGAATAGTAAAGTCATGCTTGAAAGCTGAGAAACTCCTGTGCATGCGCCAGGCCTCTGTCTTAAAGTTCATAGTCTTATGCCTATAGCTCAGTTGCAGCTAAATTGCAACTCAGACCAGCAATATTAACAAGGGGGGGGGCAACATTACAGAAAAGATTCTCATAGAAAATACTGCCAAAGCCTTCAAATCAACATCTGCTAAGTTCATTATTCAAAAGAACACTTGATAACAAGACTCAACCCCCAACCAATAAAGACTGGCAAGCCCCTAATGACAACACACCACTATAAAGTTCAAGATCAGCTATGGCAGAACTGACTTCCTCAAAGTAAGTGAAAAGTTGCTACCAGAATTGCTCTATTCTACTTACCTTGCATTAGTTGGTGCAGAGCTACAGGCACTTCAAGATGGCTGGTATCTTTGATTTTCCTGTCAGGTGCAGGTTGCAAGACATCCTTTATCTATTGACAAAAGGGAATAGTGCAGCAGAAATTCATTGAAAAATGAGCACTATTTATGGTCCAAACTGTATGAAAAATAGTGTTATGTGTGAATGGTGTAGGAAATTTAAAAAATCTGACATGACTTTCTCTACATCTCTGCAACAAATTGTAGTTAAAAAGCTTATGCTTCTATTTACTTCATGCTAATTAGCAGAAATAGTCTTATTACTTGCCTCCTTGTAAGTAGAGGGAGTACCATAGATTAAAGTGATAGTCAAAAGCTGGTTGCTATGTAACTGAAGTTCCTTTGTTTATATGGACAGGAGTTAAAGAAATTCCTGTATGAGAAAAGTATAAGTTTTTCAAATCTAAAACAAAAAACGGAATATCTTAAAAATGATCAACTCAACGAAAAAAATGTATATGATATAAATTGTGTGTTTTATCATAAGCTAGATTTTCTGTGTAGTAAGTTTTTCCCCATCTCTCACAGTTTAGCAGTTATGCACAATTCTGTAAAATTCATCCAGAATAAAGTAGTCTTCAGGGGCTATTACCAAAAAATTCAAGATATACATTTTATTTGTC
Source organism: Hymenopus coronatus (assembly GCA_030762935.1). Classification (NCBI taxonomy): domain Eukaryota; kingdom Metazoa; phylum Arthropoda; class Insecta; order Mantodea; family Hymenopodidae; genus Hymenopus; species Hymenopus coronatus. Next base: position 53,929,808 of record CM060886.1, read on the forward strand.
AGGTAAATATCTTTAATATGCAATACGTTAATCAAAATCGTTAAAGCCATTTTTAAGAAAATCAAAATTTTCAAAATTTTTCCCATGTAAAGGGTAGTTTGGGGTAGGGGAATTTTCTTGAAAATCTTTGTGTCACATCCTTGGAAGATACCAAACTTAAATACCAAGTTTGGGCTTAAACGGTCTTCATTTTTGAGCTATGCTGCTGACAAACCCACACACACACACCCACCCACGCATGCATGCATGCACACAAAAATGCTTTTATTTTTGTATTCAGGGAGTCGCAAAACATGAAATCTAGGTATCAAATTTTTGGGGCAATGCAATACCGTCTCTATACACTATGTACATAGTTCGTATAGAGAAAGTAAAAAAGCAGAACTATGTTTATAATGAAGGTGGACAAAGATGTAAGGCCTTTGCTAGTGAAGACCTTGTTCAGCAAATTTATCTAGTGGTTCAAGAGAACACAGTTTTACCATCAGTGAGTTGTCTCTTCTATGAGGAGGGTATTGAAAAACTTGTCTATTTTTATAAAAAGTATATTTATCTTCATAGTGACTACATTTAAAACAAACTATACTTGACTCCTGGTAATAAAACCATTTTGTGATTCACCCTATCAGAAATTAAAAAAAATTAGCCTTCATATAAGAATTATATATTTTTAGAAATATCCTTAGGTTTTCTAACAATATATAAAAATTGTTCTTCCAGATCTGTGGTAAAAATTATTTTTCAGCAAACATTTTAACAGTGGTTATCTTGGAACGATTGGTGAAATTTTTTTCCAGATATAGGAGCATACCCAGATAGTGTGAACATATTGGAAGGTGTATCAAATGATGTTAGAACACCTGAAAGACTAGTTGATGGAGTAAATGATACATTTGATGGACGCCATATGTGGCTGGCACCCATCCTTCCCAATCAGGTACAGTTTTCATCTTTCAGAATGACGTTAGAACTAATGCAACAAAGAATTGATAATGTGATTGAATAACTTAGAAACACAATTTTTTTTTAATTGTTACATTTGAACAGCCTCCTTTATCTTCTATGGTCATAATGGAGGGAATATTATGGTTATTTATCATTACAAAAATAGTGAAGTTGAAGTAGATTAACACTTTCCTTCTATTTCATTCAAAGTACACAGATAATGATTCCTTTGCTTCATAATAAGTAATTTACTTAAAAAAGCGGAGAAAGAGAGCAAAACTGTTTCAATTGTTTTCCCCATATTAAACCAATTATTATACATTTTATTTATTATTCTTTGTTATTGAAATATAATATGAAGCTTGATTTAATTGCAATTTTATAAACATTGTTAAAGTGATTCATAGCTCTGTAATACATCACATTATTAAGATGACAGAAGTCCTAACAAAGTTAAATAAATCCTAACTACTTTTTTCATGAGATAAGTCATAACAAAAGTTAACACAACCCTATCCCCCCCCCCTCCCTGTAGGTCCTCTTTTACCTTTTAAGTGTAGTTCAGGAGGATCTGAAAACATAACCTCTGGTTTTGATATTCATTGGATAATGCATACAGCTAATTGCATTGCTGATATTTTTGTCTGCTTTCTCTCTTTCAGCTCAACAGAATATACATTGTGTTTGATTACCCAGTCACTGCATCGATGCTAAAGCTCTGGAATTATGCCAAGACTCCAATCCGAGGGGTAAAGGAATTTGGGGTATGTGTTTTTAAACTTGAATGCAAAATATAATTTATTTTTTTAACATTTTCATATACTTGCAAACATTTATGATTTTTATATATATATATATATATATATATATATATATATATATATATATATATATATATATATATAGAGCAGTCCAAAGCTTATATGTGTGTCTATCCTTCATCACAGTCATAAAGTAAGTCCTTCATTGGGTCGCAACAGTGGGTGTAAATATTCAACAATTAATGAATACAAGCTGTAAAGCCAACTCCTTCACATAAATTAATTCCCATCCTAAAGTTATAGGATATAAATTTCCCAATTTTTGTTTATAGTGTATATTATGAAGTGTAAAATATGAACTAAAAATTTGTTTATAGCCTAGGAAGTTGTGTTCTTTGCTATAATATGTATTTGTTGTATCATAAGAATGTCAGTATGTGTTTCAGAAGCAGTATTATCAGGTTTCAAGGCTTCTTATAAAATGGAATTTCCATTTATTTTACACATAATTTTTGTACATTTGCTTCATGGAACATTTTACAGCTATTATATTTCTTGACATTACAAAATTATTACACTTTGCTGATGAAAATTGTTACAGGTTTCAATCGTAGGAAGTTGCTTACGTGCCAAAATTGTATAATGCAAAATTATGTAATAAAACCAAAAAGGCTGTTGTGTATTCTGTATATCTTAAGAAATTTGGCTTATACTCTTGCTTTAAGAGTAGATATATGCAGGTGGAAGGAGTATAGAGTAGATTCCTAGCTTAAGGAAGAATTGTACATGGTGTCTGAATGAAAAGCCGTAAAATTTTTGTTCACTGTTTCTCTGTTTGCTGTAGAAAACAAAAATGTGTCAGAAGTTGTTTCCTTATGATGTCTTTGAACATCAAAATGAGCTTAAGGCTATTTCTTTTCCAAAGGGCCCATCTCTAAAACTTGTGTGCACTGCAGCCATTGGCTTATTGTGCTGTCCTAAGAAATTACTAGCTCTATCCCATCAGTCATGTATCCTCATTAAATAGATGTGAGGGGAAGTGCTTGCAAATTCACAGATTCACCAAAATGGAATCTATGAGCCAAAGCTTCACTCCTGATAATACAATGTGCTATTTCAATCTCTCTGCTGCAGAAAGTGCATTCCAGAGTTCTTGATGTTACTGTAAAAATCATAACATAAAAGAAGAAATAGCGTTGATAAAATATGCAAAGAAATCTTTGGAACTGCAAATTTGGGAAAATATCTTCATCAAGGAAGAAGATACTCTTATGAAATTTAAAGTTCCTGCCATTGACCTCATCCTATTTACAAGAAGAGTAGAGGGCAGCAAAACGCCAAGCTGGACACAACCACATGTTGAAGCATCAAATAATCAAGGAACTGAAGATAGGGTTAAGGTATCCTGAAACTAATCTTCCCAAACTGGAAATGGAGCAAAAAGTGTATAAAGTTTCCCCCTTTTTGACAAGTTGTGTTGAGGTAGAATTTAAGGTGCTGCTCTCTTTACTTGGTTCCTTTTTTTATTTTTTACTTTTTAAATTTTATTTATTATAATTTTTTTTCTTTTTCTTTTTTCTTTATAGCATTATATGGTTTCTACAAAGTTCTCTTAGCAGACCTCTTGTACAGATTCTTGAGGAGCTTTACAAAAATAATTTTGGAATTCAATTTCAGATCTTGGTGGATGATCTACTGGTATACAGTGGTATGCTAGATAAAGTACAAAGTAATAAACATAGTTCTACACATGTACATGATCAGACAATTATGTTTACTTCAGACAGTCAACTTCTCAAGAAAGAGATTAGCACTCAAGCCAGGTAGGTATGTTAAATAGAAAATGGTTGTTTTTGTTATTCTCCATATGTTTTAGACATAAATCCATTAAATTTGAGTACCTGAAAGAACTATTAACATAATAATTATTAATATTAAGTTGGTTATAAAAAGGAATTAAAAGGAGCAGTGGCAGCTCGGTGAAGAATCAGATGAAGAGAAATATGAATGATGTATGTCAATTAATGGGATGTATGAAAATGTCTATATTATTTTTCATTAGGGGCCACAAATCCTTGAAGAAGGTACTATACAGATATTGACTTCATATTACTGCAGTGCAAGCTTATATTGCCTGAAATTCATGCATGTGTCCATGCTATTGAATGCTGTTGCTGTTATGTGATTGCATACTTAGTGACTTTTGCAAGGAGGGAAATTTTGAATGAAGTTATAATATACAGATTTTATTGTTATTGAATTTGATTTATGTATAGTTCTTCAAAATCAACTAGATTCTTATTCGACTGCTTGAAATAGTTAATCAAACAACTTTACCAATAAATATTAACATAAATGTAAAAAGAAGCTAGTAACAGTGAAGTAATACAAATATTAATATAGTAATAATTGTTACAAGTATTCATCAAAAAGCAGCAGAAAAAAAAGTAATTGAAGTTGAAAGAAGTTTACATTTTAAAAATGTAAATAACATTGAATTAAATTTATATAATTTGCATTTTAAACTTGTAAATGTTTTAGGTAATTCAATTTGGCTCAATTTGAAATCTAAATTGTTTGAAAATTTGAACTTTAGCATGAAAAAGAAAACAAATAAACTAAAAAATAAATTAAATATATTATGCTTAAAACAAAATAAATTGAAACCAACTAAACAGAATAACCCTAAATATAATGTAATTAACCTTTCAAATTGTAATTTCAATGACAGGGAAATTAATTTTTTGAATAAAGGTTTAAAAACCTGTGTAGATTTTTAAAAAAAATATAGATGATTATGTAGCAGATATAGAAATTGCTAGTCAGGATTTAAATGAAAATAATAAATTATTGGTTAAAGAAAAATGTAGTAAAATATTACAGAATTTGAATGAAAATCACCCTAAAGTAATTCACAATAAACAAAGTATTAAATCATTGAAAGAAAAAGATGTAACCTATACTAAAGCTGATAAAGGTAACAGCATTGTAATTTTAAAAAAAACTGATTACATTAACAGAATGGAACTCTTAATTCAAGGTGAAGATTACAAAAGCATTGATAATAACCGTTTAAAATCATGCATTTCAATTTTTAATAAAACCCTTAATGAAATTAAAATTATTACAAATAAAGAAAAGCAAATTATAAAAGTCAGTAATCCAATTTTACCCAGAATATATGCTCTTCCCAAAATTGCCACAATAATAGCTCTGTGGTTCAAACCCTGGCTATGGTATTGAATTTTTCTGTCTGACTGTACCCTTCCAACATCTGCCTACAATGGTTGTTGTGAAAGAAACAATTAATTCACATTAATATGTATGTACAGTTCTTGATCAATTAAAGTATCAAGTTTTAAATCTTCTTTTGTGTGGGCCTTTATATATTTTAATTTAATCACCCCCTCAAAAATCGAACCATCATCCCCCTAGCTTTTCAGTTCTGAAATAATAAATCTACATCTCTGGACATTAATTTGCCTAATTTTTAGAAATTTGTTACAGTCACTTACCATGTTGTCTACTTACCAAAATATAACCTCTGTTTGCAAATATGCTGTTCTTTTTGCCAAAATTGAGCTCCTGTGGTGTTATTTCTCGTAGATAATTCATGTACTCATGACTTGTTTACCTGAGTGCTTTTAAGATATTTGTGAGTAATGCTTAAAAATTTTGGTTTGGATGAATTTTCAATTAATCCTTTTATAATAGGTTATAGAATTAGAATGGTAATGTTGTCTGTTGTAGGAATTGCAAAATTTTGTTTTATTGGATTTTGTTTGTACCAGAAGGGCTTAAAAATAGACTAGTTTAGACTTTGTTTGTGAAATTGGCACTATAAAGTGTTTTTACGGTGCAAATTTTATGATAGTCGGTGAGTCATGTCAGTTTTGAATATAGCAATGGGGTAATTTTTAGTTCCATCAAAGGGAATTCTGCCATAACACAGGACTAAATGTTTATAAATGTTTCTTCTATCAAAAACTTTTGCAATTAATTTAACAGATCTCTGGATCAGTGGGAATATTTAATTTTTTTAGTTACATTGAAGATGGGGGAAATTATTAATTCATCATTTTTAAGATGTTTTCTAATTATATATTTCAATGCAGCAACAAGTTCTAAGTGGTGATAAATAATGCTTATATTATTTAACTACCTTAAATGGCCTTGAAAGCATTTCTGTCAATTATAAATGCAGTATGTTGAACTCTGGTTGTAGTGGTAATAAGTTCTGCCAATGGGATATTTAAGGGGTTTTCATTCTCACTTGTTTCCTTCATCATTTGATTGCTTTATTTAGTGTACTAGTTTCTCTCTGGTGACCTAGTTTTACTAGTATGTAAAGCATACCTAATTTGATCTCCCCTAGCTGTGCATCTAACTAAAGACCTCATAAATTTAAAAGCATTATCTTTATCTTCCATAATTTTTATACAAGGGATGAAAAACTCCCAAATAAAATTTAAAAACTCAATGGAATTTGATACAATTACTATATAGAAGAAAAACAGTACTTAACAAAAATATTAATTGCTGGGCTAGGTTGCATAACACATGATGTTTTTATGGTGACACAAAATGCTAAGATTTATGTTAGTCCAACTTAAAGCAACATTAATTGCACTCCTACTCCAACAAGGAGTTGGCTATCTACCTTTCTTTGTGCTACACTTCTCACATTTCAAAAATGTTTAACCTTTTACTTTTAATATCTTTACTTCTGCTAATCTCAATTTAATTAACTGAATGTAAAGAAGTTGTTGTGTGGGCATTCCGTAATTTAATTAGTTTAAGGGAAACAATGTTTTCGTGCCCACATTATTGAATTTTTCAACTTTTTAATTTGAATTATAAAAATTAATTTAAATTTGACTGAACTATTTAATACCCTTTAACTAGTGTATAAGTATTAATATAAAAATAATAGTTGCAATGTAGATGATATATTTGCTATTATTCCTGATAAACATGTAAATGATGCTTTAAAACTTTTAAATTTACAAGATAAGGCTATAAAATTCACATTAGAAACTGAAAGTGATAGCTATCTCCCTTTCCTGGATTTAAAAATAATAAAAAAAGACAATAAATTGAATTTTGGAATATACAGAAAGCAAACCCATACTGATAATTACATAAAAAATGGGTTTAACCCTTTTTCACATAAATTTGCTGTTTTTAATAGTTTAATTTATAGGTTAATTAATTTACCCCTTAATAAAGATGAATTCTATAAAGAATATAAACACATTATTAACACTGCTTTAATTAATGGTTTTAATACTGATTTTATAAATAAAAAAATTGAGAAGTTTAAATATCAAAAAGCTATTAAAGATATTTCTACGCTTAAGAAAATAAAAGATAATTACATGTTTAAAAAATTTACTTATCACCCTTGGGCAAATAAAAAATTCACAAATATTTTCAAAGAGCATGGCATAATATTGGTTCCTCAAAACAAATACAGTATAAAAAAATGAAAAAGGATGAAATTTCAAAAAATAAAAAATCTGGCATTTATCAATTAAACTGTTTAAATTGTGACGTTGTTTATATTGGTAAGACTAAACGTCATTTGGAAACCAGAGTAAAAGAACACTTTAGGAATATTAAATACAAACAAATTGATAAATCAGCTGTAGCAGAACATTTTTGGAAATTTAATCATGAAATAAATCCAGATGTTAAATTATTAAAACACTTAAATGGGCCCATAGATTTAATGGTTTGGGAGAAAATATTTATATTAAAGTATAGAAATCATGCAATGAATTTTGATATACCTCCAATTGACACTCTTACCAAATTTGTTTTGATTCCAGTAGTTAGCAATGCATTAGTACACAATCCACCTAGTAGCAGTAACCATAACAGTGTAAATAAACAACATCAAAAAAGAGACCAAAAGGATATGTTGATAATGCAATGAAATCATTGCAAAACTAGTCCAAGCAAGGATTCTAAAAGATAAGTGAAGATTTGTTGCAATTATATTAATATTTGTGTTATTCTTCACTATTACTAGCTTCTTTTTACATTTATAGTGTATAAGTGTTTAAATCCATAATTTCCAAAGCTCTCCTGAAAATTATAGTTCATAAAAAAGGTCCAAGGAACATTTTGAAAGGTGAAAAATACTAAAAGGAAGAAACCGAGAAAAATGGAGTTTAAAGTTAGTGCAGTATTTTGCTTAAGTAGTACAGTCCCAATTGACCATTTGTGGTTTTAAAAAAATTTATAGTAAAAAACCAATTATATAGCATGAAAGTTATAAGTGTCATAAAAACTTGAAACACAAAACAACTGAAAGTTTTCTCACTTTTTACACATTTCACCAATGTGTTGTCTTAAGGAACAAATAAAAATTTTACAAAAGAAGGTTAACTGGTAATGTTATCATTTCTAAATAACTTATATGTGTTATTACTTTCTCTACATGTACTTTGTACAGAGTGGATAGAGAAAGTATTATATTCCACCCAAAAATTTGATACCGAGATTTCACCAGAAATACATGTTTTAGGACCCCCTGAATAAAAAAAAAAAAAAAAAAGAAGCTGTGTGTGTGTGTGTGTGCGTGCGTGCGCGCGCGCGCGTGCATGCAAGAGAGAGAGAGAAAATTGCATAGACTTCAAAACATTTGAATATTGTTTAAGCCTAGTATATTCCCTTAGTTCCTTTCTGCTTACACATAATAACACCATTCCGCTAATGTTTATCTCAATTAGCATAAAGTAGAAAGAAGAAAAATTATTTGTAACAAGTTTATTTGCAGAGCAGGTAGAGAAAGTCAGATGAATGGAAAACACCAGATGTTTTGCAGCTGGAGACAATGAAGTTCTAGAACCAAGTAATAAACAAACATCATTTAGTGATGCTTTCCACCTGGGAAAAAATTTGTTTCATAAAAAGCAATGAAAGAGTCATGAAATTTGAGTTATGTTAAATGAATAAATTCATAAATTCATCACACAGATAAAGGTCTTCCAGCATAGCCAGAAAGAGGGTTATCCGTGTTCCTAGTGGTTGATCTGCAGATGAGGAGGACAACAGATTCTCAATTTTAACTAGTAGGAGAAATAGTGCTCAATGGTATTATGTACAAATCCTTAGCATGGCTTCCTTCAGAAGGGAAGTAAAGCTGTTGGTCCCGTGTCATAGATTTACTGCACGTAAAAGAACCTCAAGCCTGATAGAGAGGCCTCTGAGCAAAATTAAGCGGTCTTTCACACCCAATTTAGAATGGGACACTGAAAACCACAATAGTTAAAGAGCATCTATAAATAACTTGTCATTTACATTTTATTTTCAATGGTATTAGTTTATTATTTTATTTCAAAAACATGTTTGTAAGTAATTTTAATATTAACAATATGTATTGAAAAAAAATTCTGATGTGTAACACTCACATGACTTTCTCTAGCTGCTCTACAAACAAACTTCTTACTTCTTTCTACACCATGCTAATCGAGATAAACATTACCAAAATGTTATTACTTAGTTCCTTATAAGTAGAAGGGAGCTAAAGGAATGTGCTATGCTAAAGTGATAGTCAAATGTTTTAAAAATTGTCGTTAGGCGATTGTCACTGCAAATCACTTCTTTGCTTTGCCAGGAGTAGAACAAAAGAAAAACAGACACTTCAAGCATAAATACTTGACAACTAAAATTAATAACAAGGAATATCTCGAAAATGGTTAACTCCACGAAAAAATATGTATGTGACATAAATTGTATATTTTAACAAGATCTACATTTTTTGTCTATCTCTTATGGTTTACTAGTCATGCAAAATTCAGCAAAATTCATCCAGAATAAACAGGTCTTCAAAAGCTATTCCCAGAAAATATACATTTTATTTGTAATGGAAATGGCTTTAATATGTGGTATTTTATTTAAAATCGTTAAGAGTCATTTTTAAGAAAAATATAATTTTCAAACATTTTTGCATATAAAGGGTAGTTAGGGGTGGAGGGATTTTCTTGGAAATCTTCATGCCGCATCCTTGGAAGATATTAAACCTAAATACCAAGTTTGGTATTTAACAGACTTTTCATTTTTGAGTTATGCACACACACACACACACACACACACACACACACACACACACACACAGATGCATTCAGAGGTCCTCAAAGCATGTATTTCCAGTGAAATCCCTGCATCACATTTTTGGGTGGAATACAATACCTTCTCTACCTACTCAGTACATTGTGTATACATGCTAGAGAAAGTAAACAAAATATTTGTGATATTTTTGGAAGTTGTAAATCTAGCTTATGAAAGTTTACTTATACAACTTTAACCAAATTTTAAGCTATATGGCATTCAGATGTTTTTGTTTTAATCATTAATATTGGGATGCAGTTTATTCAATTTTGCAAGTTCATCATCCAAATAAATGTAGTTTTACCAAAAACCCCATTAGAAAAAAATGATGTGGTTTAGAAACATTTGCACCAAGGTTATTTTTTGTTTGCTGGGGAAAGATGAGGTAGAGCATACATTATTCATTTAATTTTAAATACATCAATATTCTAAAAATATGCTTCTCTTTCTCCACAGGAAAAGCAATTTTGACCATGATATTCAACTCATGAATAATCAGCAGCGAGTAACCTCTGGAGGATCATGCCTTTCTGCAGACCAGTCCCAACGTCCTCTGACCTCTTTAAGCTCTAACAAACAACAACATAAACATTGAAATTCACATTTTAAAAAGTGATTGGTAGTCTGTGTTTGATCACATACAAATGTTAAAAGGACATTGGAAACAGACATTGCATTTAGAAATATTTGCTTTGGAAAGAGAGTACAAATATATGACAAGCCTCAAGTTATCATTTATTATAATAATAAGAAAGAAATCTTATTTTAAATATGACATTAAATGTTCTCTTATACCAAGTGCCTTTTCATGATACAGCCACACAGTAGAGTATGAGCCTAATTACATGTATTTTACCATTTTTATCTTTGCACTTTCTCTGCTCCTTCAGAATGACAAAGAGTAACTAAGAATTATTCATTTTCTAAGTCGCAATCTGAAGCTTATTGTATACTAACCCTTTCATTGCATATGCTTTATGTGATACTGATTCAACCACTTGAACCATTTATTCACTCTACAATGAATGCTTTCCATGCAAATTTAGAATACTCACTTATATTGCTTGTCCCTTTTACACTTGATAAGTATGCTACTGCTGCTGATTGTTAATATGACTTTTATTGGGCCATATAAATAAAATGAAACAAATGCCTTTCCTCCAAATTTTTAACCTCTTGCTTCAAAATTTATGAATAAAATACAAAGCAAATGCTGTACCTTGTGATGACATTAAGGAAGAAGCTTTTAGAATATTTCAGAAATATTCTATTCATATGTATCTCTGTTCCAAAACACTCTTTCATTAAAATTATTGTTGAAGAAGCTTTTGCCTAGTTTTGAAGCTCTAGCTTTGGTGTTAGATAAATATGAATAAAATGAAGCTTTGGCTTCATCCAGGAAGCAATTCCTTCTAAAATATGAAATCAGTTTTAGACTAGCCTTTACAGGCTGCTGATATGGCCCAATTAGCAGCATGTTTACAATGTCTGTGCTACAGACCATGCAATGGTCCACCTGGAAGCATTATGAAACTACATCATTTCAATGAAGAAAATATTAGTGGATTAATGATATTTTCTGACAGACAAAAGAAGAAAGAAGAGGTGGAGCACTATTTTCAGCAGAACAGAGGATGAAGCATTCTTTCAGTATGTAGTTCATCCAGGATTCCAGTCCAACGTAGCAGAAGAAATGGAGGGAACAGATGGTGAGTAGTGTTTCTATAACAGTAATGGAAGCTGACTTTTCGGCAAGCTTCCATCGGCAACAGATGATGTGACTGTCAAAAAGTGAGTGGCTAGAAAAATGTAAATTTCCAAGTGGAACTGATATCCTTGATTGTATGTATTGCAAATTATAATTATAATTATTATTATTATTATTATTATTATTATTATTATTATTATTAATAGAAAGGGTAATGCAAGCTTCAATGTGCAGACTGCATGCATTGTAAAGGTATAGTTCACAAATATTTAGGCTAGCTGGTTCAGGGCAGTACATGACAATCGAATGTGAATAAATTCAAGTGTTAGAGTGAATTTAAGAACACTGCCCTTTTGGTAGATGAAGGGTGTGGCCTGGAGCTCAGGCGGATGACTTACTATTATGATCTGACAGAAGAAATACATAAATCATTTAATAAGCTTTTAAAAAAAGGGGAGTGTCTTAACGGCGTGTTAGTTTAGCTAAAAAGGTGGTTTCCTGTTTTGCAGTATATCTGTGGAGTTGCATTATCAAATATACCAAAACATGCTGCAAAATTTAAAAAAAGATGAAGATTTTGAAGATTGCAGCTCTGATACAAAGTGGAAGATTTTGATAGTTTTATTTGTATATGATTACACAACAATTAATGTACAAACTCGTGTATTAATCACAAAAGCTACAATTATAATAGGTTATCAATTATACTATTTTAGATGTGTAACTCTCAAAGGACGGTGTATATCATAAAACTAATTTCATTATTTTCCTCTTGCATATCATTTTTTTTTAACCATCTTTGCTTTAAGTAAGTTCATTAACACAACTTCTTGCATCCTTATCACTTCAGTTGCTCTATTAACAATAGCCTGTGTAATTCTGTAATTCCTGAACGCCTTTGTCTCGTAAGTTTCTGGAAAATATTTTGCTTTTTTCAAGGGTGTACTTAATTCAGACGAATGTGATGGTGATGAGGCATCATGATATATAACTTCTGTTCTTAGGAACAAAAAATGAATATGAACTTTAACTAATACTTATATATTGTATTAAGATTTATTTTATGAAGATAAATGCTTGCTCACATAAAATCAAACGATAGAAAGCGTCATGGCCTATTAAACCGCAAAATCAGATGTCCACCTTTCTTGACAATAGTTGCTAATAATGCAGACAAAGCCAGGCACTAGAGACTTTTATTTTTGTCATTGAAGAAACAGATCGGAGGAAATATGCTTTAGATGTATATTCATACATCTAAAGCCAAAGCTTTTGCTACTTTCTTTTGCTTATAAGGATATTCTTTGACTTATACCTTTAACTTCTAAGATATAACTTCAGTTTTATTAATGTGACCCATTGTCTTTCTGTGAATGTAGGATGAAACAAACAGAATATGTAAGATGCCAAAGCATTGCCTAATGAATGACGTATTTACTCAACATTCAGATAAAAAATGTATATATTTGTTTTATTAACAATGCTGTCAATTACCAGGATCATATCAGCACTCTGGTGAGCCATAATTTTGTCCTTCAGGAGTTCTTTATATGCTAGTAAATCTACTGGCATGAGGCTGTTGCTTTTTAAGCACTCTTAAAATCTGCCTATCTGAGTCGGGTTCGAATCCATGACCTTGGGATGAGAAAGCCAGCACCCAACATTCAGAGAAAAAAAGATAGAACCTGTGTCAGCATTCAGCAGAGCTAGCAAACTGATCATCAGGAGACAAATGCTGTATAAAATGCATGTAAACTTGGTCACTTTGTATAAATAACAAAACAAAAATTGTATTCATATCCAAAATAAAATAAAAAAGAGGTGGAACAAGTCATAAATATAGGTCATTAGAAGCTGGAAAATCAATCCCAGAGTACACATATGCCACAAAGGAAGAAATCAGAGTGCCAAAAGATGACCACCAAATAAAAGAACAGTCTAATGTGTGTGTGCATGTGTGCTTGCATGTGCATATTCATGTATACAGTGCATGTGTGAGTGTTTGGGTATGTTTTTATCCCACTAAATCCATTTTTGTACATTTTATTATTCCTGAGTTTATAGGATTTTCATTGTATCCTATGATAAATATTATGTATTGTTTATCTATTATTTGTATGCATTCCTTTTTTAATGCTTTGTCACTTGATTATTATATGTAATATTTATTTGTACAAAACAATTATAAGTTATGGATTATATGGGTATTCTTATGCTGTAGATGTTACTTTATCCTATATACATATGTGTTTGCTATTAGTATACGCTGCTCCTTAGCATCCTTGGCACTCTAGTATAGTGCATGCTGTGGAGCCCTTGATCTCTCTTAGCCTTCTAAACCCATGACTCTCTTCGCTTTTTCTCCCTCTTCTTTCCTTTTCTCTCGCCTCTCTGCTTGCTTTTTTTTTTTCCCCCTATTTTCCTAATCCATTTTTATTTAGTCTTCATTAAAAATGTCTCTATCCATCTGTTCTTTTTTTTTTGTATTATTTTGTTAAAATTTTTCTGCTAACAATTTTGCCTTCCAGTTTGTCCCATTTTACTTTCCATATATTCTCCCTCCATTGGGCCAATTTCTTGTATTCTACTAAACACACTTGAATATAAGAGGTGTTATTGGAACATAAATTAGGCACATGAGTATGTAAGGCATTTCTTCAGAAAGTCACAGAAACCCACAATCAATATTACACAAAATAAAGATAAATGCTTGCTCATTACAAATGAAATGATAAAAAGTGCCAAGGCCTATAAAACAGCAAAATGAAATGCCCATACTTACTCAATAGTTGCTGATAATGTGTATGAAGCAAAGTGCTAGAGGCTTTTGTTTTTGTCATAGAAGAAAAAGCTTTCACTTCTTTTACTTTCTACTCTTATTTCCACCTTTAACTTCTAAGCTGGTGCTTTAATCATGCAGCCTATTTAAACATGTTTTGCAATTACAATTTGGTTGTAAAGTGAAAATATGTATGCAAATGTTGACAGAATATTTACAATAGATTAATTAATAGTGGGGTTATTTTTCTTAATAGTCTTTGCATCTGTGTGATAGCAACGTTGCTCTTTCTTCCTTAACTGTATAAAATATTAATAAAATCAGTAGATTTCATAACATTGAAGGTTTGTCATTATGTATTTCAACAAAGCTCTGTATAATTGGAAACTTACACAACAACTTAATTATGCTCAAATATTAGCTATTCTGATAAAAAATTTCACATAGAATCCAAAAATATTGGAAAGCATCAGTAAAACTTTAAATATCATTAAATTGCAATTTACCTTACAATGAAGTCATGTGAGACAATAATGCATTCTTATTGATTCAGCATCGCTGTTGAGTATTCAGAAAGATTGTTTCCTATATTATAATAGACAAGTGTTTATTTCCCTTCTATTTTGCTGTAAGATGTTAAGTGCAGTTTTTGATTAGTGGTTTGTGATTTTGGTTTCTGGATAATTCTGACCAGAAAGACATAATCATGCATAGTTTCTCTGTGCACCAGCATATCACTGGTATCAAAACAATTGTTTATTAATGTGCATGTTTTTATGCTTAATTTATTTCCATGTCAAATCATTGTAAGCTTACATTTGCCACTTTTAACCTCTTTAGAAACTGCAAACATTTCAGATGTCACTTTGTTATGCCTTTAACAAATGATAGAAATGAATACAACATTACCCAAACATAACTTTTTTTTTTTCTTGTGATAAAATCAAAACTTCTCTTCATTCCATGATAAGCAATGGACATTTTTATTATCATTAGTGTAATGATCATCTTCTTATAACAAAATAAAATCTTATTGATGTTCTGCTCTTTTCTATTGTTATCCTGACACCTTAATTTTTTTTTTTTTTTTTTACTTAATTTATTGGCATTTAGATATTATCCATACAGCCAAAGAAATAACAATAACAATTAACAATTGAGAATAGATTTACAAATAACACATGTAATCTACAAACATATTTCAGTGCATATCACAGGAGATTTACATTTAAATGTTAATATTTACATGGTTTAAAAATGCGATCATAGCAGTATATACATGAACGTTTTCAGTTGCAAGTAATTGAGCAACATTCATGGAAGATGAATACCTAAACACACTATCTTATCCTGGAAATGTTGTATTGCTGTCCATAGTTTCTTGCATGCAAAGAATATGTGATCGTAATCTTTTACCTGTCCATCACAATAATCGCAGAAAGGAGAATCCTTAATATTAATCCTATTGAGATGTTTAGCGAAGGATCCATGATTGAATTTTAAACGAGCTATAGTTGTGATCATTTTCCTTGGGGCTTTCGTACTGTCATACTAGGAATCAGATCACTTGCTAATGTATGTGGATACGATTGGCCAAATATCGTTGCAGATTTTGCTAAATTGTCTGCAATTATATTTCCATTTATACCTGAGTGAGCTTTATTACAAACTAATACTGTATATTTTCCCTTCATTGTTAATTTCTGTATCATATTTAGTATGGCAAATCCAAGAGGATGGTTGCTCTTGCTTTGATTTAGTCCAGAAATACACTGTAAAGAGCTTTTGGAATCAGAGAAAATTAAGATCGTGTCTTCTTCCACAAACTAGGCATATTCTAAGGCTTTAAGTATTACAAGAAGTTCAGCTGTAATGATGGATGATAAGGGGTTCAGTTTGAATAACTCCTATTTATTTCTTTTTATGTCTATGTATGCACATCCAACATTTTCCTTATGTTTGGAACCATCAGTAAACATGCGAACAGCATTAGTGTACTTAGAATTGAATTCATTAAAAATAGATGTATTCTTAGCTGAATTATCTGTAAAAGGAATATTCAGTTCCAGCGAAGGCTGAAGACAATAATACTGAATATTAAAACAAGGCGGTTTTGTAATGTGCAAAAGTTCTTTGTAGTACTGACTGAAATCAGTGTAAGAATTAATCAGTGGAGGAGTAGGTTTATGAGTCCAGTATTTGTTTGTCAGGCAAAGTACAGTTAAGCAGCATATTCTCTTTGAAACATACCTATTTGGATTTCCTAATTGTTTTATAATAAACTTATCACATAAAGCCTGGATACGAATGTGTAGGGAAGGTGCTCTTGTTTCCACTAATAAGGCGTTTACTAGAGTAGATTGCATTGCACCAATGCAAATGCATAGAGCCTTATACTGAATGTTGTCCAGTTGTGCAAGTAATGTTTTAGCAGCAGATCTGTAACTCATGCATCCGTAATCAAAGTGTGATCATATTATACAGCGATATATAGGGATGGCAATTTGGGGATCAGCTTCCCACCAGCAGCCCATCACAGATTTTATTATATTTACTCCTGTTTCACATTTGTTAACTATAAATTTAATATAAGCATTCCATCTTAATGTGTTGTCGATATGCAGATCTAAGTATTGTACCATGTTTTTGTGAGGTACTGTGTATGGACCCAATGACAAAGATTCAATTTGTGGAGTTCTGTGTCTTGTGTAGATGCAAGTAGAGGATTTATCTGGAGAAATTTAAAGACCATTATTTTGAAGCCAATCATGGAATTTGCACATTGAGTTTTGCAGTTTAGTTTTAGTTTCTTCTAAGGATTTCCCAAAACAATAAAAACAAAGGTCATTGACATACTGCAGAAGATGGGTTTCACTAAAGTGAATGGAAAAAATATCACTCACATAAATAGTAAATAATAGAGGCAACAATATAGATCCTTGAGGTAGACCTAGGCTTGCCTGACGAGACTCTGTAGCAAGATTATTCTGTTTTATGAATAACTTTCTGTCTTGTAGGAGGTTCCACATATTTATAACAAAGGTGTGAGGAATACCAATTTTTAATAGCTTTTCCATATGTTAATATTTATTTTATCATAAGCATTATTTATATCTGTGTAAAAAGCTATAAGGTATTTGTTGTCGCTAAGTGCTATTTTTATATCTGTGACTAGCATAATCAACAATTCATTGCAACTTTTCCCTTTGCGAAAACCCATTTGGAAATTATTAAGATGCTCATAATGCTCTACGTACCACTCCAGTCTGTTTTTAATCATTTTTTCCAAAATGTTATATGGGCACGATAATAGAGCTATGGGTCTATAGGATGAACCAACATTGGGATTCTTATACGTAATTTAAATGCAAGAATTTGGATTTTGCCATTCCAAAATTCGTTTAACACTTTAAGCAGAATTTCAGGAGCCGTGTATTTGCTAAAAAGAAGTGCAGATTCTAGCTCAACAATGGAGAAAGGTTGCAGTAACATGTGATTGTTTCGTCAGCTGATGTGTTTATATTTAAGGTGTTATTGCATGCTTGCGGTGTTAAATTTATTAGTATATCTTCCAGGATGTTCAAGGTTAGTGTTGATGGTAGATTTGTGGGTAACGCAGATTTTTGAAATTTTTTTATAGTTCTCCAGACATAACAAGAAGAGGTGTTTCTGTTTAATCCACTACAAAATAATTTCCAACCTATTCTCTTTTTCTCTTTGAAAGTTTTCTTTCTCTGAGCTTGAACTTTTTTTAAGTTAATGAAGCTGGCATCTGTGGAATTATTTCTGTATGTTTTAAAGGCTTCCTTTCTCTTTTGCAAAGCAATATTACAATCGGTCTCACCAAGGTGGGAAAAATTGTACTATTCTTTCTATTATTTTCCGAAATGGAGAATTGTGCAGTTTCTTCAATAATGGATATAAATTTATCATAGTTTATTTGTGATTTTTCTTGAACAGAACAATTGCCTAAGTATTCCTGTATTAAAGAATGGTAAGATAACCAGTAGGATGGAAATATGGTTTGAGGTCTGCATTGATTGAAGCCATGATTAATAACTATTGGAAGGTGGTCAGAGCCTAATGGTTCATTAATTATTTGCCAGTTGAGCCACTGAGAGAGAGGTTAAAGTAAGATCGGGAGCAGATACTTTTGACTGTGGTTTAGTAATTATAGTTGCACTTCCATCATTGAGAAGAACCCAGTCTTTTTTCATCATTATTTCCTTAATCAGTTTTCCCATTGTGTCAGTTGTATCATAACCCAAGGTCGCGGGTTCAAACCCCGCGGAGGACGATGAATTTTTTCGGGCGTAAAAATCCTTAGCGTGGCTTCCTTCGGAAGGGAAGTAAAGCTGTGGGTCCTGTGTCGTAGATTTATTGCATGTAAAAGAACCTCAAGCCTGATAAGAGAGGCCTCTGAGCAAAATTAAGTGATCTTTCGCACCCAATTTAGAATGGGATGCTGAGAACCAAAGCCGTTAAAGAGCGTCCATAAATAACAGGCCATTTCATATCCCCACAGTTGACTATGCCCATTGAAATCGCCCATCACAATAAGAGGGTGAGATAACATTTGTTTTTTTGAAATTGTGATTTTAGGTGCCTTATATAAAACAACTAGTGTTGTTAGGATTGAATTAATATTACTTGGATAGCACAAACTTCCATTGGAATATCAGAAATGTCAAGCTGAACTGTATTATATTCTACATTTCTCCTAATAAGGAATGCAACACCTCCATACCCATCTTCATGGTCATCTCACAATATTATAATTTCTAAGAGAAAAGGACTGAGAGGGTTTAAGCCAGGTTTTACAAATCGCTGCTATGCTTATATCTGCATTGTTAAGTTTAATAATTGGGCTATCATTATTATTTCCTCTCAATGATCTAGAGTTCCACTGCAATATATTCCTAGCTGCCATGGCCATTAGCTAAAACATCAGACATAATAGCAGCAATACGATCGCTGAGGTTGCTTGAATTGACAGGAAATATTTCCATTAATAATTGCAACAGCTGAACAATTTTGTCCGCTAATGTTGAATTATCTTCATGTACTTTACGAGATATGTTTAATGTAGAAGTCAAAGAGGAGTCAAATTTTCCCAGAACAGATTTGGCTTCATTCTGAGATAAAGTGTGGGTACTAAAATTTTGAGCTGTAGTGGATGGCTGACTTGCAGATGGATTTAGATTAGCCAACCTTGTAAGATTTACTTTTGGAGGTGGTTTACTGGTCTTAGTGATTCCTCCTAAGTGTGGTATTTGTTGTTGTCTACCAGTAACATTAGAAGGTGAGGAATATTGTGGGAGACAAATGCAGAGAAAATATTGTTGTCATTTGTGGAACAGTGGAAACGTGATTTGCATAGGTGTCACCATTTTTAGTGCCAAGGCTTCTTCCAAAGTAATATTATGGGAGGCCATGTTTCTTTTAATGCGTAGTCCTTTTTGATATTTCAGGGCAAATTTTGTCCATAGCTTTATGGTGGCCATGATATTGTATACAAGTAAAAGATTCTTGTATTGTGCACTCACGAGTTTTGTGATTCAGAGCACATTTACCACATCTAGTATGACCATATCTTATAACAAATAATCACAGGTGAAACATAGGGCTCTACTTTGCATTGTGTACTTAAAATGTGAACATTTTGTGACAGGGATTGACCAGCAAACCAGCAAATGTTAAACGAATTAGTTATAATGGAATGTATTCCACTTGGTCCCCTATGTTTATTTTCCTCTTTATTCTGTTAACCAAACTTACTTTAATTTCAGAATTAATTTCTTCCATTATTTCTTCCTCTGTGATAGAGCATTCTACATTTTTAATTATACCTGACAACACTGTGCCGTGGTATGTAAAATTCAACCCCTGGTGTATGTGAAATGGAAGCAATTTTATTTGCTGATTTAGTAGGTTTCATTGATATTACTAATCTATTTGCTCCTTTGCTTTTTATATCAAGTATTTCAGACTTGCTATCTGGTAACAATGATCTGATTAATTTACCTATGCCCATTGGATGCAATCTACCTAATTTCTTGTCATTTTGGTTTTGTGCATAAACAAAAAAAAAAAAGACCAAAATCATCTTCGTTGTAAAAATGCTGTATATCTTTCACATTTTGCTTAGTATGTGTATTCTCTTTAGTGGAAATAGCATTCTCTGCCACTACAGGCTCTCCTAACCTTAAAGAATTATTTTCTTTAACAGGAGAACTACTGCGACTACTTAAGTTGCTTTTTCGAGTTCCATGTCCTTATCTTGTGGCTGATCTTCAAGTGAAGCATCCAATTTAATAACTTCTTGCACTTTAGAGCTAAGGGTTTGCTTGTTCTTCATAGCTTTCAATTTCTTCTTTAGCTTTTTCCATAATGCAGCATTGTTACCATGTCCTCCCATCTTCATCTTGCTCCATATAATTTGGATGGGATTTAAATCCCTCCAAACAGCTTGTCTTTTGATGTAATTAATATGCACTATATGTAGATATATACTTCATAATATAAATAAACACCTGGATGCTATAAAAGTTTAACACAAATTATTTAAACTCTCAGATTTTCCTCCTAAATACGAGCCATTAACATGAAGAAACTCGCAAGTTAAGGCCTCCTCTAATCCCTCCGACACCATAATTAGAAATGCTTTGGAGCTTTTTAGCATTACATTTGTATGTGTAGCATCAAAAGTCACAAGTATTTTCATTTTCCTCTTTTACCTTGTATTATATGATTTGTGTAATGCACATTCATAGGCAAAAAATCTGCAAGTTTAATGAAAAAATAGAGTTAAACCAGATGTTTCACTTTAAACTTTGTTGCAAATGAGAAATACAATTGTTGTACTTCAGTGTTGTCATCTGTAAACTAATCACTAACATATCTTATTACAATATGAGTCGCCCTCCGTGGAATAATGGTTACCATGCTAACTTCATATACTCAAGGTCATGGATTCAAACCCAGCAGAGGTTAATGGATTTTTTCGGGCCTAAAAATCCTTAGTATGGCTTCCTTCGGAAGGGAAGTAAAGGCATTGGTCCCATGCCATATATTTATGGCAGGTAAAAGAACCTCAAACCTGATAAAGAGACCTCTGAGCAAAATTTAGCAGACTTTCACACCCATCATAGAATGGGATGCTGAGAACCACACTTACAATATGAGCATTGTATTTGTTCCAACTTAGCTGTACAACAGGTGACTATTATGCTTTTGATCCACAAATTTTGGAAGCCTAAAACATTCCTTATTTCTGAAAATATATACTATCATAATATTAATGCATCCATGCATGGCAGATTGTCTGATTCTGCTTAAACTCTTCCTCTTCTTCTTTTTTTTTTATTAAGTGTGAAAATAAACCTCTAACAAACAGTGTACATCCACTGTGAAACTTAAGTTTGTACTAAAAGATTATGTCAGAACTTAGTCGCTTATCCCAGAAGCATTTTCAAGAGACTTCTGAAATGCGACTTTAAAATATGTTGTCCTTGGCTTCAAAAGGGAATGTAACATTACAATATAATATAATCTTACGTTAATTTGAGGATTAACTTTTAGTCAAAAGTGTGTTCACAATTCTGAACAAAGGTTTGTAGCTTTCTGTGTTGGATTGGAATATAGCAAATATTGTTATTTTGTGTCTGATGGCCACTGTATGTGTAACTCATATTGTAGAGGTTCACTTATAGTAAAATAAATAATTAAAGCTTTTGAGTTTACTTACCATATACATAATCAAAATAAATGCAACATTTTCAATATTAAGTAGTATAATAGCCATTTATGATGTCAAATGTTCCTGTATTTCAGTTCTTGATTATATCTTGGTAAGGATAGTAATAATTTTATCTAATACAGTGGGGGAGGCCCATGATG
This sequence comes from Hymenopus coronatus, assembly GCA_030762935.1. Lineage (NCBI taxonomy): Eukaryota > Metazoa > Arthropoda > Insecta > Mantodea > Hymenopodidae > Hymenopus > Hymenopus coronatus. Next base: position 53,952,018 of record CM060886.1, read on the forward strand.
TACCTTCTTTTGCCACTTTGTTTGCTGCTTCATTCCTCTTAATGTTCTGAAGTGATGGATCCATGTTACTACAACTATATTCTTACGAGGGGCATACTGAAAGTCATGAGCAACACTATTTTACAATCTTAATATTTATTTTTAAGCCAAACCAAATACATCATCATAATCTACAGACTTTCTTTCACTTTTCGACATAGTCTCCATTATTTTGCACACATTCTTCCCATCGTTCTACAAGTTTGAAAATGCCCTTGTGATAGAATTCCGTTCCAGCTGCCCGCAGACCCTGACGCACTGCTTTCCGAATATCCTCCAGCATCTCGTAGCGTTGGCTACACATCTGCTCCTTCACAGAACCGAAAAGATTGTAGTCGGAGGGTGCCAAGTCGGGACTGTAGGGAGGATGTGGAAGAGTTTCCCACCCTAATGCCATGATCTTCTCCATAGTGGCACGGGCAGTATGCGGACGTGCATTATCCTGTTGAAGATGATCCTCTTTCCAGGGCGTTTATCACGTAAAGCCCGACGGAGCTTCAGAAGTGTCTTGATGTAGCGGGCAGAATTTTTTGTTTGTCCAGGTTCAAGAAAGTCAACCAGAATGCAACCTTGTGCATCCCAAAAGACACTTCCCATAACTTTTTCTACAGACTGCACTGTCTTCACTTTCTTCTTCGATGATGAGTTCAAGTGGTGCCATTCCATACTCTGACGTTTCGTTTCTGGCTCATAGTGATGGAACCAGCTCTCATCTCCAGTCACAATACACGTCAAAAATTCATCACCTTCATTATGAAATCTCTGAAGAAGGTTTTGTGCAATGGTTCTTCTCTGAAGTTTGGGGTCTTCAGTCAATAAACGGGGGACCCAATGGGCACAGACCTTTCGATAACCCAAGCTGTGGATCATTTCTTGCACTGCACTATGTCCTATTCCAAGTTGCGTGGCAATTTCATTTACAGTGAAACACCTATCTCCTGTAATGAGCTCATTAACTCTTTTCTTGTTGCGTTCTGTAGAGGCAGTTCGAGGACGCCCGCTACGAGGCGCATTTTGCAGACTCGTGTTTCCATCTTTGAAATGTTTCACCCATCTTCTAACACTGCTGGCGCCCATGCAGACACCTCCATACGCACGTTGAAGTCTGAGATGAATTTCAGGAGCAGATTTTCCTTATTTCACAAGGAATTCAATGACAGCACGCTGTCGAAACGAAACATCAAACACCATCTGTGGTCACGTGATAGAAGCTAATGATGTCACAATATGTCAACATGTGGCTTAAAGTCTGTAGATTACGATCCTGCAATTCGTTTCGTTACATTGTTGAAACTTAAATTTTTACAATGGGTTGCTCGTGACTTTCAGTATGCCCCTCGTATTTCTTATGAATTTCGTTGTAGATGATGTGTATGTCTTCAATAAGGAGAAGAGATAGAAATTAATTTTTCATGGCCATCACTGTATTAATTGAGTCTGAAAACAACAATGACTTCATTTCCATTTGATTCCATGATAAATTTTGAAACCCCTTTTCTGTGGATTTTTGATTTGTTTTGTCTTTTTTTTTTTTTTTTTTTCGTGCAGCTTTTAAGTCTCAAATTAGGATTATTTTACACCATTAGTTCATTATCCTTAATTTGCATTGTTGAGTTTCATATGTTTCATTACATTGACTTATGTTGGCACTCCTAATCATTACTTAGCTGATTGCTTCTTTTTCTATGCATTGCCTAGCAAGGTGATTTTGGTATATCTGAGGTTATATATTATATTCAATTATTGTGTTCTCAATTAAATACACATGCTTTCTGGTAGCTTCTTATAATTCTGTGGCTGAACATATATTTGATGTTGGAATATAAGAACACGTGAAAAACTATGGCTTGCTTTGTCATTGACCTTTACATTGAGTTTAGATTCCGTTGCTGAAATCCTAGCTTTGAAAGCTTTCTTCTAACATTGGAAATGATACAGTAGACATTTGAGAGTTTTACACTTTTGGCTTTACACAACAGAGGTCGCTGTTGGAGGGATTAATTATTACTGTACATTGGCTTGACAAATACATGCATACTCTTATCATTTGATACTCAGAGCAAATATTATTTGGTTTAGTGAGGCAAATTACTACTAAAACACATTCTTTAATGATTATACCAATCTTTGATTCTATTAGTATCGCTTGTGCTCCAGTTGGGGTAGCTTGGGCTTAGATGGCTGCAATTATTGCAGCAGCAATGTTGTTCCATCTATAGAGGTTTAGTTGGCACAGTTATAAATTGTAATAAATTATGTACAGCAATAACTGACTAAATAATTATTTCTGGTGCTAAACAAACACTGATGTGTACTTCTATTTATGGCAGTGCTTTGGAATATCCATTATTTAATAGACTAAGGCAAAACTCAGGAGTACACATGCAGCAAGTTTAATATATTCATGTCCTTCCTCTATCTAGATATATGTTTATTCTAAGCAATGAAAGGGTTAAAAAAGTAGCAATGCATTCCACATATCTGTTCATCTCTAAATAGTTAATAAAATATCACTATTAATCAATACATTTTTCACTTAAATCAAGATCTTGGAGCATTCTATTAAGATTTTCAAACTAAATGTGCATCTCATTAAATGATTTTGTGAGAATTTAAAACTTTTCATGAATAACGTCTTTGTCAGTGCAGTTTATCCTGATTAGTTATGGAAATATTCATACAATAGCTACATAGATTCATTCAGCTTGATTACATTGATGTTACATTTGTAGGACTGAAATAATAACCAAGAAATATAATTCAATGTTTAAAACTACAGTTAATTATAGCCTTTTTTCTTCTTTTTTGCATTAATTTAATACCATAGTTGTTTCTACCAGGTGGAAGGAGTATTGATGTCATCCTTAAGCCACAGAAAGATATCATGAATAAAAAACATTTATAAGCTCTTTTCTTTTGCCTTCCATAGTTTGCAGGAAAACCTTAAAAAATGAGAAGTTTTGGCAACCGCATATTTACTGGGGGTGGATTAGAATTCATGCTTGCAAGATACAATAGTAATTACTTTGGGTGGAATGTGCAATGAGCATTTAAGATAGTTAAGATTATAATAATGCATCAAAACCTCATAAGGATAATTAAGTTATACTAATTGTATGTTCCTTTCATGCATTTATTATGAAAATTTTATGTGTAATATAAACTAAGCCAAAATGCTTTAAATGAAAAAAATTGACTATTTGATTCTACACATTCATAATTAAAAAATGGCATTATAGCTTTTAAAATAAGATGGAAAGCTGAATCAATTATAAAATAAAAAAAAAGATCAGAAGGTTTAATGCATACATGGGCTTTCATTATGAGATTTCAAGCAGTGAAAGCATCAACATAGAGAAAGATTTGGGTTTAAGCCCCAGTTGTGATTTTCAATTTTTCTAGCTTGATTCAGGTTTTCATGTTACATTATTATCTAAATATTCAGAAAAGCAAATAAAGATATGTAATTTTATGAAATGATTTACTGAAATACAACAAAGAATGAACTATTTTTAAATGTAATAAAAGAGACTAAGATCTAATCTTAAAAATAAAACAATATGTAACATACAATATTGTGCCAATACTAGTAGCAGGTATAAGAATGTGTGCTCATATGGTAAGTCATTGCAGTATATGTCTGTACTATTTGGCTGTAGCCTCTTAACTAACAAAAACAGGGATAAAAATGTTGGGCAACTGCACTTTTATTGTATACTTCGTTATTGCTTCTCTTAATTGCTATATATTTGCTAAAATAAGTGATCAAGACAAAAATAGTACTGTAAATTATCATCAGAAGTACAGTAAAACAATAAATTAAAAATTATGATAATATGCATTTTAATATTTTTTGTCTGAAGTACATAGAAACTCCTGTGTAAATAACATCTCTACTCCTCAAACTGGCATAATGGGAATGTAAATCGAAAGTAAAATAATAAATATTCTAAGATTTGGTGCTTTCATAACTTGATTTGTACAGTTTTATCTATCATTACCACCATTCTTCTGAAATCTACACACATTTCATAGCCACAGGAATGTACCTACATTTCTTAGTTATTTCTTTCTCTTTTTTCTTAACCCATCATTGGTCGACGTGTGATTAAAAAATTACGCTATCTTGTCTACTTTTAAATCAAAATGTTTTATACTATGTGTACTTTTCAAAGCTTTGTTATAGAACAAGTTAATGTATTCTACTGAGCATTTCAATATTTTAATTCCCTACAAAATAAAAAAGAATTAACTTGTGCACTGAACTGAGCATACCATTCACATGTCGACCATTGTCAGATTACTGTGTTAATCTTACTGAGATTCCGAGACAAGAATTCGTAGGTATTACTAACAGAGTGTTCGCATTATTGGCTAACATTGCACCATATTAGTCTGCATTAGTAAGCTATCAATGATGGAATGACAAGAACAAATATTGAAATGTCTTGATAAGATTGAAAATGAATCTCTCTCATCATTCAAGTTTTTTATGACAATAATTTATCTGGTCAGGTGGAAAACAATGGAATTCGTAGGTATTACTAACAGAGTGTTCGCATTATTGGCTAACATTGCACCATATTAGTCTGCATTAGTAAGCTATCAATGATGGAATGACAAGAACAAATATTGAAATGTCTTGATAAGATTGAAAATGAATCTCTCTCATCATTCAAGTTTTTTATGACAATAACTTATCTGGTCAGGTGGAAAACACTGAATTTTCTTGTAAGGAAATTCCATATACAGTGATCATGATACAGCATTGGAAGTATCTGCAGATCAATAAAATTCTGAACATTCTTATGTATGTCCACCTACCACCACCACCACCACACACTTATCAGGAAGAGGAATATTGTTAAGAACAATTTTAATGAAAGGGTGTTTTGGAACAGTGATACATAGTATGAATAGAATATTTTTGAGTTGGGTTTGTAATACATTAGTATCACTTACGTATAATTTTTCCAGACCGGTTTTGATGCCATGTGGGCATCATTGTCAATGGCTTCCAACTGAATTTCCACAGGGTGTTCTATGTTGAGGTGTGACGGTCCCTGGTGGCTGGGTGACGAACTTCCACGATATATTTTGTGGTGGCAATTCAAAGTTGAATACATGGTGTTGGTTTTTAGTGATATGGATTTTTTTCCCAGACGTCGAGCTCTGCTGCATATCTGGCAGGTTTTACAAGGTGTATGTTAGGTACTATTTCATGGTTAGTAGACCAAAAGTGGTGTGCAATGGCTGATTTGTCAGTTTGTATTTTATTGCTCTCATGTGTTCCTTAAGTCTTGTTTCAAGGTGTCTTTTTGTTTTACCAATGTAAAATTTGTTGCAATCTGCGCAATTTATTCTGTAGATGCCTGATTTTTTATGTTCTGGGATTTGGTCTTTTTGGTTGTTGCAGAGCATTTTTTTGTAGGCTGAACTTATTCTGTGGGGCAAGCATGATTTTATGTTTTTTGAAACTTGTAGTTTTGGATGATAAGTAAACTTTTTGAAGCACGGTTTATCTATTGCTGAGCTCAATTTTGTGGTTTCTGTGATTAATTTCCGTTGTTTAAATTTTTTTATTTTTTATCTATTAATTTTTGGTTGAAGCCATTGTTTCTAGCAGTAAATATTATTTGTTTATATTCTGTGTTGTATTCTTCATCTTTTAATGGTGTGAAGACAAGTCTATGGGTGAGGCTATTGAATACTGCTTGTTTGTGAGCTATATGATTGTGGCCATGATTCTTTATATATTTGTCGAAGTGTGTAGGTTTGTGGTAGATACCAATGGACAGTTTGTTGCTTTCTCTGATTATTTTCATATTTAGAAATGGAAGGAAGTTATCTTTTTCTATTTTTATTGTGAACTGTATTATTTTCAGTTGTATGTTAAGTAATTTGAGAGAGTCTTGTATGAAACATTTGGGGATTATGGCAAAGATGTCATCAACACATCTATGCCAAGTCTTGAAGATGTGTGAGAATGCTGAGGTTATATGTGTTTCAAGGTAGCTAATGTGAAGGTCTGCCAGAAGTGGTGAAATTGGGTTACCCATTGTAAGGCCTGTAGTTTGTTGGTATGTTCTGTTTTTGAAGGTGAAGTAACTCTGATCTAGGCATAGTTAAGTTAAGTTTAGGTAGTCATCTAATTCCTCTTTTTCTATTTTATTGTGGGTGTTTTAACATCTGAGAAATGGGTACATTGCTGTGATGTCAAAGGATACCAAGGTGTCTTCAGGTTTTATATCCAGGGTGGAGATTTTGTTAATTAGATCCTGTGAGTTCTTTATGCTTAAGCTGGGATATTTTGGTAATGATGTGAACTTATGCGCTAATCATTTTGAGATACTGTATGTAGGAGAATCAATATTTTTGACAATTGGTCGCATGGTGTTGCCAGTTTTATGGATTTTTGGAAGGGCATAAAGTCTGGGTAAAATTGGGTGGTTTGGTTTCAGTCTGTTTTTTGTGCTGTCTGAGTAAAATTAAGTGGTTTGGTTTCAGTCTGTTTTTTGTGCTGTTTTGGATTGTTTCGGTTGCTTTTTATTGTTATTCATCCCTTAGGTGTAAAACAAGGAGCTCAGTATGCAACAACAGAAATGGAATGATGGCAGCTGTTTTTACCAGATAGTGTTTTACAAAAAATAGTGGAGTGCACCAACGTGAAGCTTATGGTACTAGAAGATAGTTTTGTAGAGGAATGTAAAAAGTCTATCATAATAAATTTATAACAATATGTCATCAAAGTGTTTTGCTGCTACTAAAGAAAGCGAGTTAAATGTTAATACAATAGCATGGAACATTACATTACTAAAATGAAAAGTTAGCCATAGCCTTCAGTTGTGTGTTATTATACAATTTATTTAATAAAAGAAATCCTAAAAAACATGTTCATATTTACTAAATATTCAAATTTACAAAATGTAACTATAGAATGATGTGTTAAAACCTGGGTAAACACTTTGCGGCCTGCGCTCACATATTGACTATGGGCATTAGCATAACAATCTCGACCAATGTCGGGTTAAAATAGTTCCTGCCCCTTTTTTAACATTTAAAATTTTCATAACTATGAGAAAGAACCAAATTTGAGTTTTTGTGAGGAACAAATATAAATTTGGTCATTTAATATGAATGCTCTTGCACTAGTTCTAATTACCTGATGGTCAATGAGATTCTCCACGTAGTTGATTGCAAGCTGTTCTGCCCCAGGGGAGCTTCCAGATATCAGGGGACATGGCAGATGCCAAGATGGCTGGTATCAATCTACTGGTGTCACACATTGAAGAGTGGTAGGCCAGCAAAAAAAAGGCATTCTTAATCCCAATCCTGCTAGTAACTGACTTTCTGAAGTCATCTTGAAAAGTCACTAGAGTCTTTAAATACCACTCAACTATGCTATCTAACTGTGGATGAAGAGGTGTTGTGTATATTTTGTGCTCTCCAAATCGCTCCAGTGCTTTCCTCATCAGGTTTGATTTGAAGTTGGAGCCCTGATTACTGTGTAGTTACAACGGTACTCCAAAATGGCAGAACAGTTCTTCCATGAGGCAGTTGCATCAATTTAAATTCCAGGTTAGAAATGACAACACAACTACTTTGGTGACCACCAACAAAGACACCCTATTGTGCTCCCACATTATACTGTTGCATGTGACCCTGGCACCTGGTCTGTAGCTGCAACTTTTCATACACCATGACATTGGTGGCATCAACTCATCATCTGCCTTTAGCCTCAACCATACCTTTGCCAGAGCTTGTCAATGATTCCATGCATCCAAGATGACTTCCTAAAGTCCTGCATAACTTCTCTCCAGGATTTCTGTCACCTTATTCCAAGGGCAGATTACTACTCTTTCTGGGTATTTCTTTTAGGTGATTCCAAAACTAAACAGCATTCCTTCCATAGTCCTCTGCGAGTTCTATTGGGCCCAGTAGGACTGCATAACTATTCCTGGATGCAATGTGTTCCCAGCTCGGCCTGGTCTCTGCTTCCATTTCTCTCAGCAGCAGCCTCAAGTTGGCATGTGTCAGTGGATCCCTACTCAGGCCAGTGTGCTACCCCATCCCGGAGTAGGCATCACTGAAACTACGCAGAAAGCTGCAGCATGCTCCATCTCTACCTTAATGCAGTAGCAGGATTGCTCTGGGCAGAGTGTTCCAGATATGGCATCCATATAGAAGTGGGTTTAGCGGGCAATTACTGCATGCGTTCCTTTGATCTAAGGGTGGAAAAACCTGTAAAATTTCAGGGGACAATGTAAAGGAGCTGACATGTTTTTTTATAATGCAGCGGGGTATGTGTTCACATTTTTAGCAATCTCTGCGGCTTGAAAAACCTTTACAGCAAATGGGTAGGAGCTCCAATTTTGCAACCACATTTACTTTCCAATATGCAGAGATACTTATAAAATACATGTAAAATTTTCTGCAACAATTAGAGATATATTTGCCCTTTTAATTGAGAGGGAAGCAGATTTTGGCCACTGGCAGTCATATGTTCCCAGAAAACACCTGCTAGTGATACTTTTCCATAACTACATGGGCACTGACATAGTTAAACGTATGGATGTTTCATGAGTTTAAAATGTGCCCATCCTGGCGAATGGCCTCATTGGCGAACAATGTCAACGAAAAAAAATCTGACTTGCAGCAAAGCTGGCACAAAATTGTGCAAGGGGTCAAAGTCTTCTGATTTACTGCTTGCATATTTTGATAGTGAAAAGATGAAATTCTTCATATATCTATGGCCTATCATGTGCTAACATGTGATACCACAGATGCTGTTAGAGGGCTCTTAGATTCTGTATAGAGAAAGTCTGGATATTGTACCACAGTTCTTTGGGTGTACCAGAAGAGGTGTCCAAAAAATAACTTAAATTTAAAATTAAGATTTAAACTGAAATTAGTTATCATGTGATTCAATGCAATCTGAGATTAATAAGGTGGCATCTCGTGACCTAAACTAGGTGAAGGTCTTGTTATTATGGGAACACAGGTCCTAATACGACGATTGCAGTTGACTAGTGGTTTTTTTTTTTTCATAGTGTTTAACGCCCACTTTTACTACATATGGCACAGCAGGTGATGACACTGATGATGCATGGAATGAAATTATTACGAGCTGAGAAATACTGTAGCGCTGTAGAAATGAGTAGACACTGCCAAGGAAGCACAACCGGTTAACAGTCTAAGATGTCAGTAGTAGCACGGTAATATGTTGCTAAATGGCAGTTGTAGAGCTCTGCTTTTCTTCCCCATTCAATGATACGGTAACGCACCAGTTTATCGAGACAATGGTGCAACACAGCAGTAAAATCCAAATATATTTTTATGTATTAACTGTCTCCTTGCTCCTATCGTTTAAAATAAACAAACAAAAAACGTATTTATCTATTTGCTGCTAGATGGCCGCAGTACCTACTGCCTGTAATTTTCTTCCCCCTTCAATGCTAAGTAATTGCACCCGGTTATTGAGTCAATGACGCAAGATAACAGTGAAAATCAAATGTGTTTTTGTGTATTAACTGTCGTTTCCTTCGCCACATCTTTTAAATAAATAAAAAGTACGTTTTTGTTGGATAGGTAAAGTCAGACTGAAAAATTCAATGCCATAGCCGGGATTTGAACCACGGATCTCCCGGTTTCTAAGCCGGTTGCTCTACCATGGCAACATACTGTCATATCATTGAAATTCTCAAGGTACTCACATAATTTCCGGAAAACCACAAGGCGATCTCAAATTATTTTGGGATGACAACCCAATGACGACTTACGTTTTTGTTGTAAATACTTTAAGTCCCAGGATTCATAGTATAGCCAACTATTATGGTCAGTTAGTATTCAATGTTATGGTAGCTCAGTGGTAAAGAAACCGGCTAGAGACTGGGAGATCCGTGGTTCAAATCCCGGCTATGACATTGCATTTTTCAGTCTGCCTCTACCTATCCAACACCTGTCCTACACGCGGCTTGAGTGAAGAAACAATTAAATCAATGTGTTTTGTTGTAGGAATTCTTTAAAATGAACAAGTTATAAACTAAGTACATTAAACAATAATCCTTCTTGGAATCTGAAAATGGTGGAGACATGACGGGACCCAGTATAGTATACCGTTTTAGATTAACCTACCTATTGCAGATGTTGGTTATTTGAGGTTGTGTGTTACATGAGCAAGCTAAATGTCTCCATTTAACCTAAAATATTACTTAATCAAATGTGTTAAGACCACCGCAATTGCAGTGTGACGGCGACAGGGTTATCCTCATTTTGTGCCGCTTTGCGCTGTTTTTCGCTTTCCTAACTTCTCCTTAATGTAATTCATTACCTATTCAGCGTTTACCCGCAACACGATGGAAGCGCTGCCATTATTGTTAATATGCCAACAGCATCGTTGCTTTCCCACACCGTTAATTGCATATTTCATCCTTTCCACATTACAACTATATAAGGAAGATTTATCTTAAACCAGGGAAATCGGAGACGATTAGTGACATTACTCAAACCCCACGCTTTCTGGTGTCTTACAGCTCAGGTACAGAAGGCACAACAAGAAATCAACACTGTCTTGTACCGTACACCGCATTCCCTACCGTTTGTAGGGTACTTTATTACGTCATGTTTTTATTTTATTGGCTGATACTGTCACCTTGCAGGTAAATGTTCTATATCGAACCAATAGAGCATACTTAAGCTGGCTTTATCAACTCATTTGCTAATAGGTATAGCCACCTCCCTCAACTGGAAGCGAAATTAGGTAATGGGTCTCCTTTCAGAATGGTTGAGACCGATTTTTGGCGACCTTTCGCATGGTTAATCGGGACTACATAGAAAAAGCTTGTTTCGAAATTTACATAAATATATGCAGGTTTTCGAGATGTTTGGAGTTTGCAGAATTGTTTTATGTGCGTCTGGTAGAACAATTTGCTTTTGGTATAATGACTAAAGTTACAGCGGGAATAAGGTTTGATCTGATGGAGAATAGAATTGTGAAGTAAGTAGTATGAGTATAGTTCGTGAATCTCCAACCCCAAAATCCCAAACTTATGCGGCCATTCATTTTCTTGGCAACTACGTGTTCTGGAATATAGCGAATATTGTCTGGTCCCCACAAATACATTCGCCGATCCTCATCAAGCAAAAAACCGTTTCATCTGAGAAAATCACTAGCTGCCAAAATTGATCTGGCTTGATCAAGTATTTAAGTGCAAACCCCATTCGACTGTTGCGGTGTTGTTCAGTGAAGTCTATTTGCTTTGCTGCCTTTTAATGATGGATGTCAGCTTCATGGAGGCGGTTTCTCACCGTAGTAAGGGAGCAATATAGCTTCAGATCGCGGCGCAATCTTGTAGGCGATGTAAATGGTTCATCTCTGTTTGCATTTATAATCTTAACATCGACTTCCGCCATTGTTTTACTTGGCTTTCCGGATTTTGGACGCGTTTTTAATCCATCTTCACCGCGCTCCAGGAAACGTTTAACCCAATACTGCACAACAGATCTACTCATTTGCACGGCATTACTGTGCACACTGCTTCCCACATGCCCATAATACGGCCGCGGGTCATTTCGCTTGTGTAAGGCATTGCTAACTGTCGCCATGCACAATAGAAAAAGTATGGAATTACGTTTATTACAACAGGTAAGCTACAACCCATCCTCCTTCTCCAATTAGAGTGCCGGAGGGGCCAGCGGAAATCAGAAGACATACCCTATAAATCCCCTACAGAGAATCAAGATTTTCAATGTCTATTACTATTTGTGCTCTGTGTACATATAAACTCTTTTTCAGCCAGTAGAAAATCTACAATCCAATTTCTCTACTTCAGCCAATCGTAGAAGAATTGAATTGTACTGTTTCATTGAAGCCACAAGCTCAGACAGTTCTACATTTTAAGTAAATAAATTGGATTAATGTAGAATATGACATATTTCTAAGAGATATTTAGTTCTTTGAGCACCTGTTTCATGTGATTTCCCGAAGCTCCCTCGTATCCCTGTAGACCATTTCATTTATTTATTTGTATTTTATTACGTTTCACTATATTTCTGAATGCACTCATTTAACGAAGATTGAAACTGACCGTTGCATTATTTTTAGTTTAAAATAGTTTACCCTGGTATATCATGTTGGACAATGAATAGATGAAATGATGATGAAACCATCTGGGCCATAAATAAGGAAGACATTCGCCTTCTCAGGACAAGGGAGAACCTCTTAATAAAAAACAAATCTTACCCTCACCTTTATCGAGATTGGAACTCGTAACCTCTTGAATGTAACCAGACAGTACAGAGACGTGCTCCAGTTGTCATTCATACAATATGACGATCTCGAACGCAATGGGACGACACCAGATTTTCATATCGATGAAAACCAAAGAGGTTTAGGAATTATTATATACAATATACTCTCTGTTGTAAGTCCACAAAAGTTTGGGACTTGGCTCCAAGTATTATCCACAAATCACTGTGCAGCAGACGATGTGACCAATCTCACCAATTTGCATATCAAATATCAGAACCAGTATGTATTCCCTTTTGGGAAAAAATACCCTTCATAATATACTATTAGTTAGCAAAATACTAATTATTTCGTTTGGTTGTAGCGGTGAATCAATTGGAAGTTATTACAAAACTTAAGCACTATATCAATTATAATCTAAAACGATATAATAATAAGCTGGCATTAACAATTTTTTGTTGGTGCAATAATATACCATTCTGATCATTTTTTTAATTTTGTTTCATAAATATATTAAATGCATAATTTTGTATTTTTATAATAAGTTCTAAAGGTATTCATTGTTTACTCATTTTAATTTGTAAATCTTATTAATACAGAATGAAATTCATACTATGAATGTGTCTCCATAGTCTTGTGGTAACCATGAGCTGTCGGCCCTAGTAACACACTCGTAACTAAGAGGTTATAAGTGAGTATAAAATATTATTCACATCAATAGATTTATTTTACTGAAATTGTAAATTTTACCATTTTTAAAACGATTATGGATTATTCAGCAAGCACCCTTGGATAATGATTTGCGATGTGTCTTGGTAACTGCGCATTTCAAGAGAAACATGGCAGTTCGACAGAAACTGTCTAACCCAAAGTAAATAAATTGAATTAATATTTCATATTATAAACAGCGACAGGTGTACTGTTAACAGGGATGTTAAAACACAATTTGGCCGGTGAATCGCTTGCAATAGTGGTTTAAATATGATGGATGACCTTTTATTTAAAATTTAGGTAGACTGTCAATTTAGGGAATGTACGGTAATCTTGCATACCAGGTTACCCTGTCACATCTATTACGGTAGGGAATCTATAATTATGAATATCACCAGTTTAAAGTTGCGAGATCGGCGAGTAAGAACACGTTTGCTTAGATAGAGTATTTTTATGCAATGTTGCAGCTACTTTTGGCAACTATAAGGTGGGTAGATGTAGAGTGGAGTATCAAAGAATACAGGGAATGTTATTGCACATTTTGGCACACTAAGTTCCAACACGACATAATTAAGTTCTAGCGTTACCATGTAGGTAAAGCTACAATATTTATGTGGTTGGCAGGGTTTTCCTTTTCCACTGTAACTAACTACAGAAGATAATGTAGCCGAATTATCATCAGTTTTGGCAATATTTCCTAAAGTTAATTTCTAACTGTAATGACTAACCCCACTGATGTAAATAATACCACAACTTCCAATCACAATATTTGCAGTATTTCTTCCATGACACATTTTCACTCTGAAACAATTTTGAAATATTGTTTAATCTCTCAGTAACACTGAACACATACTTATGTATTATCTGTAACATATGTGTAACAGAAACCAATTGAAAATGATTCCGACTTAGGACTGAAATCCAGATTTGGAAGTCCACCTACAGCTAAATGAGTGAGTAATCTTAAATTTGCACTATCACATTAAAAATAACATAGTTAACTCACCTTAAACAAGGCTAAAAGCAATTAAAAAAAACAAAAACAACTGTGTTCTATACTTCAGGATATCAAATCATGAAAGTAACAATCTACCGCTTATACAACCATTGCGGTTAATGCAGGGGATATAAATGGAACCGTTAAAAAAAATTGTGTATAGTCTGAATGTATAGAATTTTTTATCTCACAATGGCAAAGATTGTTGATATTGGCTCATTGTCATTGGTGTAAATATCTTACAGCCTTACTGGGAATTAATATGAATATTTAAAACTTCCAATCAATCAAATTTAACATAGTATTAGTTATTAATTTTAGTGCATTTTATAAAACATTTTGGAATTTTGATTTACACTTTACAACTGTGAATTAAGTATAGGCATAAAAAATGAAGTGTCAAGTTAATTTTCAATGGACAATTAAACAATAATGTGAATCTAATGAAAAGATGGAAGCATCACTCTTGGATGCAATCAGCATAAACATTGTCATCGTTGATTAACTACAGCTGGTGACCAAGCTCCATGTGGCTGGAAGGAATGCAACTAAGTTTACATAAGGGTAGGGGAAGGAAGGCGGCCAGGTAATCTGTGGCATATCAGAGTTTTCAATCAAGGGAAAAAGAAATAAACAGTGCAAGTAAATGTCGAACCTCATCATATGGTGCTACTTGTCTAATCATGAGAATGCTACATCATTTTAAGGTAGTGATGGCTGACGTTTCAGCCATTTTTGGTAAAAATATGATTTTATGGGAAGATACTAAATATATCAAAATACATATAGGTATGCAAAATTTCAAAGTCCTTTGATGACTGAAAGTTACCTTATTTACATCAAATATAAAGGTCTGTGCTATTTAAATGCCACTTAGTCGAGGTATTTAACTCATTTTTCTAGATTTATACAATATATCTAAACATTCAAATCTTAATGCAATCCACAAAATACAGACTACAAATTTGAAAGTATTATTGGATCTTCTCAAAGCTGTATGCAATAAAACTAATCATTGTTTTTTATTATAGCATTAATAAAATGGGTAGTAAATCAGTAAATGGTTTTAAAATTACAGTGGACATTTTTACTTTCTCTGGCACACATGTACACTGTACATAATGGATAGAGAAGGTATTGTATTCCACCCAAAATTTCAATACTGAGATTTCACCTGAAATACATGTTTTAGGGCCCTCTGAATCAAAGGTAAGCATTTTTAGAAAAGGTCCATGTATGTGTTTTTTAATAGAGTTAATGTCCGCTTTTACTACATTGGCACAGCAGGCGATGATACATGGTATGAAGATGGAGCACTGTTGGAATGTGATGGCGGGGGAAACTGGAAAACCCAGAGGAAACCTGCCCCTACACCTCTTTGTCCACCATAAATCCCACATGCATCTGGGAGCACTCTCAGACTGCCTCGGTGATAGGTGAGAGGTCTAACCACATGGCCATGGCACAGCCTTTTTTGTGTGGGGGTGGGGTGGGTGGGGGTGCGTGCGTGCTTGTCAAAAACGAAATGTTGGTTAAATACCACACTTGGTATTTAAGTTGAGATGTTCCAAGAATGTGACACAAAGATTTTCATTAAAATCTCTCCCACTCCTAACTGCACTTTAAATAGATTGGTTTTCTCAAGAATGCTTCAATTGATTTTGATTAAAATACGATATGTTTAATAAAATGTTATGACAAACAAAATGTATATCTTGAATTTTCTGTGAATAGTCCCTGAAGACCTCTTCATTCTGGATGAATTTGTTTTGTTTGTATAACTTGTAAAATTAGTAAATCGTAAGAGATAGACAAAAACTTATTTCATGAAAAAATATAGATCTCTTTAAAATGCAATTTATGTAATATACATAATTGTATTAGAGTTAACCATTTCCGAGATATTCTGTGTTATTGGTTTCAGTTTTAAGATACTTAAATTTTCTAAACAGGGAATCCTCAATCTTTCTTTTTGTCTGTCTTTTGTTTACTTCTAAACAAATTTCAATTTTGTCATGTGGCGACTAGCTTTTAAAAGATTTGACTATTGCTTTAGCCTGGTTTATTGCATCTCCCTTCTGCTTATAAGGAACTAAGTAGTAAGACTCATTCTGTTAATGTTTATCTCGGTTAGCATGATGTACGGAAGTATTAGAATAATCTTTTGTAGGAATAGTTTTTTTTAGAACAAGTAGAGAAAGCCATGTGAATGCAGCTCACCATAATTTTTTTTTAATTTAAAGATCTAGTTAATGGGTAATTACAATTGTTATATTCTTCATATATTATTAATTATTATTACGTATGTACAATGCATGTAGTTAGAGAAGGTATTGTATTCCACCCAAAAATTTGATACAAGATTTCACCAGAAATACATGTTTTGACACCCCATGAATTCAAGAAAAGCATTTTTAGAAAAATGCCTCTGTGTGTGAATGCGTGCGTGCATGCATGCGTGGGTGTGGGGGGGGGGGCAGCATAGCTTAAATTAAAAAAAAGTTGGTTAAATATTAAACTTGGTATTTAACTTCATTGTCGTCCAACAATGTGAAATGAAGATTGTCAGTAAAATTCCCTTCACCCCAACTACTCTTTACATGGAATATTTTTCGAATATTTTGATTTTTTAAAAATAGCTGTTAATGATTTTGATTAAAATGCAGTTGTTTAAGATATTTTCAGGACAAACAAAATTATATCTTTAATTTTCTGAGAGTAATCTCTTAAGACCTCTTTGCTCTGGATTTTTTTGTATAATTTGTAAATGTTAAGAGATAGACATTAACTTGCTGCACAAAAAATGTAGACAACGTATATCATATACATTTATTTTGTAGAGCTCACCATTTCTGAGATATTCCTTGTTATTGGATTCAGTTTTAAACTACTTAAACATTTCTCAAGCCTGAAGTCAAATTTCATGTCATCTTTTTTGCTTTACTCCTGGGAATACAAAAGAGAACCAAATTTCAATTGTTTCACATAGAAAGTAGTTCTTAAAAGATCTGACTATAGCTTTAGCCTGGTGTATTCCCTTCTGCTTTCAAGGAAGCAAGTAATAAGACCATTTCTGCTAATGTTTATCTTGATTAGCATGACAAATAAAAGAATAATCTTTTGTAGGAAAGTTTGTTTGTGTGTCAGCTAGAGAAATTTATGTGAATGGAACACATCAGACACTTATTATTAGCTTATGTATTATCTTATATAAGTTAAGCATACATAAACCTGGTAGGATTGGAAAATGAATGAAATCAGTGAAATTATGCTCAAATGAGCCCGGTGTCCATAGAGCTTAGAGTTATTAGATGTTTGTCTTCACAGGATAAAGGGAGACCTAGGAAGAAACCTTATTCAGGTAACAGCCTAACAGATTTCAACTCAGGACCTCTAGAATGAGGGGCTACCCCCATATTACAAGGCAGGATTGAAGGCATTAAAAATATGCAAGTTAAAATATGGTAAACTATAAGGGACAAAAACTTAAAAAACTTGTAGATGTTGTTAAAAAACAAAATTTGTCATATACATTTTGTTCATTTTATTTTATTTTATTTTATTTTTTTTTGTAGAGCTAACCATTTTTGACATATTTCTTGTTATTGTTTTCAATACTTAGATTTTGCTCCAGTGAAAAGTCATTATTCACTTTTTTCACCCTGGTCAGGCAAAGAGAAGGGACATTCAATTATATCACAAAGCGACAGACCACAAAAGATTTGACTATCACTTTAGCCTAATGTATTCCCTTATTTCCCTTCTACTTGGAAGAAACTAAGTAATACAATAATTTCTGCTAATGTTTTTATGATTAACATGAAGTAGAGAGAAGAATGAGGTTTTGTAAGAATAATTGGTTGCTGGAAAGGTAATGAAAATCATGAAAATGGAGCATCGATTGAAACCATATAGTTAAAAACTACAAAAATGTTGTATATACTGTTTCAAAAGTAGCTCGTAATTGTAATTAAAATTACAAGCAAGATCAGTTTTCAGAAAATGCTCAGTCATTTTCTAAACAAGAATTGTACTAAATTAGCAAACTTTTTTTTAAGTTACTTTCACATTTTCTGATATAAAATATTTCAAAACATACATCCTGAAAATCTCACCCATTTACTTTGATTGTTTTATGATAAAACTCTGCTTGCTTTTACATTTACATGAGGAGTATTTTATAAAAATTTCTTTTGGATTTCCTGTTAGCTTGTGGTATTTCTGTACATATCTTCTTTATCTGCATTCATGCTGCTAGCTCATGTAAAAAGATTTTGTATTTTATTATGTAATTTATCTATAAGATTTTAAAGAGAATTTGTTGAAAAATCCATACTAAACTAAAGATGTTTATATAAAACATTCCCTGAAAGTAAAAATTTTAACTGCTGCTGCAAGTAAGAGGCTACTGAAGAATATTTATCATATATTTAAAATTGGTACAAAATTAAGAAAAACTGTCTAAAATATGGACAATCTTGTAAAAATATAGGTATGAATTTAGTCAATTGCTGCAATTTATGTCCATATCTTCCCACCATGATTGAAATTGGCACAAATCAAAGGATGGTTATAGGACAGTTCCCTAAAAGTTTGCTATTTTTAGGCAAAATGCTGAATGTAGATTAAAAGTTTAATTAGAGGCATGTTCGTATATATTGTATATCATGTTTCGGTTGAAATCAAATTATTTTATGTGGAGAGGATCTTGGGAAATTTTAATAAACTGATCTAATATTTTGCATTCATAAGACGTCTCAACTAAGACATCAGAACTCTCCTATTCATTTATTAATTGAGATAAACTTTCATTACACTTTTTTATATCGTTGGTATAAGAATAGTAGACATTTAAAAAGAGGTTTACTCTATGATGGTTTTAAATTCCATGCTTTTTGTAAGACCACAAGAAAAACTGAATAGTGATCTACCAGTTAAAAAATTGTATTTGAAGATTTTAAACCAATAACAAAGAATAATTTAGAAGTGGTTAATGAAAATTTTGACATAAAGTTTTCTTTATTGAGATTTACATTTTTGTGTATTAAGACTTTGTCTATCTCTTATGGTTTACCATCGTACAAAAATAATTTAGAATGAAGTGGATTTCATAAGATGTTGGCAAACAATTCAATATATACATTTTATTTGCCATGCAAATATCTTAAACACAGAATATGTAATGCATTCTTTGGAGCATTATTGAGAAAATCAAGAGGCACAAAAAGAAAAGAAAGAAAAAAAATGCATGCAGGCTAGTTTGGGCAGGGAGCATGTTTTGACAAATTTTCTTGTCACATCTTAGGAAGCTATTGAACTTAAATACCAACACAAACACATGCATTCACTCAGACATTTTGTCTAAAAGATGCTCTTTTTGAAATCAGGGGCCTCAATTTATTTTTGGTGAAATGTTGGTGTCAAATTTTGGGCTGAAAGTAATACTTCTTCTACTCACAATGGCAACAAGAGTAGTGGAAAAACAGAGCAATACAATGAATTATACCTTTACACTATGTCTGCCACAAAGAGAGAGAGAGAGACAGACAGGCAGATAGAGAGAGAGAGACAGACAGGCAGATATAGAGAGAGAGAGACAGACAGACAGACAGGCAGGCAGATATAGAGAAACAGACAGTCAGGCAGATATAGAGACGGGGGGGGGAGAGGGAAAGGGGGCAGATACAGAGTGTGAGAGAGAGTTTGAACTTTCTGCGAATAGTCTGTGAAGTATGTTTGATTCTGAGTACATTTTTTATAACTTTGTAAATTGTAAGAGAGAAACAAAAGCTTAAAAAATCACATAATTTAATCAAATAACAGTTTTTACATGATTAACCATTTTTGAGATATTCTTTATTGGTTCGAATTGTCAAGTACCTTATACTTTTTTTATCTGCTAAGTCAATGTTTGTAAATTGAGCTACAAAGATAGTCATACAAGGAGCACATCCCATATCAACCTACTTTAAATGATTTGATTATCATCGAAGTATACTGTATTCTCCTTGTCCTGCAATAAAGTGTGTAATAAGACAATTTCTGCCAACGTTTATTTCAATTAAGCTGTAAATAAAAGAATAAGCTTTTACAGGAATACTTTGTACAAGAATAGATAGTCAAGAATGCAACCATCAGATTATTTTATTTTTATTTGAAAACTGCTGTGTCTGTTATTACATATGTGTGTGGCTAATTATCTGTGTTTTATTTTTCCAGCAGTAGATGTCATCGTGAATATGCCTCGCAATGAACAGGTTAATTTTCTCTTAAAAGTTACTAGCAACACTGTAAACTGTATTTCCTCTTTCTTGCTTTTTGTCGTTTTTTTACTTGTGTTTTAATCTTGTATGTTAAATCTATATTGTGCTACTTGAAAACAAAAAGTACAGTTAAAATACAAATTATAAAGATTTAAAAAACCAAGTATACAAAATCTAAAGTTGGAGGCGCTCACTTCAACATAGCAGCAATTGGTTAAAATTGTTTGTATGCTAAGAACCAGTAAAACCAGGAAAGAAAGCAAGTAATTGTGTGGAAAGCATTTTCAAAATTTTCATCAGTCAGTTACATAACATGAATCATGCTGACAAAATATGTCGTACCCTTATAAATGACAGCATGTGAATCCTATTAATACAAAAGTATTTTTAAAAATTAACATTGAAAGCAAAGATGATACTGCTATTGATACTGAATAAAATAAAATTGTTTAAGATAATAACAAACTTTATGAAGAAAAAATAAAGTTATTTAAAGAAGTCATAACATAAATATATTTTATACAGCATACTGCACGGTGTAACAAATGATTACCAGCTGACCTTGTCAAGTATGCTCAATGCTGACATTTGAAAACTTGTTAAATGTATGCAAACTTTATAATTTGCTTTTGTAAATTATATAAGTTGCATAAATTTGCTAAAAAATATTCTCATTTTCTATATTTGATTTGCAATGAATGATTGTCTATTTCACTTCTGCAAGCATTTGAAGTAGACATTGTTTTATAATATAAATGTTGAAACTGACTCAATATATTACGGTAAAATAGTGCAATAAATATAGTAGCACCTGTTGAACAGTTTTGGCAAGCTAAAATAAGTAAAAATTAGCTAAAAATTAAGTTTTACCCCTCGCTAGTCCAGATTAAAATTGTTTAGCAACACTATAATTCAAAGTGGTAAATATATTCAAAGCAAATAAAGCATTGACATAATTCTAAAATAACTTTGGATTTGAAGAAATGTACACTTTATGGCTTAGAACACCTTTTGGATTAATTTTGAATTTTTATATATTTGTTGTTTTTTTTTTTCTTTTGTGAAATTGTAGTTATTTCTTTACTTCTTTTTAATTCCTCCTATTTTTTCTTTCTGTAAGCATGCAAATTTTGTCTCTGCTTCAAATTTGTCATCTTAGTTAGCCTCTTGGTTGCTTGATTATGTAATACGAAAGGTTGCCATTTCAAGTTTGCACTATAATAACTAGATTACAGCTCTGTTGGTACTTTAGCAGTAGAATTCCTGTGTTTTATATTTGATAGTAAGAAGACTGCATCAGTTGGGCTTTGCCATAGAAGCGGATTTGTTCCCTCCCAAATCTTCATTTACTCACACCTGATTGAATTCTGATCTCATCAACCTCATATTTAATTAATGAGACATTGTTTCATGCAAAACATGCCTATGCTCAGTTCATGCTTGTCAAGTCAGGCTATTAGTGAAGTTCACTTCTTAGAGGAGACACATCACGTTCTTGTGACTTTCCCCCCTTGTTTACTTGGTGGAGTCTTTCTCTCCTTCACATGATAACTCAGTCACAGGTAGAGAAAGAGGTAATTAAGCTTACAGCTTACAAATCATATGTTTGGTGCATAATACACCTTATTGTTCCTATGTATCAAAAATGCCTACAAACAAATTATTATATATAATACGTATCTTTTTTTTTTACCCTCCGCTTATGTAGGACTGACACCCCATAGGACTTACAAGCAAGCACCTAAGGGCACTGCCTGCGCTGCCATAAGTAATTAAAGTGGGCGTTAAACACTACCAAAAAAAAAACCTAGGGGACGGCACAGAGTGGAGAACCTGGAACAAGTGGTCGGACTGTAGCCAGGCATGAGCATGAGGAAGTGAATGTTATGAAATGGAAGCGAACTGGATGATAGGAAAGGTGATGATGGAACAATTGGTGGAATGAGAGGCAAGGTAACAGGAGAAAACCCGCACAGATGCTGTTTTTTCCACCACAAATCCCACATGTGTGTGCTTGGGATTCAACTCGGGCCACCTAGATGGGAGGTGAGCGGTCTAACCACTCAGCCACGGTGCTGCCTAGAAATATAAATAACAGCTCAAAATTAATAAAAAAACATGTCCTCGCACAGTATCATATCTGAAGGGAAATAACTGGAGTATAGACACAACCTCCAAATGGGAACAAATTACAAATTAATTACTGATTATCATAATATTATGAATTAATACAAAAATTAATTCATTTGGTCTGTGTTAAACCAATCCATCATCCTTTTTTTACCCACAAATCCCTGACCTTTGATGTAGTGTATAAACAAGGGGTAACTGAACTCTGAATTAAGTACATTGCGTGCAATGTCAGTAAATCAAGCATGGCCATCCATTCCATTCATCAAATATCACTTTAAACAGCCTTCTTCGAATGAATTTGACTGTGCTCTGGCAGTTTAGATTACACATTCCACTCATGCATTTTGATGGTTGCATTTGCAGCAAAGCTTATATTACCCCTTCTTGGTTCCCTGTCTCTAATTTGAATATTTCACAATACCAATACCTTCTTTAAAAAGATATACCGAACAAAATGTATATAATCTTTAAGTTTTTGAGAGCAGCCTGTGAGTAGAATCCTCTTCATCCTGAATAAATTCTGTATACATTTCTACAGCTGGTAAAGCATAAGTTTAAGACAAAAAGAAACATACATAGCTCTTAAAACATACAATGTATAACAAAACACATGTCGTTAACTTTAATCATTTCTGAAATATTTGTTGTTACTGGTTTTGATTTTCAAATATTTTGTTTTTAAGTGTCTAGTCTTCTTTTGCTTGTTTCTAATGGTATATAAAAGTAAAATTTCAAAGACAACATAGATGATATGTAGATGGTACAGGATAACTTTTGAGGTGTTTGCATAAAGAAATATTCCAAAATTGTGAATATAGTTACAGTATAAAAACAACTTAAATCTAAACAGAAAATACGTTAAAGAAATTGTTTTTGATATGTGGTAGATTTCTCAGAATGTAGGTGTCTACAAAGGAGGGTACAGTGGTTGACAGAAGTAATATAGATATTATTCAAGATTTAAAATGCCCTTATGAATTGCTGGGTAAGGGAGCCAATTTTACATATAAATGTAAATATTTGCAAACACTTAGTACTAGGGTCGGCTGATAAGTCCTGGGCCTCTCAATGAAAAAAGCATTTAAAATTTTTTTTTTTGCTTTATTTCTCAACATAATCTCCATATTTGTCATATCAGTGTTCTAATTAAATTAAGCCATCTCTGTAGTATGATTTATCAAGGCCCTCAAAATAGCTGATTATCGTATCAATGACCTTCTTGTTGTTGTGAAATCTTTGTTCTCCAAGAAATCTTTTGAGGTTTGGGAACAGGTGCTAGATCATGCGAATAGGGTGGATGTTCAAGCAATTCCAACTTTAATTTGCACGTTTTTCCCATAGCAATGAATGAACAATGGGCCAAAGCATTGTAAGATGAAACAAGATTTTTTTTTTTTTTTTGGCCAAACGAGGTCTCTTTCTTTTCACCTCATCACTCAAACGTTGTAGTAAGCTTGCGTGGTAGTCACCAGTGATACTTTTACCATTTTCCAAGTAATCAATAAAAATAATTCCATGTGTATCCCAGAAAACACTCCCCATAATCTTGTTAACGGTCAAAATTGACTTTGCCTTTTTGGGAATTTCATCTGGGGCAACCCACTATTTTGACTGTGATTTACTTTCTGGAGTGTAGCGATGTATCCAAGTTTCATCCATGGTAGTAAGCTGTCTCAAACATTCACTGGAATTTTTACTTTCTCTACACGTACTATGTACATATTTCACTGGAAATATATGTTATAGGGTCCCCTGTATCCAAAAAAAGTATTTTCAGAAAAAGGTCCATGTGTGTGTGTCCCTGTGTGTCCATGTATCTGTGAACATGATAACTCAAAAACTAAAAGTCGGTAAAATACCAAACTTGGTATTTAAGTTTAGTATCTTCCAGAGATGCGACACAAAGATTTTGAGGAAAATCCCCCCACCCCAAACTACCCTTTACGTGGAACTTTTTTCGAAAATTTTGATTTTCTAAAAAATGGCTCTAACGATTTTGATTAAAATATCGTATATTAAAGATATTTACCTGACAAAAAAAATGTATATTTTCAATTTTCTGGGAATAGCCTCTGAAGACTACTTTATTCTGAGTGAATTTTACGGAATTTTGCATAACTACTAAACCTTAAGAGATAGACAAAAGCTTACCACACAAAAAATGTAGAGCACATTAAAACACACAATTTATGTTGTATACATTTTTTTCGTGGAGTTAATCGTTTTTGAGATATTCCTTGTTTTTGTTTTCAGGTTCGAAAAACTTAACTTTTCTCATACAGAAATTTGTCAACTCCTGTCCATACAAACAAAGGAACTTCAGTCACATAGCAACCAGCTTTTGACTATCGCTTTAACCTATACTACTCCCTTATTTCCCTCCTACTTACAAGGAAGCAACTAATAAGACTATTTCTGCTAATTTTTTGTCAATTAGCATAAGTAAATAGAAGCATGACCTTTTTAAAACTAATTTGATGTAGAGAAAGTCATTTGAATGGAACACGTCAGATTTTTACAGTTGAGCTCCACATTCTTAACAGAAACAGGTTTACTTTGCAACTTTTGATCAGGTGTCAACAAATGCAGCAACCATCTGGCACACACCTTGTAAAAGTCCAAAACATTATTTAAAATATTACCTGCATGTTCTTGATATGTTACAGCCTCTGCTATCTCAAACAACTTTAATCTGCAGTCTTCCACTACTAAACAATGAATTTTTTTCAATGATCTCTGGAGTTGTCACTTCTACAGGGCATCCAGAGCGAGGCTCATAACTAGTGCTCGTACATCCCATTTTAAACGTTGCAACCCACCTTTTAATCATTGAATATGAAGGGGCACAGAGTCTTTCAATGCACTGTCCATTTCCTCCATGATTTCTTTAGACGTTAAGCCTTTCAAATTTAATCACTGCTCGTTTTTCCAAATCCTCCATTTTCATGAAAACTCTAAAGTTGTCTTGTTTAAAATGCTGCCATTCGAAAACTAAACAAGCTATTGACCTGTAACTATGAATACAAGCTAGTCTGGAGTTAAACTATACGATGCTACTGTCTAACTGGACTAGTGGTGCCATATCTGTGGGAGGCCCGGGACTTATCAGCTGACCCTCGTATATAAAAGAAAAAAAAATTATAGATGCTATAAATTATAACACAGTTTTATGTGGTGTGTGAGAACATCAGACTTTGTCATAACTTATTGTTTTATTCACAATAAGTTTTGCAACTTTAATCTTTAAAATTTTGCAACTGTTCACAAATGGGTTTATTACACAATTCCCCAAGGTTTTATTTATGTTTTAGACATAGGGCATTAGTTCCTGGATTTTGAGGATGTAAATTGACATGACATGAAAATGTTCACAAATTTTAAAAATTAGTATACATTTCCTCACATTTTTATCTTTCCATTGAATTGCTGTTTACCCTCCGCTCAACCCTGTGGTTGCCAAGCTTTAGGTTCCTACTATAGGACACACTACCTCTTAGTGTTTAATTTTTTTCTTCTTTGTCCTGCTTATTAATTTTCCTTATCCATTTGACACTTACTCTACCCAAAAAGTTTCCAATTGCAATTAAGTTTCTCCTATTAAGTTACCTTAAGTTTCTCTACAATGAATGTAATTTTACAATCATTAACTTTCTTGCTTGGATTTCTTTCAGTAACATTGTCCATTTCTTTTTCCCTATCCTCTCGCTAAGCATCCTAGTTTCTTTACATTCTAAAACTGTGTGCCATTCTTTATCCTTCAGGTGACACAAGAGGCATTTCTCTATATCACTCTCTTTTCTCAAACCTTTCAATTTCACCACCTCTGTTCTAGCCCAAGCAAAGCCTTCTCTTGCTGCTTTATTACAACTATCAATGTGGAAGAGCTGTAGCTTTCCTGGCGGTGTAAATCTTCGAAGTTCTCTCGAGCTGGATATTAGACCAAATATACCTTGCTGATGCAGAACTTTGCTCTTATAGAATGATGTGTTTTTCAACTTAGTTTATTTGTGTACATATTTGTTTGTATGTGTCATATTGTTTTATTTCCATATTTTACTCATTGCACATATTAATAATTGCATTTGAAAACATGTATATTTTAAATAGAGATGCATAGTCAGAATGTTTTTCATGGCTCTACATGCACCATGACCACCAAGAGGGTTTAACATTGAGTGTTATTGCTGTTAGATTTCCAATTAGCTTATATGCATGGAATATTTGCTTTCTGCTACTCTATAAAAGCCAATAGGCTAAATAGAGTATTTTCAAGTTTACAAATCCATATAAGGAGAAAAATGTTTTAAAACTCCTATACATTTACAATAATATAGGATAAGAAGTTAACATATAACAATTGTATGAATTCTGAATTAGTTATTGAGTGCAGTAAATGTTTTATTATTGCATGTGTCTGCTTTGTCAGTAGTGTAAATGCATGAATATTGTGTGCGAACATCAGTCCGTGTATGATGGAAAGACATTGTATCAAAGTGGATGGAAAATGGAAATGGCGTGTTATTTATGGACACTTTTTAACTGCTGCGGTTCTCAGCGTCCCATTCTAAATTGGGCATGAAAGACTGCTTAATTTTGTTCAGAGGCCTCTCTATCAGGCTTGAGGTTCTTTTACATGCCGTAAATCTACGACACGGGACCCACGGCTTTACTTCCCTTCCGAAGGAAGCCATGCTAAGGATTTTTACACCCGAAAAAATCCATTGTCCTCTGCAGGGTTTGAACCCGCGACCTTGGGTATATGAAGTCAGCATGGTAACCATTACACCACAGAGGGTGACTCAAAGTGGCTGGAAAAGGCTGAAGCAGAAAAATAATAACTGTCAATAATGAAAGCTCCACATATACATGTTCTTTTATTATAGGTCCTGTAGAAAGAAAAATATTTTGTTTCATTGTTACTAGCTTTATTTATTTTTCTACTTGCAGAACCTGCACCTCTGCTTGCATTATTAAATACATGAAATGCTGAAATTTGTCTCTTTATCATTGTTACTTTCTTTCTTCATTTCCATCTTTCTCTCCCTATCAAAATTTATTCTATTTCTCTGCCTTGTATAACCTTCATTTTCTCTTTTTTCCCACTATCTTCTTCTCTACCTTCACACATTCTCTCTCCTCTCAATGCAGCTTAGCTGTAGTATGATATTTTGGAAACCAGTAATAAAACTGGTTTGTGTATAAAATTTATATTTTATTTATATATTATTTAATTTTTTAAAAACTGGTGCGTGTATAAATTAACACACAGTTAAAATATGTAATGTTAAACTAACTTGTGCATGATCCTTCTGCTTGTTATGTGATTGCAAATATACTTTTATTGTGGTTACTAGTAAATTACGTAATAATATCAAAGTAAATTGGTATAACTTCTTAAATATTTGTCCTGTCAAAATGTTTTATGTAAGAAAAGTTGTCATAAACATTAAATTTTTCCGAAAACAAATAAATATAATATTAGTATTTTTTTTATTTTTCATCTCATTAGAATCCCCTCCCTTATTTAAGAATAGTGAAGATGCTTTATAGCATATTTTCTGATTGAGACTTAGGGTATATTATATACAATATTAGGTACATGAAATTTAGTGTGACAATTCATGCAATGACAGTTAAGATATATACATTTCAAAAATGTAATTTTTGACTGTATTCATTGTACATTTAAAATTACCAGATAGCTTGTTTATTATTAGGTTTATTATACAAGCATTACTGAATAAGGGTATACAGAATGGCTTTTAAGTTAAAAATAAATGAATTTTTGAAATACTATATTTTCTATTGCTTTGAAATCTCTTCTTTAAAAGAATGTGTCAATTATAAAGATATTGTAAATGTTATTGTGTTACTTTTAATATCCAGTAAAATGCTGTACATATCTTTTATGCTTCAAGCTGTAATGGTTCAGCTGTTATGGTTCACATCAAGTTACAAAACTATAATACCAATTGTTGTAAGTTTACTTTTTTCCTATTTAATGAAAATTTTCTCAGCCATTGCATAAACTTCCAGGTTGCCATTGTTGACACTGTTATTTGTAGCTTTTATTAACTCATTCAGGGATACCCAATAACGGAGGTGAGGTGTTCAAATAAATAAAGCATTTTTTTGGCACTTTGGGTTGCAAACCTCCAATCATACCAGTATGGCCAATTCTCACACACGCTGTCTGTGTGTTCATTTGGACACATAATTACTGCAGTATTATTTGAACTTATAATGCTGTGCAAAGGCATAAAATTTATGTATCTGCATCCAATCAAAACCTGTCAGCATCCAACTAGGTGTTATACTGATTCCTTTAGTTGGATACTCCCTGACCTTTTCCATAGCTTTTCTTGAATGCAACACATACATTTTCACTGGATTCGATCCCATGATCTTTGGTTTAGTAAGTTAGTTACTCCCATCATGCCTTAGACCAGATGGCCATAAATCCAGTTGTCGAGGTTTGCAATATTTAACGGAGTTATCCAATGTTATCTGTTGGTAAAATGTGTTGTTTAACAGTCATGCACGGGATGTCATATCACATCCGTATCACTGATTAAAAACTGGCATAAAATATTTTGGTTGAAAAATTGGGGGATAAAAATTGAACTAAATTGATTTATATCTCGTGAAATAAAATCCTTAAAACAAACTGAGCTGAACAGTATGAACACGTATTTTCTATCCAAGTGCTACAAATAGTTGTTTGTAGCTTTAGCAGTTTGCTAGAAAATATACCTTATATTACACATAGTTTTACATCATGAGAATAAGACATTCAGTATGCGCTTAAGTAATAAACCACAAGGAGAAAAAAAGCACCAAATATCGTGTGTAGGAATGCTCAGCTATCTTATACTTGTAGACTAGCAGAACTAAGTTTATTCCACTTCGTTTATTCGGCAGTCATGTGTTCCACAGACATAACTATTAAATTCAACTACTAGCTGCTGTACACTGATCTAGAAACACATATGTATAACTTTTATCACAAAAACATGAGTCTCATTCCCAGATGCCTGAGTTGATTGCATAACATATATGAAACAATGCATTAAGTTCTTTGTTAGTGTCAACATTGATCACAGATAAAACGAAGGAACACAACATCTGGTGTAATTGTAACTGAGCAGTTTAAAAGCCTTTGCTCATCTTTGTAAGCTTCAGGGCTCATTCCCACATGAAACTTTTGGTGGTTAAGTTATATGTAGAACATCATGCTGTCTTAATACAAGGATCATTTCATAAGTCATGACATCTATTTTTTGGCTTCCGAAAAAGAAAATAAATGGTTGATTCAGTAAATGCAGTGAATGTGCAACTCAGTATATACATTTAAAAACATGTACACAGGACAGAATGCCACCAGA
Source organism: Hymenopus coronatus (assembly GCA_030762935.1). Taxonomy (NCBI): domain Eukaryota; kingdom Metazoa; phylum Arthropoda; class Insecta; order Mantodea; family Hymenopodidae; genus Hymenopus; species Hymenopus coronatus. Next base: position 53,981,793 of record CM060886.1, read on the forward strand.
TTGTATCAGTGCTCTGATGACTAATAGACAGCACAAGCAAAAATATCCTAGAGCTATATTCCAAGATGGATGTAAGTAAAGCTGAACAATGGTGATATGTGTAAGTTGCATTTCTGGAGAGTGGATGTTGGATGGAGGCCATAAAATGTGGACATGTAGCAACTGTTGAGCTGGCATACAGTGCACATCCAATCTGCTCAAACTGAGGAGCAAATGGCCATTATCGAACACTGTTTAACAGTTGAAAGGTGTTTGACTATGGCAGAATTATCTACATATTTCTGCATTAACAATGCTCTGCATTTTACAAGAGAACTTGAAGATGTGCGAGGTTTGTGCAAAGTGGGTGCCACATGAGCTAGATTATTTTTTTAGTGTTTAACGCCCGCTTTTACTACTGGTGGCACCACAGGTGATCATGAGTTAGATGAGATGCAAAATGGACTCAATATGAGACATTCCCTAACCATCTGGAGTGATTCCATTGTGAAAGAATTGACATGTTGAATTGAATAATTGCAATTCATGAAGCCTGGGCAGGAGCGTATGAACCAGAACTAATCACTCAATCAAATTAATGGCATTGTTGTGGTTCAGCATGAAGACAACTTCAATGGAATCCACCACCTAGGAAAGTCATGATCATTTTGACATAAGATATTCTAGAATGTCGTCCTAGAATGCACTATTAATACCACAAACTAAAGATCATTTCTGCTGCACAACTGTGTTATATACTGCAGAGGAAACATCCAGCACTTCTAAACAATGCTATAAATCTCTATGAATGGCAGCTGTGAGCAATATGTGAGTACATTTTCATGCATACATAAAACAAGTAAAACAATGATTTCTATTTATGTATCTTTCATTGTCTCTAATCCATAGACTTCTGTACTCAAATCCCAATTTTGTACCAGGATTGTGAAGGAAATTCTGGTGATTTTCAATTATATATACTGAATTTTGGTTCCTGCAGCTTAATTGGCTGATAAAAATAGTTCAAATGACTTATAAAATGAACTTCTTATCTTTGCTGTGCTTTAACATACCATTTGAGTTTTATGACAACTATGTCTTCAAAAAAATGTTTAATCACAAATGAGTGTATTCTTTACAACTAACTGTCGCCCTCCGTGGTGTAATGGTTACCATGCTGACTTCGTATACCCAAGGTCGCGGATTCAAATCCGGCGGAGGATGATGGATTTTTTTCGGGTGTAAAAATCCTTAGCATGGCTTCCTTTGAAGGGAAGTAAAGCCGTTGGTCCCGTGTCGTAGATTTACGGCACGTAAAAGAACCTCAAGCCTGATAGAGAGGCCTCTGAGCAAAATTAAGCGGTCTGTCACGCCCAATATAGACGCTAACTAACTGAAAAAAATACATGTAGAGAAAAACTTTTATATTTTCAAGTGAAAACAGAAAAAACAAAAAGGATATATGAACCCTTAGCATTTATAACAGCTCTCATCCTTTAGGGCATAAATGGCATCACATTGAATGGAAGGCTACAACATCCATGCTTTTTGAATTTGCACCATAAGCCATCTTTTGTCCTTGATATACGTACAGCTTGATGATTTGTTTTCTAACTCATTCTACACATTTTTTTAATGGGGAAAACAGGAAGGCTAGTCTCTGATGTTGATATCCTACTCCTCTGAGAACCAATTTGAAACTCCTCAGCATGTCTGGATAGGATGATTATCATGAGAAAATTAAATAATTCCATCAGAATATGTCATTCCTTTCAGAGGGAATCAAAATATGCTCAATTATAACCCCATATTGTGAACTGTTTAATGCTCTGTGCAGCTTCAAACCAATCTTCGACTTCCAGCCCCAACAAGACAAGATACACAATCATTGCCAATTCTTTACCCACGTATTTTGCATCATTTCAGGAGCCCTTTAGACAGTAAATAATCGCTTTCCCTTTATGTGTAGAAGAAAATGTCACTTAATCTGAGATCATTGTGTTGTCTTAGTCATAGTACCCATTTTCTCTGCAAATTCAAGGCAAAACAATCTATGATCATCTGTAAGTTGTTGCTTCATAGCTGCTCATGAGAGTAGCATCATTTATACACCAGAGTTATTCAAGCAGATAAAGGAGCTGTGAATGTGCATTGGAAGGGATTCCGTCTCTGCAATTTAGTTCTGCACTTAGGTCTGGAGTTAACACGCATCATCTTTCTGAACAAGGATGATGATTGATGACATTCAATTACTTTCCTGGATAATCTCACCCACATTTCAGCTGCAATTTAGGAATTCCAATACAATTTGCAGCTTCATGAGGAGAAAGGCCTGCAACATTCACTAATACAAGGAGAGATTATCTTGTACCTATGTCCTTTTGTATGCATTGTGTCTTGGTCATAATCAGTATGATTTGCTAAAAACAAACCTGCTCAAATTTATTGCATTTGCACAGACTTCTGCACCTAAGTGTATAATATTGCATTAGATAGAACAAATACTGAAAGATGTATTATAATATTCATTATAGTTATATCATGCAATAGGTATGTTAATTTTAATGAATTTTGTGTATCAGATACAGTATTATACAACTAATTTGTTATATGTTATAAAGGTTTATTAAAATGCTTCATGTCTGGAAATGAATCTGCACTCTTAACCATGGCACCACTGTACACACTGCCTTAGAGCTAACAGAATACACTAACAGCATCTTTAGTGCATGCCATAAAATACAATGCAGTGTGTACACATCTTTGTTGGATGTGTTGTGGACAACGTGCTGTATCAAGTAGAATATAAAAGAATTTGCATTCAAGAAACAACTTAGATGCACTACCAGACTTAAGTTGTGCAATTTTAAAATGTATTATTCACAAAAAGCATCAAGTAAAATGTTATTGTGTACATTCCAACAGCAAACTTAAAAGTTGTCTGAGTAGTCCGCATTTTTCTCATATAAATAGGTGCTCCTCTGGACAACAAAATTCATTAACTAATGATATCCCAGATTTTTACATTTATCTTTATAGAAAACCTGCTGTAGAATAAGGGAAGAACTCTGTAGCAGGAGCATAACGGCTAAGTCTGGAGTTTCATTCCTTACTTCAGGTTGCAAAAAAGCCTTCACAACTATAAATGCTTATCCTTGAATTAACTGTCTCAGTGTCATACTGATAACTCACTAGATCTGTCAGAATATAATGAAAATGGTTTTATATATATATATATATATATATATATATATATATATATATATATATATATATATATTTGTATTAAACTTCTTACAAATAAAAAATACAAGGAATATGGTTAAGTGTTCAGCCAAGGCTGTTAACCTACCATATTCATTATACAACTTCTACTAGCTACACATTAATTTCCATAATACCTTGTTCACTTCTCTTTTTAATGACCAGTTCCATTTCTTTTTAACTTTATATAAAAACTCTCCAGCTTTCATATATTCTTTACTAAAAATTTTAATTAATGCAATCTTTCTATTTATTTTAAGTCATTTCTCATTTATACATTCTTTTCTCCATAGCTATGATTTCACACTCAAATATTATGTGCTCTATATCTTCTTTTCTCCCGCATATTGGGTACTATTTTTGTGAAAAACTTTTTCTCATCCCTTTCAGTCTCCATATACCCACTCACACCCATGCTATACCCTCTTTTGTTCTTTATTTAGTTTTTCTATATATTCTTCTCTTTCCCCATATACTTTTTATTGTACTATACAATTCTAATGATCTTTTTCCATCTATATCAACAACAGTGTTTGTATTTCTATGTCTTCAAATCTTCTCCTAAGTCCTTTCCAAAAACCCTTAACATTCTTTTCCCTCATTCTCCAAATTTCCCCCAATTATGCTTTCCAGATTTTTTTTATATATATATATATATATATGCAGTTCCAATTTCTGTAAATGACATATGTTTGGTAGTAGTTCAGCTTATTAACTTCTTTGGTGGCAGAATGTTTTACAATAAGGCTGAAAGTTACAGTAAAGTGTCTGTTAATAGTAGTGATTAACACACAATATTGAAAGTTTTGCCAGTAAGTGTTCTGTTTGTCTATATCAGAAGTTTCATTGTATTGCATAGAAATGGCATTAATGCCCTTATTGTTCTGTTGATTAGAATTTTCTACTTCATTCAGGTAAATGATTGTAATGTTGGTGCTGTTATTACCCCTATAAATATGTAATACATAATTTCCTAAGTTAAAAAGTATTGTTTTTGTTTGTTTGTTAACATTTTTCTTAAATCGTCCTGATTTCTTGACTCTGTAGATAATCTTTTGCGGTCAGGTGTTAATGTTATTCAGTGTGTATCCAATTTGAAGATGCTGTATGCTGTATGAGCTGCTATGAAAATCATGTTTTTCATTTCTCAAATATTAGCTGTATTGATTTACAGTTATCACCTATATTTTTTGATGGTGATATTGGTTTGTATCCACTCATAGAATGCCCTTCAACACTTTCATTCAAAATTTCTGTATTTATTATTTTCACTTTTATTAGAATCATTACGAGATATGGGTGCTCAATGTCTCGATTACAAATAACACCTTTTTAGCGTACTCTCTCTGTAAACTTTATTTCATTGATCATGAACTTCCCTCATGATGAAGCCATGAATTCATTGCATTACTTAAAGGTGAATAAATTCTATTTCTATAAAGTTGATTAATTGCATTAATTGATTGCATAATGAATAATTGAAAATAATACTTAACCCTTTAAAAATGATCAACTTTATAAACAAATTATTGCTGAATAGTAGTATGGAATTTTATGACATTTAAGTATAATAAAGCCATAAGAAGTCTGAACCTTCATTTGTTCCATATTGTGGTACTTAGTGGCATATGAGAAACCATGTGCATCCCAACCTAAGAGTGACTGAATGCAAAAGCAATATTTGTAATATACTTTTCAAAGCAAAATATTAAACTCAACAATACCAAACAGAATTATTGTAAACATCCTTTAATTAACTGAAAATGAAATTTCCATCAAAATAGGTCAATATAAAAGTTATTAATTTAATGAATTGTGCACATGGATAAACATTATAAACACTAATTTTATCCTAATTTTCCTCTTACTGTTTGTGCTAATTTTCATTTGTTTTTTAAACTTTTGGTTGGCCACTTGTGTAAGAGTCCTTTAATTAATGCTCCTTTCAAACCACAAACTCAGTGAGATTTTGTCATGTGTAAAATCTAGCTGCTGCAAAATTTGGTGACACCAATGCTTATGAAACAATTTTGGTTGGGAAATTAATAAAAACCTCAAGGTGCAAGCACATCAAAAGTATATAGCATTCACAGATGCTGGTAGAGTTTGAGGGCAGTAATTAGGATGTGGAGGTCTACTGGAATGATATCTGGATTTAGGTGGTGCTGAGGATGAACAGTTAAGTTATGAACACTCTGCACCATGATGGAGGTAAAGGAAGAGATTGTCTCTAGGGACAGTGTTAGTTGATTCTGGGATTAGAGGGGATACCTTGAGGTAAGACTTGGGTTTGAACCGAGAAGTCTTGGCTGGCAACCCTTGTGCTGATTTTAATCTTTGAACTTATTGTCAGGGGCTCTATACTTTGAGCTGAGGGCCTACATTTCATGCATATAATTTCACTGGCTCTTGTTTGTACCTGGCGTATACAATGGCAACATAGGTGCTTATCACTGAGGCTCCCTCCAGAATAATATCAGAGTACAGAGCTAAAATGGAGAGTTAATCATTGAAAATAAACTGCTTTTGGGGTGGGTGGTCTGTAAACACCATTAAGCAGTTATAGCCTTTAGGGTAAAGAGAGCTGGATGGGCTTGCATTTGGCCAATTTAGTAGTTTTAAAAATGTTTTGGAATACATAAACAGATTTTGGAGATTCTTAGAAGGAAACTAATATTTCCTTTCCAATTACTGGGGATAATGACTTAACATTGATATCCACCATAGCCAGGAAAATACCAGTCAGAATCAAGAAGTTTATAAGTTAAAAGTTTATATTGTGACTGCTGCTGCCGAGCTCAGAGGAACCTACCTGTTTGGCTAGGCAGCTGTTGTCCCAGTTGCCTCAAACACAATAGCTGCACAAAGGTCATTTATATCACTTCTCTGAGTTGAGTAAAACATTTCTCAAAACATTGATTTCCAGAAGTCTTGCTCTGGGCCACAAGTCTGTACTAAGCTGCTGACAAATGCTAGCCAGTAGTCTTAAAAAGTCAACCTAGTGTGTGTGAAAAAGTTAAAACAGTCAAGAAGTGAAGTGTGATGCAGTGAACAGTGCATAGTGCAGTATAGTGAATTATTCAGTTATTTTTTGTACCCATATGTGCCACTAATATTATAAGTGTAATATGTTGCATTACATTGAGTGCCTTAGGGGCAAATAAAGTAAGTTTAGGAAAAATTGGTGTTCTCATTTGTTACAATGTTGTTATATAAGCAAATAGTATTTAAGCCTATACTCATATTGAAACTCTGAATAATTAACAGTTTTTATAGGTCAGTTTTAAGTCCTCCATGTTGCTCCATTGAATTATTTTTAATTGCTGTAAGAGGCAGACTGTTGAAGGAGCTTTTAAATTATTTTGTTGAGCTATATTTTAGTAGTAACAACTTGACTGAAATGGTGCAAAAAAATCTGATGTGTAACATTCACATGTCTTTCTCTGTCTATCATTTATTGTTGCCCTCTGTGGTGTAGTGGTCACCATGCTAGCTTCATACACCAAAGATTCAAACCTGGTGGAGGACGATGAATTTTTTTGGGCATAAAAATCCTTAGCATGGCTTCCTTCGGAAGGGAAGTAAAGCCATTGTTGATTTACAATATGTAAAAGAACCTCAAGCCTGATAAAGAGGCCTCTGAGCAACCTTTCATGCCCAATATAGAATGGGATGCTGAGAATAACTGTAGTTAAAGAACATCCATAAATAACACTCCATTTCATTTTTTCTATCATTTATTAGTGACGATACAAGTTTTTATTATAAAAGTTTAATTTTCCATCTACTTTTAATTAAAATTGCAGAAGTAGCTATATTTCATATTTTGCTATAGATAAAAAGGGAATAGCAATAGTCAAATGTTTAAGAACTAAATGCTATATGCTGGCCTTAAAATTCCATGGTGTTTCCATGCTAACATGAGAAACAACTGAATATAGAAAGATCTTATAAAGAATGACTAATTATTAAACCATTCAAACCATTAATAACAAATATCTCAGAAATGGCTGATGCCACAAAAAAGTTATTCAAAATAAAGTTAAAGACATCTACATTTTTGTTAGCACATTTTCCTCTATCCCATAACATTTACCAGTTGTGCAAGTTTGTTTAAGGTTCATTCCAAATGAAGTGGACTTCATGGCTATTCCCAGAAAATTAAAGATATACATACAATTTAATCATCATCTAAATATTTTTAATGTATGGCATTTTAATTAAAACCAATACATTTTTTTTTTAGTTTAAAAAATGTTCTGTGTAAAGGGTAGTTGGGGTTTTAGGATTTTTTAAAGTCTTTGTGTTACATCTTTGGAAGACAACCATACACAAGTACAAGTGTAGTATTCAACCTATATTTTATTTCTGAATTATGCTGTTCACACTTAGACTCTAGGCTTTTTCTTGAAAATATCTTTTTTTGGTGTCAGGAGTCTTCAAAGCATATTTCTTGATATTAAATCTTGATATTAAATTTTTATTTTGAAGAATACCTACTATATATATCAGAGAAAGTAATAAACATGCAGAGTTTGTGCTTCTCCAGAAGATTGTATCTTTGTATTTTTAATCATTACCGGTGCTTTTACATATGGGTATAATGAGGAATTGACCTCGCCTAGGAGGAATCGCTGAGGGTTAACGGCATGAGAGAGTGCAATCAGCAATTGTGGGTCATACTGTAAAAGAGAATGTTTGCATCATTACAATGCCACATGGAAGGGGAAGAATAGAAAAATTCTGTTTAGGTTTCAAAAATCAATCACTGAGATTTTCTAGATCCTGAAAAGTCTAAAAATCAGGTGTATGTTCATTTACCATCCAGAAATGCTTTGAGAGGCTTCAATTTGATGTGCCTTTTCTCAGAATAATGCTTTGGCCATCATCCCTGAAGTCAAGGCCACAACCTGATTCTTATTATAATTGTAGCTAATCATAAATGGGATTTTAATGTTTAGTTCTTAACTGTGAGTCTCTTTTTAGGAACAATGTTTAACTTTTTTCTTCCATAATCACAAGCCAGCTGAATATATGAAAACAGTGCAGAAATATTGTGTATACACCAGTGTTTTCTAAAGCAGAGCAAACTTCCCTTAATGCTTCCCTCATATCACATATGGAACTGATGTCACACCCAAGATTATGTTTTTATATGTATAAAGCTGAATAATATAGAACCACTAAAAGCTCTGTAACAGTTTCCCATTAGTGTAGATGATATGTGTAGTTTATTCATTCAATAAATAAATGGCTACCAAAGCCAACCATTTAACCCCCAAATTTAGAGAAGTAAGAGCACAAAATTATAAAGATTGCTTTTATTTATTTTGCCACTCTCTCAATTATTTCATGCACAAGTTTAAACTTTGTAAACTATAGAAGCTAATTTAGTTTGAATGCTATTTTTCTCGTAAATATGATAGCTTAGAATATTTGTTTTAACTTTATCTATTTTTTGTGTGGCCACAAAAGCATATTTCTTTAGCTTATATGTAGCATGTTTTGTTGGATGTTGCTTTTCCCTATTACTATGTGTTTTTTTTTGTTTTGTTTTGTAAATGTTTCAGTTTGCAAACCTGCATGAGCACCTGAGACGCACCTAGTTCCTTGTTGTAGTATAATGGCTGCCTATATAAATCGCACAATCTCACATTTGTCGGGAGAACAAATTGCCGACATCCGTACTATACATGATTCTTCCTCTCCACTTCAGATCTTCGTCAAAGCTAAGAAGAAGATAAATGATATCTTTGTGGAGATAGAAGACTATGTCCGTGATTCTGTTGCATACATACAGGGTGAGTATGCAGAAATATTACATAGAAATCATAAAAAGTGTGTATGAATTGTTCTTTATTGTAGAAAGTGTTTAGGAAACCAGGTGTCTTATTTGGACTTGTACTGGACCCTGGAAACTTTCACATTTCTAGGTATAATGTAGTAGATCAGTTTAAAACAAAGTACTAATATTATTTAACTATCTTGTATTGAAGTTTGTGTATGTGTTATCCAAGAAAAATACTAATTTCTAAAAATACTTCACCAAAAATTGTAAAAATATTATCATTTTAGGTATCTTTTTCTCAAAAATTACTTGAAAGGAGTCCAGATTTTGCTATACATCAAGACTTTCATTTTCCTGTTCTGAGATAAAGGAACTGAGTTGCTAAATCGGTTTTAAACTGGAACATTTTCCACCTAAAATTTTAAGACAAAACCCAATATTTTAAAACTAATTGCATAAAAAATGGAATACTAATTCACTATATATTTAATAATTATCTTTAATAAATATGGACATTGTCAGTTTTGTAATTTTTAAATTAGTTAATTAAGAAGATACAATAGGTTGATTTCAATTCATAATTTTACGATGGGCAAATTTGTTTCATCAACAAATTCCACCTAGTTTTGGTATACAGAAAAATAAACAAACTCCCAGTGACTTCTAATTGTTAGATGTTTGTTAGATTTCACTAAATGTCCTATTACCTCCACAGAAGTTAAGCTAAGTTTTCACATTTTAAGGTGAATTGGAAAAAAAAAATTCTCTTCATAAACTCTGTTTATAGTTATAGCTCAGAATTGAAGCACTACACACTGTGATGTTACAGTGCATTTGGTCTCTATTAAAAGATGGGAATTACAGAGAGAGCACAGTATTGTTCACTCCATTGTAGGTAATTCTTGACTACACTTTCCCAAGCAATACCAGTTCCATGTAACTTTCCAAGTGACTCCTGGTGACAATGTTTTTGTTATTGATTAGAAATTATTTATTATTTGATATTTTTACTATACAATGGGAATTTGATTTTTTTGTTTACAATAAAAATTAAAAAGCATACATTTTATAGAATCTAAAGAGATAATGATTCCATAACAAATAAATAGAAATACAAATTTAATCTACAATAAAGTTCTTATGCAATTTTTTTCAAATGTAGCACTTTACACTCTGTTGGTAGATGGTGGTAATATATACTTGTCCATTGGGGATTTCTTCAAGTGTGAGATACCCCACTGCTGGGGCAGCTCTTTCGATGATCTGTGTGACAGATATTGTTGGCTTTCCAGATTTCAATGCTTCCATTCAGCAGTGAAGAACTTATGTACCAAACTTACAATTTCCCTTACATCAGTTAGCAGAGATTTCCCTCAGCTTCGAATGCCAGCTTGGAACAATATGAAAACCAATAAAATAAACGTGGCTAAAAAAGAAAGAAAGGAAAAAAAAACATGCATCTGAATCAGCAGCCTAGTTGTCTGATGAGACTAGACAGTAGCAGATAGCTGTGTACAACCTTTGCCACCCTCTCCTACAAAAGGAGGTAGCAAGAAGTAGGTCAGTTTCAAGATAACCCAAACATACTATAAATAATAATTACAAAAGAATTACAAACTGGATATAAACACTTAACTTGTCTCTCATTCCATCATGTTCTGTGCTGCTGAACCACACATACTTTATGAATTACAGCTAGTAAATTTAAAACTTCTGTAGCATAAATGTTGTTTTCCTTTCTTTGGTAAGAAAAACTTAAAAACAGCTACCTAGAGAGTATGCTTTTAGAGAACAAATAAACGTTTTTACTTGTAGTTTGTAAGTACCAATAAATAGTCAAAGTATATATAATATATGAATAAAATTCCACTAGTTCCTAAATAGGCACAACCCCTTGGGTGTTTGCTTCAGTAAATAGGAAACAGGAAGGGGAAAGTTGAAATACAGAACCTTATCAAGGCACTCTGCCTCAGTCATTTCAAACAACTTGTACACAAATTGTTAGTATTATCAAACGACAATATCTGAATAAGGAGTGCTATGGTTTGCTATAAAGTTGAAAACAAATGTATATGATGGTGTAATTTAAGTATGTACCTTATTTGATTACAATTGATAAATAAGAGATTTCATTGTAAGGTGATGTGTAACATTGAGTGCACCATTAAAACTTTATTTCATTTACTTATTTCTCAGGTCTTCTTCAAGAGAACAAGCTCATTTTATCAGATGAGCTAGTACAAATTGAGGGCTACATCATCAAGGTGAAGGGTATTAGAGATGTCCTCACAAGGGATCACATGAAAGTTGCATTTTTTGGAAGGTATGCTATATATTTAGTGATAAGCTAAAATGATGAAATTATCAAATTACCATAAATATTTGTTTGCAATTTGGTTTTGCTCTTGTGTTTCTATCACCCACTTTGTATAAAATTTATGTTTCTGAAAGTGTGTTTGCAAATTAAATTTTGTAAGTGCTAAGACAAAAAATATAATGAAGAGTGGAAACTTAGTAAGTGAAACTGAAATTTCATCAATGTACTTACAAAATTCAATCACTTCCAAAAAAATTAGTTCTTAATTTAAACCCTGTTAATTTTTCCTGGATGTGCCCAAATTCTTGAATAATATTATGAAACATAAATAAGTAAAGACTGTGAAATGAAATAGCCTACTGGTTTCCCTTGAAGCTCTAAGGCATCTTGCTAGAGGAAAAGCTCATGTCTCCATTTTACTCATATGAAGGCTACTCCATGTGTGCAGAGTTTGTCTACCTCAATTAGCTCTAGATTATCCGGTTAGAGTATTTAGCAGTTTTGTCACTGAGATATGTTGGCTTTACTCCTTGGTGTTAGTCTCTTCTGATTGCCTTCCCAACCTCTTCCACCCTCTCCTGCACTGTGCTGCTCTGTTCCATTTTGTTCCAATGTAGTGTCTGAAGGAGTCAGTCCATTTGCCTCTCAGTTTTCCCTGTAGGGATTCTGTTCCCATCTGTATATGATCTCCCCATTTCCACTTTATTCTTGTTGCTTCTTGAACTGCATATTCTTGGAGGAGGTGATTTTTAGCAGCCTATTATTAGTTATCCTTTTCTGTAAAGCCAAATATTTTCTTCTCCAATTTTGATTTTCTCATAAACGGCTCTAATGATTTTCATTAAATACTGTATATTTAAGATATTTTCATGATAAATGAAACGTATAACTTGAATTTTCTGGGAATTGCATCTGAAGTCCTCTTCGTTCTGGATGACATTTACATAATGAGTAAACCTAAGAGGTAGACAAAATCTTATTATACAAAAAATGTAGATCTAGTTAAAACACACAATCTATGTCTGATACTTCTTTTTATTTTTATAACCATTTTCAAGATATTCCTTGTAATTGACTTAAATTTTCTAAATCTTACACTTTTCTTAGATGGGAAGCCATCATTTGTTTTTCGTTTGTTTTGCTGTTGGACATGCAGAGAGAGTTACATTTCAGTACCATCACATAGCACTAGTACACAAAAGATTTGACTTTTGGCTTTCTCTGCATGTACTATGTAGATAATGTATAGATAAGGTATTGCATTCCACCCAAAAATTTGATACCAAAATTTCACTGGAAATAGATGTTTTAGGGTCCTCCGTATCCAGAAAAAGCATTTTTAGAAAAAGGTTTATGTTTATTCATATGTCTGTGAACACTCAAAAATGAAAAGTCAGTAAAATACCAAACTTAGTATTTAACTGCAGTATCTCCCAGGGATGTGAAATGAAGATTTTGAGAAAAATCTCCCCACCCCAAACTACCCTTTACATGGAAAAAATTTCGAAAATTTTGATTTTCTCAAAAATGGCTCTAAATGATTTTGATTAAAATACTATATGATAAAGATATTTACATGGACAATAAAATGCATATCTTGAGTTTTCTGCGAATAGTATTTAAAGACTTCTTTATTCTGGATGAATTTTGCTGAATTTTTTTGTAACTGGTAAACCATAAGAGATAGACACAAAAACTGTAGATCTCATTAAAACACCTAATTTATGTCATGTATGTTTTTTTCATGGGGTTGACCATTTCTGAGATATTCCCTGTTATTTGAAAATTTTTCTCACACAGAAATTTGTAAACTGCTGGCCATGCATAGAAGCGGATTTCAACTACATGGCAACCAGCTTTTAAAGACTTACTATCCTTTTAGCCTAGTGATTAGGGTTTTGGGACTTCTAGTATATCCATGATAGGATTAGTCAATGGTAACACATTTCCATACTTATCTTGTGTTATTAAGGATATATATCAGAAGTACTGCTGCATCCGTAATCAACTTTTCAACTACCAGTTCTGTGATTAGCCAGTGATATAGTAGATGCCTCTGGGGTTGGATTTAGGAACTCCTAGATGTCTCCAGGCAGGATTTAAAAATTCATTATTGTCCCTTGTTCTTTCAGATATGGATGTTCTCCCATGTTTCCAACTCCCAACTGTTTCTTGTGCCTTTTAAAATTTAACAACTAGGATCAAGGAATATCTGAGGAACATAAAATTAAAACAAGAAGACAAATTTGCAGTGGCATGGTACTTTCGGAGAGAATATCACAACATAGGGAAGATCCCAATTTTATTAAAAGGCAAAAGAAACATTTGGGAGTTAGAAACTTTGGAGAATATCCACTTCTGGAAGAACAATGGACAATTGATGAATTTTGGAATTCCGCCTAGGCATTTGCTGCCAGAGGCATCTACTTTATAATCGACTAATAATGGCACTGGCAGTTGATAAGTTGATAATGGAGCCAATTGTACTTCCAAATCATGTCGTTAATAATAAAATGTAAGTGATGGAAATGTGTTACATTTGACTCAAATCATTACTTAATTCATTCTGACTGCTTTTTAGAACCTAGGTGTTCAATGGTTTTTGCTAAGGAAAATCTTAGGTTACTGTACAAATAAACAATCCTCTCCATTTTGGCAGTTTTAAACATATATACTTAAAATGTTGAAATTTAACACGATATAAAAAGAAAATTGAACAGTAACAGCAAAATCAGAAATTTATAATATTTTAAGTAAAAATTAACTCAAAAGTAAAAATGTAAAATTTTACATTTTATCATATCTACAGCTGGCAGTTTTAGTGATGGCATAGCAATTTACCTTGGTAAAAAAAGGATTAAAGACCTCTAAATCATAATTTTGAAGATTTAGGAAAAAAGTTTAATGAGTGACATGGTTTAAGTTGGCTTGTTATTAGAACCAGTTAAGGAGAGGTTAGAATACATGACAGATAGAAATGCTCCTCTCACACCAATTCAGCAATTGCTATAGCAGTGCACCTTTATGGAACAGGAATTCATCAAATAGTTATAAAATTCAAAGTGTGATTCAAAGTTTCTATAATATTCACAATTCCGTGGAGTCATTGAAGCAATTCATAGATTGCACTCGTGAACCAATTTAATCCCCTGGTGTGGTATTTCAGTCAGGACAAGAATAATAAACAAACACATAGTAAGTTTTTGTTTCTGATTTTCTGTCAATCAAATTTATTTCCTCTAGCTCATGAAATTTTCTGTTATGGTTGTGTAGGCTGGTACAAATCACTAACAAAATAAAACAACTTAAAGTAAATAAGTAAATAAATGTTATATACAAGGTAGAGTCAATAAGTATGTGCAGTGTTGCTCTAATTGTTGTATAGCGTTGGGTGCTCACCAGCTGCTAGATGGCACTGACAACTATGTCTATGGTGGTTATAGCATTATCAGATCAGTACAGCTTGTGCTGTGACGTAAAGATGGCTGCCTCACTCTCTGTTTGCCCAGGGAAGAATAATGTTCCGTAATCCATTTTTTGTGGTCTGAGGGTGTACCAGGAGCAGAAATTCATAGAAGACTTCAGCACAATGCAGGGACAATGTTGTGCCACAGCGAAGTGTTCACCATTGGATTGAACAGTTCAAAATGGGTTGCTCAAGCGTGACGGATGAGGAACAAGCCAGTCATCTGCAGCCATAACAGATGCCACTATTGAACAAGTGCATGATGTAATCCTGCATAACAGACGAATGACTGTTGATGACATGGCAAACCAGTTGCACATTAGTCATTGTTCTGCATATGAAATCATCCATAACAAGCTTAACTTTCGCAAAGTCTGTTCAAGCTGGGTTCCAAAACAACTTATGGAAGAGCATAAGTGCAATCATGTGCAAATCTGTCAGCAACTACTAGACCATCAAGCTAATGAACGGTGAAATGGATCATCACTGGAGATGAAACATGGTTTCACCACTTTGAACCAGAGAGCAAGGCTCTAAGAGGCCATCGATTCAGCTCCACTCAACAGGTGAAGGTTGTGGTGCGTATGCAACATGCTGCACAACCAAAAACCTTTTTTGCAGAAAGTATCGGAATGCTTGTGAAATGGTGGACAATGTGCATTGACAAGCAGGATGACTAAGTTGAAAAATGATATCAATTTAAAGTATGTACTCTTTTTGGAATAAATTATAAAAATGAATTGTACATACTTATTGACTTTCCCGTATGTTTAAAATTTAAATTTCATCCACAGCTGCTGTCATATCATTGTGTGATCATAGAAAATTAATTATGTGAAACAATGCAATATCGATAATAATCCAGATAGTCTTGAATGTAACCATCATATTTGCTATTTTAAAGCCTTGGAGTTATGTAAGATTCAGTAGTCAAACTGGAAAGCTAGTCACCACATTACTAAAAGCATGTAAATGATAATGAAATGATAGTTGATGAACATCATACTTACAATAATAACTTCAAAATCAAAGTATGTTATTGTTACATCATTAACCCTAAAAATAATGAAGATGAGTGAAAACCAGCGTTAGTTTATTTTTTCCCTTTGTAATTTCTAATTAGTGTTACATCACATTAATAAAATTTAATGCAGCCGAAAGGGACCATGTATTTTATCTTAGTAAACCTATTACATAAAATGTTTACATAAAGTTGGTGGTAATAACACTACAATTTCACTAATGTTTATTGTGAATCAAAACCATTTGTGAACTTTGATAAACTTCCATGTAATTTTGAACACCTCTTGGATAACAAATGTGTCTGCTCATATGGGAACCAAAGAACAATAACTCTCAAGGTATGTTATAATAAATAAAGGTGTTGTTTACTATTGACTCAGTGTAACTATTTGTTTGTTATATCACTTTCCTAACTTCTTGGTGAAATATTTATCATTATATTATCAAATTGCAGAACCAGCAATGGCAAGAGTTCTGTGATAAATGCAATGTTGCGTGATAAGATTTTGCCCAGCGGAATTGGACATACTACCAACTGCTTTCTTCAAGTGGAGGGTTCAGATAATGGAGAGTCCTACTTGGTAACAGAAGATTCTACCGAAAAACAGAATGTCAAAGTAAGCACAATAGGCAGAAATAATAGTAAGAGTCCTCTGTATTTAATAAAATATTCAGAAGCAAATAGTCTTAAAACAATTAAATAATTTAGTTTATTTTTATTAAAATACTTGCACGTGAATATGACACAGTATTTACCCCAGGCTCTTTACTAGTCATATTCAGTTCCATAAGGTGGCCATAAAACAAGATGAATTTACATTTAAGTTTAAGTGAAGTATTCTATTAGCAGAATTCTAAAGTAACCCATTTATCATCAGTCATTTAAAGCACACTTGTTCACTGTACGTCAGCCAAAATTGGTTTAAATCTCAGCCAGCAATTTTACTCTCCATGAGTTGGTTAAAATGCAAATTATTTTGTTATTGATGAAGATATTTGTATGAATCAAAAAGCTTGCCTTTACTGAAATTGTAACTAATAAGGGCAAATCTACTAAAGATAAGTAAATATCAATTGCTATTGTACTTGATATTAACAAAAGACTTTGTTTTTTCCTTTGTTCAAAATATTAGGAGCTAATTAGGGCTTAGTGTGCAGAGAAGCTTGATAGATACTTCACCTCTTGTTTGGACCTACTTTGTGAAAGTTAGCTGAAGACTTAAAATTAGCAGCTAGAGACTATGACCAGAACAGGATAAAAAGAATTTCATGATGTGGCATCATTCAACCTTGTATTAATCTCTGTGAATGATAAAGATTCTTACTATGCACAAATAAAATAAAGATGGGATGAATGATCTTCAAAACCTTAACACTCAATAAATAATTCAGGAATGAACAACAGCAAAGTTCCATGTTGCATAAAGATATATAATATTCATAAAATAAATTCACATGTATGCTTTCTTTATATTCAATAATTCCTTTTGCTGTGATAAACTTCAAAACAAGATTGCAAACACAATGGTGCTTCACAAGAAGCATATATAGCACATACTGCTTTTGTAATGGATTTTGTCCTGCAATAATTAAAATAAATAGACTGTGATGTGGTCAACAATTATAAGAAATGTTCATACACACATGTCTTAATGTGATGTGGTCAACAATTGTAAGAAATGTTCATACACACATGTCTTAAAATTGCATTACATTATTCTGGGTAATACTTCTAGAAGCATGCTTCATTTGCTACACTAAGTGTGTAACAAATTATATTGTCTACAATATAACTGCAAAATTATGTTTTGTTTAACAGAACCATTCCGCCCATAACAGATAAAGGGAATCTGTGCATAACAGAACTGTTCCATTCATAACAGTGAAAGGCTTAATCATTTTATCTTAATGTTTCAAATTAAGATTTTTTTTTAAATAAGTTTCTTGTTACTCAGAAGCTCTGGAATAGGATAGATGTTGTGTCCTTCAGTCCAGAAATGTTCATTACACCAGAATTTTCCCAGTGTTTGTAGTTATCTATTCACTCTTAGGTTGATCCATGCCACAATAGACCAATGTGGCCACTATGATACTGTAGCATTGTGCACAGAAAAGTAGTCCTGTGCACAATTTATTTGTAAATGCTAAGATATTTTGTACAAATACCTAAGAGTTAAACAAACACTCATTTATGCCATTAAATGAAGCTACAAGTACCAACATGGAATTGTATCCATCACCTAATATCCAGAATATTGTTTACAGCAGTTGCTGTTTAGGATCATGGAGGATAGTTGCCATGGATTTGTTCTTGTGTCTTCGTCAAGTTTGGTGTAAGGCTGGCAAACCATTGACTAGTGGTGAAAAAACAATAATGTTAAATGTAAAAAGAAGCTAGTAACAGTGAAGAATAACACAAATATTAATATAAAAATAATAGTTGCAACAAATCTTCACTTATCTTTTGGAATCCTTGCTTGGACTAGTTTCGCAATGATTTCATTGCATTATCAACATATCCTTTTGGTCTCTTTTTTGATGTTGTTTATTTACACTGTTATGGTTACTGCTACTAGGTGGATTGTGTACTAATGCATTGCTAACTACTGGAATCAAAACAAATTTGGTAAGAGTGTCAATTGGAGGTATATCAAAATTCATTGCATGATTTCTATACTTTAATATAAATATTTTCTCCCAAACCATTAAATCTATGGGCCCATTTAAGTGTTTTAATAATTTAACATCTGGATTTATTTCATGATTAAATTTCCAAAAATGTTCTGCTACAGCTGATTTATCAATTTGTTTGTATTTAATATTCCTAAAGTGTTCTTTTACTCTGGTTTCCAAATGACGTTTAGTCTTACCAATATAAACAAGGTCACAATTTAAACAGTTTAATTGATAAATGCCAGATTTTTTATTTTTTGAAATTTCATCCTTTTTAGAAAAGCCTAACAAATTTTTTATACTGTATTTATTTTGAGGAACCAATATTATGCCATGCTCTTTGAAAATATTTGTAAATTTTTTATTTGCCCAAGGGTGATGAGTAAATTTTTTAAAAATGTAATTATCTTTTATTTTCTTAAGCGTAGAAATATCTTTAATAGCTTTTTGATATTTAACCTTCTCAATTTTTTTATTTATAAAATCAGTATTAAAACCATTAATTAAAGCAGTGTTAATAATGTGTTTATATTCTGTATAGAATTCATCTTTATTAAGGGGTAAATTAATTAACCTATAAATTTAACTATTAAAAACAGCAAATTTATGTGAAAAAGGGTTAAATCCATTACTTTTTATATAATTATCAGTGTGGGTTTGCTTTCTGTATATTCCAAAATTCAATTTATTGTCTTTTTTTATTATTTTTAAATCCAGGAAAGGGAGATAGCTATCACTTTCAGTTTCTAATGTGAATTTTATAGCCTTATCTTGTAAATTTAAAAGTTTTAAAGCATCATTTACATGTTTATCAGGAACAATAGCAAATATATCATCTACATATCTATACCAAGTTTTAAAAATTAGAGGGAATGCTTTAGTGACCTGTATTTCAAAATAGCTCATGAAAAGATTTGTTTTGATTCCAGTAGTTAGCAATGCATTAGTACACAATCCACCTAGTAGCAGTAACCATAACAGTGTAAATAAACATCAAAAAAGAGACCAAAAGGATATATTGATAATGCAATGAAATCATTTTTATATTAATAATGTTAAAGTTTATTAGGTATACATTTTGTGAGAAATATCCAACTCTTCTTATAAAAGTGGTGAATCACAGTGGTTCTGCTACAAGTATAAACAGTGCTTGTAAAGAAACAGCGAAAATGATTACATCTAGGGGAAAAGGAAAGCATATGAAATGTATGATGCTAGAATGTGAGGATGTGAAAAATGAAAAGTGAACCACCAACAGTTGATAAAGTGCTACATCAAGTTAATGCTGTTCCATATTTGCTTAATTTCAGAAGAACAACATTTTATAAAATACTGTGTGAAATTACGTTTGAATTTATGTTTGAATTTATCAAAAGAATCCAAAATGTAAATATTACATACTTATTACTTTCTTTTCACTCGTTTCTTTTAGAATTCAGTGTAATCACCTTTAACCAATAACAGAATATGCTAGTCACTGTTCACATTGTTGGAATAAGAGCCCATGTAATGAGTACTTGCCACATGATTGTGAAAGTATGACCGCATATCTGGTGTGAATGGTGGAAGGCTACATAACTGTGCACAGGTCTAGTTTTGACAAGGATCAACTTGAGGGTGAATAGATAGTGTATTAGAAACATTTTTTGACACTTGTTTTTAATCCCCTTTTAGTTTTTCTTCATATATTTTGTTGCTGTTTAACTCAGAAATTTTTGATTTTTGTACAATTGGAATAGTGTTTTTGAGTTTAAAAATTCTTAAAAGAAAATTCACTGTCTGTAGCAAACCAATTCAAGATTTAGAATTCCTTTCAAATTTCCCATGAGGGTGAAAACTAATTCTTTGTATCTATAGTTTTCTTTAATTTTTATCAATTTAAATTTGTTATTTCTAGAATCAGCTATATTTGTGTTGAAATCATATTTAAAGTACTGTTGATAATGTACACAAATTTGCTTTTATCTGTGGAATTGTTTTCAATCTGTGAGTTAAAATACTGATGCAGTATTTCTGTATACTTTAGGATTAAGTTATTGTTTTTAATTAATTTGATGGCATTCTTCCTATAAATGTTAAGATTCAGTAATGCCAAAATTAATTGCAAACATTAAGATAAGTTATTAATTTTGAACTCCCTCAGAAAAATAGCTTTGTGCAAAGATTCATGTCATGGCTGAGTGGTTAGACCCCTTGCCTCCCACCTAGGAAGATGCATGTGAGATTTGTGGTGGACAAAGCAGCATCTGGTTGGGTTTTCTCTGGATTCTCCAATTTCCTGCATCACTCATTTCAGCAATTGCTCCATCATTGCCATTCCTATCCATTTTGCTTGCATTTCATATCATCCACTTCCTTACGTTCATGCTAGAGCTATGGGCTGACCACCCATTCCAGATTCTCCATTTTGTGATTTCGTGCTGTTGGTCTCCAACAGGCTTCTGATCCCTAGGCATCCGCTCATAATTCCTGGGGGGAGGTGTCAGTCCTAAATTTGGGAAGGGTAGACTGTTTATAAAAAGATCCATTGAGGGAAACATATGGCATTTCACTTTTAGTCTTTTAACATTTTCCAGAACTCAATAAGGTTTATGTTTGAAAATAACAGCATAATTTTGAAAACTGTTGTACTACATCCCAGAAGATAGTTATAAAGGTTAAGTTATGTAACCTATAATATTTAACACTTATAAAATAACTTTTTCATTTATAATATCAGTATTCTTCACTATTTGTAGCCCTTCTATAACTATTGCCATGTAGTATGTGAACTTTGTCATAGTGTTAATTTCTAGCTTATGGTGGAAGCAATAAATTGTCTCTTGAAACATGTGTGACGAAGTGAATTCAACATTGTGAACATTTTGATCCTTATTCTTAAAATTTAAAGTGATTATTAGTTAATTTGATACATCAGTAGACATATTATATTATGAGTTAATTTTTTCATATAAATATTTTTGAGATATAATTTTCTCAAACCATTTTTAAGATAAAATGTATCAAAATATAGGATTGAGTTTAGTCACCACGTTTTAATGAGGGGCATTTTTTGCAAGCTTTCGTTCACATTGTCAGCTGCTGCTGATGATTTGAATATCTGGGGCTCTTGACTGACACTGTTTCAGTGTATGTGTGGTATATCAAAGGGTTCAACATAAACATGCCATCTTCAGTATTTTGGCTCACAGGTTGGTTAATGTGCTTATGAACCAAAAAATAATACAAGGAAGTTTTTAAAATAGCTGAATGCAATGACTTTGATGAACAATAAAATTCAAAAATTTTAAAAATACAGGCACCAGTAAGATCTGGCCATTCTGCAAAAAGACAAACCTACTATGTCATACACAAAATTTACTTGCAACCCTATAGCTACACCCGAGTTTCAGAATATTTTCAAAAAGCAAATGTAATGTTGGCTCCTCAAAACAAGATTTTCCCTAGAATACTACTTAAAATTAAATAAAATGGAAGCTATCACATCTAAAAAAAAAAACAAAAAAAAAACTCTGATTAGTTGATAAACTGTTCAAAACAATAAACTGTGATCAAATAAACATTGGCAAAACAAAAAGAATGCCAATATTAGGATAAAAGAGCTATCCTGAAACATTAAATTCAAGCCAATAGATAAATCAGCTATAGCCCATAATTTTTGTAATAGATACCATAATATAGTTCCATAAAACTTTTCAAAACTACCAGAAATATAAAAGTGTGGAAAAGAATCTCATCAAAAAACATGAAGGATCATTAATGAACTTTGAAATTCCCATGGAAAGAACTTCTATTCTAAATGGTTGAAGTCTCCACCACCAGTGGAAGACTAGTCAATGAAAGACCCAGATATTCAAACCATAGCAGCTGATGGTGTGAGCAACAGTTCACAAAAACATGCTCGTAATTATCACTTATAGTTATTATAAGGGACTTTGGAAATTTTAAGGTGAAATATTTATAGATATTATCATCTTCAGTATAATTTTCTTTAAAAGTTCATTTTACCAACAATAAATGTAAACAATAGTTATAAAATGAATGAATAAGCTTATGTCTTGAAATCATAATGAAAGGGTTAAATTCACTTAATAACTTTACTTAACTAAATCTTTAAAAGAAAATTTTTAATCCTGAATAAAAAAAAAAAAAAAATTAAGGACAGGTGGTGAATGAAACTTAGGATGTTAGTTAATTCAATCATAAACTTTGATTGTAATGATTTCATTGTGGAAGATCATTTAAGAAGTTAAGCAAGAAGTATGTTTTAATGTGTTTCCACTGCATCAGAATCACCTGATAAAAGTCTGTCTTATATGTTACAGTCTGTTGGTCAATTGGCACATGCTCTTTGCAAGGAGAAACTTGGGGAAAGTCAGTTAGTACGCATCTTCTGGCCCAAGGATAAGTGCTTACTGCTGAGAGATGATGTGGTTTTTGTTGATTCTCCAGGTATTGATGTCTCACCAAACTTAGATGAGTGGATTGACAGGCATTGTTTGGATGCAGATGTTTTTGTTTTGGTTGCAAATGCAGAATCAACACTCATGCTAACAGTAAGTAGCTTTAAAATATGACTTTTTCTTGAAATGTTATATAATGTTGTTTGTTTACAATAATACTGATGATGATGATGATAATGATAATAATAATAATAATAACAATAACAATAAAAACAAGAACAACAATAACAATAAACATTGGAAGTAATACACTGTGAAGCTCAGTTAATAGTAATGTACTATGAGTTTTCCACAAGGCTTCATCAAGATTGCTACTTACATTTGACTCAGTTGTATGCAGCTGATGGCATAGGACAGACCCTACGATACCAGTTCTGCTATATAAGTAACAATCTTGGTGTGGCCTTGTGGAAAACAGCTCATAGTGCATTACTATTTTGATTTTGTTTATGTTGCTTTTTTTTTTTACCAGTGGCGATTCTGACTTGTGTCCTTGTCCAAGTAAAAATATCATTAATAAATAAAAATATTATTGATTTATTTACTGTATTTATCCAAAAGCAAGACTATGTTCTTTTCCAAAATATTAAATTCAGAATTGGGGGTTGTCTTATATTCACGAGTATGGCAGAGGTGAAGTCTGGTGGAAATGATATGGATTATCGCCAACGTTGCAATATATGTGGCAGATTTTGAGCGTTTCATAACTCGCCAAAAGTTAGCTGTTAAGGAACCAATGAGTATTCTCATTGGAAAAAAAGACTACTCTCCGAGACTAAAATAAAATTACAGGACTTCCTTTCAAATTGATGGTTACATGTAATGGTGTATTAGAAGTAACAGCTACATTTCTCCTCCTCGAGCCGCACAAATCCCGCAGTGTGAATTTTCATGCTAATTCGAATTAGGTAAAATGTTTTATGATATGTTAAGTATATTGTCTTAACAGAAAATAGCATCCATAAATAATTGTTGTTACAGCTATGCTGCCACCACCACCACCACCACATTTTATCATTGCATATACTGTACATTTCATTTTCTCTTCTCCGTCTCTCCCACTCTCAATGTGAATTTCTGCATGAATTCAAATACAAAATCATATTCATCATTGTCATTACAGTTACGCAACTCTGCCATCATGTTGTACCATGCACCTACAATGTATTTTCCATACTCCCTTCTCCAGCAACCGCTCAAAATGTGAATTTCCTCACAAATTCAAATGGAATATAAAAAATAAATAACTTAATCAGTTTAAGTGTCCATTAGTTTGTTCAAAATATATGGCAACCTTTAAATTTCATTTAAGAATTCTTCTTTTTATATACCTATGTCATTTAAACATGTCTTATGTAGATGATATGCCAAATTCCAAAATTAAGTTCTGAAAAATGGGGATCGTCTTGCATTTGACATTGTCTTGTATTTGGATAAACTTGGTATATTTATATAATCATCACTAATAATTTTCATTGGTAAAAGACTGAAATCTTCTATCCAAGCATGATGTCATTTTGATATTGCATCATTTTCACATCATAATGTTCGTCTTTATGTATTCTCCACAAACATGAAACACTGTACTTTTTATAATCATATTAAACACTAGTCATATGTTTTTTACACCATATTAAAAAGTCACTTATAAACAATTATTTTGAAATTTGTTATATATTTTTCTAACTACTAAATGGATGCAATAACTAACAGTATTCAAACAGCTAACTTATTAGCTGTAGCAGATCATTCTGCATACCCACTTACAAAATTGTTCAACATTGGACAAGAAGGTAGTGGTTGTAGCTGCCTTTGCCAACATTGGTATTGCTTGGAAATTAACTGAAATTGGATAAACGAGATCAAAAAACAGAGTGTGCATTTTATATATTTGCAGGTTCCAAGTAATTCTATTATAATAACAAATAATACACAATGAATATTTATTATAATGGATACATCAATTGCAACAATGGTAAGTTGCCACTGATATTCATTCCTAAGTTTTGTCTCTTTATGTATAAAGGTGCAATGATGAATGCCCGAAGTAACTATCAACTTAAATAGCCAAGAGCAAATGGAAATATATGTCAAAAATAGAACTACTTGAGATTTCTTTATTGCATTTAGCAATTGGTAGGCTGTAATTATTTCTGCTCTTTTGAGGACAAACTGACAAAGCACTGTTGTTTAACATTTTTTCAATCTCATATGTCATTGAATATGAGATGCATCTGGAAAGTAAGTCTTGATTGCGCCCAGAGATGGCACCACCAATTGGATAGGAATGCACATGTGCAGGAGTAGAGAGGAAATGTATGGGAATAATGCAGTAAAATTCCAGTCTTGTGACAGCTAAGAGAAAATGGCTGCTCTTATATTGTCTCCCGCCAACCGTAAGGTTCATACAGCCATCTGATATTTGCAATCTCCAGCAGAGATCCATCGCCATTTATGTCATGTGTATAGACATAACATTATGTGCGACAATATGGTAAGACAATGGTGCAGGCAATTCATTGAAGGATAAACCAATATTCACAACAAAGATTGTAGTGACCGACCATCCCTGATGATGCCAGAAGTGTTGGAAAGTTTGCTGCAAGCAAATGTGCAGAACCAGTGCTTCACAATTTCACAACTCTCTTGTCAATTCCCACAGATGTTTACTTGCTTTTGCAAGAAATTGCTGCCCGGTAGCTTGGTTTTCCCAAAGTGTCGCAAGATGGGTGCCTAGGCAACTGACAGATGAACACAAAACCAAACATTTGTCCACAGCATTGGCATTCCTACAGCAGAGAAAGGTAAAGAGTTTCTCAAGAATATTGTCACTGGGAATGAAACATAGGTATCACATGTCACACCAGAGATAAAACACAATCAATGCATTGGCGGCATAAGGGTTCGCCTGAAGACTAAATTCAAGCAGACAATCTCTGTCAAAAAAATCAAGTCACTGTCTTCTGGAATTGACGTGGTGTTCTCTTTTGCAAGTTTTTACCGCGAGGGGAGATTGAAATTTGATCGATATTGTCAACTGTTGCACAAACTGAGGATGGCAATCCAGAATAAGAGGCATGGGATGTTGACAAAGGCATTTTGCTATTGAATGACAATGCAAGACCCTGCACAGCCAATGCCACACAAAATTGTTGAATAAGTTTGGATGGGAAATCTTTGACCATCCATCCTACACCCCCGACCTCACCCCAAGTGATGTTCATCTCTTCAATCATGAAGCGTTTTCTGCATGTTTCTGTGGTGCAGAATGAAGTGATTTCATGACTCCAGACGTTGACAGCAGACTCCTATGACTTGGTCATACAATTAATGGTGTTCTGTTATGATAAATGCCTCAAATGACTATGTTGAAAAGTAGCCAGTGAATCTATGTAATTATTTCAATAACTATTTCTTACCTAGTGATGTTTTTGCTCTCTTTTTCGGTCATCAGGACTTTCTTTCTGGTTGCACCTCGTATGTGAATTAATTTTTATTGGTACTTTGCGCACATATGGTACTATCATTTTTATAAGTCTTACATCCAAAATGTTTCCAGCTGATCACAAAATCAAATTATAAAATGGTTTCCTTATCAAATAGAATAGCATAATCTCGATAATCCATGCACAGCTTATCCAGTTGCAGATTACACTTGTATGGCTTAAGTCATTAAATATTTAGTATACTTCATATACCATATTGAATACAAGACAATGTTTTTTTTCCAAAATATAAATGTTCAGAATTGGGGGAGTTCATCTTGCATATATATTTTTTTTTTTGGATACAATGCAGGAAAAAGTAAGCTTCAAGTTCGCAGGTATAGTATTGGCGAAGTCTGGGGGAAATGGTGTAGATTACCACCAAGGTTGCAATGTATGTGACAGATTAAGTGCATTGCATTTTGCGCCAAAAATTATCTGTTAATGGACCTATGAACATTCTCATTGGAAAAACTCTCCAAGACTAAAATAAAATTAGAGGACTTCCTTTCATATTTGTCGTTGCACGTAATGTTGTGTAGGTGTGCATTTCCCCTCCACCCTATACTGCTACATTTCCAGTTTCCCCTCTGCCTCTCTGTGGCAATTTAGACGCAAATTCAAATTAGATAAAATGTTTTACATTATATTATGTTGACTTAACAGAAAATAGTATCTGTAGTCATTGTTACTGCTATGCTCCCGCCACTGCTGCTGTCATGTTCTATAATCACACACATTCTGCACATCTCCCTACTCCCCTCTCCATCTCTCCCGCGCAAAACAATTTACGTGCAAATTCAAATTGGGTAAAAACTTTTGCGATATATTAAGTATATTGTCTTAGTCAAAAATTGCATCCATAATCGTAACAGCTAAGGTGCCACCATCATACTTAACACAGACATACCGGTACATTTCCATTCTCCCCTCTCCATCTCTCCTGCTCACAATGTGCAAATTCAAATTAGGTTAAAAAATGTATGATGTGTTTCATTAAATATATTGTCTAAATAGAAAATCATATCCATCATCATCATTACAGCTATGCTGCCACCACCACTGCCATCATGTTCTATCATCGCACACATGCTACATTTCTGTTCTGCATTCTCAGTGTGAATTTCTGCACAAATTCAAATTAGGTAAAATCATTTATGATGTGTTATATTAAGTATGTTGTGTAAACACAAAATCATGCCCATCATCGTTACAGTTAGGTTGCCACCACTACCACCTTCATATTGTGTTTTCACACCTATACCATACATTTCCATACTCCTCTGTCCATCAACCACTGAAAATGTGAATTTCTACAAAAATTCAAATGGACTTAATCAGTTTAAATGTCTATTAGTTTGTTCAAAATGTTTGGCAAACCTTTAAATTTTATTTAAACATTAAGTTATCTGTTTTTTATATACATATGTAAACTCCATATTTAAGTTCTGATAAATGGGGGTTGACTTGCATTGTATTGTATTTATTCATTTGTATATATTACATGACACAAGCAAATTAAATTTCATATTTTCAATTTTTTTGCATTACCCAGGCACCCTTTTCTGGAGATTAGCCAACAAAATTTCAAATATTGGGTAGAAGGAAAGTAATCATATTAATTTTAACTAATTACAGATATCATTATTAGGAACATATTTTGCATCTTTCATTTTTTTCAGTGACCAATTTTTGTGCAGGTATTTTAGGATTTTTGAGAACAAAAAGTGCACCTACTGATAGTGTTGCAGCAGCAGCTGATGGTTAGCTGGTAGCAGAGGTGGCACTTAGGAATGTTATAAGTTCCCTTCCATCCTGGTTTCTGTACTTCAGTTTCTAGTGTTCTCATTATGATTTGTCAATGTTAATACAAATTAGTTGTTAGGACAGACAGTGAGTCTATTATGATAAATTTCATTTGTCATATGATAGAAAATTTTACTTTAAGTAATGCAACAATACACTTAGATTTAAAATGTTTATTTTTCAGGAAAAAAATTTCTTTCATAAAGTTTCCACAAGATTGTCAAAACCAAATATTTTCATCTTGAACAACAGATGGGATGCCTCTGCATCAGAACCCGAGTTCTTGGACCAGGTAAGCTTTCATAAGCTTTTAAAATTTTTAGTTTTATCTTAAGAATATCCTGAATTATGAACCTGCATCACATTTCGCTGGTATGGCAAAATGTGGTACGTTGGAATGGCAGTAACCAACCGAAACCACACTTTGAAATACTTTTCACTTGTTTGAAATGCACATTCTCACATAATTAAGACCATAGAACTATAAATTTATTTAATATACTATCTTCTACATGAGGTAGCTTTTATATGCAGAATTCATTATTTATGAATGTAGTTATATGTAAACGTTATATTCGCCCTCCGTGGTGTAATGGTTACCATGCTAACTTCATATACCCAAGGTCACGGGTTCAAACCTGGCAGCGGACGATGGATTTTTTCGGGCGTAAAAATCCTTAGCATGGCTTCCTTCGGAAGGGAAGTAAAGCTGTTGGTCCCGTGTCGTAGATTCTACAGCATGTAAAAAAACCTCAAGCCTGATAAGAGAGGCCTCTGAGCAAAAATAAGCGGTCTTTCATGCCCAATTTAAAATGGGACGCTGAGAACCATAGTAGTTAAAGAGCGTCCATAAATAGCACAACATTTACATTTACATAAACTTTATAATAAAGAATGTTATTTGAGATAAATATAGAATATTTAATTTCCAGAATAAGTTTTTTATACCATTTGATATATGATAAAAATTATTAATATAACAATAATTTGCAACAAAATTTCTCATATTTTATGAATAAACTCAAATCAAGGACTGGTTTTGCAATCCACGTTTGATTGCATCTTCAGGTTCATTCTTGTTGTTTGTTTATGTTATGATTACTACCACTAAGTGATGGAGTCGACCTCCATGGTGCAATGGTTACCATGGTAACTTCATATGCCCGAGGTCGTGGGTTCAAACCCGGCGGGGGACGTGAATTTTTTCGGGTGTAAAAATCCTCAGCATGGCTTCTTTCAGAAGGGAAGTAAAGTCATTGGTCCCATGTCTTAGATTTACGGCACGTAAAAGAACCTCAAGCCTGATAGAGAGGCCTCTGAGCAAAATTAAGCAGTCTTTCACGCCCAATTTAGAATGGGACGCTAAGAACCATAGTAGTTAAAGAGCCTCCATAAATAACACACCATTTCCATTTTCACTAAGTGATGGACTGTTTACTATAGTATTGCCTTCTACTAGAATTAAAACAAATTTGGTGACAATTAATGGCAATATGTCAAAATTCATTGTGCAATCTCTATTCTTTAAAATAAACATTTTCTCCCAAATCCCCATTAAATTTATGGATCCATTTAAGTGTTTTAATAATTTAACTTCTAGTTTTAGTTCATGGGTAAATGTCAAAAAATGATTTATCAATTTTTTTGCATTTAACATTTCTAAAGTACTCCTTGATTGTGGTTTCCAAGTGTTAAAATTAAAATTGTTTGCTAATTTCTTGCATTAAGAAGCAAACATCTTATTTAAAAAACAATTGAATTTATAGAAATCCTATTGAAAACTTATATTATGTCAAAAAGAATTTTGTCCCAGTGTAAATGAAACTTCATATATGGCAGCATTTTTAATTGTAAAATACCCTGATTTATGATCAGTGTAACTTGTAGTTTATCTACAGTAGTTTGTGTGAGGCGAAGCTCCTCATTAACACTTTTGTCCAGAATAATATCCATTAAAGTGTGTTTTAAATTTATATTATAAACAAGCTAGTTAAATGCATTCTTTTGCTAACATAAAAGAGCAATATTTTATATCATAGATATTTTGGACCTCAACTATTTCTTTTTTGGTTGGTCGGTATCTATTGTTAGTTGCTTGATAATAAAATCATTTGTTTTCTTGCACTCCAATATTTAGCTGGGAGGTTGTAATCTTCTGCAAAAGTTGGACAATGTAGAAGATGATCATGATTCATTTCTTCATTTAAGTTACAGAAAAGTCATATTAAATTGTAACCGTTAAGAAGTGGGCACCATGTATTTAGTGGTTATGTCACCCAAGTATTAGGAAGCATTTATAGGAAAGAAATTGAAATGACCCCTAGACCTCAAATTCTATAAAATCATCAGGGTCAAAGAAAACAAGAGTTCAGCCGGAGAAACTAGATAGAAAAGTTAAAGAGGGAATTAGTATAAGAAGAGGAAGAAATACAAATTTGTCAGTAACTCACCGAGCTGATCAGTGCTTATTGTTCATCACATGATTTTGTTCAAATTGGTTCCTTTAAGTTTTCAAATTCAGAAGGGATTAAAGGGTCTCCTTCTGTTAATAACAAAATTATCATGTGACACTAACAGATTCACCACATGAAGGTGAGGGATCAGACATTAGGTTTCTGTCCAGGCCAGTTCCTTTAAGCCTTCGATCATTCATTAAATATTAATAATTAGACGTATTAGAAGGAATCAAAGAGTCTCCTCCCTGTTATTAACAAAAGTTTTTCTGTAGCTACTATTTCTTTTATTCATCCTATTGTGTTGCCAGATAAGTGCTTATAGCTGAGTTAAGTAGAACTCATTTATAATACATAATAATATTGCTATTAAATTAAACATTCCTTGACAATGTTTGCTCCAGACTATTGAACACATTTATCTAAGAATGCAAAGAACTAACTTCTAAAGCACACTGAAATCGATAAGTACTAAATAAATGATATGATTAGATTAGGTCTTCTATTAGTACTCAGTACAAGAGTGAAAACAGTGAATTTCAGAGGAAAACCTCATTTATAAAATGGGGAATGAATTGCGGGGAATAGAAATATATAGACACTATACATAGGGTGTCCCAGAATTCAAATGCACAAATTGACAGGATTGTAGAGGGGTCTTAGATAAACAGCTTGAGATTGGGAACCTATTGTCACTTTTGCCAAATTGTCAAATTTATGGTATGTTTTTTGGATTGCACGTAATGGCTGAAAATTAAAAGAATATGAACGTGTAAATCCTATTTTCATTCAAAATGTCTCATTTGTATGCCAATAGTCAAAGAAATGCAGTATTATTGACAATCAATACAATATTTAAAATTATTGGACTTGTAACTTTGGCAAAATTGCCAGTTCTTTGAGAGTGTGCAAGTCTCTGATAATGGCTCAGTTGATTTTAGATCATATGTAGTTAGCCAGAGCTCTCCAACAAAACGTATTGGTGGGTGAACAGTATATCGCTGTTCATCAAATTGCACAATACAAATATCACACCACTCTGTGGAGTTTCTGTTTTTTAATTTCGTTGAATTTCTCAAAGAGTACTCCATTAGAGCAGCACTAATATGCTTAGTTTACATTTCTAAAGCCTAAATGATAAACCCTCCAGTACAAATTACTTTCAAAAGACTGTGAATGATACCTACATAGAGTTCAATATTAAATGCAGTAATTGTTAAGATTACTGCACATATTAGTGCAATAAAACAACTAGGTTTGTTGTAAACATTTATGTAATGTATGCTTTGAAATGTAGCAACTAAGCTAATATTTTAGTTACAGAATAAAATAATCTGGGCTATTGCCAGGAGTCAAGCAGCATACTTTGATTTTATCCATATGTAAGTTTTAACTACTTGAGCACAATAGCTCCTATGAGCCTGGGCTGCTGAAAATCTTATCTAATGCGTACATATCACTACTGTGAGAACCATGAATTGCTAAACATTGCGTTCATATAGTATAAGTAAAAGTTTACATATTATTGTGAGAAAATTGTTTCAGTGAGCTACGAAATGGAGAGCAAACGGACTAACATCCTAAGATAATTTAAGCTGCAAATTTCAGAGCTCATGTGCTTTTTGCTGCTTTGCAGTACCATTGTGCATGCTTAAGAGTCTTGCTTACAAATTTTATATAGGTACACATTGTACTATAGAGGCAGTTGTTCATTTTTATTTTGTTTGAGATTCATTTAACACAATGATGGTATTGTTACATCAATTTAAACTGTGTCTACAATTGTAATGTACATAGCGTGTCAATGTTATGTATTTTAGAAAATCCTTCGAGGGGTGTGGAGAAGGGTACCCCTTCAGGTGTTAAATGTAATTGTAACGTATTTCATTGCACCTACAAGCAATGTAACACCTACATGCATACATTATATTTATTTTGTTTGTCAGTACAAATAAATCATATCAAGTAATGCAGCAAAATATGAATGGCTCATTATAAAATGCCAAATAATAAATGTACCTGTGAAGGCTTGAACCCTCAAAATACATTTTATGCTGTAGCAAAGAATTTAGAACTATAGTCCATAAGTTCCCTATGTCAAACTGTTTATTTTGGACTTCTCTACAATCCTGCCAATTTGTTGCCAAATTCTGTGACAATCTGTATAAGTGTAGTCTTGCTGTTTAAAAAGAACAATAATTTATTAGTCAGTGTAAAATAATGTTTATATTTATAAATCCACATAAATTAATCACTTTGCAAGTGTTAAAAGGTTAAAGAATATATAAAACAGTTAAAGAGGGCTGTTTCTGATTCTGCTCAAAGGATGTTATCAAAGTTCAACTTTGATATTTTTACACTATTATGGGATAAGTCACTATTATCTGGTAATTTTCTGGTTATTAAGTTCAATTTATAGCGCACCCAACTCCCCTGTAAAAACACACCTGCTTGTGAAGGTTGTATCTGTTACATTAGAGACCTGGTTTATTATTTACAGGTGTTTAAAATTTGATTCTCCACTATTTAGTTGTCAATTGATGCATTCATTATAATTTTAACTACGTTGTATATTATAATACTAAAATATGTGTTATTTATGGTTATACCAATTAGGCTAATTATAAGAGCATTTAATTATTGAGTCATTATTAGGTTAGGCTAGGTTATTGTCAATTATTAGTTATTACCGTTGCAGTTATCTAGAAATTTGAATGGTTATCTGTTTTTGTGGGGTTTTATTTTTAAGAAAACCAAAAACTTTATTGTTTGATTTTGGCAAGCAGGCCAGTGATATTAAAACATAACTATAAGTTGCACATCACACAATTACAGAAGCCATATAGGGTGTTTAACACTATATGAATGTTATATAAATTATATGTATAGCACGATTGAGTGCTTAATTTAACATCTAAGATGCATCCAGTTGTTGGCTATTGGTAATCAACAATTATGGCAAGGAAAGTGATAACCAAACTCATTGTAATATCTATTTTAAATGTTAATAAAACAATAGCCTGAAATATATGCTATGACAATGCTTCATGTCATCAGAAGACCCAAAAATTCCCTTTTGTAAATTCCATGTTTGTCTGAATACAAGATGATGTTTTTTTTTTTCCAAAAATTAATGTTTATCTTGTATTCATGATATATGTTTTCCAAATACCATGCAGAAAAAAGTAAGTTTTAATTTTTGCGGGCACGACAGTGGCGAAGCCTGGAGAAAATGGTATAGATTACAGCCAAGGTCGTGACGTGTGCAGCAAATTTTGTACATTCCATTTCACGTCAAAAATTGAAAGTTAGCAGGCCTATGAGCATTCTCATTAGAAAAATGATTACTCTTTGAGAGTAAAATAAAGTTAATTTAATTGTCTTAATTGCATCCATAATTGTCATTCCAGCTACGCTCCCACCATCTTGTCATCACATTGCCATCACACACCTTCCACACATCTCTGTACTCCATTCTTCATCTCTCCCGTTCAAAATATGAATGTATGCTCAAATTCGAAATAGGTAAAACGTTTTGCAATTTATTATATTAAATATGTTGTCTTAATTGAAAATCATATTCATATTCACCATTACTGCTAAGCTGCTGTCGTCACCACCAAACACAAACATACTGTACATATCTGTTCTCCCTTCTACATTTCTCCCGCTCTCAACGTAAATTTCTGCACAAATTCAAATTAGGGAAAAAAATGTACAATGTGTTATAGTAGGTATATCCATATCTTCGTTAGGCCGCACCGTGGCTGAGTGGTTAGACCACTCGCCTCTCACTTAGATGGCCGGGGTTCAATCTCAAGTGACCGCATGTGAGATTTGTGGTGGACAAAGCAGTGCTGGAGAGGGCTTTCTCCAGGTACTCTGGTTTCCCCCACCATTACATTCCACCGGTGCTCCATCATTAATATATCATCAGTGTCACCACCTGCATGCCATAAGTAGTTCAAGCGGGCGTTAAACACTACCAAAAAAAAAACAAAAAAAAACAAAACATATCTTCATTTCAGCTATACTGCTGCTATCACATTCTATCATTGCACACAAACCTACATTTCTGTTCTCCCTTCTCTACCTCTCCCCCTCACAATGTGAATTTCTGTGCAAATTCAAAGTAGGTAAAAACATTAAATGTTGTCTAAATACAAAATCATTTGCATCATCATCATTATAGTTAAGCTGCCGCCACCACTGCTGCTGTCACATACCATCACACCCATACCGTACATTTCCGCACTCCCCTCTCTGCCAACTGCTCAAATTCAGTTAAAAAAAAAAAAAAGACTAAATTAACCTAAGTGTCCATTAGTTTGTTCAAAATATATGGCAAACCTTTAAATTTCATTTAAAAATTCTTCTTTTTATATATGTGGATGATATGCTAAATTATTCCAAAATTAATTCTGAAAAATGGGGGTTGTCTTACTTTCGAGGTCATTTTGTATCCAGATAAATAGGGTAAGTTACCTGATGATCTGTCTGGTTATTGTGACTCAAGTTAGAATGTTGGCTGCCTTTACATAAGCAAAAGCAATCTTTATTTTTTAGTAACATCAAGCTTTGTAGATTTCTTTTGAAGAGGGGTATTATGAGAAGTTTAGGGTTCAAACTTGAATTATAACAAACCCTAACTCAAAGAAAGTTATATTTAAAATATATTTTTTAATAATAATAATAATAATGTAATAATAAAAACAGGTTCACCGATAGGAGTTTGTAAATTATTCTGAAAACATAAAAATGTATGTACAGTATACTCCCGATTATTCATGTATTGATTATCTGGTTTGCAGATTATCCGTGTATTCCCCCCCCCCTAAAAAGATATTGTAGATTGTTTTTTTTTAGAAAACAGCAATAGAGGATCCGCTGTGTGACTATAAGAGTCATTTCCATTGTTTAAACCAGTGTTTCCCAACCTTTTGAAGTTCACG
This sequence comes from Hymenopus coronatus, assembly GCA_030762935.1. Lineage (NCBI taxonomy): Eukaryota > Metazoa > Arthropoda > Insecta > Mantodea > Hymenopodidae > Hymenopus > Hymenopus coronatus. The sequence continues at coordinate 54,017,462 of CM060886.1, forward strand.
GCACCCTTGGGAATAACATTTAACACCAGGGGCACCCTTCCTTGAATTAAAAGAAAATTAAGCTTAATATGTCAATTTATTGAAATATTATATAATAATAACGTATACCATAACATAATACAGTAAACTTTACTACAATCACTGAGTAAAGATACATCAATAAATTTTGTTCGATTAATGATTAATGTGAAACTTGTGATTGATGCTTAGAGCACAGATATGTGTTGTCGGGTCCTACAGTTGACAGTGAAACACGCAAATCATCCTCAAGGTTATTCAGTCTATTTCTTGCTTTGCATTTTATTGTCACCATAGCAGAGAAGGCTTGCTCGCATAGATAGGATGTCGAAAAGGGCAAAAGTGCGTTAATTGCTTTCTTCATTAGGTTAGGGTACTCCTCTCTCCGTTGAAGCCAAAAACTAGCCACCGACGCCTCACTCTTGGTAAACTTACCTTTGAGTGTGGAATCAGCGCAAAGATCAATAAATTCATCTCGTTCGCAAGCAGTGAAATCTATTTCCTCTGCACTATCTACGAAATCAAATGGTGAGACAACCCAGTCAAGATTCGTAGTGGAAATAGTTGGAAAGTACGTATCTATTGCATCTTGCAATCTTGATAAGTGATCACAAATGCGGTCTTTCAGTTTACCCAGATCTTTATCTCCTGCCACATTAAGAAGAGATGGAAAGTTCGACAAATCTCTGTTTTGAACTGCAGACTTCGAAGAACTAAGTTTTCTTTTAAAACCTTTCATTTTATTGGTTGAGGAGATTATTGTTTCATGTCGACCCTGCATCAAAACATTCAGTTCATTCAGCTTATGAAAAATATCTGCCAGATACGACAGTTCAAAACACCAAGAATCACTTAGTAAGAACTCATGAAATGTGTCTTGATTTTCATCCTTAAAAAAGTTTTTAGCTGTTCTTTAAGTTCGAGAAACCGGTTCAATACACGACCCCGTGACAACCACCTTACTTCTGTGTGAAGTAACATAGAGGTATGAGCTGCATCCGCTGCGCGACATAACTGTTCAAAAATTCTGCACTTTAAAGGTCGAGACTTCATATAGTTCACCATTTTCACAACTTGGTTAAACACTTCAGCAAAATCTTCATTACACGCTTTCACGACTAATGCCTCTCTATGCAGAAAACAGTGAGTTATAATAATGGATGGATTTTCATTGAGAGCTCTGGCAGTAAAACCTTTAATTTTCCCAGACATAGATGGTGCACCATCTGTACATATACCACAACAGTCTTTCCATGAAAGATCATGGTCATTGAGATAGGAATTAATAGAAACGAAAATATCATGGCCTGTGGTTGTAGTCTCCAGCGGTCTACAGAACAGAAACTGTTCACTAATATCTTTTTCATCAATATATCTGATAAAACAAAGGAGTTGCGGTTTGTCACCAATATCGAGACTCTCATCTACTTGCAAAGCAAATGTTCTATAAGTTTTTATTTTCTCCATGACTTGTTCGTTGATATTGCATGACATTTCAGATATCCTGCGACTGATTGTGTTGTTGGACAGAGGAACTTTCGAAATTTGATTAGCTGCTCCTTCTCCAAGTATTGTTGAAACTATAACTTGACATGCGGGGCCAATGATTTCCTCTCCGAGAGTATGAGGTTTCTTTTTTGTAGCTATCAGTTCTGCTACTTTAAATGAGGCTTCAAGAGCAGTGATATGGTCATTCTCTTTACCATTCGCACAGCTGTTTTCTTCTCCCCTTCTAATATATGTGAAAAATACATTACACTTTTCTGTGACACACTAGGATGCTTTGTTGTAAGATGCTGCTTCAGTTTGCTAGGTACCATGGCCTCGTTGCTAAGTGTTTCGCCACAAACTAAACACACAAGGATAGGGTTTTCCTTGTTATTCCACTTAAATCCATACGCTAAGTAACTGTCCTGGTATGTTCTTTTCTTTCGTTTGTCTTCTTTATGTGGTGAATTTGACGGTCCGGGAGAAACTGTAAGATTTGGCTTCTTAAAGCAAGCGGTAGGAGCCGACTGTTCACTTTCACTGTCCTGGCGTTTACGTTTAACAATGAACTTATCCATAGCTAAACACTGTGAATCAACGCGAGGAAGACAACTGAAAGCGCCAAGTGGCGTACACTTTTATATATTCATCTGTCAAAGTCTCGGGAATGTTCGTGAGGAAGCGAGTAGTCTTGGGAATGTTCGGCAGGGTATAGCTGTAATGCCATCTGTGGGATACTAGTATAACTGAATTATTGAAATGAATCGACCACTATCACCATCTGCCGTGCATGAGAGTAATTGATTTGACTTATTTTATTTCAAGACCATACAAGACTTAAGGCTTCAGTAGAAGGTATTTTTTTTTTGTTTATCTCAATATCTCGCTGCACCCCTTAGCCAATCACACGGCACCCTAGGGTGTCGGGGCACACCGGTTAGGAACCGTTGGTTTAAACTATCACTGCGTGACAACAAGTACTGTTCCCATTGTTATTGATTTGCCTGTTCCTTGTAAATTAAAAACAAGTTCAGTTTTTCTGATGTTAATCAGCATATGTCAATGAAGCAAGTTAAAAGAAATTTGTAAAAGAGATGGTAGAGAAGCGAAAAAATGTGTGTTGACATTAAAACAAAAAATTAGAACTTTAAGATTTGAGAAGGGGAAAACTGTTGCAAAACTAAGTGCTAATTGTGGGATTGGTATGCAGACATTAAAAACAAAATAAGCAGAAACTGCAGGATATTATCAGGAACTGTGATTCTAATTCTGAACCATCTGCACGAAAAAGTATCCAGAGATCCACATTTGATGACTTTGATGCTGCTCTTTTACAATGGTTCAGCCAAAAATGAGCAGAAGGTGTCATTGTTTCAGGCACGAAAAGGCAAAAAGGCGAAATTGTTTTATGATGCTCAGGGTTAGAGGGAGAATTTAATGCCTTATATGGTTGGCTAACCAGATTCAAACAATATCACGGGATTTGCAAACTTACTGCAAGAAAAGTTTGAAGTGCTGTGTGAAAAAATGTCATCTCTCAGAAGCAGACCAACATCACTGAACATTTTAAAAATAAACAGGTCTACAATACATTGGACACAAATAGAATAAACTTTTGAACAAAGAGTACATGTTGAAAAAAGCTTTTAAACATAATTTCCTGTTTACATATATATGTTGTACCTTAAAAGTATTAAATTATGAGTTTCTCAATTATTTGTGTTTTTCGATTATTATTTGTGCTTCTTCTCCCCCACATTACTCCAGTATACTGTACATGGTATTTCACTAGCACTTTTCTTCAACTGGTCTATTATTTGAAGTTTAAAACTTTGGGAACACTTTTACATTCAATCACCATTGCAAATGGCACAACAACTATAACATAATCTGTCACAAATGAATGTCAGTTGGCAGAGAGGGGGAAACCTCTGGGCTAGCCAGTTTACCAATACAGAACAAGAGAAACTTATGTTAGGCACATAAGCAAAATGTGAATTTGCCAACTGGTACACTTCATCTAACCAATGCTTCAGTTGATTGGTATTTGGATAGTCAATGGTTTACTATATTTGTCATATAGAAGTATTTTTAACATAACATTTTGCAGTGTAAGGAAAGAATTTGGAAGTTAAAATCTTCAAATGGTTTTACTTCTGAGCCATAGATTATGGATGAGCAATACTTTTGGTAAAAGTATTTGAACTCCCTTTTGGCATATACCTAAAATAAACACAAAATTGTTCTAATTATAATCAGTTACATAAAGCAGTTTGAAATGCTATATTAAAACAGAACATTTATAAATACATATCCACCCACTTATAAATGCAACTTTCATTGGAGGGGAGTATTTCAAGATTTTTCATGCTCAAAATCATACTGTTTATATCTGAAAACAAGAGGTTTTTTTTTTGAAAAATTAATGTTGAAAACTGGCGGTCATCTTGCACATGAATATATGTTATTAGAACGTAATGCAGGAAAAAGTAAGTTTCAAATTTCATGGTGAAACATGATGGAAAAGATTACTGCCAAGGTCATGACATGTGCAGCAGATTTTGTGTTTCATATCGTGCTCTAAAGCTAGCTGCTAATGGACCTATATTCTGCACTCTCCCACCTAGTACAATGCATTCTTGTGCAAATTCAAATTAAATAAAACTACTTACTATAATGTATTATGTTGTCTGAATAAAAAAATCTTATCCATCATCATTGCACCAGAGCTGTGCTGAAATTGTCATTATAATCCACTGCACACTTACCAATATATTTCCATTTTCCTCATCCTCTCCTGCCCATTATGTCAATTTCTATGCAAATTACAATTGGGTGAAACTTTTTACAATTATGTGTTGTACAAGGTTGATTCAATAAATAACTGGAAAAATTGTATAAAAATACAAAACTTCAACAAAGTGTGTGCCTATTTGTTATGTTTTGGTGGTGTCCTAGAACTATTATCAGATGGCTTGGCACCTCTGCCTTGCAAACAGAATGCTGTTATTCAGTGAAAACAAGTTACATGTCCAGCATGGAGCTGCAGAGTGCATTAGATTTTTGTGAGCAGAATGGTTGAAACCAATCAAAATTCAATGTCAGATGGCAATGTAATATGGTGAAAGTTGTTTGTGTTGAACATAAGTGTATGAGCGGGCAGATAAGTTCAAATGAGGAGTTCCAAAACTAAAGTTGTTGCAAACTGAAAGAAGTGCTTGTAAGGTCATGTTGGGACCATAAAGGAAATAATTTTTGAACATTACATGCCAAAAGGTCAAAATATAAGGTTTGCATACACGTGAAGTATGCAAACCTTGTATCAAAATTTCAAACCAGCAATTTTGAGAAAGTGGCATGGGTTGATGTCCAGTGGCATACTGTTACTGTATCACAATGCATATACTTCTTTTTTTCTTTTATCACGTACATAATCAAAAACACCTCTGGCAATCAAAGTATTCTCATCAGATGATGAAGTCCTGGATGAAGTAGAAGCTTGAGGCTACATACTACTGTCCAAATAAGTAACAGTTCAGCAGTGCACACTAAGTGAATTCACTACTACTACTACTACTACTACTATTCTCCTCCTCCTCCTCCTCCTCCTCCTCCTCCTCCTCCTCCTCCTCCTCCTCCTCCTCCTCCTCCTCCTCAGGGTGGCCAGAATTGAAATTCCATTAGTCTGCTTTTTCTTAATCTGGGAAAGCAGAGAAAATGTACAGATTACATATTATCCGCTCAGTTGATGACTACCATTAGTTCCAGCAAGTTGGAACTGACATGGGGAAAGAGGCCAACTGCTGATATTTTTCATTCAGATATTTTTGAAAGCATTGTGCTATTTCTTAGATTTAGAAATATTATTTTACTAATGCAATTGTTGGTATGGGTGGCTCAGTTACTTACACTTGCCTTGAGCAAGAGGAACAGTATAAGAATGTTTTACTTAGGCATTAAAATAAATTAGGACGGAAAAAAGCAAAGAAACTAGCATTGATGGAAGGAAAAGGAGCCATGTCAGCAATCAGAAGTTGTATAGAGTACCGAACATTGAAGATATGTGATTGAAAAAATTGAATAATATAAATAAAAAAATGTAAATAGCGTGTTATTTATGGGCGCTCTTTAACTGCTATGGTTTGGTGGTAGGACAAAAAATGATGTATGGAATAAAGATATGGTGACTGAATAGGGGGAGAAACCCATTGATATGGTTCATAGGGTGTTTTATAAACAGGTATTGTGCTTACCAAGGGCAGTGGCAAAAGTAGTAGTGCAGATGGAAATGGGAAGAGTGCCTAGTAAGAGTTTGATTATAGAAAGAGCACTGAAATACTGGTTTAGAATCCTAAATTCAGTTGAGAATAATTTGTTCCAGTGGTATATGGAGTATCAGGAAAAGAATCTTAGAAACTTGAAGTGGCCTAGTAGCTTCCAAATGAACCTGGAAATGAGTGGGATGGGGAAATACTGAAGGAAAGGAGAAAATAATTATAATACATTTTGGAAAATAATACAGAAGAGACAGAAATCCAAAATATTTTTTGTTGGGATAGTGAAAATAGGTCTGCAATATATTTTATAACAATGAAGGAGCCATGGGAAAAGGGGCACATACATTGATAAAGTAAATAACAAAAAAAAGGGAGCAAATAGAGTGATTAAGAGCTGGTGCTTGGAGATTAAGAGGAATAAGAAAAAGCATCCAGCAGAGTCAATGTCCTATTTGTGGAGAGAAGGAAGATTTGAAGCATATAGTATTTGAATGCCAAGGAATGGACATATGGAGAAGAGAATTCCTGGAGTAGATGTGTGATAAAGTGGATAGAAGAATAGTGTTAAGGGGGATTTTTAGAAAGGATGACAGAAGGTTAGGCCAGTTTTTAAGTAAAGTTAAGAAAAAGTTGAACTGCTCTGTGCAAAGGGAATTAAGAGTTAATAGTTAGTAATTAATGTGTTTGATAGTTATAGGGAATTGTAAAATGTGTGTAGATTTAATTATATGGGTGGATATGAGGAGCTAAGAGCCTGGGCTGGATGACCTTTATCCACAAGCATGTATTAATATAATACAAATAAATAGTGTGTATTGTTTAATTTAAAAACAGCAAAAAGTATTAAACCTTTGTTCTATTCATTACAAAGATGATCACAAGTTAACTTCCATTCTGTATATTTGTACATTATTTGCTGCTAAAGTAACATATTAAAAACAGTCCTCTTCCATATTTTCTTTTGTAAACTCAGACTCTTGCCAAAGAGTTGTAATACTGTGCAACTGCCTCATGTTCTCATAGTTACAATTACATTGATAAGTTCATAGCTTCTCATAAGAGATGTTGAAAATGTCCTCTTTTATGCACACATTTCTGGCATCTTCTCGGGAAGTTTTCATTCATACTCTTAGGATTCATTATCTGAAATCGAGGGACTTTCTTACCATATGTTTTCTTGCAAAGTATGGGGTTTGCCACACACACACACTCACTGCCTTCTCTACATATGCTGTATACATAGCAGCTAGAGGAGGTATTGTATTCCATCCAAAAATTCATGTAGTGAAATTGAAAGGCATGTTTTGAAGTCCCCAGAGTTCAAAAAATAAAGAATTTATAGGAAAAGGCTCACATATGTATTATGAGTTATGAACAGCATAACTCAAAAACAAAAATTCTGTAAATATCAAAGTTGATATTTCAGTTCAGCATCTTTCAAAGATGCTACCCAAAGATTTCAAGCCCACCTGGATAGTGTGGTGTTAGCGTGTCTGCCTCATTCAACAGGTCGTGAGTTCGAATCTCGCTTAGGGTGAGTTACCCGGATAAGGTTCTTTTTTTTCAGGGTTTTACCTTATCCTGAGAAAACGAATGCCGAGTAACTTTAAGCTCCATGGACCCCGAGATCATTTGAACATCATTTAACAATTTCATCCATTGTCCAATATGACCAACATGGTTAAAGGATGTTAAGCTAAAAAAAAATTATTTCAAGAAAATCCCTCCATGGTTAATTTTTTAGAAAATATTGATTTCCTCAAAAAGGTCCTAATCCTGAATTTTCTGGGGATAGCCTGTGAAGCTCTTTATTTTGGAGCACTCAGCTCATCCGTAAGAGTACACAAAATCTTACTACACAAAAATGGTAGGTCTCATTAAGACACACAATTTATGTCATATACATTTTTTTGCGGAGTTAATCATTTCCAAAATATTCCTTGTTATTGGTTTCAATTTTAAAATACTTATACTTTTCTCAAATAGCAAGTTGTCGTTTGTTTCATATAACTTTTGTTAAACTCCTGGCCATGTGAAGAGAACTGAATTAATCACATAACACCCAACTTTTATAAGATTACTAAAATAGAAGAATTAAATTTTGTAATTATAGTTTGTTTGCTGAATAGGAAGAGAAAGTCATGTGAATGGAACACATAAGATTTTTTGCTTAAGCCCATCAGTCTATAACTGGATTTTACAAACTGATGGAGTAATTGACCCATGGTTAATATTCTTCTCTGATGAAGCATGGCTATGTTTAATCACAAAATAACATACTGGAATACACAGAAAGTCAATCTCTCAGGAACCTCTTTCAGGGTGCAAAAATTGGTGCAAAAATGAATACCAAATAATAGAAGCTATAATTTTTTAACAAACAAATGCAGATAGGTACAGGAATGCCATACACCATTTTTTTAAACAGTTGACCAACATTGAATGTCAGTTAAGTGTTTTCCAACAAGACTGCTACTGCACATTCTGCGGATGAGTCAAGTTTAATTCAGGACATTTTTTATTATACAGTAATTAGTAAAAGATCATAGCCCCCCTATGTTTCCCTGATTTAACATTTGCAACTTTTTATCTTTGGGGATGTTTGAAAAAGTAACTTGTATGGAACAAACCCCATACACTGAAAGAACTTAAGAAAAAAAAAAAAAAACATGAGGCAAGAAATTCACTCCATTTTGGATACTGAACTCTTGAGTTTGAGTTGCAAATATGTGTGAATAGGGGACAACATGTCCAACATCTTTTTATGATAAGGTATGTTTTTGTTGTTATTATTATTGTTGTTGTAGCTGTTGTTTTGTAACTATGAGAATGTGAAGCAGTTGAGAAATATTCAGCGCTTTTGGCAATAGACTAAGCCACAGAATAGAGAGTACACATATAGGAAACTTGAGTGTGGCTCCTTTGATGTACATGAAGCCAAACACTGTACTAGATGCCATGTTAAGACCTAGTAAATGCAAAGCGAAGCTGTTTATTACATAAATTTTAAACAGGTTAAAAGTTTAAAATAATAAAGCACGAACATATGTAATGAAAATCTCATGTGTGGTATACACATGACTTTTTCTGCTTGCTCTCCTACATACTATTTATATGGCTGTTTATTCTTCTTTTCTTGTTGAAACAGATAAAGTTTAATTGCACATTTCGTTATAAGTGTAAACAATAGTTATCTTTTCGATGCTTGCAGCTATATGATGCATAGAAATCCGATTCTATTTGCATGAACTTGAAAAAAGAAAATAAAAAAGCCTGAATGGTAATTTCCAGCTAAGAAATTGTGTATGTATTTAAAAAAAATTAATCAATAACAGGGGGTATCTCAAAAATGGTTAACTCCACAAAAAAATGCACATGACACACTTTGTGTATGTAAGATTTTATCTATTGATTAAACTTTCATATGTTTTAATATATTTTCATGACAAATGAAATGTATAACTTTAATCCTTTGGGAATAACCTCTGAAAACCTCTTCATTCCGGATGACTTGTATATAACTTTTGTATAACTGGTAAACCATAAGAGAAAGACAAAAGCTTACTACATAAAAAATCTGATGTGTTCCATTTACATAACTTTCTCTAACTGTTCCACAAACAAATGTTTCTTATAAAAGATGATTCTTTTAACTACACCATACTAATTGAGATAAACATTAGCAGAAATTATCTTACTACTTGCTTCTTTGTAAGTAAAAGGGAAATAAGGGAATACATTAGGCTAAAGTGATAGTCATATCTTTTTTTAAAGCAGCTCTCTATGTGAAACAATGGAGTTTTAGTTTGCTTTGCATGGTCATATTAGAGAAAAGTTAATTAGTTTAAAATTGAAACCAATAACAAGGAATATCTCAGAAACAGTCAGCTCTACATAAAAAAGTATATGACATAAATTATGTGTTTTAACAAGATCTACATTTTTATGTAACAATTATTGTGTGTCTTACGGTTTAACCGTTTTGCAAAACTCTGCAAATCTCAACCAGAATAAAGAGCTCTTCAGAGGCTGTTCCCAGAATATTCAAAATATACATTTTATTTGTGATGTTAATATCTGCAATATACAGTATTTTAATCAAAATCATTAGAGCGATTTTTGAGAAAATTAACATTTTCGAAAAATGTTGCATGTAAAGGATAGTTATGGGGGGGGGAGATTTTCTCGAAAGTCATGTTGCATCCTTTGAAGATACTAAACGTAAATACCTACCAAGTGTGGTATTTAATGGATTTTTCATTATTGAGCTATGTAGTCAACAGACAGGTACGCACATCACATGTGAAGACCTTTTCCTCAAAATGCTTTTTTGGACTCCTAGCAAGCAAAGAGAACCGAATTTCAATTGTTTCACATAGCTACTGACTTTTAAAAGATTTGACTAGAGCTTTAAGCTATGCATTCTCTCATTTCCCTTATACTTATAAAAAAGCAAGTAATAGGACCAATTCTGCTAATTTTTACCTTGATTAGCATGGTGTACATAAAAGAATAATCTTTCGTACAAAAAGTTTGTTTATGGAACAGCTAGAGAAAGTCATGAGAATGGAACACATCTGATTTTTGAGAGTGTTTTGTTTGCTATTCATATCTACAAAACAAACCCTAGCAATATGCAATTATGGTTAGAAAAATATGTAGTAAGGAGTAAATAACCAAATGATTTAATGGGCCGCCAAGTTTTATTTAATAAAAGAGCTTAAGACTTTGAATCAGAATAGGCAGTAAATATGATTAGACAGAATGAATCAATCCTACCATACAAAAAAAAAAAAAAAATCGCAAAACTGAAGCTTGATGCTAACACATCTTTTCTTTCACTTCTTGCTTGTTATAATAGCAATAAAGGTTCAAGAGTCCACAAATAGCCTAACTTGCACAGTGAATAATATAACTGTTGAGTAGAATATAGTCCCAGTAGCTAAAATACATAGTTAATAACATTGAAAAAATGTATATTACAAAGTGTGTAACTTCAACAACATAGCTGTTTATTTGGTTCCAATATGGCAGAATTCGCACTTGCGCACTGAATTTTGGCACACAGATTGCAATCGAGTATCCTTTCTGTATACTCTCTATTCTGTGACCAAGCCAAGGCAGCTGGAGCACAAGTTGCCAAGTAGGTCAGCAGTATAAGGGAAAAGCACTATATACTATGTATTGTCCCAAGTATCTGAAAGGACTATTGAATTGAACAGCAGTTCATTAAGGAAGTAGAGCTTACTTCTCTTTGGTCACATCCCTCTTATAATTTTAAAATCTAAAATGTGCATCTTCAGGCTTTTGAGCATTAATGTATTGAAAAAGAAAGAACTTCCTTATGAAGAAACTATGTATGTACTGTGTTTTGTTCATGTGTTTAAATATGTATTCTTATTACTACAAAGCTAAATGATTAAAAAGTTAATGTTTTTGTTTTTCTTTAAAGCATCGAAATGAACAGAATGAGGTAAGATAAAACTATAGAATTCTTGAATATAAGCTTCTCATGCCTGTCATTGTTAGAATATTTAATTATTATCTGTTTCACATGAGTTAGCTTTAAAATAAATGTACTTGCACTGCTTCCTGGAGTACAAAATTCACTGCAAAAGAAGGGCTGCATGCACCCCTCATTTATATAGTCTCACTTTTGACAAGAAGTTAAGATATCATTTATTAGAAACTTAAGTGCTGCTCAGTTGCAAAGCTTGAGAAGAGAATTTAGCTTCAAAATCATGCTTTTGTTGTTGTGAATGTTAGCTTACTGGTGTGTTATGCCTGTAACTTAATGAAAAGCCATCTCACTAGGATGACCATTTCTAAATTTTAGGGACAGTCCCACATTTCAAAACTTTTTATGTTCTCCAACATGGGACTCTATATTTGTTTCTTGAACCACTTTCAACTGTTTCCATACAAGATTGTTATTTCTATATTAGAATTAGAGTTAATACATTGCTTTAATTGAATTATTAGTTTCGCCACCACTTGTGATCTGCTCTTCATAAATGTCTTAAGTTGGTGGCTGTGTAATTTTAGTATCTGCTTCACATTCAAGAGGTCCTGAGTTCAAATCTTGGTTAGAGTTACTTGGATGAGGCTTGTTTCTGGTGTTTTCCCTTATCTTGAGAAGATGATTGTTCAGCAACTTAAGCTCCCCAAATTCATTTGAGCATCTTTTCACCCATTTCAGCCATCATCCAATATGACCTACAAGATTAAAGGAACGCTAAAAAAAAGTTAGGAAATGACTATGATAGTTCAAGGCACAGTATGATAAGAAAATGAAAATAGGGAACACTACAAACAAAGAAATTTTGGCATATACAGAAAGAATTCAAATTCTCAAGTTTAAATACAAATAGTTTTTATTAAGTTATTACAAAAGAATTGTTCGGTATTTGTGTTTCAAGAACTATGCCAGTGCATCTATAATTAAAATGCTAAGTTCTGTCTTTTGTGATGCTGTTGTAAAATGTTTTCTTCAGCAGTTTCTTACTGAAGAATCTAAAATTAGATCTGTATAATGAAATAATTTCTGTATGCTCTACATATATGAGAGAATGAAGAACAGAATTACAGTTAACTTTCTCATGTGCTATGTCCCTTAAAATCTTGAAATAGCCCTCCCCCTCCTCCCTTTTTGTGTTTTGCAGCACATGCTGACCTTAAGAAGTAGTCAACCTACATAGCATGGTTATAATATAGCTATTGATCAATTAAAGTTATGCAAATCATTTTGAAAACCTACCACTCGTGCATCTTACTTAGCCATTTACGTAGTTTGTATCTGTAGGATTGATGTCTTTAATAACCATTAATAAATAATAAAGCCTCATTAAAACTCATGTCAGCCAAATCTAAAATTCCAAAAGCATATTAATATCATTACAAAATGTCCTAGCAATTCTTATTTTCAGCATTTCACTTAGAGTGAAATAGCCAATACACTTGAAAACTACTTTTTCCTCAACCATACAGAAATGTTTTGCATATTAAAAATCTTATGCATTACTTTTACATATTTTTTTTTTGCTTATTTTCCTATAAACTGTTCTTACAAAAGCCTATTGTTCTATTTCATTCTAATAAAGATAAACGTTTGTAGAATGATTTTATTACTAATCATTCATGTCCCAAAATCTAACAAATATACTGCATATTTACTCTTTAAAATCTCAAAATAAGCAAATAAGTATGCACTATAAAACTAAATGAATGAACATATCCCTTGGCAGCAGAAAGTGTGAGTTAATACAAATAAAAATTAATATGCTTACATTGTTCCTTGTAGGTTGAAGCAGAAGTGTTTTCCCTGTGTTCATTGAATTGAGGGTTACCTTGCTTAAATTTTCAAATCCTCAAAACACTTCTGTATAGTGAGAAACTTCTCTGTGCAACACAGTGGGTTTTGCACCATACTTTGATGATGCTAGCTGCTTCATAGAGAAAGTTCAGTCTCTTGGTGTGATTTTATTTCACAATGTCGCAAATATTGCAGATATTGATAGCTAGGGCTGTTTTGTTTTCTTTCTCCCTTCCTTCGCCTTTTTATTCTACTTACCAGGAATAAATTTTAATTTGCACATTGTTTCTTCAAAAACGGTAAGTTGTTCATTTATGGGAGTTTTTATAACTTCCAGTGATATGAGACCGACTGGTAAGAATGAAAAACAGGTAAATATCGTCTACTCATTGCATGACAGAATATTTTGAATTGTCCCTTTTGATGGAGCATTTTGAAATCCAATGAATTGCCAACTGTATGAGCCAATTGGAATAATAAAAACCTTTAAATTTCATCAAAATATGCTGTATAAGAATTTGAAATTTAGTTGAGTCGATTTTGTAACACTACATCATTTACTCTTTTATTTCGGAAAACGTTTCAGAAGCCATGAGCTTCCATTGTCAATTCCTTTGGTCGACTGCCAGCATCGCTTGCTGTGGTGGTTGTCTCTGTCCCTGGTGGTGGTTTGATGAACTTCTGAATGAGTAGATCGCCTGGCGGGATTTCAAAATTGAAAACCCGGTTCTTGTTTTTCCAAATATATATGTTTTCCCAAACTTTTAATTCTGTCTTCCTTGTGATGTTTTTGAGGATTTTTGGGCTTCTATTTATAGTGTGTTTCTCTTTCCAAAAATGCCAAGCTACTGCAGATTTGTCTTCTTGTTTGAGTTTAATATTTCTGTGGTGTTCTTTTGCCCTTGTTTTTATATTTCTTTTTGTTTGGCCAATGTAGATTTTTTCACAGTCATTACAGCTGAACTGATATATTCCTGGTTTGTTTTCTTGTGGGATATCATCTTTTAATTTAGAATTTAAAATATTTTTTATAGAGTAATTAATTTTAGGGGCTAGAATGATGTTATGTCGTTGGAAGATCCTGTGGAATTTGTAGAAAGTTGTAGGGTAGTATGTAAACTTCTTGTAGATCTTGTTTTCTTTCTGGTTATGAGTGAGTGTGCTGACTTCTTTAATTCTCTTTCTATTTTTGGCCTTATTAACTTTTTTGTACACCAGTTTGTGCCCGAAATCCATTCTCTGTAGCTATGTCCAATATTTTAGTAAGTTCACATTGGTATTCTGTTTTGTCCATTGGTACATTTACCAATCTGCAACTAAATTTCAAATTGTTAAAACATATCACTGTCTCAAAGTCCACCATATATCAGGATAATGCTGTATAAGCATTAAAACATTGAAAATACATAAAAATCAACAAAATATGTTGCTAAATGCACAGTTAATGCAGTTTTCCCTGGTGATTGTCAAATAATGATGATAATAATAATAATAATAATAATAATAATTATTATTATTATTATTATTATTATTATTATTATTACTACTACTACTACTACTATTACTATTACCACTAACAGTGCCATCACCAGCACTACTTGTAAGTTGTTATTTTTTTAATTTTTCTAGCAACTACTGATAATAGGAAGATGAGTATTGCATTCCACTCAGACAAAAGTTTGAAGGACATACACAGAAATACATCATATTAATCAGGATGAGAAATAAATAATATATATTTGAAAAGTCTTTTCAGTAAAGGGTAGTTTTAGATGGGATTATCTTGACAATCTTCATGTTGGATCCTTGGAAGATGCAGAACTCAATTATCAAATTTGGTATTTAACCAAATTTGCATTTTTGAGATATGTTTATAGACTTACACACATGGGACTTTTTTCTATAACTACTTTTCTTTTTAATTCAAGGGGCCTTAGCATTTCCATTGAAATATTAGCATCTATATTTTGGGTGAAATTTAATACTTTGACTTAATGGAAATGCAGAATGTGGGCTAAAGCTGAGATCACTAATCTTGACCAACTAAGTGAATACATAAGAAAACATGAGAGCAACACAAAGCGTATCGATAATGTGAATAACAATCCCTTAGGCAGAAGAAACAAGTCAGCTATTAAGTTAGTCTTACCATGAAATTACAGAAAAACATAATAAACAAGTTCAAAATCACAGATTCATTCTATAAGAATAATAGACTGTATCACGTTTTGAGGTGCTTTTGAATTGGCTCTATGTGGACATCATGGAACTGAGGAATCAAAAAATCCTGGCATTTTTTGGGGATTAATTGACTTTGTGAAAGAGTTGGATAGAAAGAACAAGTATTTCAATAACATATTTAAAGGTATGTCAAAAACTATATAAAATGAATTGCTAGAGCGTATGTTGGAAATTACGTGTGATACAATTCGAAATGACATTATTAAGCAAAATATCCTGCAGTAATTGAAAATGATGCACAGCTGTTTCTAAACATGCTCAATTGTAATTTTCAGGTACAAAATAAATGGTGTGTCATTGCTATATGAATGTTTCTTTTTTGCTTTTGTTTTTTTAATACAAGGGGTCTAAATTCTGATGCAATATCTGCATATATTCTTAAGGACTACAGTATTAACTCCTAATAAATTAATCGTACAAACTAGTGCATCTGTTAGTATGATGAAATAAGTGAAATCCAGGCAAGATAAATCATCAATACTCATTTGTGCATTACATACACATTTAATTCACACCACTTAAATCTGGTTTTGAAACTGCAGTATCACAAAATTCAAGTGCAATTGTCACCAACTGGTTGCCCTTTGAGTAAAGCATAATAAATACCTATCCATGTTTCATAAGCTCATTTGACTATTGTAGTGATAGAGTCAGGTTGTACTAGCCCTTAAAATGAAACTTTAGGCTTTGTTGTATTATCTATCTTTATTGTTTTAGTTAAAAACCCCTCTATCTTTATTTAGGGACAGCAGCTAAGTCATGTTATTTTATTCATCCTTTAAAATTTACAATAGAGGACATGTCAATGTTTAAATTTATGTACATGATTACAATGTGTGTTTACAATTTACATTTGTACTCTTCCATGCTATAATATGCATTCTCAATTAAATATTTTTTTTATTGTGCTTAGAGCCACTTTTATTTCTTTTGGTAATCTGTTATATAATTCTTTTCCCATGCTATTCAAGTTTCTATTATTTAAAGAACCTCTAAGTGCTGTTCATTATTGTTTCTCAAAATATATGTATGTATATTACTATTTTTGGATACATCTACATCTTGTAAAATTTGCTTTACACTCTCATAAATATATATGCATGGGACAGTTAAGATATTTGAACTTTTTAAAATATTCCTACAACTAAGTCTTCTATCTACTTTTCCTAATATTCTAACTGCCTTTTTTTGGAGTTTAAAGATTTTTTTCATTTCCGCTGCTGTAATATTCCCCCACAGTGTTATACCATATTTAATGTGCGAGTATATAAATGCATAGGATACCTGTTTTACTGTATCATTGTCCATTGTTTTCCTAACCTACCTCATAATATAGATGCCTTTATTTAGTTTTTTCATGATATGCTTTACGTATGGCTTCCAATTTAGGTGTTTATCGATTATTACACCCAGAAAATTTGCACACTCAGTTTCTGGGATACTTACTCCATCTATTTCTAATGTGATACTATTTGTAAAACATCTAAGTTCAAATTTTATCCATGCTGTTTTTTTTTTTTACATTTAATATGTCTAAATTGGAGTAGTATTGTTTTACAATGGTTAATATACCATTTGCTTTCTTTTCCACTTCTGACTCAGTTTTAGCTTTAATTATAATAATCATATCATCTGCATATCCTATTGCTGTACCCCCATTTTTTGGACTATTTCAAAAATATCATTTACATATAATAAAAACAAAAATGGATCCAATTTTAAACCTTGCAGTCCTCCTTGCCTAACCATCTGCTTCTTAACCAAACTTTCTAAATGAAGATTATTTGGGTTTATCATACCATTCCATAGGTTAATATATCTATTGCAAGCTCATGATTGGTAGAAGTTGGCCTGTTATAATGTGTCTTACTTAGAATTTATATTTGTGATATGAACATTATTTTTATATATATATATATATATATATATATATATATATATATATATATACACACACACATAAGTTTGTAATCAGTAGTTGTAACATAAATAACTCCAATAAAAAAAAAAACCATTATAATATTAGTAACAAAGTAAAACACAAGCTGCTAAATTGGTCAGTACCATTGCAATTGCATTATAATGCTAACAGTATGAGAATTAATTTGTAATGTAAAGTTTTTATATTTATAGTAGCGAAGAGAAAATCGGATTATGGTAATTAATTTGTCTCTCTCATATTTTGTAAGAAACATCTTCTCCTTGATCACTGAATACTCACCTGCATGGTTTGCATGATGCAAATTGAATTTTCTGAAAGCAGAATTTTGTTACAAACTAAATGCTTATTTTGCCACTTTCTATAAATAATGAAAGATTTCTTGTAGATGTGCATAAACGTAGGGCCTGTGTGTTGATTGCTATCTGTTTCCGACATAAACTGACACGTGACACACTGTGCATTCCATATATACCTACTGTATGCATGGAGCAAGGCAGAGTTAAAAAGTACAAAGTCAAGCAAGTTTGTGATGCCTGTTCTAGTAAAAGAGTACTTTTTGGCACAATCTCCACAACAAGCAGTGTCACTTGAAAAATTGTTGCTAGAAGGGTCCCTACTGGTGCAGAGCCTGATGGACTTTAGCATGAAGAACAAGCAACATTGTGTAGGAGCATAAAGATTTAATTAAAAGTTTCTTGGGAATAGAAAAAACACTTTTTAAAGAGGAGGCAACAGGCCTAAGACTGAATTTGCAAGATGAGGATTTCAATTTTTAGTTTTCATTCTTTCATAAATTATATCTTCTATGAAAATTTTGCATAAACAGTTACAGGATACATAGATGTTCCACCTAAAGCAAGAAATAGTACTAAGAGTTTGTAGCTTAGTGACAAGTGTAATGAAGAAGATGGATACATATGTGTGTGTGTGCAGTGGGCACGCATATGTGCGGGCATGGGTGTGTGTGTGTGTGTGTGTGTGGAACAGAGTTGTGGAAATAAGTGTATATTAAACAGCCATAGGATGATAGAGGCTAAGGGAGTTAGTGACCAAATCATCCAGGAGATCCACAGTCAATTCTAGAATTTTGATCACCATTCTGTAGGAAAACTCATCCAAAGTGAGAACTTACCATAATATTCAAAAGCATTTCTTGAAAAAGTGGTTGATATCGTGGGTCAACATTATAGTATTATTATTAATAAAAAACATTTTCACAATCAATAATGACAAATATCTTACCTCCTCTGAAAAACTTAATTTGAAGGATTCTCAAAATAAACTTAAAACAATTGCAGATCTACCTAGGAAATAAACCATTGCAATGTTCAGATTAATCTCAGGCCATGATTGTCTGAATGGATAGCTGTTCAAGATTAGATTAATGTCTTCCTCACAATATTTTTTATGCGCTAAAGATGATAATGAACAATGATCATATAACTGAATGTGAAATCCTCAAAAATCAAGAATATCTAGTCTGTAAATATTGGGAAGCAAGAAGAAGAAGAATATTTTATTATCAATTTCTGAGCATTAGATACACACATTATAGTATCTTAGATAAAAGCTAGCTGAAATTTGAAATCGCTGTCTCATACTACAATAGGCAGGATTTTCTTGTATTACATTGCATTTCATTGGAAAATTTGAGCAAAATCTGTCAGGAACTGAGAAACTCAAAATTCTCATAGCTACTGCAGAACTGGAAAGATGTTTTAAATTCTTCGGTGGATCAAAACCTTCTTAAGAAATACAATGACAAGAGAATGTCTTTTTGCACTTGCTCTGGTGTCCATTGAGAAGAAATTGATTCTAGGCATGGATGATTTCAGTAGCAGGGTGATGGACATATTTTCCAAACTGATATAATTCTCTCTTCCATCTTCCCTATCTTCGAGACTGATTACAATTAATTTGCTTCTTACTTAATTTCAACTAAATAAGGATGATTATAATCTTCTCCATTCTGAATTTCATTTCACCCATTCCAAATTTTATTTTCTCTTCCATCTTCTTCATTTTGGATTCAATTCCGGATTTCATTTCCATCTATTTGAACTCCATTTTTTCCATTGCAGATTCTATTTTCATGTTCATTTTCTTCAGCTTGATCAATAAAGTTTTCATTATCTCCTCCATCTTGATGTTAAATCCCACTTATACACAAGTATAGCAAAACAAAAAAATTTTTTTTTACTTAAGCAAATAAATCTTAATTTGCTTCAAGAACAGATTACAAATAGTCTGTAACAAAAGTACCTTTATTGTTACAAAACTTGCTTACAAATCAACTTATTCGAATACTTTCACAGCAATTCTGCAGTACAATTTTCTTGTCTCATCACTTCACACAGCTGATGCATACTGTGAACTAAGTAGTATTCTGGCTCTCCTGGCATGCAGCTTTTCCTTTTATAACTGTCAATGACATCAACAGAAATTTCTAGTAAAGGCAAACATTCTCATGTGTGTCCATTGCACCCCAGGTGTCACATTCCAAGGGCTTGAAGTAGTGTGTTGTTCTTCATGTGTTAACCTCTTGAACACCTGTGAAAATGACAGTGGAACTATGAAAAGAAACCAACTACACTGGTGCAAAATTGCTATATGTTTGAAAGTAAGCCTCTCTCACACATGTGGTGATTACAGGCCGGCTAGGTACATTAATAAAAATACATGCTACACATAATAAATCTCAAATAAAGATTAAAAAACTGAATACAATATTAGTAAAGTAATATAAATTTAAGTAACATTGATCTACTTGCTTGCCTAACCTGATACGCATAGCTTATGTTTTCTAGCATACAAGGGTATATTGAGCCAAAAGAGGAGTGAGATGTACCCACAGTAGCAAGGTCAACATTGTATGATTCTGATGGTTGTGCTACTGTGCCCATATATAATTACATTTGCTTTTGTGTGTTTTTGTCTAACAGAGTTGATCATTTAATAATTAAAAGAGGATAGTGAATATTGATTTTTCTCCAAATACAGAACTAAGCAATGAAACATCTATTACTTCAGTTAAAGAGCCTATACAATTTTAGATTATGTTGTTGCCATAAACAGATTTGATGGGCAAAAACACAGAAAGATGGACTCATCAGTTAATAACAGTGTGTGTACATTGGAAGTGTGCTTTATTTCTTTTTACATGCCTTTTTTGCATAAGGCAAACAGTTTTTCTAAAATGTAAATAAAAATATCAGGATTTTGTATTGAGATATTACTGGAAATGCAGGTTTTGAGGTAAACACACCCACCCCAAACTACCCTTTACATGGAACATTTTTTTAAAATTGTTAATTTCTGAAAAATGGTTGTAACAGTTTTGATTAAAATATCATATGTTTAAGATATTTTTATGTTAAATGAAATGATATATTTTAATTTTCTGGGAATAGCCTCTTAAGTCCTCTTTATTCTGGATGATCTGCATAACTGTTAAACTATAAAGAGATACTACACAAAAAAGTAAATCTTGCTAACCACACAACTTATATCAAATATTTACTTTTGTGGAGTTAACCATTTTCAGGGTATTTCTAATTATTGGTTTTAATTTAAAAATACTTATACATTTCTCTAATGGAAAATCATTATTTTTCTTTTTCAAGTAATGTCAATGCATCATGTACCATCCAGCTCTTGAATGATTTGACTCACTTTAGCCCAATGTATTCCCTTATTCTAATGTATCTACAAGGAAGTATGTAATAAAAATATTTCTGCAAATATTTATATCGATATGCATGAATTAGATAGTAAAATAGACTTTTGTAAGAATAGTTTGTTGCAGAATGGGTAGAGAAAGTCATGTTTGTTCAAATGTCTTCTGCCTCAAAGACTAAATTTTTAAAACCTCTGGGAAGGATCCCCAAATGGCCATATACTCTCCTCCATTTGGAAATGCTGGATCTGCCTGCCCATCTCTGCCAACACATTCAGTGCATTACAGTTTAAGTTGTGTAGTGTTTCCGTATATTATACTACAATTAGCATCATCTAGAGGTTAACTAGTTTCATTCCTTTATTGCACTTTTACTGTCTCTCTTATATAGAATAAGTAGGGGAAGTATTGTATTCCACCCAAAAATTTGATATTGTGATTTCACCAGAAATATCTATTGAAACCCCCTAAATCCAAAACCAATATTGTTCAGAAAAAGGTCATCTGTGTGTCCATTTGTCCATGAACAGCATGACTCAAAAACAAAAAGTGATACTTAAGCTCTGCATCTTATATGGAACATTTTTCAAATATTTTCATTTGCTCAAAATGGCTCAAAGGGTTTTGATTAAACTACCATTTGTTTAAGGTATTTTCATGACAAATGAAATGTATATCTTGAATTTTTTGGGAACAGGCTCAAAGGTGTGTTCCTTCTAGATGGCTTTTGCATAACTGGTAAACCATAACAATTAGGAAACGTCTTTATCATGCAAAAAATGTAGACCTCGTTAAATCAGACAATTTGTTATACTTCTTTTGTTAACTATTTTCACAATATTCCTTACTTTTAGTTTAAATTATCAGTTTCTCAAATCAGAATATGTTATTGTTTTTTTTTTTTTTTCATCTTGATCCTGTACTGAGGACAAATTTGAAAGCCATCACAAAGCAATCTGTTCCTAAAAGATTTTGCTTTTGCTGCAGCCTCTACTTCATATGTATATACAAGGAAATGTATAATAAAACCATTTCTGCTAATATTTGTCTTGATTAGCATGAAGTAGATAGAAGAATAATCTTTTGCAAGAATAGTTTATTGAAGAATAGGCAAAGAAGTCATGGAATGTTACACATCAGATTTCTTTATGCAATAAATAAAAAAGACTGCATAGTCAGCAGTCCCCATCATTTGTTTTATCCTTTCTTTGTACTTTTTACTATGAACTTATAGTAAGTACAGTAATTATTGTATACTCAAATTTCTTCAGAAATGCCTGTTTGATGTAAGAGATACATAATCTCTTGCTGCACAGGAAACATACCCTTGTTAAAACACATAATCTGTGCTGAGAAATGCATTATTATTGGCTTGAACTTTCATATACTTATTCTTCATATATATTACATAGATTAAAAAATGTTGCTATTAATTTTTTTCTTTCTTTCTTGTGTTCATCCAAAGAAAATGAAATTTAAAAGACATTACGGAGTGACCTGATCTTATAAACTTTATTTCCAGTAACATGAAATAGATAAACAAATAAGCTTTCATAATAATAATTTGTTGAAAATGGGTGGAGAAAGTAATGAGAGTGTAACACATTAAGTTTTTCCTTGTTTTAGATTGCACATAAAAATGTTACCAGCACTCTTATAATAATATAGAAAGATTATTTTTGGAAAAATAGTCAAATGCAATTGAAATTAAAAAGGGGAGGTAAGAATTATCAGACCAGCGATTTCACTCATTGGGAGGTCAGACTAAGATGATTTCTCTGTGAACAGATATAATAAAAAGCAATAGTTATGCAGGTATACTTAAGGTATAATGATAAAAGAATAGATTTGCTTGATTCTTGTACCTCAACTTGGTATGTTTCTTGTATGTGTATCATTAGAGACCTTAGGAACAAATTTGATATTTGATATTTCTGTGTTTCGGAGATGGTGTAGAAAGATGCCATGTGGTTAGTACCATCTGATATATTAATTAGGAGCCATTTCAAGCTTAAGAGCATCAGCATGTTATGCATTATGTTTCTCAATTCTGCCCAGCAGTATGTGAATGATCATGTTTATTCATCTCCTCATATTAGTAATTGCATCTTTTTATTTTTAAATACCAAATACCTGTATTTAGGTATACTTTTCCTTTTAGTTATCCTACTACCACATTCCATCCCAAGTGAGGTAACCACAGAAATTTCTATTCACATTAATATATTTATGGAAATATTTTATGTTTTAGGTGCGTGGGCAGCATATGGAACGTGCTGTAGACTTCCTTGTTAAGGAATTGAAAGTTTGTTCACAGAAAGAAGCAGCAGAGAGAGTATTTTTTGTATCTGCAAAGGAAGCTTTGCAAGCTAGACTACAGGAGCAGAAAGGACAACCAGCACATAGTAAGTATCTTTGCAATTTTTTGCAAATGCAATTATTAGCACTTCCCCTCCCCCCCTTAAGTAGCAAAGTACTATTGTCACAATGATGTCGCAGATTGAGCTGCAAATTTTTGTAGTGAAAGTACATCAAAAATAAAAACATCCAACTCTGCTTTTTCTCCCAATAGGGTTATTAATCATCAGAAAAAAAAATTGAAAAGCTTTAAGCTGTAATGGCAGGTCTGTCTTTTGCTCAAAGACCTGCCTGCTACTATGCCAGGTGCTAATGATAAACTTTGCCTGCACCATTCCTACAAATCTGCATAAAGATAACTTACAAAAAGAGTTCATTTAGTGATAAGAATACCAGCTCCGCTGCATATTTTTTTTTTTTTTTTTTAATCAAGGGTGCCTCCAAAAAATAAACTGGAAATAAAAATGGCTCTATTTAATCTCCCCAATTTAATATTTTTAATTACTGATATCCAAAAAGAATTAAATATTATTAGTGGAAACATTCTGATTTGTAAATAATTTTTTCTTCTCAAACTTTGGCATATGAGAGAGAAAGACAAGACACAGGCCTTTTTATTACTTCTCTATAAGTACTATGTACATAACGTATAGAGAAGGTATTACACTCCACCCAAAAATTTTATACCGAGATTTCACCGGAAATATATGTTTTAGGGTCCCCTGTATCCAAAAAAAGCATTTTCATAAAAAGGTCCATGTGTGTGTGTGTCCCCGTGTATCTGTGAACACGATAGCTCAAAAACGAAAAGTGGTAAAAAACCAAAGTTGGTATTTAAGTTTAGTATCTTCCAGGGATGCGACATGAAGATTTTGAGAAAAATCCCCCCACCCCAAACAACCGTTTACATGGAACTTTTTTCAAAATTTTTGATGTTCTCAAAAATGGCTCTAACAATTTTGATTAAAATTTTGTATATTAAAGATATTTACTTGACAACTAAAAAATGTATATCTTGAATTTCCTGGGAATATCCTCTGAAGACTACTTTATTCTGGATGAATTTTACGGAATTTTGCATAACTGCTAAACCGTAAGAGATGGACAAAAACTTACAACACAAAAAATGTAGAGCTCCTTAAAACATACAATTTACGTTATATACATTTTTTTCATGGAGTTGATCATTTTTTAGATACTCCTTGTTTTTGGTTTCAGCTTTAAAAAACACACTTTTCTCATACAGGAATTTAACAATTCCTGTCCATACAAAGTCACATAGCAACCAACTTTTGACTATCACTTTAACCAATAGTACTCCCTTATTTCGCTTCTACTTACAAGGAAGCAAGTAATAGGACTATTTCTGCTGATTTTTTCTCGATTAGTATGAAGTAAATGGAAGCATAAGCTTTTTAACAATAATTTGTTCAAGAGATATAGAGAAAGTCATGTGAATGGAACACATCAGATTTTTTTTATCTAGTGTTCACAAATACAAATTCCAGCTCAGTCTAATGTCATTGTGACAATGGCCCCTTGTAAGTCTTAAAGTAGAATGACCACTACTCTCAGCTAGGAGTTGTTCAATTCTCCTATTTAGCACAAGATTTCACCAGAAATGTTTGATGGACCCCTAAATCCCCCTCCAAAAATATGTTTTTATATATATATTTAAAAATAGGTCCTCACGCATGTGCATGTGTGTGTGCATTTGACATGCAAGTCCATTAAATACCAAAATTTAATTTTAGCATCTTTCAAGGATGCGACATAAAACATGTCACAACATGTTTTCACATAAAATGTTATTGTAAATTTTCTGAAAATAGACTCTAAAGCCCTCTTCATTCTGGATGATTTGACTTTTGCATAATTGGTAAACTGTAAGAGATAGACAAAAACTTATCACAAAAAATGCAAATCTTGTTAAAACACACAATTTATGTCGTATACATGTTTTTTGTGGAGTTAACCATTTCCGAGTGATTTCTTGTCATTGGATTTTAAATTTTGAATACTTAGACTTTTCTCAAATGGGAGGTTATTACTTTTTCATCCTGGTCATGTAAACAGAAAGGAATTCCAATTACATCCATCACATAGTGAGAGTTTTTTTAAGATTTGACTATTATTTTAGCCTAGACTATTCCCTTTTTCTCCTGTAATTATAAGGAACTAAGTAATAAGACTATTCCTGCCAATGCTTGATTAAGAATAAGTAGATAGAAGAACAATTTTTTGCAAGAATAGTTTGTTGCAGAATAGCCATAGAAAATTATGTGAAGGGAACGCTTCAGATTCTTTTTACTTTATCCACATGTATTATGTACACAGTGCACAGAGAAGGTATTAAATTGCCCCAAAAATTTGATATCAAGATTTTACTGGAAATATATGTTTTTGAGACCCCCTGAATCTAAAAATAGTATTTTTAGAAAAATGTGTGTGTGTGTGCGTGCGTGCGTGCGTGCGTGCGTGCGTGCGTGCATGTGTGATCTTCCAAGGATGCAACACAAAGATTTTCAAGAAAATCTCCCCATACCAAACTACCCTTTACATGGAACATTTTTCGAAAATTTTGATTTTCTCAAAGATGGCTGTAACAATTTTTATTAAAATATCTTATGTACAAGATATTTTTACAACAAATGAAATGTATATCTTGTATTTTCTGAAAATAGCCTCTGAAGACCTCTTCATTCTGGATGATTTTTGTATAACTGGCAAATATAAGAGATGTACAAAAGCTTACTACACAGAAAATATAGATCTCATTAAAACACACAATTTTGTTGTAGAGTTGACTGTTTTCAACATATTCTGGATTATTGGTTTAAATTTTAGCCACTAATGTTTAACTTTTCTCAAACTGGAAGAAATCTATCTTCTTGTTTCTTATTTGTTTAGTTCAGCAAGCAAAGTGATCGTAATTACAATTGTTTCACATAGTGACCGGCATTTAAAGTACAATACTATCACTTTAGCATGTGCATTTTCTTATTTCCCTTCTATTTAAAAGGAAGCTAGTAATACAACTAATTCTGCTTATATTTATCTTGATTAACATGATGTAGATAACAGATTAATGTTTTGAATAAAAGGTTTGTTTACTGAACAGCTAGAGGACATCATGTGAATGGAACACATTAGATTTTTTCCATTCTACTCACAAGGAACCAAGTAATAAGGACAATTTCTTATTTCCCTTCTATTTAAAAGGAAGCTAGTAATACATCTAATTCTGCTTATATTTATCTTGATTATCATGAAGTAGATAGAAGAATAAACTTTTTAACAATAATTTGTTACAGAGATATAAGAAAGTCATGTGAACGGAACACATAAGATTTTTTTACATACCCTCTCTGTAAAGCAAGAAACAATTTTTAAATAAGCATTACTAAATTTCTTTTGCAGCTGGGGCAATAGCAGATGGCTTTCCAACACGATACTTTGAGTTCCAAGACTTTGAACGCAAGTTTGAAGAATGTATTTCCAAGTCAGCTGTTAAAACAAAGTTTAATCAGCACTCACAACGTGGAAGGCTGATAGTGAGTGAGATCCGCTGTATAATGGATGCTATCTATGACCGTGCGCAGCAATTACGTACAGAAAAAGGCACAGCTAAGAAAGAAGTACATGACAAATTAAATTTCACTGAACAGCAACTTCTGCTTTTAACACAGGAAATGAAAGACAAAATACATCAAATGGTGGAAGATGTGGAGCAGAGGGTAAGCTATAATTTCTGATTTCATTCCATAGTTATAAAGAGAATCAAATTTATATATTGTTCACAATAGCTAGATACATTTGTCTCCTTTGTTTTTACTTATTATGTTATATTTCTTGTGCCTATAGGTGGGTGTATATGTGAGAGACATACATCATCTTTCAGGGCCATAATACAAAGATTTCATGAAGTTTCCCTCACCCCAAACAACCCTTTGTACAGAACCTTTTTGTTATTTGTTATTCTCTCAAAAATGATTCTAATGGTTTTAATCAATAATATGTCTGGAAATTATGATTAGCCTGCGAAGTTGTCTTTATTCTTTTTGAATTTGATATAGCTTGGAAATCATAAGAGATGGAGGACTTTTTATAACAGGGAAAAAAAAAGCTCATTAAAAGGCACAATTTA
The DNA here is from genome assembly GCA_030762935.1 of Hymenopus coronatus. NCBI lineage: Eukaryota > Metazoa > Arthropoda > Insecta > Mantodea > Hymenopodidae > Hymenopus > Hymenopus coronatus. The sequence continues at coordinate 54,044,921 of CM060886.1, forward strand.
TCGTATTTATTTGGATACAAGGCAATGTTTTTTTTTTTTTAAAAAAAAAATGTAGTGTTCAGAACTGGGGTCACCTTGCAGTTGCGATATATGTTTTCCAAATACCATACAGGGAAAAAATAAGTTTCAAGCTTTGCGGGTATGGCAGTGCGGAAGCCTGGGGGAAATGGTATAGATTACTGCGGTTACTACATATGTGGCAGATTTTGAGCATTTCATTTCCCATCAAAAATTAGCTGTTAAGAATCCTATGAGCATTATTGTTGGAGCAAAAAGATTACTCTCCGAGACTAAAATAAAATTACAGGACTTACTTTCACATAGGTGGTGTTGTAATGTTGTATTGAGAGAGGTTAGCTGCACGTTTCCTCTCCTTGGGCCACACATATACCGCAATATGAATTTATGCAAATTCAAAGTACAAATTATTAAGTATGATGTCTTAACAGAAAATAGCATCCATAAATGATCATCATAGCAGCTATGCTGCCAACATCGTCACATTTTATCATTGCATATACTGTACATTTCACTCTCCCTTCTCCATCTCTCCTGCTTGCAATGTGAATTTCCGCATAAATTCAAATTAGATAAAAGCATTTACGATATGTTATATTAAGTATGTTATCTAAATACAAAATCATATCCATCATTGCTTTACGCTACCACCACTATCGCTGTTATTTTCTATCATCACATATACCATACATTTTGTTCTCCCTTCTCTGTCTCTCCCCCTCGCAATGTGAATCTGCGAAAATTCAAATAAGGTAAAAACATTAACAATGTTTTATATTAAGTAAATACAAAATCATATCCATCATGCTTGTTGCAGTTATGCCATCCATATCATGTTGTACAAGCGTACCCATACCATACATTTTCATACTTCCCTCTCCAGCAATCATTCAAAACATGAATTTCCATACAAATTAAAATTAAGTACAAAAAATAAATAAATAAGTGATTTAATCACCTTAAGTGTCCATTAGTTTGCCTAAAATATATGGCAAACATTTAAATTTCATTTAAAAATTATTTTTTTATATGTCTTTTAAACTTGTTTTATATATATGATATGCTAAATTCCAAAATTAAATTCTGAAAAATGGGGGTTGTCTTGTATTTGGATATCAAATTATCATAACACTAGTCAAATTCCAAAGTAAAGTATTCCCTATTGTATGTTTACAATTTTCCAGCTAGGTACATCATCTACTGGAACATTTTGAAAGTTTGCAATTCTGGGCCCTGTTTCACAATATTTACAATTTACATATTAACATTTTACAAATAACACTTTACAAATAACATGGAAAATTACCAATGTTCATAAACTCAGTTTCAAATAAAAGTCTGTTAACTTGTAAAGTTTAAGTAATTTTACAAATCCTGATAAATAATTTACCAATGTAAATGCCATTCATAGTCCCATTTTGAAGTGTCACCAACACCAACCACATTACAAAATCCACCAAGATCTGTGTTTAAGTATCGTCTTCTAGTACATTCGATAGGTATTATGTTTTTCTTTAATCTGAGATACATGATATAAAAACTTTTCTGTTGTATTTAAAGATTAAAAGTTATCAGATATTGAGAATGTGTAATTACAAATTCTCACATTGTAGTTCATTGGCTCTGCTGATGACACAGAGCGTCATTTGCATTGCTTGATTGATCTAAGTGTGAACACAGATTTCCACTTTCAGCATGACTTCATTTAAGGTCATAATCCCCTTATATAAGATATTAATATTCATAAAATCAAAGATAAAAATAAAGAAAACACAGGACAATAAAATTTAATGATAATATCTGATCCTCTTGTACTAAGATATTCAATAAAATTAAAGATAAACTAATCTAACAAAAATAAAATTCATATTTCAGAGGAAACTAGTGACAAATGCACTTACACTACATTGTCGTACTCTGCTCTGCAAGAGTTTCTCAAGTTAAGGCTCCACTTGTTTGTGTCATGTCAAACATGCTTTCCAATTAAATTGTAATAGCAATTGTTGCTACCTCATTAAAACTTCTCACATATTCATAAAAAGAAGTCGTTTTTACAAATGTCTGAAATTACTATTTTATTGTGAAACAAAACATTTGTAAATATTTAAGTTAAATTCAACTTTACAAACTTCCATTGTGAAACAAACTTTTACAGATTACAAAGTTAACAACTTAGAAGGATTGTGAAATAGGTTACTAATCTTTTTGCATTCTTTGATTGAGATTATTTCTACAGCTGAACATATAAAGTTGAAAGTTATTTCTACATGTTTTAACTTATATTAATAACAAATAGCAAATTAAGCTGGTAACAATGAGGCAAATTCTATAACATATAATCCATATTTGAATGAATGAATTTATTGTTTTCATCAGTAAAAGTTTCATAATTAAGCATAACATGGATCAAGAAGATATAATTAATTTACAATTAACAATATTAAAAATAACTAATCAATCTATATGACTCACTTCTCTTTCCACAAATGTTAATAACAATAATTCTAATTTTATGGCTTCTACTTTAAGTCATACTGAAGTATACATGAAACTCTCTGGAAGTCCAGTAAAGCACACAAAAGGCAACCGTTACGTCTTCAGATATTACATCCTGACATCAGGGGGACAACTCGTGTGGATCACCTCTTCCCATGGAGAGGTCTTGCTGTGAGGATGTTGGTGAAGATAGTTTCTCAAAATCAACTATACTGCTGCATGCCTCACATTGTCCATATGGATAGCTTTGTTTCTTTCAACCCTGAAACATGATAAGGGAATGAAATGATAGGACGTGGTAGACATCATTATATAATTCACTCCAGCATTCACCTACCAACCAGGAAAACCATGAGAAAATCCAAATTCAGAGTGGCCAAGTCAATAGGAATCACTCGGGACCTCCTTAATTTAAACCTCTCATGTTATTTAAAGCTATTTTATTTAATTAAATTACCCTAACTTTTTATGGTCGCTGCAATTCTTTGGAATTAAAGTTTCCTTAAAATATCTCAGATATTAGAATATTTTTTGGCTATTTTCTCATGTTTTACCAAATAATTATCTTTTATGTAGTTCTCTCTCTTTTTCATTCAAAATGCTATAGATACAAGATGTGATCACTTGATCGTAAATAATCCTTTTTGTTTTGCCTAATTCATTTTCAGAAAAATAAGTTCAACAAACCACCACCTTCTTTCCCTATAATTCTACACCATACGACTATAACCATACTTCAAATATCTAGCTAGAAACTTTTACTGTATCAGCATTTGTTAAAGTGAGAATATGTTTCACATTATTTAATAGCAAAGCATGTTTTCTAATCCCGAATTTTGTTCCTCTGGAAAAAAAAAAAAAAATCTATATTATGAACTTAATATTGGAAAGTTAGGTCATACATAATATCATACCTTATGGAACTGAATATGTAACTGTGAATTTTTATCTTTCTCTAATGACTATAGCAAGTAGAGAAAGTATTACATTCCAACCAAAATTGTAATACAAAATTCCACCAAATACACAGGCATTGAGATCCTCTGAATCCAAATAATTCATTTATACTTTCTCTGTTACATATAGTGGGTGAGGAAAGTATTGTATTCTACTAAAAAATTTGTGTCAAGATTTCACCAGAAATATATGTATATGAAGCCCCTTGAAGCAAAAAAAAAAAAAAAAAAAATTAGAAAAAGGTCTATGTGTGGTATATGTATGAGTCTATGAACAGCATAACTCAAAAATGAAAAGTTGATTAAATACCAAACTTGATATTTAAGTTCAGCATCTTCCAAGCATGCAACATGAAGATTTGACTCTAATAATTTTTATTAAAATGCCATTGTTGAAGATTTGTGCATGATAAAATGTTTGTCTTGAATTTGCTGGAAATAGTCTGTGAAATCCTCTTCATTATGAATAGTAATAGTTAAACTATGAGAAAAAACAAAATCTTACTACACAGAAAATATAAATCACATTAAAATATACATATTATGTACATGGCATTAATCATTTCAAAGAACTGTTATTAGTTTGAATTCTCAAACACTTATCCCCAGATGCTGGAAAGCAAATCTAAATTGATTGGCAATCTAGTTTTTGTTGCAGAAAGGCAATCATTGTTTGATTGGAGAATATTCTTCCAAAGAGCATATTCAGGGATTGAAATACTCAAAAATTAACCTACTTTTTTGCTAAAGCCTGGCATATGGAATTACTGTTAAAGTAATGTTTATCATAATTATACTATTATCTTCCTTAACATTACTTATATAGTGATATATTTTTGTGCTTAAAAGCTGTAGTAAAAAGACGCAAAATATTACGTTGTAAAACTTCTCTGAAGTTAAGAAATATGGTTAGTTGGTTGGTATCTAATATTGAGCAGTTGGCAGTGAAGTTATTCGCTCTCTTGCATTTCAGTATTTTAATGATATGTTTTCGTGATGACTAAAGGTTGGGCAGCGGAGTAGGTGGTTTCCACCCATATCTTCTTTAAGTGTACAGAAAGAACACCAGAGGAGATCTCACTATAACAATCTTAAATAAATATTTATTGAGACAGTCATGGCCTGGTAGGAGTATAAAAGTTGCTACAGAGGATTTTCTTGGTAATGTAGTGATTCTGGTCGTGTTGTTACATAAATTTTCCCATGGTTTTCCTTTTGTTTGTAATACATTATCTTCTTTAATTTTTTTATTATATGTTGATATAATGATTCTTTTGATAGAGTGACAACTTATTGGATGAGATGAATTTGATGTAATGTTACTATCTTTCTTGGCTAGAAAATATTCCAGATAAAAACATTCCAGTTAAGAAATATAGAAAAGGACCTATTTCTATTGCAGGTAATTTGAAACTTTTTCATAATTGCCTATACATTAGTATTAAACTGAACTAAAATCAAGAGTGAGTAACAGAGAGGAAATTATTTTATTTGTATTAAAATATTTTACAGAAATTGAATTTCATACATGGATGCTCTTTAACTACTGTGGTTCTCAGAGTCCCATTCTATATTGGCGTGAAAGGTTGCTCTTTATCAAACTAGAGGTTCTTTTACATGCCGTAAATCTCTTGACACAATATCAATAGCTTTATTTCTCTTCCGAAGGAAGCCATTGCTCAGGTTTTTTTACACTGAAAAAATCTATCCTGACATCCCTTCCATATGTTGGGTACACCATCTTCACTATTTCATTTCCAACTACATCAGCTTACTTCTGGGCAGTTTGCCTCTTGTTCTGTCCACATCTCACCTACACACGCCTACAATTTAGCTTTTAAATACCCTCTTATTTGTAAAAAGCTTTCATCACTTATTGCCGGATTTCCAAAGTGCACCCTTCCATAAAAATATTAAATTAGTATATTTCAAATATGTGACATTAGGCAACAGTCATTAATGAAATAAGTGAAGATATACTAAACTGGTTATATAGATTAAACTTTTTAGGTGCATATTGCATAACTATACACCAGTTATAGACAAATATTTATTGTGATAACTTATTCTGGATAGAAGAAACACACTAAATATAAATAGTCTAGTGGATATATGTGAATTGGTAATGGGCAGAGAAAATCAATTGAATGTTTCCAATAGATTTCTTTTTTTCAATGATTTTCTCTATAGACATATACTATAGTAACTATTAACATCTATTGCAATTATATGAAGAAAAGCAAATCTTATTGCTTTATATTTTTTATTTATTTATTTATTTATGCTAAGCTTTATACAGGTGAATATGACCGGTGTTCAGCCCTGGCTCTTTACCGGTCATACTCATATTTTACAATAGTTTATTAATTCTAGTTTATTACACCATTTTGTCTATTTACTGTCCATATCCATTTATTTTTCACTTTGCATAAGAATTGTCCAATCTTCTTACTATCTTTTTGAAACATTTCAACTACTACTACATTTCTATCTATTTTAAACCATTTCTTATTAATATACTTTTTTCTCCAAATTTCAGTTCCTTTACATTTAAATAAAATGTGTTCTATATCTTCATTTCCGCCACATATAGGACATTGATTTTGTGGAATACCTTTCCTTAAACCTTTTAATCTCCATACTCCTGCTTTCAGCCATGCAATACCTTCTCGCTCCTCTTTATTTGTCACATCAATGTACTTTTCCCTTCCCCATGAGACTTTCATTGGTATATAGAAAACTAAAGATCTCTTTTCAGTTATTTCACTAAATATTTTTTGTATTTCTATATCCTCAAATCTTTTCCTTGCCAACTTCCAGAAGTTATTCACATTATTTTCTCTTCTTCTCCACATTTCCCCTAACCCACTACTTTCCAGGTTATTTCGAAGACAGTCTACCCATCCCTTGTTCTTTAAACTTTTCTCTTGATATACTAAACACTGTTTTAACAAATTCCTTTCTTCCAATTTCAATATCCTATGCCAAAATTTCAATGCCCTTTCCATAATCTTTCCCTTACTTGCCACTCTACCCAGCTCTATTTGTGCTACCTGCCTAACAGTTGCATTTGGTAACCCCAGTATTTCTTTGCAAAATTTCCTATGCACCTCATCTATGCCTTCCCATCCTCCTTCTAATCCCCATACTTCTATCCCATATAGCATTTTTGCCTCAACCACCATATTGTACACTTTTTCTAACCATCTAATATTTATATTAGGTGCTTTGTATTTGCAACTTCTAATAGCTGATAAAGCTCCTTTTCCTTTTGCCAATGCAAATTTCTTTTGCTTTTCCCAATTGCCACCACTATCAATTTTAACTCCTAGATAAATACATTCTCTCACTACCCTGTACTCCTTTTCATTCTCATTCTTCCATTTTTCATATTTGCTCAATTTTCCTCCTTTTTTTATTGCTTTATATAAAATCAGAGATAATTATCACAAAAGATACAGTTAATTTAAAACATGTAACTGATAGTTCAATGCTGGGGGCAGCTGGTGAATCTGAACTTTGGTGGTTCACAAAGTTATAGATAGTTGCAATTGCAATTTGTTAAAGTAATAAGACTCTACTTTCAGTTAACAGTTAGACACTTCCAAATGTCATTGTTTTCATTATACATTTATCTGTAACAGCTACATATTTATAAGCCATTTGGGGGGAGGGGGTAGGGATGTTGTGTAAATGTTACATTTCATTCACACAAAATAAAACTCAAGGAAAGCAAAATATGGTGTTTATTCATTACAACACAAACTCAGTCACATTCTCATGTATATTGCTGATAAATTTCCATTAAAACCTTCTTTTTTTTTTGTTGAACAACTGAGTGACATTTAGATTCGATCTAATAAAAAGTTTTTCTTTTTACTTTTCCGTTCAATTTATTGCTGAAAAAAGCTGTAGTAAAAGAGACTACATTGAATTTATTGTTTCTTTATAGAGCATTATTTTCCTGTATTTCACTCTGATTCATCAGTTGAAACATAGCAAACACTTACTATGAAACCAATAAATGACACTGTTTATGTGATGAAATCAAGATCGGTAGAAAGCAACATTATTAATGCTTCTTTACATATAAAGCGTTAATCCTACCATCTAGCGACCTTGAACAAAAAGTGCTGTGTAAAATACAATTATTCTAAATAAAAGTCAATGCAATCATTTTATTGTGTGCTCTCTGACTGTTGGGTTAATCAACATCATAGAGAATTATGTTCTGCACTTTACCACCACATACCTCTGCACACCCTTGGTTTGCCATACCTGTCCAATATATGACTGTGGGTTGCAGCTGGGAGTGCACTACTTGGCACCTACAAATAATATTGTAGCTATTGCTGAAGTCCACTACACACTATCAGGACAGATTGAACCCAAAATGTACAAATGGTACACTTATTTATATTAAAGGGTAAGCCAGGATTGGGGTTGAAGTACGAACATGCTACCATGTGAAGAACCATCCCTGGTTGATGCATCTTTGAAGTAGCATACAAATATTGGATGGTCCAATGAAAAATTAAGTTTCTACTCATAGGCTGTATATCAAAATTTTCAAAACATTCTGATATGTACAATTTAACGTCATATGTTAGACCAGAGTAAATAGTTTGTTTTTGGTATCTGCAAGGCCCAGATTTATTTCCAGTTTGGGAAAATTTCTATAAAAAATTACCAAGTCAGTGAACAAAGATATAGTGACATAAAAATGGTTTGTTTGTTATCTTTTATAAGTTTATTAATAGAAACTATAAACAGAAATTCACATTCCAAAACAATTTTTGAGGTACAATCTAATAAGATTTTATGCTTACCTATAAAGCTATGACACATTGTAGATGAAATATATAACAGGTATTTTCAAATAGTTTATAAATAGCACTTCGAGTCTAGTCTGTAACTTTGGCATCATTGATTACTATTAAGCATTGCACACATTATCCAGTCTCACTGACTCAAAACAGTATGTTATTGTCCATATTCTTAAGATCACCACAGCCTTGAACAAATAAATTGCTGAAGACTTGCAAAGTTTGATGAATACCTCAGCATAGTCACTTTTGCTATTATTAAGATTGGCTGCCCTGAGTCTGGCAATCATTGCAGCTGGGTTTTAGATTCAAGCCCATATCCTCGCACACAGTTAACTCCAGTATTGACCCTGGTGTGCTTAATTGAAAATTAAGGACTCCTTTCATGCATCTGAAATAAAACAAGTACACACATTTTCAGAAGATTAGATAATGTACAGTTGTTAAAGTGGAGAGCACAATGTGAAACATGAGTAATGAGGCTTTTATAGAGATGAACGAACAAATAAAATAAATGTTCTTTAGAGTATTGAAGATCTTTGATATTCTTTGCATATATGTACATTGTATTCACGTACTGGAACATATAATACTTCTGAAAGAAGTGGGGTTTTAGAAGACAAAACTGGTAAGGTCATTAGAGTCTGATAATAGTTCCAGAATATCTATCAATAGAGCAGGCAGATTTTAATAGGAATGCTTTATTCTCAAACAAAAGAATTAACCTAAAGATGTACAAAAATAGACAGTTATAGAAATAAGACAATTTTTCCATAATGGGAAACTAGCAGTTGTTTAGCAGTAAACTTAGTCACATGATAAATCCTTGAGAGGAACTCTGATAAACATAAACCTACCCTGGTTGTGACTATTTTATACTTTTTTGTAAAAAAATGTTAATGTATATTTTCCCTTTAAAGATTTATGTACATTCTCAAAATAATAGCGGTTTTACCAAAATATATGGCTAAAAAATATTTATTGAAATAAGACACTAAAAGTTTATCATTCTTAAAAAAGAAATATTTTAACTCATTATTTCCCATTTCAAAGTGCAATAATATGGTAGCTATTATAATTTTTTCATATTAAAAAAAATTATGAGTGAGTCCAATGAATCATTCATTACAAAAAACTTTTCTGCATGTTATAATGAACCTGGGAAAAACTAAATGCTAAAACAAGAATTGAAATATTGATTCTTTCAAATCACAGAACTATTCCATAATATTGAGATAAATTGTCATACTTCTTCCACACATGTAGATCTAATACATTACATTGCTGGCAGTGATTGTGAGCCAATCAAAACAATTTCTCTGCAGCATCAACTAAGCAATAAGATCTATTGTATACACACTCTGAATGTTTTGGGCTGTGTGCATGTTTCTGCTCTAACCAAAGCTAGCTTCAGAGAGAAGTTAACAGTGATAGTGTAATGTGTAGATATCAGTTTAGATATACACATTTGAGAAATTAAGTGTATTTTAATCATCTGAGATAGTCTGCACCTAGGGAAACTAGAACAGAAATTGTGCTTGATGACTAGCTTACAAATGAAATAACTTTTTAACACCAAAAAATTGGAACAGGGTTTTGCCTAAAAGACCTACTAGTGCAGTAACTTTATTGGTAAAACAAGAATTGGTCTTTTGAGGACACAATGATGCAGCAAATTCTATTTATTAGGACAATTATGTGTAACTATGCAGACATGACCACTGCACTATACACTGCAGAGTATGATCCTCTTTTAGCACAGCACTTAGAAACCTCTACTGTATTTAAAGGAATTAATAATGAAATTTAAAATGGTCTAATACAAGCTGTAATTTTGACCATTTTGTCAACTATAAATCACGAAAGCATGGATATTCCTTTTGTCCAATGCATAAAATTACTTGTAAAGATTGATAAGTACTGTAGAACATAACTAAACTTTGAGATGTGTTCAGTGCTATGCTAGAAAACTCTCAATAAATTGATTCAGATATTTTAACACAGTTAATGACTTTTTGATACTTTTGGAATACTTTAAATTTGTTTTTCTGTTAAACACATTTGACCATTAATGCCTTCAATAAAGCAGTCATCTTTAGTGATTCTAAATCTGTATTTCAAGCCATTTGTTCCAATGTATGTACAACAAAAAGAACAACTGAAATCTACCAAAGTATTAAACACTTGCAATCTCTTCATAAATCGATAGTTTTACAATAGATTCCCTCACACTATTGAGTTCTTGGTAATGAAAAGGCAGATGCCTTAGCAAAAAAATGCTACCATCCAACAAAAAACATATGAGAGTATAAATAAACAATGGAAAACCTTGATGAACAATGCAACAATAATTCCAGAATGCCCATGATCAAAAGCTGTTGCTCTATTTTGATTACATGTGGGACATGATTGCTTGGCTGCCCATCTTCTTAAATTAAACATCCTTCCAACTTCAAATTTTATACTTGGTAGAGAAGAGGATTCTACAATGAATATCGCTCGTCTTATGAAATGTCAAAATTTAACAGCTATAGATCTCTCATTGCATTACTGGGAAGCAAGAAGGCAATTGGAAGAACTCCAATATGATGAGTATTAGCAACCAACCATATTCATCTTCACCATTGTGGGGTACAACAGCCTTCAAAACCAAGCAAGTGAAGTCTTGTGCTGTTAACAGAAAATCCAAGAAACTCCCCACTTCATAGCCACATTACACAGTGAACAAATTTTTCTAGAAACTGTGCCTCAAGTAGAGGAGTCCTCAATATCTTGTACTGTCAACAGAAATCCAAGGAACTTGTTGCTCCATAGCCATGTTATGGATGAACAAATTTTTAAAGAAATTGTATCTCAAGTAGGGGAAAAATATTAATAAAAAACTTATCTCTTCTGAAGGTTTTGATAACATGAAATGAAATGTATTATAACATTTACTGTAGAAGTAACAATTTTGATGAAGCCTTTATAAATAAGGACTCATTGGTAATTGCTATTAAGTGAGTTTCATAGTGTATCACTTCCCAATTATTATTATTATTATTATTACAAATTTCATTGTAGAATATTCTTTAAATCTTACATCCAAGCAATGTTTGCCCTAATTGTAATACAAAATTGTATGTGCTTAAAATTAAATATTAGTAAATGAATGATAATCCCCTCAGAACAATGTACCTATGCTAAGAACTCCTCAAGGACACTTATAAGGGCATTGTTTGCTGCACCTGAGACTCTTAATTTAATAATTTAGTGATAAAGTACACAAGTATCACCTGATCTCTTGTGACCTGTTATACAAGTAACTTCCTTTTATTTATACTGTAACTATTTGCTCACTTCCAAACTAAACCAGCTCTCCCCCATTTTTACTTTCGCTATACATACTATGTGCATAGTGCATGGAAAACATATTGTATTCCACCCAAGAATTCGTTTTGAGATACTCTGGATCAAAAAAAGAAAAGCATTTTTAGAAAAAGGTGTCTCTGTGTGCGTGTGTCCAAGGATGCAACCCAAAAATTTCCAAGAAAATCCCAGCACCCCAAACTACCCTTTACATGGAACATTTTTTGAAAATTGTATTTTCTCAAAAATGGCTCTAGTAATTTTGATCAAAATACCTTACATTTAAGATATTTTTTTGACAAGCGAAATGTATATCTTGAATTTTCTGAAAAAGCCTCTGAAGGCCTCTTCATTCTGGATGACTTTGTATAACTGGCAAACCATAAGAGAGATACAAAAACTTACTACACAAAACATGTAGATCTCATTAAAATACACAATTTATTTCATATACATTCTTTTTTGTAGAGTTAACCGTTTTTAAGATATTCCAGATAATGGTTTCAATTTTAGCCACTTAAATTTTTCTCAAACAGGAAGACATCTTTCTTTTCGTTTGTTTACTCCTGGCAAGACAAGAGATTGGAATTTCAATTGTTTCACATAGCGACTGGTTTTTAAAAGTCAAGACTATCGCTTTAGCCTGTGCATTTTCTTATTTCCCTCCTAAATTTAAATGGTGTTTTATTTATGGACACTCTTTTAACTACTGTGGTTCTCAGGGTCCCATTCTATACTGGGCATGAAAGACCGCTTAATTTTGCTCAGAGGCCTCTATATCAGGCTTGAGGTTCTTTTACATGCCGTAAATCTAGGACACAGAACCAAGGGCTTTACTTCCCTTCCAAAGCAAGCCATGCTAAGGATTTTTATGCCCGAAAAAATCCATCATCCTCCGCCGGGTTTGAACCCGCGACCTTGGGTATATGAAGTTAGCATAGTAACCATTACACCATGTAGAGCGACATTTCTAATAAGACTAATCCTGCTTATGTTTACCTTGATTAGCATAATGTAGATAACAGATTAATGTTTTGAATAAAAGGTTTGTTTACTGAACAGCTAGAGGACATCATGTGAATAGAACACATTAGATTTTTCCCCTTCTACTTACAAGGAACCAAGTAACAAGGACAATTTCTGCTAATGTTTATCGTGATTAGCATGATGTAGATAGAAGAATAAGGTATTTAACAATAATTTTTTGCAGAGATGTAAAGAAAGTCATGTGCATAGAACACATCGGTTTTTTTTTTTTTTTTTTTTTTACCCATAACTGTACCAGTAATCACTGTATTCATTTTAACACGGCTCTCATCAGCTAATCAGTTTATGTTCATTATGTGTGTTCAATATGGAAGCTTCTAGGGAGGCCAATAGGATCCTTTAAGAGGGAAGAATACAGGTCTTGTGTAACAACAGTAGTTTTCATGAGTTTAGAATTGAATTCAAGTTTTACCATATAAGGTTGGTAATTGTATAGATATCATTGGTAGTAACGGATAAGGAGAAAATTTTGATCCCAAATTTTGTTGGTTTGTTTGGGTCATATGCTTTGAATTTTACTCTTCCCTTATGATGCTCTTGCCTTCTGATACAAATGGGCCTGGGAAGTAGAATAAACTGCATTTTTGCATCTTGAATAAATTCTTCTTTAGATAGTTTTCTGTTTATTTCAGCATGAGTAGAATGAAGAGTCCATAACAAAAGATGAAATTCGCCATGCAAAAATACATCATCAAGAAAGGGAAATCAATCCACCCAACTTGGGGATAGTCTTGTCTTTGAAAAATAGTCTTGTGATGACATCAGAGGTAGGGTGAAGCCCCATATTGATAACCACACCAATTAGTGTTTTTATATCTGCAGCTATCGGGGGTTTCAGGATGAATCCTGTTTTTGTTTTCATTGATGGTTTCACCTGTTGATTTTTTTGTGTTCCCTTGAATGCAGGTCTGTAATTATTTCCATTATTTTGTTGTGAAAAATAGGCAGAAAAATTTGTGACAAAATAAGAAGGAAGTATTGGTCCCTGCTGGACATTCTGCATTGGTTTAGAAGATGTGGTGCCAGGATCAACATTATTCACCTCTGCCCAGTTAGATGCACTGTTGTTTGCAGCATCACTTGTGTCACTCTTGCTCTTGCATTTATACATGAATTTCAAATGTATCATTTTCATTCACTGAACAAAAATCTGACAACTTGCTATTACTTTTGTTCAATAAAGCTACAATTTCTGTTTCTCAGGCTTTTCTTTCTTATGAAGAAAAACAAAATAAGTTTGCCTGCCTGGGTAGTGTGGTGGTAGCGTGTCTGCCTCACATTCAAAAGGTCGTGAGGTCGAATCTCGCTTAGAGTGAGTTGCCTGGGTAAGGTTTTTTTTCGGGGGTTTCCCTTATCCTGAGAAGACGAATGTTGAGTAACTTTAAACTCCATGGATCCTGACATCATTTGAGCATCTTTCATCAATTTCATTCATCATCCGATGTGACCAACCAGATTAAAGGACTTTAAAAAAAAAATTTGTTTTCCTAGTTGCACTATATATATATATATATATAATTTTTTTTTTTTTAGTTTAACATCCTTTAACCTAATTGGTCATATGAGACAATGAATGAAACTGATGAAATGATGCTCAAATGATCTCGGGGTCGATGGAGGTTAAAGTTACTCGACTTTGGTCTTCTCAGCATAAGGGAATAAACCCCCCAAAAAACTTATGCAGGTAACTCACCCTAAGTGAGATTCGAACTCATGACCTTCTGAATGTGAGGCAGACACACTACCACCACACTACCCGGCAGGCTGCGCTATACGTTGTTTCACTATTGAGAACTATGAAAGGAACTCCTAGTAAGGCAAATCCAGGGATTTACAGATCACAATATCTTAATACATTTTATTTGCCATATGTTGGCAGCATATCTGAATTATTCAAGCAAGAAAAGCTGATGATGATAGCTATATCATTGCATCCATATATGGATTTTCACTCATTGGCTCAGGATTTGAACAGGTCGTACAATATGGGTTTTTGCTTGAGAAGGGCTAGAGTAAAGAGCAGTTAACACTAAGTTTCATACTTGTCCAACTTTGTTTTTCAGTCTCTCTCTTTCTCTCTCTCTGCATAAAATGTAAAATTGCTTTACATATTGGAAAAGCTTAAAGAAATAGCATATATTTTATTTCTATGCCTTAACAGTAACCTAATGCTAAGAAGTTTATAGTTCTGTGCCTTAATCTTTCAATAATAGTTGATTTTCCTATTATTGGTGATTTCGCTTCTATTCAGTAATTTTTGAAATAGCCATTCTCATTTAAAACTTAACACGTCTGGTTATAGAACACTGCAAATTCAAACACTTTAAAACCTAGTATCAATAAAACTTGTGCATGTAAAACTAAAATTAAGTTTATTTATGGATATCCTTGAACTCCTATAGTCTCAGCATGCCCATTCTATATTGTGCATGAAAGGCTGCTTAATCTTGCTTTTCAGGTCATAAATCTAAGACACAGGACCATCAGCTTTATTTCCCTTCTGAAGGAAGCCATGCTAAAGTTTTTTATGCCTGAAAAACCAATTGTACTATTATTTGTCCATCCTTACTTCACCATTGATGTAAACAAATCAGAATGTATTCTTCTGCCAACATATGCGCATGCATCAAATGGTGCTAAGCTGGTTCGCTTGCTGTATAATTGTAAAACAGCATACTTCATTTGGCAGGAATAGCTAACTACTTTTACAGCTCACAGATAATGATTAACTCTATTACATGTATAATAAATAAAACACAATAAAACAGGTAGATGAGTTATTATATATTCAATACGAAAAGTAAATTTCAACTGTAAAATTATAAAATGCAGACATGGTGTTTTGAAAATTTGCTGAAGTATTGCATATGTACATCACTCCAACAGTTTTTTTGTGAATTTTAGCACAACCATGCACTGCACATTTCTTTATAGTGCCATAATGCAGTGATTACCATAAAAACTAGTGTGAATTGAAACTAGTCTCATTCCTTCAAGATATGAGTCATTTGTTGCAATCAAACTGACTGAATTCATCACAAGAGATTGATGATTAGTGGGCCAATGACAATGTCCACAATTCCCTCCAAATCTTACTTTGTTTACTCTTCCCAAACAATGTATGATACACATTCACTGCATTTTCAGCTGTTACTTGTTGAAAAGCTGCTTACACAAGATGTTGCACCTCAACTAATTTAAAAGTTTTGCACACTTTATGCAGCTGTCAGAAACACCAATAAATGGTACCGTTGAGCTAAGAATCTTATTTAATGAAAAGGTTATATACTTTTCACAAAACGTATTATATATACTAGGAATACTTCTGTCCTTGCTTATGTTTCACTACTCATGTAATATATGTTTTCGTCATTACTTACTGACTAGAAGCAGCCCTTAAACTGCACAACATATATGCATTGGATAGGTAAAGTCAGACTGAAAATATTCAGCACCATAGCCAGGATTTGAACCATGTATCTCCTGATCTCTAGCTGGTTGCTCTGCCACTGAGCTACCATGGCAACATGCCGGCATAGCACTGAGTTTCTCAACTGACTCGCATGTTCCCGGTAAACCACAAGGTGATCTCAGTTTATTTTGAGATGACAACCCCAATGGTGACTTACAATGTTGTAAGTACTTAAGTCCCAGGATTCATAGTATGCCAACTATTATGGTCAATTCAGTGCTATGCTATGGTAATGGCAGAGCAACCAGCTAGAGATCCGGAGATCCATGGTTCAAATTTTGGCTATGGCTTTGAATTTTTCAATCTGACTCGACCTATCCAACTCCTGTCCTACACGCGGCTTGTGTGAAAAAAATAATTAATCCAATATATGCATTGTTTTATAAAAAAAAATATCTGAGGTCACTCACATGACTTTCTGCATCAAATATTATTAAAAAGTTTATGACTACTATTTACTTCATACTAATCGATATAAAATTAGCAGAAATAGTCTTATTACTTGCTTCCATGTAAGTAGAAGGGAAATAGGTGAATACAGTGGGCTAAAGTGAGAGTAAAATATTTTAAAAGATGGTTGCTATGTGTTTGAAGTTTCTTTGTTTGTATGGTCAGGAGCTGACAAATTCCTGTATGAGAAAAGTATTAAGTGTTTTAAAACTGAAATCAATAACAAGGAATATCTCAGAAATGGTCAACTCCATGAAAAAAACTGTATATAACACATTGTTTGTTAAGTAAGTTTTGTCTATCTTCTATGGTTTACCAGCTATGCAAAATTCCACAAAATTCATCCAGAATAAAGATGTCTTCAGAGGCTATTCCCAGAAAATTCAAGATATACATTTTATTTGTTATGTGTATATATACACACACACACACATTTAGTATACAATATTTTAATCAAAATCTTTAGAGAAAATCAAAATTTTCCATATAAAGGGTAGTTGGAGGAGGGATTTTCTTGAAAATCTTTGTATCGCATCCTTGAAAGATACTGAACTTAAATACCAAATTTGTATTTAACGAACTTTTCATTTTTGAGCTATGCTGCCCCCCCCCATACACACACACACACACACACACATACACACTGTGTGTGCCCAAGGTCGCGGGCTCAAACTTGGCGGAGGACGATGGATTTTTTTCGGGCGTAAAAATCATTAGTATGGCTTCCTTTGGAAGGGAAGTAAAGCCATTGGTCCCGTGTTGTAGATTTAAGGCATGTAAAAGAACCTCAAGCCTGATAGAGGCCTCTGAGCAAAATTAAGCAATCTTTCATGCCCAATTTAGAATGGGACGCTGAGAACTACAGTAGTTAAAGAGCATCCATAAATAACACACCATTAGTTCCCATACATGTAGGAAAAGAATTTCTCTCTCTCTCTCACACACCTTTTCTTTTGGCGTTAGGTGTCCTCAAAACATTTATTTATATTTAAATCTTATCACAATGGAATGCAATACCTTTTCTGCCTATGCACATTGTACATATTTGGTAGAGAGAAAAACAGCATAGGAATCTTGGGAATTACCAAGCTTAGCATTTTAAGTTCACTGTCTTTGAGGAATGCAATATGAATTTTAAGAAAATCCCCTCCACCTCAAACTACTCAATACATGGAAAATCTGTCCTCATTTAATTTTTTTTTTTAAATTGCTTGTAATAATCTTAATTAAAATAGTGTTATCTTGTAAGATGTTTGCAAAGATAAAAGTATTTATTAAATCTTCTAATCAATGGCCTGTGGGGTCCTCTTCATTCTGGATGAACTTTATATAATTTGCATAAGGGATGGGAAAAAACTTGCTACACATAAAATGTGCTTGTTAAAAAACAATTTATGTCAAATTTTTATAATGGTTACTATTTCTGAGATATTCCATACAATTGCTTTGAATTGTCAGATACTTTGTTTTTTTCTGTGACCACCCAAAGAGAATGCAAACTCAAAGCTATCACATTAACGACCTCCTTTTGAAAGATTTGACGTTTGCTTTAGCCTACCAAATTTTCCCTTTTTCATGCAATTGAACGTATAATAAAATCATAACTGCATTGTTTCTCAATTAACATAACAGCTAGAAGGATAAGCATATATAAGAATATTTGTAGAAGGTGGCAGAGGAAATTGTAGATTTCTTTGTAGATTTTTCTTTCATTTTCAAGTCAAAATAAGTTACTTTCTCCCCCTACCTTCCCAAGTTTTGTTTATGAATGAAATATTTGGCTATAATGCATATTTTTACTTTCTGTACTAACCCATAGTAAGTATAGAAAATATTGCATTCCACTCAAAAGTTTTATACCAATATTTCCCAAAATATGTTTTGAGATTTCCTGTATCCAAAAAAAATATTTTAAGAAAAATGCCTGTGAACAGTGGCATACTTAAGAATTGAAATATCAAATTTGGTATTAAGTTCCAAGGATGTGTCAAAAGATATTAAAGAAACCACCCCAAACTATATTTATACGAAAAATGTTTCGAAAATGTTGATTTTAAAAAATGGCTCTTATTGATGTTTATTTAAATCTTAAATGTTTACTTTATTTGCCTGACAAATAAAATGTATATCCTCAAGATATAAATAGCCTGTATAGTCTCCTTAATTGTGAACTACTTTTGTAGAACGTAAAACATAAGACATAGACAAAATCTTATTACATTTCTCAAATGGAAACTCATTTGTTTGTTTTTTTTACTTCTGACTATGCAAAGTGGACACAATTGCAATGTCATCACTTAGCGACCAGTTTTAAGATTTCACTCACTTTAGCCGTGAATTCCCTTATTTCTCTTGTACCTACAAGGAAATAATAAATAGCATTGAATAGATGGAATACTATTATCTTGATTTCAATCAATTTAGTATGTAAAGACAATAAATAAAGGATGAAGTCTGGCATATTTGGTATTCAATAGGTCTGTAAATTTTACTTTCATTTGTATTTATTTTTAAAGGACCCTGTTTTAGTTACTTTAAATATTGTGCACCTATAATTACTACCATCATTCTCATTGCATTTTTTAAATTGTTTTGTTTTTGTTTCTAGTTTTAAATATAATTTTTTTTCTAAAGGCATGGTTGTCAGTTTACATGCAAATTGCTATTTGTATTAGTGCGACAATGTTTAGCAATGGTAGCTTATAAATGAGTCATTCAAAATGAATGCTTCATTGCTATAGACTGTGAACTAACCACTCATTTTGAAAGAACTGGTAGTTCATATACAATTGCTATCTTGCCTGTTACCCCATGATATCTACCTTTTTGGTATATGTATCACAGCTATAAAATAAAAACAATAAATAACCAACATTTCACAACCAAAATGCTTACCTAGCAAATGGGGGAGTGAAGTAGGCACAGATGATGTCATTGCATTCACAACATTCACACTCGTAGGAAATAAATGTGGTGTACAAATAAAAACAAAATGATTTGGCACAACCAGATGCACGTATTTACAAATTTCCATTTAGAAAAATAATTTGTTGTACTCTTTTCCCTGTTAGGTGATTTCTTCTTTCTGTTATAAGCTGCCCTGACTTAGAGAACATTCTTTCACATGGCACAGAAGTTGCAACAACACAGAGTCGCTTTTTCACTAGTTCATAGAGTGTTGGATATGCTGACTGCCTTTCAGACCACCATTGAAGTGGATTTGCTTGCCTGTGAAGTAGGGGTTCTTGCAGATATGTTTCCAATTCCGCTGATACAGAAACTTTAGGGTGTAGCCCAGAAACAACCTCATCAAATTCAGCCCACAAACAAGAAGTAGATTCAGAGACAGGTGCTAAAGTTGCTGTGGTGTCTGTGGGTGCATCTGGCAGATATTTCTCACAGTGCCTAATCAGATTTTGCTTTGCTTTCTCACTAAAGTGTTTGTCAGAAAACCCATGTAATTTGAATCGGGGATCTAATAGAGTTGCCTCTGTGAAAATATCAGTTTCCTCTGTACTTTGAAGTAGCTCATTTAGCTCCTCCACAAGTTTCTCAGACATCTGTTGTACATTGCCACGAATTTCTGCATTATTTGCAAATCTGAAGCACCACCTTTTCAGTGATTGACTGAGGAGTATAACCTTTGATGCAGTAATTAGCCTTTCACTGCTCATTTCCTCAACACAATCTTTGAAAACTTTTAACACTTTACAGGTTTGTGTTACAGTTGCAATGTCATCTGTAGTCAAATTTAGAATATCTGGATAGTTAATAGTTATAACTGACATCAATGAATTCTTAACATCAACTATTCTTTGTAACATATCCAAGGTTGAAATCCACCTTGAATCAGCATCCTGCTTTAATGTTAGGATTGGTTCTTTTAGCTCTTCCTGCATCTGTTTAAGCTCTGTGCTGGCTTGTGAACTTTTTTTAAAAAACTCGACAACCTTTCTCACTTTGTCCAAAATAGATTCAATGTGCTGAAGACTGTTCTCAACAATTAAATTCAAGTTGCATGCAAAACAGGGTATGTGATACCAAGCTGTGAGTTGTATTGCTGACACAATATTAGCAGCATTGTTGCTAACAACACATACAATTTTTTCTTTAATGCCCCATTCAATAGTAATACGCTGCAGTTCTTCTGCAAGGTCTTCTGAAGTGTGACTTTCGTCATACTTAAAGCATTCTAGGAGGGAACACTGTAGCTCTAGTTCTTGAACATAATGTGCTGACACAGACAAATAGTTTTCGTTTCTGATTGAAGTCCACTCTTCGGTTGTCAAAACAACTGCTTCAGCAGACTGAATTTTAATTTTCATTATTTCTTTTGTCCTTGTGTATTGCTCCTCAAGCAGGCAATTAGAAATAGTTTCCAGTGTTGGCATTTTGTAAGCTGTATTTAATTTACTCAAGAACTTCTGAAAATGCATGCTCTCAACAATGTTTAGGGGCAAAAAGTCTTTCACAACAGTTTCTAAAAGTGCAAAATCTATCTCTTGGTTTCTCTTGGTTGATAATAACTTTGTAAAATTTTTGGAAGGTATTCCGAGATTCTGTGGTGGGCTTACCACTGCGAAGGTAGTTTTGTCATCTGGTGGGATTGATTGTTGTTCAGTTCTAACACTTACTAGTTTTACCAGTTTCCGGGGCTGCCTTACTACAGTTTTGTAATCCTGTGGCAATAACAGATGCTCTTTTTTGGGAATTGGTGTTGAAGCCAAAGCATCAACAGCTGATAATATTTGAACGGAATCCTCTGGATTGTCTTCTGTAATGCCGACGAATGCAAGCGGTTCTATGCGCTTTACACTCAGTGGCGCTGTAGGATGCTTCATGCGAACATGACGATGAAGATTATATGTGTTTCCTCCTTTATACGAAATAGTCTTAGAACAAAAGCCGCACTTGGCTCTTCCATCACCTACATCGACGAAGTAACCCCAAATGTCACTTTTTCTCCGAGAATGCGAGACGCTGGACATTGTATAAGAAATGACACTGCTTTTCGAATAAGGAATATCTTGTGAATGAGTCGTAGAAAATAACTTCTCTATTCCTGTGAACTAGCAACTCGTTTTGTGGCACAAGTTTATAAGGAACTGATAATTGAAATTCTCAAACGCTTCACAACTCTTAACACTTCGCAGCATTCCAACTCATTCGATTCGACAGTCACTTGTTCGCTCTCGCTTTTTCCTTCAACCAAAGCCAACAAGGTTACCAACCTCTTTATTTCGAACGAATCGTTTACAATAATCATGCCCATATTTGTCATTGGAGTTTTATCATAAGGTTTACACGAAAGTAGGACGTGACTTGTTCATTTACTTGCACATTATGGAATTAAAAATAGTTGTAAATAGAAAACACTAGAAGTACTTAATTTTACTTACCAAAACAATTGTCAAATTTAACGAAGTCATTTTCTGAATTGTTTTTGAGAGATACATCTAGTGCAGAAATTATTCCTATCCCATTAGTGTCCAAATTAATCAATTAAAATATTCTCATAAGGAACATACGATAATACAGTGTAGCTGCTTTGAGCGTAGCAATATTCTCGCAATGTATGGTTATTTTCTCAACTTTTTAAACGTAGTATTTTCTCATTTAACTGGCTTTAAGAGGAGCGGAGTTTTATGGAATACCTGAAAATGCCATCAAAGCCTCACTTAAAGCGAGAGTGGAAAATCTCGCATTCAAATTTATGTGACGTGCACACACACGCTCGCCGTACAGTTGGCCATTCTGACGCTGTGGCTATAGATTCTGACTTGATAACTGCGTCATTAGTCCCAGAACCGCATGCTACATTTGTAGAAAACTATAGAAGTACAGTACATTTATTACTTTCTCTACTTAGCGCATAGGAATAAGTAGAGGAGGTATTGCATTCCACCCAAAAATTCGATACGGAAATTTCACTGGAAATACACGCTTTAGGGCCCCATGTATAAAAAAATGAACTATTTTTAGAAGTGCACGTGAGAGAACACCCCAAAATGAAAAGCTGTGAAATACCAAATTTGGTATTTAAGTATCACATCCTTGACGTGATAGGAAAATTTTGAGGAAAGTCCCCCCACCCCAAACTACTTTTTACATGGAAGAAATTTAGAAATTTTTCATTTTCTTAAAAATGGTTCTAACGATTAAATGTTGTATATTAAAGATATTTATATGGCAATTAAAAAGCATGTATTTAGTTTTCTGGGAATAGCCTTTGAAGACCTCTTCATTCTGAATGATTTTTGCATAACTGGTAAACTGTAAGAGATAGACAAAAACTTACTGCTCAAAAAATGTAATCTCGTTAAAACACATAATTTATGTAATTAAAATTCTTAAAAAGAGGATTTTTTTTTTGAATTATTGGGCATTAGAAGAGAGAGATAACTTTATGTACTCCCCCACCCCCCCGAAGATGCCAATTTCCAAGATATTTCTTTATAGGTATTGGTTTCAGTTTTAAAATTCAACTTTTCTCATACAGGACTTTCTCATACATGCATAGCAACCAGCTTTTAAAAGATTTGACTATCACTTTAGACAAGTCTATTCCTTTATTTCCCTTCTACTTATAAGGAACTAAGTAAAAAGACCATTTGTGCTAATGTTTACCTTGATTAGCATGAAGTAGGTAGAAGAATAACCTTTTTAACAATAATTTGCTTCAGAGATATAAAGTCATGTGAATGGAACACATCAAATTTTTACTTTCTCTAGCACATGTGTACATACAACGTATGTGTTGACTAGAGAAGATATTGTATTCCATCCAAATATTTGATGTTGAGATTTCACTAGAAACATTTTTGAGGTCTCCTGAATCCAAAAAACAATATTTTTAGAAAAAGGTTTGTGTGTGTTTCTTGGACTGCATAGCTCAAAAATGAAAAGGCTGATAAATACCAAACTTGGTATAAATGTTTACATCTTCCAAGGATGTGGCACAAAGATTTTCAGAAAAATCCTGCCACCTCAAACTATTATATAGAAAAAGTTTTGAAAGTTTTGTTCTTCTCAAAAATAGCTTTAACAATTTTGATTAAAATACTGTATATTAAAGATATAGAATGTATATTTTGAATTTTCTGGTAATATTTTCTGAAGACCTCTATTCTGAATGAATTTTGTATAATGGTTTAACCATAAGATATAGACAAAAACTTAATACACAAAAAATGTAGATCTTGTTAAATTACATTATTTGTCATATACATTTTTCTTGTAGAGCTGAGTGTTTTTGATATATTCCTTGTTATTGGTTTCAGTTTTAAACTACCTTAGACAGGACTATGCAAAGGGAACTGAACCTCAATTCTTTCACACAGCGGCCAGCTTTTAAAAGATATGATTATCGCTTTAGCATAATCTTTTCTTTTATTTCCATTCTACTTACAATGAAAAAGTAATAAGACAATTCTGCTAATGTTTATCTCGATTAGCCTGATGTAGATAAAAGAATAATCTTTTTTAAGATTAGTTTGTATATGGAACAGTTAGAAAAGGTTAGGTGAATGGAACACATCAGATTTCTAGAAAAACCTCTCTATGCATGTGTGTGTGCGCATGTGCATGTTTTTTTGCTGTTTTTTTTTTTTTTTTTGTGTGAGATTGAGCATCATGAATGTCTGTGTGTACAGCATAACTCAAAAACAAAATTTGGTATTTAAGTTATACATCCTACAGTTATGGGAAACAGATTTTCGGGAAAATCCCTAATTACCCTTTGTATGGAACATTTTTCGAAAATGTTTATTTTCTCAAAAATGTCTCTAACGATTTTGATTAAAATACCATATGCTTAATATATTTATATGACAAATAAAATTTATATCTTGAATTTTCTGGGAATAACCTCTGAAGACATCTTCATTCTGGATAACTTTTGTATAGCTGGTATACTATAAGAGATAGACAAAATCTTAGCATAGAAATAATGTATATCTCATTAAAACACACAATTTATGTTGTATACATTTTTGTTGTAGAGATAACTTACTGAGATAAGAACTAAAGCTTTCCTGGCGACGTGTTAATTCAAATTCTTCTCGGGCTTCTAGCCAGGTAAAAACTTGGCTTGACACCAACGTTTCGAAGAAGTGCATCTTCCTCGTCTTCAGGGTGAACCTGAAGATGCACTTCTTCGAAACGTTGGTGTCAAGCCAAGTTTTTACCTGGCTAGAAGCCCGAGAAGAATTTGAATTAACTTACTGAGATATTCCGTTTTATTGATTTCAGTTTTAAGCTACGTAAACCAAATTTGTTTCATATAGCTACTGACTTTTAAACAATTTGACTGTTGCTTTAGCTTAGTGGATTACCTTATTCCCCTTCTACTCACAAAGAAGCAAGTAATAAAACCAATTCTTCTAATGTTTATTGTGATTAGCATGATGTAGATAAACAAATTATCTTTCGTAAGAAACGTTTATTTGCAAAGCAGCTAGAGAAAGTCATGTGTATAGAACACATCAGACTTTTTTGATATAACATTCAGGTGGTCCGAACTACACCACGTTACTTCAGTGTTACGAGTGATTATCTGAGCCAGTATTTCAAGGGTTTACAGAGTGTTAATTGCAATATGACTAAAAAAATTATTTTAAATCAGTATATACATAAAATCACAGATTAAACTAATTGTGTTTGAAGAAAGAGAAAACCATGAACTAATTGCATTTACCTCCAAACTGAATATTTTGCATCTGTTTGAATTACGGTTGGAATAATTTACCCACTTGGGCAGTGAAGCTGTTAATTGGCAGTCCTCAATAACACCTTTTATCATTCTCTGCTCCACAGTATTGATGGTCCATTCCATATAAAGCATTTATAAGTTTAAGAGGGGCAACTTTAGAGTTTTCAGTTGGATCCAATTTTTCCCTCAAAATTAAAGTGATACAAGGGGAAGTTCCATAAGTCCTTGAAAAAAGATAGAAAACCAAATTATTTTTAATAAATTTTGTTATTTTTCAACATAATCTCCTTTAGCTTGATACATTTTCCCCAGCATTTCTCCAACTGTTTTAAGCCTTCCAAAAAGTAGGATTTCAGATGGTCCTCAAAATAGTAATCTGTTTGGGAGATGATCTTTTCTTTAAATGTGAATTGTTTTCTGCTAAGTCACTTTTTCAACTTTGGAAATTAATGACTGTGCTTGCTACCAAAGGTGCAATAGTATCTGTATCACCAAAACTCATTGAAGAGTGACCACTAGACACATCTTGGCTGCCCAAACTCAGAACTCTGTATAAGTTTATGATATAATTCTATAACTCGATATTATTCTTGTTCTACAGAAATTTAAGTTAGGAGTAGTCGTAAATATATTGAATGTCTGTTACTGTGTGTATATTATATTTTAAACCAAAATGCAAACTTTGAGCTTTTGTGGGAATGTTACTGCCTCATATTATAAATTATTCTCAGGTTTATATTTACAGAAATTAAATTTAAAGATCTTTGTTTAGAAATGGTGCCTAAGTTCTGTCTGTTGAATGCTCTATTGTATATGTGCAATTCTTTCCCAATTTTCTTCTATGAAAACTTTAGATATAAGATTTTTTGTTGTTCCTTTTTACTTTCTCTACTTCAAATAGTAAAAGGGAGGAAGTATTATATTCTATGCAACATTTTTATGTTGAGATTTCACCAGAAATACAGTTTTTGGAGCCCACTAGGCACCTCCCCCCTTTTTTTTAAAATAAAAGTATGCATATATGTGTGTGTGTGCTATAATTCAAAATGAAAAGTCATATAAATATCAATCCTTATATTTTTTCTCCATTTTTAATAGAAACATTTTTATCATCAACTTCCAAAATATAGGTCTTTCATTCATGTTTGTGGTCACTGTTTTGGTATCCAAAACTTTTCTTAGGGATGTCATCATTTTTGCTGATTGTTTGTTTGGTTATATATTTTTCTTAGAATCTAAGTTTCACTACTGTATGTTAAGGTTGGGACTACTAGCATTTTGTATGATTAATTAATGATTCTTTCCATGCTTTATTATGTAAATTTCTTATTATAGGGTCATTTATAGTCTAAATTGATTAATATGTAATACTATGGATTTATTTTCTATCAAACTTATGCTCTATAAAAATTTCAATTAGCATCACAATCTCTTTCTGAGTTTATGGTCTACTTGAAAGAATGAATAATTTTTTTCTCATCAGAATTTTCCATATATTTACATTAATTGGTATATTCTTCTAGGAGTTGCTTAAGATTAGAAACATTTAAAACGCATACACCTAAACCTGTAGCTGTTTGTGTAAATCCTCCTTTATTCAGCAATGTGTGTCTGATAGATTCACACTTAATTTACCTTCTGTATTAATTCCCATATCTCATTTCTTCTTTAGTTCTTCTCTTTCTTTCTCGACTTACCTTCGCCACTCTGCATATTTTTCTTATCCCATATTTCTTCTTGAAAGTCTTGTGATGTACCAGCAAGCTTTACCTCTCCTGTATCAC
Organism: Hymenopus coronatus; assembly: GCA_030762935.1. Classification (NCBI taxonomy): domain Eukaryota; kingdom Metazoa; phylum Arthropoda; class Insecta; order Mantodea; family Hymenopodidae; genus Hymenopus; species Hymenopus coronatus. Next base: position 54,072,028 of record CM060886.1, read on the forward strand.
CTATCCTTGCTTTCAGTTCATTCCATCATAAATTTTATCATTTTCCCAGCCCGATTTCTCTTATGATTCCCTTAATTAATATACTCAGCTTTTATCCCATCCTGCTTTTTCTTGCGCCTTTAAACATTCTTTGACTATATTTCCTTCTTCCAAGAATTGGATCCTATGTTGGTATTTCATAATACATTTGACTAACAATCCTTTCCTGCCAACTCTTCCCAATTGAGCTAAGGCAGCTACTCTCAGTAAAGAAAGTTTTACTGAAACTAACCCAACTTAAAATATAGTAATGCAAATTTAAAATTTATCCCAATGAATTAAAAATGTCTTTGACAATAAATATATCAAAGGATACAGTATATATAATATCAAAGAATAATTTAAAATAAAATAGAATTAGTTTTCAGAATTATTTTTCAGAATATTCTATGTATTTGGTCTGTAGGTGCCCATGCTTGTACCCCATGCATAATTTTCGACTCAACACTCTCAAATTAATTACACCCTGTCCTATGCCAGTTATATCCTCCTTTCATTATCTCCATATCACCATATCAAATTCTGTTGGAGTTTTTACTTTTTTGATCTGTTCTGCTATTATTTCCTCGTCTAGGTGGATGCAATTTTGGAATTCCCCTAACATCTTTGTCTGCATCACCATGTTACTTTCTCCCAATAGCTTCTCAAAATACTCCTCCATTTATTTGGGCCAATTTTATTCTCTATTGAGCTTATCCTACTTTTTCTTTCCACCAATTTGCATATCACTCTACTGCCCTCCTTCAAATCTTTTGGCCCATTTTTCCATTACTCTTTTCTTCTTCAATTAGGCACTTATAGCCCCACCTTACTATTAGAAAGTTTTCTCTTTCTAATACTTCTTTAGATTGTTTTCACCTCCGAAATATTTTTATTTTTATTAATATTATTATTATTATTTTTTTTTTTTTTTTTTTTTTACAAGCCTTTTCTATTGTTTTCCTCTCATTCCTAATTGTTAGTTGATTACTCCATCCACTTCACTTCCCACTCTAACTGCAATATAGCCTCATCAGCTTTTCCCACAGATTAGATGTATAATTTTATTTTCTATCTTAATTCAATTTAATTCTCCCTAAAAGTATGCTTTTCTGACATGCACCACCTATAATTTGCAGTTGCATTTCCTTGCTTTAGATCTTCTTTGTGTCCTATTGCCTTCACTGTTTTAAATTTGGCAATTAATGGAAAATGGTGGCTATTCAATATGGTCTGGATTATTTTAAAGTCTATACAGTCATTGTATAGATTCCTTGAACACAGTATGTCATCAGTAATGCTTTGTCCCCTTTGGTTAATAAAAGTAACTTCTCTGTGCTTATCTGACCCCTTATACCATTGTATATTAATAGATTATTTACCTGACAAAATCCAATTACAGTGGAACCTGGATAACTCAAACGTCTAGGTAATTTTGTATAGTGAGGTTTATATAATAGGGGATGTTACATTAAATCGTTTTATTTTTTTGGTTTTGATATTCGTATTATCAATAATTTTTGTAATTATTAATCCTAATTTAATTAGAATTTTATGTCTTGAAATCATAATGAAAGGGTTAAATCCCCTTATTAACTTTATTACTTAACTAAACCTTTAAAAGAAAATTTTTAAGCCCAAATAAAAAAATAAAAAATTTAAAGATAAAAGTAAAAATCTCCTTCATCGTTGACGCCAAGGAAGCGAGATTTAGTTGGAATAAAGGGTTGAAACTGGTCCCATTAAGTGATTATTAAGTGATGTTTGTGTTACAAAGGCCGACTCAAATTCTTTTGTTTTTAATGAGATATAGGATTTATAATTTTGAAAGCACTATGAATATAATATATGCCTAAATGTGAAGTACAACAAAGAATGTGCAAAAAGTGGTAAGTAATAAAGACAATGTGGATGAGATGACATAATGACCATTAAGAGGTGTAGGAATACATAATGTAAGTAATTTTACAAAAACTAACTTACATTTATGCATTTATTATTTTATCTGCAGGTATCCAAAGCTCTTAGTGAAGAAATCCGCAGACTGGCAGTATTGGTAGACGAGTTCAACCTTCCATTCCATCCTGAACAATTGGTGCTAAGTGTATATAAGAAAGAGTTGCATCTACATGTAGAAAATGGCCTTGGAAGTAATCTCCGAGCAAGGCTATCTACTGCACTTGCTTTGAATATTGAAAACAGTCAAAGAGAAATGACAGGTATGGAAGTTTTTTTGTTTTTTTTCTTTGTAGCTTAATGTCCTTTAACCTGATTGGTCATATTGGATGATGAATGACATTGGTGAAATAGTGCTCAGATGATATCAGAGTCCAAGAGCTTAAAGTTACTTGGTATTTGTATTATCAGGATAAGGGAAAACACCAAAAAAAACATTATCCGTGTAACTCACCCTAACTCTCGAATGTGAGGCAGACACACTACCACCACACTACCCAGGTGGGCTGAAGTTTTCTTTGTATGGTTACTTGCTCACATGCTATGATACTAACTAATAAAATATGCTTTGAATTCATTTCTTTTGGGAAAACACATTGGAGTTGTATGACTTTCACACTGATTTTACTGTTATTATGAAGTAACTTTCATTTCACCATGTATGTATGTGCAATGGTCCGGCAAGCAGATGGCAAAGGTTGTGCCAACCTTTTACAGTAGGCAAGATAACTGATGGACAGCAGATCTATTGTTATTACTGTTACTATTTAAATACCTAGAGTGATGCTTTTGTCATAAAACTATATGGCTCCATTAATCAGATTCTGAAAGGGGCTCCACTCACCCAAGTTTTTACTAGTGTGTCTTCTCTTCTCTTGCAGTGTGTATGCTTGTCATAGACCTACAATGAATTCTGAGGTTAATGTTGCATGTCACGATTTCAGCAAACCACTTGTAACTGTAATTATTTTTCTATTGGTGTCATTTTTCTTCAATTCCCAAATTATATTGTTAATGTTACTTGCCTAATTGCTACAAATACTGCACATGCACAGGAACTATTTGTATATGCACAATTTTAATTATTTTTCTATTGATCTCATTTTTCCTCAATTCCCAAATCATATTGTTAATATTACTTGCCTAATTGCTAAAAATTGTGTGTCGCCCTCCATGGTGTAATGGTTACCAAGCTAACTTCATATACCCAAGGTCACGGGTTCAAACCCGGCAGAGGACAATGGATTTTTTCGGGCATAAAAATCCTTAGCATAGCTTCCTTCGGAAGGGAAGTAAAGCCGTTGGTCGCGTGTCATAGATTTATGGCACGTAAAAGAACCTCAAGCCTGATAGAGAGGCCTCTGAGCAACATTAAGCGGTCTTTCATGCCTAGTATAGAATGGGACGCTGAGAACCACAGCAGTTAAAGAGCGTCCATAAATAAAACGCCATTTACATTTACAAATTGTGCACATGAACAGAAACTATTTCTATATGCACAACCATCAAGAGCCCTAACAGCTGATATCCATGTTTATGTATTAGTTCTTTTCAACTTAAGGATAAAACAAGTCTGTATGGACATATTGAAATTTTGATTACTCTTACATCACTTTTTACATCAAAACTTGCTGGAACAAGTCCTGGAGACCCTTGGCCAACATAAACCTGCTGCTGTGCTTCCTCCTGTGGTTTGCAAATGGCATTTCTGGCTGGACTTATTGTGCTTTGTAAACATTTTTGTACACCACATCAAAACTATAAATTGTTTACTTTTATAAATGAATAGTTTTTTCCCAAATGGACAGTTCCACCAACTTTGGAAGGGCTTCTAAAAGACTTGGATTTCTGTTTCAGCTGATAAACACTTGTTAAGCATGCAACAGCTCTATTTTGTTTACAGGATACGTCAGTAAAATTTACAATAGAAAGAGAATCCCCTTTTCTCTGGATTTTTCCTCTATTGGGAGACCTGGTCTAGGGTGTACTCAGCCTCGCGAGGTCCCTGGGGGGGGGGGGCAATTGAGGAGCTACTTGATGGAGAAGTAGCAGCTCCAGGTCATGAGGACCGCAATAACCGGCTGTCATGGACCGAGATGGGGGATGCAGTGGCTGGGCAGGGGATGCTGTCGTGCCATGGAATTATTATTACCTTGTGTATTTATAAGTATATATCATTTTGTATATGGTGACTAAAGAATTATATATTCCAGAACCTCAAAATGCAGTGTGGCTACTTTTTGTTTCTGTTAGGGCACAACTTAAAAATTCCTTTGCAATCAGGTAGCAAGAAAAAATTGCCTTTATTTCATTGTTAACTTTTTATTCTTAAAGTAATGATAGTTTAAGTGAATTGTTACAGAGAGAATGTCAGCACTGTTACCAGCAGATAAAAAGCATGTATCACTCAATGTTCTACCCAGAAGAGAACCATTTGAAATTCTGTATCGTCTCAACTGTGATAATCTATGTGCTGATTTCCATGAAGATTTGGAGTTTAGATTCTCATGGGGATTCACTTCTATCATAAATCGTTTTGCTGGCAAGAAAGCACATAGTATTAACATCTCTAATTACTCTCAGCGGGTAAGTATAAGATATTTGAAGTTGTTACAGTGGTAAAATCATTAATATAATATATTCATAGAAGCATTAGAAATAGTTATGAATCACATCATTTGAATAAGGATTAGAAGCTTCTTATCATTTTAATTTATTCCATATGTTTTGATAGCCATACTGTCATTTTTAAGCACAAGTCATTATTGAGCTCTGAAAGGCTCCATTGATAGTAGTTTGAAATCCGCAACTTTATCTTTCCCAAGTTGAAAGTGTATTGCTAATAAAATTTGTTGTACCAAAAACAATCCTTTTGAAATTTTAAAAGACATTGTAGGCAGCAACAAACTTCAGCTTGAGAAAATATCATTTGAAAACATCAAAATAGAATTATTCATTTCGATACCAAACAATAGCATTACAGCTTTATTTCATGTATACCTCCATTGCTCAATAAGGTCATGCTTCAAAATGACAGCTTAGCCAACTAACTGTATTGTATGGAAACCTAAAAGAGAGTGATGTTTCTAGAGGTCATAAGGTGATATTAACTTAAAATAGTTAATATGAACATAAGTCAATTAGCATTTACCTGGGATAGGAATAGAAACAAGAACCAATCAGTGAACAGAAATGAAAAATAGAATCTGAACTTTAATGTAATAGTTTGAATTTATTGGTTTATAAGGGTACTTCAAATAATCAGGAATAAGAACTAACTTGGGAAATAAGTTCAAATATTCATACCATTTGTTTAAATGACTTCTGATAACTTTTCTGTGTTTCAAAAAGCTTCCTATTGATTGCATATGCTTGCATGCAAAAAGTAGTATTGTAACTTATTTCCCATTCTGCTTGCAGTTTCTTTTATTAAGTTACTTAATTAATTTAAAATCAAAATAATACAAAATCTCTTTTCAAATATATTTCAAGTGTATTATGAATCATATTAAAATTTAAGGGGAGTGAGGAAAATGTTATGAATGTTCAAAATTATAAAATTCAAAAAAATCAAGCATTTTGACTCTTATAAATTTACATCCCTCCCTAATGAGTTACTTTAGCCCAATTTTGGAAAATATATTATTTTATAACTATAGTATATTTTTACACTGTGTCCACTGTAAACATGCAAATTATAGCTGTTATATTATAACTCAACATTTGGGGAAATTATTAATTGGCTGCTCTGACGGAGTTCAGAATTAAAGAGTCACTTTGAGTGAAGTCCTGGTGGCCATTGGATGAAGCTGAAGAGCAGGTTTTCTTTTTCCCTTCTGTCTGTTATGCAACAAGGAAGAAGAAATGAATACAGAACATATATTAATCTGTGAAAAACTTAAATTGTATCCAGACTTGATCTCAAAATATTGGGAGGCAAGAAGGACCACACACACACACAAATCAAGAGTTCATTAAATTTTCCTTGAACTTCTTTTCCCAAACATCTAACTCCTTGTAGTCTGTGCCAGTTTTATGAGCCTAAGTTTTTATTCTATTTCATGGTGTGCTGTCACTCTGATTTTTTTTTTTTTTTTTTTTTTTTTTTTTTTGGGCCGCGCCGTGGCCGAGTGGTTAGACCACTAGCCTCTCACCTAGACGGCCGGGGTTCGATCCCAAGCGACCGCATGTGAGATTTGTGGTGGACAAAGCGGCGCTGGGGCGGGTTTTCTCCGGGTACTCCGGTTTCCCCCGCCATCGCATTCCACCGGTGCTCCATCATCATTCAGTATCATCAGTGTCACCGCCTGCGATGCCATTAGTAGTTAAAGCGGGCGTTAAACACTACCAAAAAAAAAAAAAAAAAAAACTCTGATTTTTCTGTTTGCTTGTACCTTAGATTTCTCCAGTGCTCTTTTAACCTGTTAGTGATGCTTCTGTTTGTTTTACCGTTGTAAATTTTGTCACAATCCAAACATTTAATTTTGTAAATCCCTGACTTTTTTTCTGCTGGGATATGGTCTATTTGGTTTGATTTCAAGAGATTTTCACTAATAATCTATTGTAAGGACCCAATGTTTTGTTGTATTTTTTTTAACACTTTTTTTAAATTTGTGATGCGCTTTTGGGTAGTATACAAATTTTCTAGAATACCAATCATAAAATAGAACAAAAGCCTAGGCTCATAAAACCGGCCTACAAGGCGTTACATGTTTGGTAACACATACTAAGAAGTTCAAAGAAAACTTAATGAACTTCGATTTGATGAGGGAAAAAGAAAATTTGCTCTTCAGCCAAAGATGCTGACAATGGATCTGCAAAAATGTATTCCTGAATAAAAAACAGATTAGTGAAGCAAAATAGTGTGTTTAACTGTCTCCACTCCACTTCACTTGCAATTAATCTTGTGATTTCATTGAGTACGATTAGTTTAGCCTATCTGGACTTCGTAATAAAAGGTGTTTGATTTTATTGTTTCTATTAATCAGGCTCTAGGCATACTCTCTACCTCTTTAGGCTCTACATATACTACTAGTGCTAACTAGTGCTCATTTTTGTTTTGAAAAGTGTCTAGAATGGTTTGACTGCAGAAATTCTGCTGTGCAAGATGATGCAGTAGCAGTAACATCAGTATGTGGTGACTGTACAAAAAAATAAATTGTTTGAAATAATTTATGTTACAGTGCACTTGTAATTCTGGTTACACTAACCACTTTTTTGAAGTTTCTATTTGTTTTAACATTATAATGAGTTGTATCAAAGATTTACAACCAAGTAACAAATTAGGGATATTGCTGCACAGTAATGTACATAATGTGATTGTGCAGATGAGTAGTTAAGTAACCTGTGTTTATATGTGTTACAAAACTCAAATACACTTATTTGTGCTTTCATACTCTTGCATGCTTTTAGGCAAGATGAACAAAAATTAATTATAACTTTAGCATTGCTGACAACATAATAGTCATTGATTGCTAATTAATTGCTTTCTTAGCTGTTAAATAATATCCCACATTCGGGAGATCCTGAGTTCAAATCCCATAGGCCGACTTATCTGGCAGCTGGGGTTTTTGCATGGTTTTCCTCATTGCCAAGGTAAATACCAGAATGAATATATAATACCACTACCCAAAGTTCCACCTTCTGTCTAAAAAACAATAATAAAACTGTAAAATAGGTGGAAATAGTGACTGAGCTGCCAATTTATTTCAGATAGATAGTCATAAAGAAGCTAGACTAAAATGGTAGCCTAACACCATCATGGAGAAAAGTAGTATGGTATATAGGATATGGCCTCAAAGAGCTGGGTGAACTCTGCCATCTGACATTAGCATACAGCAAAAGTGGTATGCAGAGCAAAGAGTATATTCTATGTGTCATGTGCATTATATTCTGGTTATATATTAATCATAATTATTATTCTTTTGTGTAAATTATATTCGATGCTTTAGACTTTATATGACATTAAATGATCCAGTAAGCATGTTTAAGTATTTCATTATCATCTAGTACTACAAAGGTATGGAAATAAAGCAGGGAAACTGAGATATTCATAGAATTGTATATGCAGTTTTTTTTTTTTAATTTTCCGATTGTACTTAGAGAAAATATTGGATTTTCCAAAAAAAATTCAGTATCAAAATTTCACCAAAAGTACACATTTTGTGCTCCCTGAAGAAAAGTAAAGATCTGGATCATTCCATTCCAATTCAACTAAAAGATGTTGCATCAATGTCAGCAATGGGCCCTTTTTTATTTATTTATTTATATGAGTGAAAGTCTAGATTATGGAAATTACAAAACCGAGGGGCACTCCAGTCATAGGCTGCTCAAAACCAAAAACATCAATTTTTTTGTGATAAATTTTAATTTTTAGTATAACTAGTCACAAAAGTCAGTTACATTAATTATTATAGTGGCAATTTTAGTAAATAAAAAAATAATAAATTACTCTTTACAAAGTGTATAATACTTGTATAATAGAACATTAAAAAATGGCTTTTAACATAAAAAATTCTATTTTTTAAATTGTTTTCACTATATAAGCAATATAAATGTGATTGTTATTCTTGGTTCCATCAAAATTGCTCACATATATATGCCTCAAGAACAATAGTAGTTATTTTACAGGAATCAGACTTGCAGAAAACATGACACATATTGTAAAGATGAAAAAAACTTCAAAACATAGCATTTTCAGATATTAAATAAAATAAGCATGTTTACAGAATCTAGGAAAACCAAAATTTTGTACTTCATACTTGTACTTCAATATCAGTCTATAAAATTTCATCATTGTACTCTGAAGCATCTAGTTGCTATGGTATTTCTAGTGATAGCATGTTAAATACACTGAATGTAGCCAATCTCAGAGCTTGAAATTTAACATCACTAAAATTCTTAGAAAATATATACCTGACATCCAAAAGCACATATAATATTTTGATTACATTACCTTAATTACACATTACCTAATTATACAGATGAAAGATAATATTTTCCATTAAAATGTTTATATTTATTTAGCCTGACCTAATGTTTTTCATAATTTAATGGAGACTTTAAAGCCAATTATTCTCCAGCAGCTCTTGCATGTATTTTATTTAAACAGACACTTATTTTTCCAATACATACATGGAATTGATTATATTCTGCAAAGTACTTTTTATCAAAATCATCAATCTTACTTAGTTTAGAAAGCATTCTGTAGGTTCATTTAGGCCAGGAAGCCACTGAACTTAGAACTTGTCAAGACATATACATGTAAACATATATTTATATACTATGGGGAAAAAAAACAATGTATAAAGCTCGTGCTTAAAGCTTGGGTTACAAAAACGGCAGAATAGACATATAATCACACCATTTGTATTTAAGACCTCTACTACACTTAATGTGCTCTATAAAAGCACATGAACTTCCTTTCTTTTTTAATCACATAAAAACAAAAAGTATCAAAAATTAGTGTTAAAATGTATAAATAAATACAATTTCATTATATGTAACACTGATGTAATGTCATATGATAGTTTTCTAATTATCGACATAATAGTTACTACTAGTAATTATATAAAACTAAAATATGATTATTGTATTATGTACTCTTCATAAATGTCAACAGGTTGTCATACTTATGCAAAACAGCAACATGGCCAATTAAAACTCTTGGTTGCAGGCTGATAATGGTTCAAGTACAAGTCGCACTAAAATAAATGTGTTACACTACACATATCTCTAGAAACTGCTGCTGTCTCCGAACTTTCTGGTTCTTACTAAATGTCTGTAAAGGGGGAAAAAATATATAGGCCTTTTCATCTTTTTTCCTGGTGTGGTTAACATACTGCCTCTTGCTTCAACCTTTATTCATTCTTATTTGTACAACTGTCCACTGCAGCCATTTCCAAGTCTTTCTTGTTCATCAAAATACTTGAAAATGTTGTATATATGGCCTCTAGCCTCACTATGAATTAATTTAGACACTTTCTGCATAATGTAAATATTGAACAAACCTTATAAACAAAAAGGAAGAAGAAAAAGGATAAGAAAAAACTCTTCACAAAATATAAAACTCAAAACATTTTGGATAACTTTAATAAACAGCATTTTAGCTCCCTGAATAAAACAATCTGCAAACTCTCTAGAGACAATTTGCTTTTGGTATCTAACTGTATTCAACACACTAATGACTGTCGATTAACGCAATGATCATACCAAACAGACAAAGGTAAAAGGAAGAGTTAGCGGGTAGTAAGTTATATGCTTTCCAAAAGCAGAGATATGTTGGTGTTGTAATAAGTGAGTTTTAGATATTTAGTAATTTAACCATAGAACAAGGAATAAAATGGAACTAGTACAGTGGCATCAAATCTTTAAGAAAGATAACTGAGTTTTAGATATTTATCAGAAAAAACACAAACCTGGAATAAAATAGAACAAGTGCAGTGGCATCAAATCCTTTAGAAAGATAACCGGGATTTAAATATTTATTAGGACCATGAACATGTAATAAACTGGAACTAGTGCAGTGGCATCAAATTTTTGAGAAAGATAACTGAGTTTTAGATATTTATCAAGAAAAACCACAGAATATGGAATAAAATGGAACTAGTGCAGTGGCATCACATTTTGAAGGATAACATGAGTTTTAGATATTTATAAGGAAAAATCATAGAATATGGAATAAAATGGAACTAGTGCAATGGGATCAAATTTTTGAGAAAGATAACTGAGTTTTAGATATCAACAAAACCCATAGAACATGGAATAAAATGAAACTAGTGCAGTTTTTGAGAAAGATAACGGAGTTTTAGATATTTATCAGGAAAAACCACAGAATATGGAATAAAATGGAACTAGTGCAGTGCAGAGGCATCAAATTTTTGAGAAAGATAACCGAGTTTTAGATATTTATCAGGAAAAACCATAGAACATGGGGTAAAATAGAATAATGCAGTGCTAAAGCATCAAATTTTTAAGAAGGATAACTGAGTTTTAGATTTTTATCAGGAAAAACCATAGAACATGAATAAAATGGAACTAGTGCATTTTTTGAGAAAGATAACCAAGTTTTAGATATTTATCAGGAAAAACCAAAGAATATGGAATAAAATGGAATTAATGCAGAGGCATCAAATTTTGAACAAAAGTACTGAGTTCTAGATATTAAGTAGGAAAAGTATGGCATAAAACAGAACTAATGTAATAGCATCTTTCATTCTTGAAATAAAAAAATAGAAGAAGTGAAGCACATATTATTCCTGCAGAAGAAGATTTTGCTTAGGATTCAATACATAGAGTTAAGAGTTATCCTTGGAATAAATAATCTAAAGCGGCCATCAAACATAAAGATGGTTTCAGTTAAACACATTGTTCCTTTAATATTTTATGCATAACCTGGGGAGGAACGAACCATAAATGTAGCTGCAATTTGTTTCATTTTCTTCTCTGCTATTAATTGTTTTAACCATGTTTATCAGTTTTTATGCTCTAATAATACAGAAATTGTAGTTTGTACTTAAAAGGGAAAATACATAGTCCTTGTTTCCTCATTCAGGTGGAAAAATAGGTGAGAGATGATTGGTTTAGCCAAAATATTTGGCAAAAGTCTTTTGTTGTGGTATGGTTACTGATGATAATTGTCAACATTTTTATTCTGTAATTTTTAGATACCAAGAGATCTTCTATCACCATCTGAAAATCCAGATGTTCAGTACCCCAAATTTTCGCAAACAAGCAGCTCTGATGATTGGACGTCTGTGGTGTCTCGTGTAGCAATGGCCTCCATTGGATCTCAGGGTACCATGGGTGGTCTGCTGGTAGCAGGATTCGTAAGTAGTGAATGTAATATTCCAAGTAGTATATCAATTTTATTTTGTATTTATTCTTGAAGATCTGTAAAGACATTTGCCAAGTTGTTCATGCTATAGGCCAACCTGTAGAAGGCAGAGTTAGGCAGCATTGAACCCAGAGCCAAAAGGGTAAAACCAGAAAAGAATAAAGAAATGTTTGAAAAAGCAATTGGAATTAACACTGTAATAATTTATAAAATAATACAGATGGAATCAACCAGACACTCTTAAGGCAGGCATGCCATTGGAGAGGAGGTTGCTCTCCCCACCACTATGCCTGCTGTATTAGCTTTCTCATAGCTGTAACAAATCAAAGGATAGTCGTTACATACCACACGATAGCAATAGGGCATCAGTGGGGAACTGTTTACCTCCTAAGCAATTATGTATGAATCAAATTAAATATTGATAAAATCTGAATATTCATAACTTCAAAATTTTTGTTTTCCAACAGTTTTAGTGTGTGGAAAATAAGTTTTTATTTATATAATATTTTTTATTTGGAGCATATGGCTACAGTTTATCTATACAAATTTAACAATCAGGATTAACCAGCTATTATTTTGTCAATATCTGTTTCAATTGTAGTTACATTCAATCTCAGTGTAGTACATAAATTACAGTCGCTAATGTTGTAGACCTGCTTTTGTTTTTAACATTGTACTTAAGTGAAGCAAGTGCTCGCACATGTATGTGGCTCCAAACATTGTCAGGATACGTTCACAGAGGTTGCGCAAATTTGGAAATGACTCCTTATTTAACATTTTATAAACATCAACATACAGCTTTTGTGCATATTGATGTTTCTTCTTTTTCTTCTGTAGTTCTATAAAGTGATGAGGAACATTTCTGGACTGACAGATAATGGACTACCACAAAGATGAAGTTCACCTTCCTCTGCAACGTCAACGAGGCACTTTTTAATAAAAACCTTCCTCTGCAACGTCAACGAGGCACTTTTTAATAAAATCTCCTTCTGTGAAAGGCTTATTTCCTTCAGCTATTAATTTAGCCACCTTGTAACTTACACGTAGCATTTTGATGGCTGAATTGTTATAGTTTTGTTGGTCATTTAAGACTTCATTGGAATCTGGATCGTTGAGCTTTGATTGGTGGTTTAAGAAATGCACTTTTAGTTTATTGCATTTACGTGTAGGAGCAGCATTACAGAGTTTGTGCTCATTATACTGCTGAAAATGGCAGTTATTAAAATGCCTCCTAATGTTATACTGTGAAGCACAAAAGAGTACTGTTCCCCCCCCCATGAAGGATGAAATGTGTACTGTGACATATTGCCAGTGCTTCTCTGATCGACTAAAGGGTTGTTTACTTGTACAAGTAACTGCTCGAAAGAAGGTGTGAACTGCTATTGCTTGGAGCGATGTTGTGGGCAGTGACTGTTTGTCAAGACGAGGTGGAATGAGAAATTGAGGGGAATGTCACTCGGTGACACTAGACAGCATGCCTGTTCTAAGGCTTCACATACCTAAACTTTATTCCCAACGCGTTTCACATTCGGGTGAAGGCATCATCAAGGTGTGTGGATTTTGCTTCTGTGTGGTTTGGACATATGATGTAGGTTTTATGAGGCTTAATAGCGAGTTAACTTCTGGAGGCATATCAAAATTCATAAGATAATCACCATATTTTTTTATATAAATATTTTCCCAAATATTTAATTCTGAAGCAAAACAGACCAGTTTTAATAGATGGGTCTTTTTCTCTATGTTGTGATGATCATTCCAATGTTCCTTTAATCTAGTTCCAATGTTCCTTTTAGTCTTATCAATGTATACTTTGTTGCAGTCGGAACAATTTATTTTATAAATGCTGGACTTCTTTTAGCAGTTGTTTCTTCAGGAGATTTCTGACACTGAATCTATTAATAGGTGCTAAGATGATGTTTAAGTTGCTATCTGAATTTCTTTTATACCTTTTTGTCAATGGGAGATCGATCATCACAGTGACACCTCCCATAGACAAAAAATTATCAACAACTGATAAAAAGAAGTCCAACATTTATAAAATCAACTGTTCTGACTGCAATCAAGTATACATTGACAAGACTGGTGGAAATGTGAGCTAACCCCTCTCTGTTGACTTCCAATAAAACATTATGTGCAACCACTGATGTGACGGACAGTCCTGTAATTTATTTCAGTCTCGAAGAGTAATTTTTTGTCCAATGAGAATGCTCAGACTCCTTAATAGCTAATTTTCGTCGCGAAAAGAAATGCTTAAAATCCGCTGCCTACCTTGCGACCTTGGTGGTAATCTATATCATTTCCCCCAGGCTTCGCCACTGTCATACCCATGAAGTTTGAAACTTACTCTTTCTATGGATGGTATTAAAATAAAAAAAAATTGCAAATGCAAGATGACCCCCTGTTCCAAACATCAATATTTTGGAAAAAAACATTGTCTTGTACTTATCCTAATACAAGACAATGTAACTTGCACTATAATGAGTACTAACCTTATTATAAGTGGTGTTGAAAGTGGTGTCCATTGCATTGCAACCTTCCTGGCATTTCTCATCATCACAACATAATTCATGTGCAATAATTTTTCTGTAAGGTTTTAATTTTAAAAGTTTAGTGGCTCTATGAGCAGAATTTTTAAACACCCATTTGCTGTGCAATGTGGCCTAGAGTGTCCTTTGGAAAGCATTTGAATGATGCACCAATTTTGTCAATTTTTTCTACCTTTAGGACATTTGGTTTTCACTTTAGAGATTTAGTATTTAGTGATCCCATAGACATCAACTGGAATACTAGAAAGTTTCTCCTGAAATTGTCTACATGATTCAGTTTATATGTTATATTGTAAATAAACTTTGGTTGTTCAAGCATGAATTTGTAGTTAGATATTTCATTGGACTAACAAGATATGAACAGTACCATTAACAAGAATACTTGAGAAAATCATTCTCAACACAAATATATTGAGTAAACTTTCACCTTTGAGATACACAGTGATGCAATACGAGAATAATACAATTCAATAAACTTAGCCTTGAGGGGGTTATTCACTGCAAGTGTACAGTGAAAAATTACTGAAGTGAAGTGCAGTGAAAGCACACAATGCACTTATACAATTTGTGGTCTCCCCATAAAGCGAACAAATGGTAGTATTTTCATGTATTAAGAATATTCAAATTGTGTCATTACAGCTATTATATCTTTCTATACAGTTTTCATTTGAATTATAAACCTTTCTAGAAAATGATGCGATGAAAGTGGCAACTGGCAAATAAAATATCTATGAGGAAACTGTTGAGTACAGAAAAGCATCACCTCATTGTACTAGTATCTGGAATCAGTATCAGCTGCTGTAAGAATAACCATTATTGTTATTTTTCCTTTCTTTTCTAAGAGTTTTATTTACAACAATTATTTATTCATAAATATTCTCAAACAAAACACCCATTCTACCATACGTTGACACATAAAGAAAGTTAAAATAGCAATACAAATTACATCTGAAGTGAAAGGAGAGGTCATCTGAGGTTTTATAATTCCTGAGTACATACATACTTTGGAAATTATTAAGGCCTTAGGTTTTACAAGCATTCTAAAATTGTTTGTCAAGTACCCAAAAGCTTACGGTGAATATCAGCTGAAGAATGAATTAATCAGAACTTACTCTGACCATGAAATTTCAATGCAAGCTTCAGAACATTAACAGAGAAATGACAAAGTTTTTGAGCTTGGAAGTATTTTTTCAGTTAGTAGTTTACCCATTTTGGTTGCTGGTGTTTTGTTTTGACGTTATGTATGTATAACAGGAATGAATGATAAAATTTGCCAATAAAACTCAATTTTTTAAATGCTTAAAATATGCTTTACATTGCTATTCTTGTTTCTCTGACTTACAGATGCTGAAGACTGTTGGCTGGAGGTTGATTGTAGTCACTGGAGCTATTTATGGTCTTATTTATCTCTATGAGCGTCTTACATGGACAAACAAAGCCAAGGAAAGAGAGTTCAAACGTCAATATGTAGATCATGCAACCAAAAAGCTGAGGCTCATTGTGGACTTGACATCAGCTAACTGCAGCCATCAAGTGCAGCAGTAAGGACAATAGATAATTATTCTACAAAATATTTATAATTAAGGCATCTATTTTTATGGTATGCCTAAGTATATTTTTCCTTCATATTATTCCAAATTTGATATTGGATTTAAAATGTCTCAACACTTAGAAATAAATATATTTTTATTTATAATATAAATGCATGTTTAACTACTGTAAAGGTTCACTGGATATTCAGATATTCTTAATGTCACTTTTGGAACTTCCTTAAAGATGTTTGAGAGCTTGGATGGTCTCTGTTATGCATATAAATTGTTTGTTTAGGGATATCTGTAAATTAACAATTGGTTTAACAACCACAGAGGAATTATTATCCCTCCTAAAATGTAATCCATTTGAAAGCAATAATTTTTACCAACAGTTTTATTTTTATATTTCTGATGTCAATTTTTGGGTACTCTAATGTGTGTATCCAGTATTCTTAAACTGAATATTCATTCAGGCAATGACGTTAGAACATATTAATATGTAAGAAAGAGGAAAGAAAATAAGAATATAAGGTGATTCATGATTGCATGTATTTAGGGATAAAAATGGATGATGGGGAAAAAGGGGAAAATCAGAAAAAATCAGTACCAGCAAAAGAAAGAAAACAACTATGTCAACTAGAACAAGATGTATTTTTAAAAAACTACAGTTGGAAGTTGAATAGCAGAAAAAGTTATATAACAAAACAATCAAAGCACAAATCCTTTGTGGTATATAAGATTCTTGGGAAACTGCAAAGAAATTCTTGACTTATTAACCGAGACAGTAAAAGAATTTGCTCAAAAAGAAATGGGAAGAGTTACAAGAAAAGTTTTGATTATATAGTTTTAAAACATTGGCATAGGAGAGACACTAATAAAGCAATGTTAAATCATATTTAATCATATCTAACTAAGGGGTGGTTGAGAGTAATGATGTATATGGAGGAAAAGAGATACAAATGTTAGAGAATTTTGGAAAAGGCAAAAAAAAAGTGTTAAAGATATAATGATACAAAAATTATTTAGTGATTTAACTGGAAAGGTATCACTGAAATTTTATGGCAAAATGAAATGGGCATGGGAAAGGGAAAATTGCATTGATAAAACTAATAAGGAGAAAAGAGAAGGTATAGCATGGGCAAGGACAGCTATCCGGGAATTAAAAGGTGAAAGACAGGGCTTTACTGAAGGGGAATGCCCATTATGTGGAGGGAAAGAAGAATTACCAAATTCTCGGCTATTATTATAAATAAATTATTACGCTTATTCTATTTTTCTTCGTATAACTTCATGCTGAATTGTTAACTTTGAAAGAAAATATTTATTTCAGGGAGCTGTCAAGCACATTTGCACGCCTCTGTCATCTGGTAGATGAGACAACAAATGAAATGAATGTTGATATCAAGACACTTGAGAAAGAGCTGAAGCAACTTGAAGAAGCTGCAAACTCAGCTAAGGTGCTCCGTAACAAAGCTAATTATATTACCAAGGAACTGGAAATGTTTGATGAAGCATATCTGAAGATGCGAGATTAAAGGTACTAATTTTTCATATAAAAATGTTTGATTTGTTATGTAATATTTGTTTGCAACCTTAATTATAAAATGTATGCTCCGCAAGGAGTTTAAAATGAGAAAATGTTGATGAATCTTAGTCATCTTACTAACTCAAAGCTGAATCATTCCACAACACAATTCTAATGCACTTCACCTTTATTGTTAGATTTTTTCAAACCTTTTTATTCTGGTGAATGAGTTAATATAAGAATTAATCTTCTGAATTAATAATATATGTAAAAAGTTTGAGATAGATGTAATACCTTGTTCAGTTTACAAATATGCATATATTGTTTATTGTATACTGTGAGTATATTTTTGTTACATTAAGTTTTAAAGTTCTAAATCGTATCACAACATTCCTTGTTTTCTATCCTAATATGTGCAACATTTTGGACTGGAATAAATATAAATAAATCATTAACATTAATAATTATTAATCATGATTAATACACATTATTAATTATTATATTAATATTTGTGTTACTTAACTGTTGCTAGCTTCTTTTTACATTTATAAATATAATTTGTAACAAATTATAGCCAAAAGAATATACTGCTGAATCCCACTCTCCGCCTGGGTAGTGTAGTGTGATGGTAGCAGGTCATAAGTTTGAACTTCACTTGGGTTGAGTTATCCACATAAGTATTAATGTAATAATTAATAATTGCAACAATTCTCCATTTATCTTTTGGAATCCAAGGACTAGTTTCTATTGCGTCGTCAGCTCAGTTTCTTTTTGATCTTGTTTATTTACACTGTTATGGTTACTGCTACTAGGTGGATTGTGTACTAAAGCATTGCTAACTCTGGAATCAAAACAAATTTGGCGAGAAAGTCAATTGGTGGTATATCAGAATTCATTGCATGATTTTTATACTTTGATTTAAATATTTTCTCCCAAACCATTAAATCTATGGGTCCATTTAAGAGTTTTAATAATTGAACATCTGGATTTATTTCCAAAAATGATCTGCCACAGATGACTTATCAAATTTTTTGTATTAAATATTCCTAAAGTGCTCTTTTAATCTGGTTTCTAAATGACATTTAGTCTTGCCAATGTAAACCAGGTCACAATTTAAACAATTTAATTGATAAATGCCACATTTTTTTATTTTTTAAAATTTCATCTTTTTTTTTTTTTTTTTTTTTTTTTTTTTTTTTTTACTTACTTATTTTGAGGAACCAATATTATGCCATGCTCCTTGAAAATATTTGTGAGTTTTTTATTTGTCCAAGGATGATAAGTAAATTTTTTAAAAATGTAATTATTTTTTATTTTCTTAAGCGTAGAAATTTCTTTAATAGTTTTTTGATGTTTAAACTTCTCAATTTTTTTATTTATAAAATCAGTATTAAAACCACAAATTAAAGCAGTGTTGATAATGTGTTTATATTCTTTACAGAATTGTCTTCTTTTTTCTTGTAATTTTAAATATAGCTGAATTTCATGTTTAGTATTATTAAAATTCAGATTAAACATATAATTATTATATTCCAACACATCCATCATACTCTTGTAGATATACATTTCTTAAACCTTTGTTTAAAACATAAAGTAACCCCTATTTTTGTTAGAAAAACTGTAAAATTTGACAATAATAAGTGTTCATCAAAAAGCAGCAGAGAAAAAAATAATTGAAGTTGAAAGAAGTTTACATTTTAAAAACTTAAATAACATTGAATTGAATTTATATAATTTGCATTTTAAACTTGTAAATATTTTAGGTAATTCAATTTGGCTCAATTTAGAATCTAAATTGTTTGAAAATTTGAACTTTAGTGTGAAAAATAAAACAAATAAGCTAAAAAATAAATTAAATAAATTATGCTTAAAACAAAATAAATTGAAACCTGCTAAACAGAACAACCCTAAAGATAATGTAATTAACCTTTCAAATTGTAATTTCAATGAGAAGGAAATTAATTTTTTAAATAAAGGTTTAAAACCTGTGTAGATCTTTCAAAAAATATAGATGATCATGTAGTAGATACAGAAATTGCTAGTCAGGATTTAAATGAAAATAATAAATTATTGGTTAAAGAAAAATGTAGTAAAATATTACAGAATTTGAATAAAAATCACCCTAAAATAAATCACAATAAAAATATTAAATCATCGAAAGAAAAATATGTAATCAATACTGCAGCTGATAAAGGTAACAGCATTGTAATTTTAAATAAAATTGATTATATTAACAGAATGGAATTCTTACTTCAAAGTGAAGATTACAAAAAAAAATTTTAATAACCCTTTAAAATCATGCATTTTAATCTATAACAATTCTTTTTTTGTTGTGTTATTGTCATGATAAGGTTTGTGTAAAAGAAAATGCTTAAAAATAGTCGTGAAAGTATTTAAAATCTCATAATATAAATAAAAACTGTGCTAAGCAAATGCATTGGCAATGGGAAAATTCCTGTTGACACTTCTATTGGCCTCATTTCGTTTCCATCAAATTTTTGTCACTTCACAACGTCAAAGGAAGAATTAATATCGAAAGTGTTTCCAAATATTGGTGCAAATTGCTTGGTTGAGCGAATGAGCCATTTTAGCAGCAACTTGTAGATATAGATGATTTGAATGTAAAAATTCAGGGTAAAATTGTTGGACAAATGCATTAATTTAAGTCAATCGATTCCATTACCAATCCAAATGGAGTCGTCAATTATCTAACTAAATTCATTGGATTTGCCAGGATTCCCACCACACAATTTACAGCTCAAGGCTGACTCAGTTATACTTATACTATGCAATATCAATGAGCCAAATTTATGCAGTGGAACAGAACTCACTGTTAAAAAAATTATGAAAAATGTTATTTAAGTTACTATAACATAGGCAAGGATATACTTATTCCAAGAATACCACTAATGTCAACCGACTTTCCTTTTGAATTTAAATGCACCTTGCATTCGCAATGACAAAAAATCCCAAGATCAATCATTAGAAGTGTGTGTAACATACCTCGAATTATGTTTTTTGCATGTTCTACATTGCATGCTCAAGAGTCGGCAAACTATTGGCACTATTTTTTTCTCTCTGGAAAGAAAATTGTACATTACAAGGCATTACAATAAAGTGTTGTCAAATTATTTAATTGTAATTTCATTTCATTGCATGGTCGTACTGTAAACAGAAGATTTTGTCTGAGATTTTTTCATTAAGTACACCACCTGTGCGAAGCCGGGGCAGGCAGCTAGTTTTTAATAAAACCCTTAATGAAATTTAAATTATTACAAATAAAGAAAAACAAATTATAAAAGTTAGTAATCCAATTTTACCCAGAATTTATGCTCTTCCCAAAACTCATAAACCTGGAAATAAAATGAGACCTATTGTAAATTGCTTAAATTCAGCTACTTACAACCTAGCTAAATGGTTAAATAGAAAATTCAGTCATTTTGAAAAATTTGAGAGTTTAAGTATTAAATATTAGGCACTTATGCTTATGTTATGTGTATTACCTCCTGTGCTTGCATCTCATTGTGAATGTGGCTTAAGTGTTTTAGTAGGGAGCACCTTAAATTTAAACCCCAGTTGTACAGCTGTTCACCAGAAATTTCCTTCTCATCAATTAACACTTTCTGTTCCAACTGCGGGCTATGCTTATGAAGCACAATAGGCTATGCTCACAGTGAAGCATAAAAATACACAGAAAATTTAAGATGGTCCATGCTCACATTTCGTTTGTTGTACTATATAGCCAGATGTTTTAGTTAACAAAAGAACCCACTAGATGGCAGATGAAACCAGGAAAACAAATGAAAGTATGTTTTGTTTGAAAGCCTGCATGTCTACAGGTACAGATCCTACTGCATACATGGTTCAAAGATGGCTACCTCAAGCAAGGGTAATCTTACCGAAGAAGAAATGCTCAACATTTATTTCAATGATTCAAGATCTAAATGAGACTTTAGTGAATTTCTTGAGAGTAAATGATGCTGAAGGAAAAAAAGTGTATTTTATGGAATTTTCTAGATAGTAATTTATTGATAATGTGAGGTTATTACTAGTAAATTGTAGACAATGTTTTTGCGCATTTTCTTATGCAATTATTTTCACTTCAAGAAAATATGTAGTATATTTCTTCAATATTTATATTTACAAAAGAATAACATAAAACTTATGGATAAATGTAGTGAGCCATAAAAATCACTTCTTTTTTTTTTTTTTTTTTTTTCTTTTTTCTTATAAGTTTGCTGCTTCTATGAGTTGTTTTATTGTTATAAAATCACTATTTAATTTTTATTTTTTCAAATTTTTATATGACATCTAAAAATTCGGTCCAATCCATTGAGTCCAAACATGGAATTCAACTTGTTTTGAATCATTAAAGCATAAGGAGCAGTAACTCTGCCTTGTTAAAACCACAAATTCTGCCATCTGTGCAATGGTAGGGCATATAGAAAGTTCAATAAACTCAAATCCAGTGCTTTATTGAAAGAATACTGGTTCTTGTTGGCTCCAAAGAAATGTGGATCAATCATGGCATCATTTAAAAGACCACACAACAGCATCACTCTTGGAGCACCTGAGTCGTTATCCTGGCACATCAATGCTGGATTTTACATAAACCAGTACCACACATTTTGGATAGTGCATGACTGTCCAAGTAAAATAAACACTAATCACTGCAAAGAATGCGGTTAACAAATTCATTATCATTGTCCATATGGTGGATGATCCAATTGCAAAACAGATGCCTGTGTTGGAAGACCATTGTTGTGAATATGTTGGATCTTGTATGGATGAAAGAGTATTATTTTAAAATTTTCCAAACAGACTCTTTGCTCGCTCCACTCTGTCTAGGTACATAGCGAATTCATCTCTTGGGGCTTGCAATCACCTTTGCAATAACGTTAATGGCTTTGGACTACCATTTCATTTTGCATCCAACACAGAAAAAGTCCTCTTAAATTTATTCAAAAGATTACTTACTACTTGAAATGAATGTTTCATGAGCTGCCTGTGAAACTCATTTGCAGCCTATCACACAGTTCTATGATTGTCATCCCATAGCAGTACTAGTTCTACCCTGATTTCATTTGTGAGCATGATTGATTTTAATTTTCTTGCTAATGATCTAAACATCTTGTTTTCAAGAGAGTTGCTAGCAGGCGATAACAACAAATTGTCTCCGAACAATACATCTCTCATTTGTTATTTATTGTAATAATTATTTCATTGTTTTATAGTTAAAACTAATATTTTCATAATCAACAGATTTGGTCTTTGGCATGAGTCTGAAACATAATATAGCTTTTTTAAATAAGTAAAATCACCGAAAAATATTGGATTTATCAGCTTCCTTAAATGGGTACTATGAACACAACATGTACAAAATAGTTCATGTATTCTATTTTACAATGTAAAAATTGTTTTAATGAATTGTTTAATTTCTAATTACCCCATTTGTTAAGTGACTTTTGAGCCACTCAATACATATTTTTATGACCCCTGAATCCAAGAAAAGCATTTTTAGAAAAAGGTTTGTATATATGTGCATGTGTACGCGTGCACGCACATATCTAAAAGTAGGCTAAATACCAAACGTGATATTTAAGTTCAACATCTTCTCAGGATGCAACACAAGGTTTTCAAGAAAATCCCCCACCCCAAACTACCCTTTACATGGAAGATTTTTCAAAAATGTTAAGTTTCTCCAAAAGAGCTTTAACGATTTTGACTAAAATATCATATGTTAAGAAGGTTTCATGACAAATGAAACTCAATATCATGAAGTTTTTGGGAACAGCTTCTGAAGACCTCTTCATTTTAGATGACTTTTTGTATAACTGGTAAATCATAAGGGATAGATAAAAACTTACTACACAAAAAAATTTAGATCTTGTTAAAACATGCTTATGCCATGTACATTTTTGTAGTTAACCATTTCCGAGATATTCCTTGTTATTGGTTTTAATTTTAAAATGCTTAAACTTTTGTCAAAAGAGAAGTCTCATTTATTTAGTATATCTTTGTTTCACTCCTGGCCATGTAAAGATAACTTAATTTCAATTGTATCACATAGCAACCAACTGTAATTTAGTGTAGTCTATTTGCTTATTTCCCTTCCACTTCCAAGGAACTAAGTAATAAGACTATTTCTGCTAATGTTTATCTTGATTAGCATCATGTAAATAAAGGAATAATCTTTTGTAAGAATAGTTTGTACAACAGAGAAAGTCATGTGCATAGATCACATCATATTTTTTTAGCACAATCTGATTTTCACAACTAATATTAATCTAACAAATTCTATGTTTTTAAAAAACTTGCAAATGTGATCAGTTTTAATCAGGTTATTTATTATTAGTAGGTACCACAAACAAGTACAGGACCCTGAGTTCACCGTACAAGTACATGGGGTTTTGTATTTCATAATCCCTGTCATAAATGTGTTTATTTTATTTCGGGTTAGCCATTATACAGAGTTTGTGATCCAGAGCCCATAACACCTCTAAAGGAATCTGGTAAAATCTTTTTAAATTCTATATATAAAAGAGGAAACAGAAAGTGAAGAATAAGAATAGAATTTTGTCAAGTTATTTAGTGATCCAGCCAGCATTGATGAGGGACAAGTCTCCTAATGAAGTAATTTAAATGCTAAAAGATTTGCATATGTAATGAATTGATGATTTGCATTACAGGAATATTACATATGCGCAGTTACCATCTCCCTTTCAGTAGTTCTGTTTATTACAGCTTAAATGAATTGGAGAATCCTAAGGCATGGGATGAGAAATGACTTCATTTGGCTGTATCCTTGTTTTCTTTTAAAATAAACTAACACTAAGTAATTTATAATAATATTTTTCCTTTATTCACAGGTATCAGTACAGAGAATACATAGTATTGTAGCAGAGGCACAAGATGGAATCATCATTAGAATGTGATATAGAGCACACGGCATGGAAATACATTACATATTTTTTTCATGGCCATGGAAATGTAATTGTGTTTCAGATATTAAGTTTATACAAATAATAGATAATAATCCTGATTTTTGTTAAGTAAGCCTTTCTGTCCATAATTATTACTTTGTTATGATTTACAAATATTTATTAATTAAATTATTAGGCTATTCTGAATTTACTAGGAATTGTGTATATGTATTTTCTTTCATCATTGTAAATAACAATACTTTATGAATTTAAATGAACAACTTATCTAAGAAATTTATTTAAAAGCAGGTCTTAAGGATTTATAAGAACTCTTGTCAATTTTCTTATTTAATATGTTCAAATGTACATGAGGTAAAGCTCTGTGGTTATCATTTTGCAGAATGTAATTCCTTTTATACATTACATATTTTACATAAAACCATAGATACTCAAACTGGAGCCTAAGCTAAATATGATGACAGTCAATAAGAATGAAATCATGATGATGATTTTCAATTAAGAAGATGACAGGGTTTCTTCTCTCTCTTTCTCTTATTTGGCTTTTTTATGATGTGTAATAACATTTATGTTACACCAACTGAACATTTTTCCATCATAAAATAATAACATCACAAATTTATTCCTATGATATGTAAAAGCTGTACAGCAATAAATTATGAAAAGAAATATGTAGCAAGTGTTATGAGAGCATGTTTCCTCAAAATGATATAGCAGCCTTAGAAAGGTAGAATTAGACGAAAAAATTCAATTCCATAACTGGGATTTGAACCATGGACCTTTTGGTTTCCATGTGGTAGCTCTAACCATCTGAGCTACAGTGTGGTCCTACATTAAATTTCCTTGCCTCACATTTATACCAGTAGTCCACACAAGTTCTCAAATTCATTTTGAGATAACTCCTTATTGTCAGAATTATTTTGCTAATATGCCACTCTTCCTCTTAATTCCTAAACCAGCTTTTATATCCCTTTTACATGCACATGAAGTGGTTTCAATAGTGATTAGTATTTAGGTGAGAGGAATTGGATGGGCTATCTATTCAAAGCCAAGTATTAAAAGTTTGAATTCCAGCAACTACATCTAATATGGTAAAAGACAGGGAGAGTCCATATAAAGTAACTGTATATTGTAACACTTGGATGCTGATAGGGTTACATTGACTGCAGTTGATTGGATTTTGCTTATTTTTTCTTTAAAAAACTGCAATTTTATTGCAAAAAATGTAATATTTTTACAATGCAAAAGAGCTATAAATACTGGATATAGTTGAAGGTAAGTACAATATGAAATTTTAAAACAGCCATTAAAAAGCCTTAACAAAATACCTTTGTGTGAAATTTGCTTCACCAGAGTATAAGGGAATAACAACTTACAATCTCATAAGTACCTTAATCGCCGAGCTCAATCAATGATAATCAAATGTGCACACACTAATGCTGTGTTAGGCTAAGGCTGGAGAGGTAGAAACAGACTTGAAAATTCAATGCCTCAGCTGGGATTTGAACCAAAAATCTTCTGTTTTCCAACTGAGTTACCATGGCAACATACCAGTACACATTAAATTCCCCAACTCTCAGTTCTTCCAATAATCCATAAGGTGTTCCTAAATTTTATTTTGGGAATCAATGTTCTGGCTATTGCATTGAATTTGATAGTGTATTATGAAAACCACAGAATGTTTTGAAAGAAGTTGAGGTGCTCAAGTTACAGATCCTGTAGAAATGAATGCACTTTTAATGTAAAATATCAAAGAGCAAGGGAAGTGTTTCGATATTTAGAAACTTCTACACGAGTGATCATCAATAATTAGCTCAGTGTATAATTGCATTTATGTAGTGCAACAAGTAATAACAACTTGGTGCAAATATAAGAGTTTTTGGATTTAAAAATATAGATTTGTTTTGTTTTTTTCTGTTGCAAATAAATTGGAATGAAGTTAGAGAGAGTCATCCAATGTTCAAATTAAACCTTATTCAAATTTCAGCCAATCAAAGCAGTGCATACTTACAAAGTAAAATAGCAATATATATCTTAAGCATTTGTGTTTGTATCTCAAGCATGTATGTTTGTGTGGATATTAACATAAAAAAAGCTTCTCTTTTGTTTACCTTGTTTCCTCTTTGGTATTAATGTTGCATGAATAAAAGACTTGTGAGACAGTTATAGGACATTTGTTCTCAAAGATTAAAAAGTGTGAATCTTCGCAGGTCCATCTATAACACTTTGTTTCATTGGGGATGTTAGGCAAAATAAGTATTGCACTGCAATTAAATGACAGTTGTAGAATGAATCTCCCCAAATGTATTGAGGAAATGAGCAAATATTGTGAAATTCTTTGCAAAATAATTGATTGTATTATTTGTGATGGTGAGGATTAACTAGGGGACATAAAAAAGCTGACTCCAATAAACCTGGCATATTTCATGGATTGTTACAGTTTGGCAGTAATTTGAATGAACCTCTCAGAAACCATTTGGAGCATGCCATGGCATTCCAAAATAATTCAAAATGAATTGCAAGATTATATGTTGAGCATATGTTGCTCTGAAATTCAAACTCAAATCAATGGTGCTGATTCATGGCAGGTGACTCTGCAGATGTCTCTGAACTCAGGTTTTGGTGTGTCAGTATGAACACATGCCATGGTGCAGAAAGGTTTTGCAGGTTTAACAATTTGTCACATCAAGTTAATAACTGTTTGTCTTAGTTATTCTGAAACAATTAAGAAAGAAAATTAACCTATAGCTAAAACTTGTGATTGTCTGGCCATAATGAGGGGAGGTTAAAATGGGCACAAGCCATTGCAAAAAAAGTGTATTCAAATGACCACTTTGGTCATTGTTATGTCAATCAACTAAGTTTAATGGAGCAGGAAGGATGTCAAAATGTTAGGGTTTGATTATTTTTCAGTGGCTGGTCTGGAATTTCTGCCCTTTTTCTCTAGATCTCCACATCACACTTCTGCACTTGACAAAATATGCTCACAAAGGACTGCATGAGCCTCTGCAGTTGGGTGGAATTTTAAAACCAGAACAGTGAATATTATGAAAATGAAGAGTGCTAAACAAACGATATTAAGAGTTGCAAAAACAGAAAAATTGCACAACTACTCATGTAACAACAAATCCTTTGCAGGCACTAGAGGACAAAATATTATGTTTTGTCTAAGGATTTTTTGAGATTTTTTCCACAATCAGTGCCATAGTCATACTGCTACTTCAGCCATACATCAACAATTACAGCATTTTTATGAAAGGTAGTGCAGGGACCAAGTGGTTATACCACTTGCCTCTCGAACCCAGACAGCCACATGTAAGATTTGTGGTGGCCAAAGCTGCACTGGAGCAGGTTTTCTCTAACTTCTGGGGTTTCCCCTGCCATCGTATTCCGCTGATGCCCCATCTTCATTACATGTATCATCAGTGTCATTACCTGCAGTGCCTATATAGTAAAAGAAAATGTTAAATACTATAAAGAGAAAAAAAATATGAAACCATATCCAGATTCAGGAATGAGTGTTCCCCTGAATCTTCTGTAGAAAATCCCTCAGAGAAGCAAAGAAAAGTTGAGACTAAAGCTATGGCTGTGGGTGCAAAATAAATTTGTAACCTTTATGTGTACACTGTATCATACTATCTGTATCTGATACCTCATGTAACGTACACTTTCATTAGTTGTGTAACATTTACTTGCACACGGCTGAATATTACATTTTTTGCTTGACTGTGAAACAATTTAATTATGCCCACCTGGGTAGTGTGGTGGTAGTGTGTTTGCCTCACATTCAAAAGGTCGTGAGTTCAAATCTCGCTTAGAGTGAGTTACCCAGATAAGGTTTTTACAGGGTTTTCCCTTATCCTGAGAAGATGAATGTTGAATAACTTTAAGCTCCATGGACCCCGAGATTATTTGAGCATCACTTCAATTGCATTCATCGTCCGATATGACCAACCAGGTTAAAGGACATTAAACTACCCACAAAAAAAAAAAAAAAATAATTATGTCACATAAAATTGAACACACAGAGAATTGAAGGTGAGTTTTGTGAATTTGTACTTGCAAATATGGAAGTAAAGCTTCAGCCAAACTCAAACTCTCATTTATTATAACAGTAATGACATTTATTTAACACAGCCAAACAGTAAAAGGAATATACTCAAATTTAAATTTTTCTCAATGTAAAATAAGCAAATGAAAAGGTTTACAATTCATATACAATATCATAGCACTTTCAAATAATTAAAAATAATATAAATGTTCAGAATTTGTAGTAAAATGTGTTGATTTTAGTGAAAAGTAAACAGAAAACTACTCACTGAATCCAGCCAAGTTAATCCATTAAAAATTGAAGTAGAAAGCCGAAATATTGCCCTCCCAACTCAGTAGGCCAGCACTAGTTAAGATTGCCTTGTGTATTATAGTAGTGCTCCAGACAAAGGTTTCTTCCCAACTTCCACAACCAGTCATCCCTAGGAGTGTGTTTAGGTACACCCATTCTGCGCATGTTCTCCCACCATGCGCTGAAACACGGAGAACCAAATTATTCAGGAATGGTGAGCACACAGATAAATTGTCACTGCTGTGTTGATAGAGCTATTTGCACTGCCAGCTTGCTAGGTATAATAGCAGTGGAAATTTCTCTGTGCGATGTTCTATCCATCTGCCTTGTTACTTGGCCCTAGATAGGAAAATGTGGCATCACAATCCTTCCCCTCTTCCAATCATTGGAAACATCTGAAGACAGGGAAGGGAGATGATGTCCAAAAGCATAGCCATCAACGTGATGGGAACTGCTAGCAGGTGGCCCAGGTCAACCTCACAGGGACACAGTATGAAAGAAAATTTACACGCTCAATAAGTCGGAGAGAAGCAATCTTAACTAGCAGAATTACTATATCCAAACTATCCTGTCTAAAACTAACAAATGCACAATGTCAACCACGTAGAATAATTTAAATTGGGAATAAGCCGACATACAGTATACGTAAGAGCACAAAAAATAATGTATCAAAATTGGGCAATTTCTACATTCTTGATATGGCAGAAGGCCTTGAATTTACCACTGTATATAAATATCATCTATGTCTGTGATTAAAATATTTAAATCGTGAAGCATTTTAAAAATAAAACACAGGCAACACTTAAAATGACTACAAAAGCTAATGCAACCTAAACAAACTGAGCTAGGCATAACAATAAAAAAATATTTTAAAAAAAAAACCAAACTCTGTCCACGAAACTCTTACATAACCTGCAGGTTAAAGACAGAAGAAGGACAAAAAAACTCACTGTGTGCCCACCCACTCATGTAAAGCTAGACCCCCAGGGCAAGTAGTTAGTCTCCACAGCAAAGGGAAAAAATCTGATGTGTTACATTCACATGACTTTCTCTACAGCTCTGCAAGAAATTATTATTAAAAACATTATACTTCTATTTATTTCATGCTAATCGAGAAAACATTAGCAGAAATAGTCTTATTACTTGCTTCCTTGTAAGTAGAAGCAAAATAAGGGAGTACCGTAGGTTAAAGTGATAGTCAAAAGCTGGTTGCTATGTGACTGAAGTTCCTTTGCTTGTATGGACAGTAGTTGACAAATTCCTGTTTGAGAAAAGTATAAGTTTTTAAAGGTGAAATCAAAAAGATGGAATAACTCAAAAACAATCAACTCCATGAAAAAAATGTATATAACATAAATTGTGTGTTTTAACATGCTCTACATTTTTTGTGTGGTAAGTTTTTGTCCATGTCTTACAGTTTATCAGTTATGCAAAGTTCCATAAAATTCATCCAGAATAAAGTAATCTTCAGAGGCTATTCCCAGAAAATTCAAGATATACATTTTATTTGTCAGGTAAATATCACGATATTTTAAACAAAATAGAGCCATTAAAAATTAAAATTTTCGAAAAAAGTCCATGTAAAGGGTAGTTTGGGGTGGGAGGATTTTTCTCAAAAATTTTTGTGTTGCATCCCTGGAAGATACTAAATTTAAATAACAAGTTTGGTATTTTACCGATTTTTCATTTTTGAGTTATTGTGTTCACGGACACACACACACACACAGACCTTTTTCTGAAATTGCTTTGTTTGGATACAGGGGACCCTGAAACACATTTCTGGTGAAATCTCGATATCGATTTTTTGGGTGTAGTGCATTACCATCTCTATACACTATATACATAGTATGTATAGAGAAAGAAAAAAAATATGATGTGTTACATTTACATAACTTTCTCTTCGTCTCTGTTATTGTTAAAAATTTATTCTTCTATCTACTCCATACTAATCGAGACAAACATTAGCGGAAATGGTCTTATTACTTGCTTCCTTGTAAGTAGAAGGTAAATAAGGGGATACACTAGGCTAAAGCAATAGTCAAATCTTTGAAAAACTGGTTGCCATTTGTTGAAACCCGTTTCTTTGCCTGGCCAAAGTTGACAAATTCCTGTTGAGAAAACTTTAAATATTTTAAGACAAACCAATAAGGAATATTTCAGAAATGGTCTACTCCATGAAAAAATATGTGACAAGTTGTGTGTTTTACGAGATCTACATTTTTAATGCAGTAAGTTCTTGTCTATCTGTTGTGCTTTACTAGTTATGCAAAATTCAGCAAAATTTATCCAGAATAAAGAGCTCTTCAGAGGCTATATCCAGAATATTCAAGATGCACATTTTATTTGTAATGTTGAACGGCATTAATACAGTATTTCCGTGTGATTCATAAAGGATCTTTATGACTCTTCTTACATCCTGAGCCAGACTAGAAACGTTAGTTTGTGTAAATTATTCCTGTCGTAACATCAGTCACTGTAGTAGCTGTTGAAGCCTCACCAACAGTTTATTTAATTCAGTAAATGAAGTTAGCATGAGTAAAATGTAAAGGGTTGCTCGTATATTATTTAAACCAGACGCAATTAAAGGACTGCTGTTCCAACAGTAATGTGCGAACGTGCTACTTTACTCGACTTTCAAACCTATCAAACTCCTCCGGCATTTGTTGTGGCAAATAATTATATAATGCCAATAACTTCGTTATTATTCGCGGAGGGAAGAATTGTCGCCCTCCATTGTGTAATGGTTACCATGCTAACTTCACATACCCAAGCCTAATAGAAGAGGCCTCTGCGCATAATTAAGCGGCCTTTCACGCCCGGTATGGAATGGGACGCTGAGAACTACAACAATTAAAGAACGTCATAAATAAAAACTTCAATAAAAAAAACTCCAAGGGAAGAATTACTACACAAAACATTCTGAAAATGAATAATGCCAATTATTAATGCCTGTTAATACTCACGGAGGGAAGAATTACTGCATAAATACTCCTGAAAATGAATTCGTTCTTAACACCTCCTGAAGTAAGGAAAGAAATTTCTGTATATTACAGTCAATAACAGGGGGTCGCTTTAGGGGATGCCAGTACGCTGAGCGTTCCCCTTATTTTTGTGTGTTTAATTGTTCTATATTTATTTTGTTACAGCTTTAAAGGAGGACAATTATAGTATGCAATCACTTAGTATTGTTTTTATTTTTCGCAGATCATACTGTTGAGAAGCTGTAATAAGCATAACTAGATTTACAAGTCATTCGCTCCGTTCGAAAACAGCAATGTACGCCAAGACGAATCAGCGTTTCACTCTCTGTATGTGATATGGCTAGCAGAACCTCCCCGCAAAACCCTGACCATCCTCCTACCTACCCCTCTCGCTTCCGCAAACCCCTCGCATACCCTTCGTGCATACGCTAGCGTTCAGCCGTATACCTAGGCGTGCTTCTGTGTCCGGAGTGCTATTGAGGGCCTACTCCAAAATTAAATATTAAGGAAGTTAACACAAAACAAACACACTAATTTCAATCTTCATGGTATGAGGGTTCTCCTTGCTTACAGGTAGCTGTGAAACAAACAAAATGTATTGTTATGTTTGCATCATGTTCGGTGAAAAAGGCTTGGAGTGGTGCACAAAAGGTATATCGGATTTAAATAACTTTATTAAAAAAAAAAAAAAAAAAAAAACAATCAAATATCAAGAATCAAAGATGTTTTTATTGAATAAAGACAAATTTTAGCTCCCTAGGAAGACATCGGATTGACCATGTTTTTTTCCGAAGTTGCACGTCTTCAGGTAATAAAACGTAATTAATATTTAGCATTAAATAGTCAGGTTCTTGAACTTATAATTAAAACTATTATATATCTGTGCAAACAAGGATTTATCTTTACGTGGTCACCGAGAAGATGACAAATCAAATAACAGGGGCAATTATTTAGAACTTTTAAATGTACTTGCTCAAAATGAATCAGTTATACGAGACCATTTACAATACATATCAACATTGAAAGGGACTTCACCAGAGATACAAAATGAATTTATTGAGATCATAACTTCAGTTGTTAAAGACAACATTAGGTCAGAAATTCAAGAGAGGTTTTTTATTTTAATTCAAGCCGACGAGACTTTAGACGTGTCTTGCAAGAGCCAACTTAGTATCATTTTCCGTTATTGTATTCAAGGCAGGATTGAAGAACGGTTCGTAGGTTTCTGCGATGTCTCAAGAGATAAAATTGACTCATGTTTGGCAGGTATTGTTCTTAAGGTTTCGGAAAAGTGGAACATAGATAAAAACAAAGTGATAAGTCAAACCTACGATGGTTGCTCTGTAATGGCATACCAGCAAAGGGGTATACAGTATACACAACCTTTATTCACTGCTATGCAAATCAGTTGAATCTAGTACTCTTGTGTGGTTCAAAAACAATCAAACAAGTACGTTTGTTTATATCTGACTCGACAGCATTTCATAGTTTTTACAAGTCGTCCAAACGCACAGCACTGCTTACTGAAAAAGGATTTAAGTTGCCACAGGTGCTTCAACTTGAGGGCCGTCACAACTATAATTAAATATTTCAGTGACTTATACCAAGTTTTTAATGCAATAATCGACGATGAACATGCTTACTGGGACTACGACACCATAAATCGTGCATGGGGACTCATTAAGTTCATGGATTTAGCAAATTTTGTGTACTTGCTAAGAGTTTATAAGGCATGTTTTGTTCACATTGACTCTGTGTCTAAAGTTCTGCAGTCACTGGTTAATATAAATGCTTGCCATAATGAAATACTACTCGCCATTGCAAATATACAAAGCCTAAGATGCGAAACTTTCATTGAAGAGTGTGTGCAAACTAGTACCCAATTGAATGGAAATGTAAGTTTCAGTGACTCTCAAAAGGCTAGATTGAAAGTGCTGACATATGAAATCATTGACTGCCAAGTTGTTCAAATGAAATCCAGATTTGAAGATTTTCCACAGTTCGAGTTTGTAGAATTTCTGAATGTAAAAAACCATGGAACATAAAAAACAATTTCCTCAAACGAAAATTTCCAAAGTAATAAAGTAGTATCCTGGTTATTTTAATTCAGACCAGCTTGAAAATAAGTTTTATGCAGATGACCAAAATCATCTATCATCACAAAATACACTGAAGTGTTTCGTTGTAAATGGCTTAGATTTGGTGTATGAGGAGGTGAATATGTTATTGTGTTTAGTTGTAACATATCATGCTACAACAACAAGTAGTGAGAGCTCCACGAGTACACTCAACAGAATTAAAACATACTTAAGAAACTCAATCACCGTTTGTGCAACGTAAGTATTTTGCTGTAGAGTTGGGAGAACTATCCTCTGAAGCGGCCTTTATTGAGAAGGTAATTGACACGTTCGCAACAAAGAAGAACCGACGATAGATTTGGTGTATAAGTCAGTTTAGGTGAGTTATTGTTTTCAATATAACCATTACATTAACATTGTTATTTGTTGTTTTCATTGTCAATCTTAAACCTAATTTATAGGCATAATATTTGATAAAATATGCAACTCCCCATCTCCACCTTTTATTTCCAGCAGTAGGGCGTTTAAACTATAGCGTTCTCATTTCTTTTATTTCACACTACGCCACTGGTCAATAATAAAGAATACATCTGAACGACGTCAAATGGGCTCTTAGTAAAGGTGCCTTTAGGTCGTAACAAAAAACAAAGAAAGGTATATGCTTGTACGCTCGAATTTACTGTAAAAGTAATGCCCGATATTTCTTCCTGTGCAAGATGTGCACTTGTGTGGGATCGACATAGATTGGATTCAAAACATAAAGCATGTGATTTAAATTCTGAAACCGCCTTAGTTTCAAGAGTTTTTCTAAGTATGGGTTACTAACAGCGATTGAAATTTCGCTATAAATTTTACCAATTCCCACATTGGATGCAAGTAGCGCTGTATTAAGTAAATTTAAACGTTCCACGTTCTCACAGTGCTCGGCGTAATATAGCCACTACAAGAGACTGCAAATCCACGGGAAAATCCGTTAACTCGTCTACGAAAACGTAGAGTCTGCATAGTATTCCTCTCATTTCTTCTATTGTAAAGCATAAATATCTATATTAATTTCAGTTATTTTCTTAAGTGCTTGGGCAAACACCGATAATGATTGAGTCATCCCTATTTAACCGACGAACATGCAAGAGAAATACTGATTTCCGTAAAATATTCTAGATTTATGAGTGTCCTGAAAAAAATACATACGCCTATACCAAGAGTAAACAGCCGAACAGAAATCAGTAATATTCTTAACGAAAATAATAACTCAATCTAAAAATAGCAGAATTCAACGCAGAAAGCAGCTAATAAAAGTTGATGAAAAATTGTTGTTAATACTGATTGCAAGCTTGTGATTTAGAACAGCTAACTAGTACTTCCAATTTGTAACTGTACAATGCTTTCGCAATCACTATAAAGCGAAAGAAACTCTGTAAAACGCTCAGCTATCATTTGCTACATCCTAAGTAATGTGCGCTTTCATAGTGGTGTAACATTTACTTTCACACGGCTGAACTTCTCGTATTTTGCTTGATTTTTATACATGTAAACAAGTTTAGCGACATGTCACGGACTAACAGTCAAGTGAAGTTTTTTTTATATTTAGTAACTGTTACATTAAACGGACTAGAAAATTAATATTTAATGCATTTACGAACTCTAGAATTGTAATTTGAAATATATTATTTGTATACCTATGCAGTTTTGAGAGTAATAACTAACAACTTAGAAGTATATTGATAACATTTCTATGTTCGTATTTAGTATTTTCAAAATGTAGATCTTAATTAAATTTGGGCACCTTTTTACCTATATAAGGATGTAAGCACCGTATAGTGACATAGGCTGTAAAGTCAAGTGATATTGAAAGTTTAAGATAGTATTACTAGTTGTAATACAAGAATTTCAAATGTTGTATGCTTGGTGTATTTAATTTTGTATACCTTGACATGCACTATGTTCAAAGCCTGTTTGGCCATCATTAACCTACGGAACGCAATCTAATCTAATCTATTTCACTAATGGTTCGTATAGCAAGTAGTCTACATCAGAAACAATGCAAGCGTTATGCACGGCCAATACACCCACGGTAAACGCATTAAAAAGAATTTAATTTTTACATTAAGCAACAAACAAATCATATATTACGACACACTGAATAATGATAATTAATGTACCAATACTTAACAACAACAATTAGGTAATACATGGCCTAAATCAGCCGCTTTAGAACAACACATGCTATCAGTGTTGGAGTATTCAGCAGCGACTAAACCGGTCGCCTGACATTATCGCAGCAGGTTGATGTTGGCTTCGGGTATAACCCTGATAATTATTAACTAATATTTTTTTTTTTCCATTTCAAAATATGTTCTAAAATACCATTACATTTGGTTCAAGTTTTTTTAATATTTAACTCTATTAACGCCGTTTTGTTACTTATTGACTGAACATTTTACTAAATATGCTGAAGTCCCTTGCAAATCTGTCCCTTAGCTGAATAACTTTGGTTACTTTAAAATTGCTTTGATTGTGTTTTGTTTCATCAGCTTTTTTCTTTACTCTGTTTTGTACTCTCTGAATTAAGTTTTAGT
Organism: Hymenopus coronatus; assembly: GCA_030762935.1. Lineage (NCBI taxonomy): Eukaryota > Metazoa > Arthropoda > Insecta > Mantodea > Hymenopodidae > Hymenopus > Hymenopus coronatus. Next base: position 54,108,361 of record CM060886.1, read on the forward strand.
GTTTAAAAAAATTCAGAGCCCACCTATGGGTAGTATGTATGCCAGTCTCAAATTGAAAAGAATCGAGCTCATATCAAATGGTGTACTTTGCCATTCGAGATATTTAGGGAAATTTTGATTTGTTTCGGATTTGAAGAGAAATATGAACTGTGTGTAGGGAAATTTCTAGGACTACTAGTGCTTACTAGTGCATTAATGGAATATATCCATTCTTCCGCCTTGACACAACATAACCTGGCTGAAGCGTAAGGCTGAATAAACGCTGTTGTTTAGGCTGAAAAATTAACAAATAAAACCATGCCTGTGGTAAGTTCTGTTGGTTATAAGTTTTAATGAACTAATAAGAAGAAGGCTTTCGAATTTTTTATGTGAAATACCGAAAAACGATTCCAATGTTTTGAGTGAATAGATAGCTTAGGCATGAGGCTCCGACGCCTTATTCTTTCAACTTATTTCTTGAACTAAGAAATATTGTTGCAACGTAAACGATAGCAAGCGAGAATGTCACATTTCCTTTAAATTTGTCTGCTAATACATGTATATACTGCAATGATGCACGTTATATTTTCGGATGACGATGCCATCCGTAAAGGGAGTTATGCTCGTTATTGTCAAATATTTTGCTATGAACAAGACTGCGAGATTGCAGGAGTCCTATTTCTTTGAACTGTTGGCGTTTCTTCGATACTTATAGTTCCCCCGACATATTGCCCACCTACCATTCTTTGCAACCTTGCTAAAAGTTGGGACAAAATATAGAATTAGTTCTGGTTTATTTGTGATGTAGAAATTTGCAAATCTGGTTAATATTAATACACCAAGAATGTTATATTATGCATTTATCAATCATTTGCATATGGGATAATTTCTGGGGATGTGCAAATAAATATACCTCTTAATAGAGTATTCCTTGTCCAGTAAAGAGCAATTTTCTGAGTATGAAATAAACGGACAGCAGACAAGCCTTTAACCCTGCAGTGGTCGCGTGGATCATAGTTACATTAAAAGTCACGCTGAGTTTCACAGATGCCAATACTTTTCTGCGTTGTCTATGTGTTTTTAACTCAGTTCAAGTTTATGAGTGTAAACGTACTACTTTATATAAAATTAAAGAGAAGATTACATTCTCACTAGTATATATATTTTATTGTTCTGATTTTTAGTTATATATAATCCACAAAAGTGTTTGCTGCATGAAACAACTTCTCATTCAATACAAACAATGGGTGAAAATCCCTTATCGAAAAACAAATGTTTCTATTCATGTACTCAACATAATATACATATACAGTTTATACATAGAGCAGTACAATTAGCAATCAGTGCATACTTGCTGGGCATGTTCTAAACCCAAAAATTTGTTACAGCTGCAGCATTTATATTTGGTAAATCGGTTCTTTGAACGACCACATTCACAGCACCTCTGTCTTTTTGTGCCTTGGTCCTCTTCTGTAATTTGCACTGCATGTACATCTGGAAAAAGACTTGAATGTCTCGTTTGAGGTTTCTTGGCAATGATGAATACTGAAAACGTAAATGCAAGTAATCATTTGCGCCTGCTGCTTGCATCAGAATTATTTGCATGGTATATTATGTATTTGTGCATTTATATCTGCAATGTTCATCATGCAATAAAAGATTACCATAGGCCATCTGTTGGTTTTTCTGGATACTTTTTTACGTGCTATACAATTTATCTATAGTATCAATGCCCGATGTGGTTACATTATAGAAGGTTAGCATTTTCCGGTTTTTTCTTATCGCCAGATATTGCATCAATTGCATTATCATGATTCATTGTTGAAAGGACCAGAACCACTTTGTTTTTCTTGGCGACATAGGATATTAGGGTTGCATTTTTCTAAAACTCAAAAAATGTTGTTCCTAACTCCCGGTTTTTTGCTTGTGTAAACTCCAGGGGAATTTCTGGTTTGTTCTTTCTCATGGTTCCAACCAGGGTAAGTTTATTCTGAAGCAAATATTCAGCTAAATCTAAGGAGCTAAACCAATTGGCCACGGTTATATTACGCCCAGTTCCTGAGATCACAGAAATGAGACGTTTCACGTCTGCTGGTTTGTTACTAACTTCAAAAGGCCCTGCAGGTTGTTTACCAGCATAAATTTCTAGGTTGATGGTGTATTACATCCTAGCATCCACCAAAGCAAATATTTTAAGTCCATACTTATTTGGTTTGCTGGGGATGTACTGCCTGAAAAAACAGTTGCCCCTAAAAGCTTCTAGCTTTTCATCAGTAGTGCAGTACTCCCCAACTGAATAAGCATTTTTACAATTTTCCACAAAAATAAATATTTCACGTATATGGGCTAAATTATCAGCGTTCTTTCTTTCTTTTCAAGTATCCTTGTTATCAAACCTCAAACAGTATAATAGGAACCTAAATCGTCTTTCAGGCATTATCAAATGGCATAACTCAATTCTCAATTTATTTGAAGCCCATATATCTTGGGTGTGTGTATGATTGTCTTTCCTAGACGTGCATATATACAATGTTCCTAACAGAGCTTTTATTTCAATTACGTCTGTCAAGTGAGCATCTCTTTCCCTGGAATAATGTCCTTGAACTTTTTATTTGAGTACTCAACAATGCTAGATAACAACTCATTGTCGAAAAAGCATTCCCAACATTCCATTGGTGTTTTCACATTTTTTGCGGCACCTTTTATTCCCGGTAAATGGGTGACAATATTCTGTCATCGTGTGCAAACACTTTTTGGTGGACACACTTTTGACCATTTTGAAGATTTATTCCTTCCCAAAAAATATTCAATGTGGTTATCACTGTCACTATCATTGGAGTCCGCTTCTTGCTTAGTGTCCGTATTTTCTTCTCTCGATTCCAATCCGTCTTCTTCCAAGTCACTATAAATATCAAACTCATCACCAGATTCATCTTCTTCCCGCAACAGCCAGAGTACTATTTCCCGATCATTTTCCAGGTTGTAGATCATCTTTGAGGTCATATTGGATCTGAAGATTTAAAAAATTACTTATTTAGCAACAGCTATTAGTATTCATATGTAAACTACTGTATAAAATAAAATATTCATTTTCAATACCTTGGAAGGTCGCATGGCGTCTGGTAGACTCCAGCAACGCGGGTCCAAAAACAATCTCTTCCCTCGAACACTGAATTGAAACTAATGCGAAGTTGATGAGCAAAATATGTTTGTATTTAGTTAATAAGAAGGTAGATGGCAGCACAAGTCAGCCAGAGTATCTGTTCAATAGCAACGTGTAAATAAAGAACACCTGGAGTCTGTGAGATGCCACGCAACCATTGCAGGGTTAAAGATCTTAGTCTTTTTACGTTGTATTCACTATATATAAATGATGTAATCCTGCAATTCCTAAATGGACAAGATATAGGTGAAACAATCAATCAAATACATGAACACTATACTAGAGGAATGGCAGATTTTCATATTCAAACTCATAGATTAAAATGTAAAACTAAACCCACTGCAGTTATCCATGAATTGTACAATAAGTTGTTTGTACACACTAAAAAAAATAAATACCAAGGTTTTTAAAAGGGAAGTTAAAAAGTTCTGCCTAGAAGGAACTTTCTATTTAGTAGAGAAATATATACTTCCAAATTCAAATGTAAAAGTTTTATTTAATTAAGTTTTGTTTTTGGTCATGCTCTATTTATACTTTTTGTGGATATATTTTTTCTTCAGGCAATAAAATAACAAATATATGGCAGAGTAATACCATTATTAATTACATTGCTAAGAGTACCAAAATTAATGCTAAATCAATGTTACCATCCTATAAAAATATTGGTGTATTGAAAATCTGCTATTTGCCATAATTCGAGTGGGTTTTGGCTTCAAGATTTGTCAGCTATGCAGTGTCGTTTCTCCTAAAAATCCCTCTTTACGGGTACATTATGAGGCTGCTTCTGCTATGTTCAGATTGTGAATGTTGGCAATATGGAGAGAAAAGGACAGAAGAAGCAATGTTCCCATGATCCCAAAGTTTTCATTGAATTGGCTGGAAACACTTTATGAAGCAGTATTTGAGCCAAATATTTGGCTATCGATATATCCATATATCAATGGATTCTGGAAAGAAGTAAGGTTGAGGGTGTAAGACAAGTTTTGGGGATAAAAGTTCTTTGAGATTACAAGTTGGTAAAAAATGGAGGGGGGGGATGTACACAACTGTGAGAATAGGTCTTAACACAATGCTCTCAGGAGTATTAGTGTTAAAACAAATAGGAAACAATTGCTTGGATTAATGCATTAGGTGAGAAATGGGGTTATTTTATATTTTTAATAGAATGTGAAAAGCGCAAAAGTTGTAGAGAGGATGATTAGAACAAACAATGGGGTAATTTCATCAAAGATATAATAGCGATTAAAATGTTGGCCAGTCCAAGGACAAAAACAATTCAAATAATGGGGAAATTTTCCAGAAATATAAGAGAGGGAATAACTAAGAAACCTAAGGTTAGTGTAGTAGCTCTTCATGACACATACAGTCTAGGTGTTAGTATGGGGGAGCTAGCAGGTAGACATACAAGATTCCAGAACTTTGTTATTTCAATGAAGTTATACCTGTAATATAGTAACAAAAGGTGGAAATTATTCACAGTATGTTTTAATATATTTTAATGGACCCATAGATGTTGAAGGACCAAGTTTTGCATAAACTTTCCACTGTTAGATTTCATGTGGCTAATGTAAAGTGTCCCTTCTGTTTTGGAAATGAACATGTAAAACTGAACGTGCTATAATATGAATAATGAGAATACTTTAGGATTTGCACAAGAGTAGATGTTAACATTTGCGAAGCATTTAAACCAACCCACCCTTGCTGCCATTGTGAACAATGTTGAGATTTTTTTTTCTGGAGAGATAGTGGTGATGTGTCATAGCTGTTTTAATGCTGAAACATTTTCGTAAAGTTGAAAATATATATTTTTTATTATTGTTGTAGGCTGCTCCAGGAAAGAAGCCCAAAAGGCAACAGCACATTCGTGCCAAAGGTCAGAAAAAAAAGAAAATTGCCTTGAAGTTCACTGTAGATTGTACACATCCTGTGGAAGATAATATCATGGATGTAGCAAATTTTGTAAGTGTATTGATACAGAAGTTATTCTCAAAAATGTTTTGTGTGCCATTATATCAGTTGTTTGTTTGAAAGTAATCAATTCCATGCCTTCAGGTTTCATATAATGTGTAACATAATTAATCCTATATTTTATCTCCTACTTAAAGGCTTTTTAATTTAAAATCACTTTTTTTATTCCATCCTGCCCTTGTTACCATTGCCTACTTGACTGTAAGCAATTTTAAAATGAGAAGCACTGTCAATTAACAGTTGATCAGTAGCCTTTGAATAGCACAACCTAAAAAATTCTTTATTAAATTAGGGCTAATAATTAAAAAAATTCTGATATGTTCCATTCACATGACTTTCTGTACATCTCTGCAACAAATTATTGTTAAAAAGCTTATGCTTCTATTTACTTTATGATAATCGAGAAAAAATTGTAGAAATAGTCTTATCACTTGCTTCCTTGTAAGTAGAAGCGAAATAAGGGAGTACCATAGGTTAAAAGGATAGTCAAAAGCTGGTTGTGATGTGATTGAAATTCCTTTGTATGAATAGGAGTTGACAAATTCCTGTATGAGAAAAGTAAAGTTTCTTTAAGGCTGAAACCAAAAACAAGGAATATCTAAAAAAAACAATCAACTCCACGAAACAAATGTATATAACATAAATTCTGTGTTTTAACGTGCTGTACATTTTTTGTGTGGTAACTTTTTCTCCTTCTCTTACAATTTAGCAGTTATGTAAAATTCCGTAAAATTCATTCAGTATAAAGTAGTCTTCAGAGGCTATTCCCAGAAAATTCAAGATATACATTTTATTTGTCAGGTAAATATCTTTAATATATGATATTTTAATCAAAATCGTTAAGAGCCATTTTTGAGAAAATCAAAATTTTCAAAAAAAGTTTCATGTAAAGGGTAGTTTTTATACAGGTGACCCTAAAACGTATATTTTCAGTGAAATTTCGGTATCAAATTTTTGGGTGGAATGAAATACCTTCTCTATACACTATATACATGGTACGTGTAGAGAAAGTAATAATTGACAGTATGAATATAACAACCAAAATATTTATCTCTATATAATTTTCATACAAGGATTCGATGGCCAAATGTTATTTTGTAAGCTGCTAATCTCAGTTTACATTAAAGAAATTTACAGTAGCTGCTTAACTCTTTTTGTTCATTTGTATTATAGAAAATACAAATTAAATCAAGAGAGAATCTGTCCATTTTATACCTGTTCATTTAAATGTCTGAATTAGCTTGATCCATTATGAGAATTCACCATTGAGAACACTATTCCTCTCCATAATCTGCATAGTTTGGGATCATTAATAAGATGGTAACATTCTATAGGAAAATGATGCTAAAATTTAAGTAATAACACTTAAACAATTTTAACACTAACTGCCCTAATGGTTGAGTGGTTAGTGAGCTGTCTTATTACCTTAGATCCTGGGTTCAATTTCCCACTGTTAACAAGTAGGTAGTACATTTTGAAACCTATTAATAAAGTTGGGCTAAGTATTGTATACATATTGGCTTATTGTGTAGCACTACTTTGTACTTTGATGGTGAAGTTCGTAATAATGCACCACACTTTGATTAGCATAGAATAATGAATTGCATACATAGCCAGTATTTTTTCCAAATATAGATTTATGATGAAATCCTGACACAATATAAAATGCTCCCACCTGGGTAATGTGATGGTAGCATATCTGCCTCACATTCAACATGTCGTGAGAAAATGAATGTTGAGTAACTTTAAATTCCATGGACCCTGAGATCACTTGAACATCATTTCACTAATTTCATTCATTGTCCGATATGACTAACCAAGTAAAAGGATGTTAAAATTACAACAAAAGTGAAATGCATATATTAAAGCCAAAATGTTTGTCTTTAAGCCATTTAGAACTTGTTTAGCTTTTTATTACCTTCTGTAACACATATGTACAGTAGGTAGAGAAGCTATTGTATTCTACTCAAAATTTGAAACCAAGATTTCACCAGAAATAGATGTTTTGAGGTCACCTGAATAAAAAAAATTTTTAGAAAAAAGTGATGAGAGAGAGAGAGAGACAGACTGACTGACTGACTGACTGACTGACTCAAAAACAAAAAGTTGGTTAAACAGCAAACTTTGTATTTAAGTTTAGCATCTTTCAAGGATGTGACACAAGATTTTTAAGAAAATCCCCCGAAACTACCCTTTACATTAATTATCTTTCTTGCTTGAAATGCTTTCAAAATACAATATACAGTACCACAAAGAGTGTTTGTATACGATACATCATCTTGTGGGGGAGCTGTAAGGCAAATTGAAACAAAATATCCAAGTGAGCAGGAAATAACCAAAGCCAAGTAGAGAGGCTGTTTGCTTGTAAATAAATTCAGGGAGACTGGGTCGATTTGTGATAGGAAAAGAAAGGTAAACAGTCATGTACTTATGGAGTAGAAATTAGACAAAATCAGAGAAAGGTTAGAATGGTCACCTTGAAAATCTCTTGGGTGCCGTGGACAAGAAACTCACATTTTGAAAGCTTTAGCATGGAAAGCAACAAAACTTTTAAAATTAGGCCATACAAGGTTACTGTTGTCCAGGAATTGCTACCATGTGATCATCAGAGTCTGGTAAATTTCTCTGTTTTTGGATTTTGAGGAATGCAAAAGATTCGACAATCGGCTCAGTGACGAAGCATTGTGTCATTTACATATGTGTCATCACAACCGATATTCTGCTATATACAAATCCAATTTCGTTCATAAAGCTCTCTTGCATGATCAAAAAATTAAGTGTAACATAAATGCAGAAAGATAGAAATAATATACTGGCACCATGTTTCGAATAGCTGATGGACATTGAATGTTGTCTGGATATTTCCAGCAGAATTCTGCCACTGTGCATACAGCTTACAGTTTATTGTGGAAATTTTTGACGATAGAATGTTAGTAAGGGTTTATGGCCTGTTCGGCCCCCTGATCTTGTGGCGTGGAGATGATTTCAATTTGTTGGTGACTATAATTATTTCACCAACAGTTCCAAAACATTAGATGATTTGCAGAGTAGTCATATCGTTAGGCTTAAATCTTTCTCTCTTCTTGTGTGAACATTAATAAATTTGTGGAAGCTCGCTTAAACACTCTGTTTTCTTTATATTTTATTTCTCCAGTTTTTATATGTGTATATAAATATATTTCAAATAACCAATCTAGCATGAATCTCATTAATAAACTGTATTGTCAATTTCTTTGTCCACTTCCATTTTCTTGATAGTAAACAAGAGTAAGCATAGGCCAGTTATCTACATCAGACCAAAGTTAGTTGGGTGTGCATGAAGTGAACCATAAATATATATATCCCTCAATATGTTTACCAGTGCTGGTAGAAAACAGTTTTGTTTGGCCAAGACATGTTGAATCAACACATTGCACAAGACTTGTTGATTAGTGGAGACACTAACTCCCGACATGTTGAGCTCATGTTGAATCGACCAATTTTGTTGAGTGTTTAGGTAGCATTTTTTATTCTCTGTTGGGAAATATAGAGAAACAAATTATTTCATTTGCCTGTTGATGCAACAGTTCTTGAGTAACAAAGAAATACATGATTGTCACTTGGCATCATAACAGGTGAATTACCATTGCTCTACACTCAGTCTAAGTTAATACAGGGTGCTGTCGACAAATGAAATTGGCCCTTATCAGTTTGATTCAGAAAATATTTAATTTAATAGTAATATTAATTGTGATTTTGGCACCATATGTTTAATTATGGAAAGGAGTGCTGGAACAATATTTTTCTGTAACTGTAGAGAATTTATACCTCTGGATTTGACTGTGATCCTAAATAAAACGAGTACATAAAACCTTTTTGTTTCCATTACAGGAAAAATATCTTCAAGAGCGCATCAAGGTAAATGGAAAAACAAATAATTTGGGGAATGCTGTTACGTTGGAACGTAATAAGATGAAACTATCTGTAAATTCAGAAATGCCCTTCTCAAAAAGGTAAGTGTTTTGAAAATGTTTACCATGGTATATAAATGTATCTTTTATTTTTTGAATTAACAATAAAGCAAATTATGAAGTTTTTTATATAATGCTTTTTCCATAGATTTCAATGCAAATATGTGTTGTAATTTAGAAGAACAGCTTTGCATTGAATTTTGAGTAGAGCAGCTGTTTTGTCAATGTTTACCACGTACATTTAAGAACCTTGGGCTGTATTTACATTGTGAAGCTGTATTTACAATGTCAAAATTGTCAATTTCTGAAACACTTGCATTATTTACTCATAATGAATAATAGTAACGTGCACTGTGAGTACTATTATAAGTGATGTTAAAGTGGTGTCCATGTGATTTTATACATTCCTGCATCTGCAGACAAAACTTTCTTGTGTAATGTTCTGACATTGCCGTCAAGTTTGTGTATGGAGGGATTGTTCCTATAATACATTTTTTTTAGGATTTCTCCACAAATAGAAATTGCACATAGCAAGATGAGTTGAACAGGAGGGGCAAGAATCCTTTATAAATATTAATAATTTTAATCACTATAATTAAAGTAAAAGAATAAATGATGCAATTAAGATGATAATTATATTAATGGGTTAATTATGTATTTTAATAGAAAAATATTAGGTGGAAGATTTAAAGTTCTGTTTAGAACCTGTAAGCCGTCTTTTGACCTGTAGCAGAATTCTGTTGAAAAATATCCATTTTCCCTCTCTCCATCCAACAGTAATATGGTGCAAGAATATTTCTGCAGTACCTATCAGAATTTATGTGTTGCAAAACATTCGCGCCCTATTAACCATTTTGCTGTTAACTACAGTATACACCAATAAAATGATAAAACTGCGTGGTCTCAACAGAAGCATAGGTGAACTGCGTGGTCTCAACAGAAGCATAGGTGCTGAAGTCCTTTGTACCATTTATCCAGGGCATTACTCAAAACTGATAGTTTAAATAAAGCAGACCACCTCTTTGCTATCTGACCTTAACATCTCAAGTTAAAGTAAAATTAGTCTAGGATACATATCTATGCATTGTGAATCCTTAGCACATTATGCTCCCATATTTCATACATAAATGGTGTTTGAGTAAGTCCCTTTATGTATAGATAGATACCTCTGCAATGTATTGTGGATGGTAAAATAGCCAACAACTCAGTTTAGTTCTGTTAACTTCAAAGGAAACACACTTAACATACTACCAGGTCCAGAAATAATTGCAATTGTTTTCTCCAAATCTCAAAATGAGCCCTGAGGCGGGAACTAGGGAAGTACCTTTGTTGCTGGGCTGCGCAGCGACTGGTCCTCTTTCCCCCTTCCTCTCAACGCTTGGCTATTTGCGTACTCAGTGGCGAGCAATGGAGACCTATTTGTTTAGCTCAAGGTATTGAGCAATGGTGATCTTGGGACAGGGAACGGGAATTTAGCTCAAAATAAACTTCGGCACTTTCATTAAAGTCAAAGGTTTATTCCTTTTCATAAGCATTCTCGAGTATAGTTCCTGGCATGATTCTATCTCCGTAATTTCTCTTGCAGTAGAACGTAACACACACTTATGCGGCGATAATTGCAATTATTACATGCAGAATTATTATGGACACTTTAACTTTCTAAGCAAGTTCCACACAGTGTTAACTCACGACAATGGTTTAATCACAATTATAACCTTTAGACTTTTTATAGATCCTTAATTTTTTAGCGTGGATTTCTTGTTACAAATGTCGCACGTTCCACGTGGCGTTACATTTCACAGTGCATGAATATTAGGTCGAATACTCTACATATATAGTAAATTCTACCCACGCAAAACTCTCAACTTGCAATCTCATTGGTCCATTTTGGCACCAAAAATGGCTTGGGGTGCACTTCAGACATGGCGTAATTATTTCCAATTGGTCAATACGTCTTTCATGTGATTCTTGACATCAATTTCTCACGATTCCCCTCTTTTTATATCACATCTACTTTCTCTTTCGAGTTGTGACTACACAATAGCATCTTTCCCCTCTTGTAATACACAAAAGCAACTATTTGTAAACAACTGAAATTGTTGCTTGAGAACTCTCAGGTTAAAGTTAGAAAATGCTTTCTAGGAACAGTCTCTCTGAACTTTCAATATACATTATGACAATAAATACATAATAGCAATTAACATAAACAATCTAATTACTTAAAATTTAGGCTAATGCACTTATTCAGCTGGGCGACAATCTGTCTCAGTCCTCAAGGTTAACTGAATTTTCTCACACTTGAAACTTTGGAAGACACCACAAAAGGAATTAGGTCCTACAAAAACAGACTGCACACTTTTTTACAAGCGTGTCCATCGTCTCATTACCTGTAACATTTGGATGCCCAGGAGTGTAAACAAGAGTATCTGGGTAGTTGCCACACCGTAACCCAATATCCTTTGGCATTACTATACCAATTTTGATGTCATTTTGATCACTATAAGTGCTTTAAAACTGCCTGGCTATCTGACCAGAAAATCACCTCAGTCTGAAAAACAGTGGCAAAATTAACAAGGGATTGGAAGTCTGATCCTAGAACCCTAGTCCCATCCTGCCCCTCAAGCAGGATCTTATCTTAATACCATGACTGGCTCCTAAGTTTCAGGGGAGGACCCAATATCTGGGTCCCACTACTCTGTGGAACGTATCACTACTGCATAAGATGGAGTTTTCATTATACCTAATCTCGTTTAGATTTTCATAGCATCAGGGCAATGGGAGTAATTTCTATGGTTGAGATGTAACAAATTTGCAACTAATAATGACATCACTTTTGGGGCATCTGGAATGAGATTTAGACAGTTATGAACTTTATTCTATGGATTAGTATGTATTATTAAGGACCAAAACTTCTCTCATTTCCCCACCATCACATTCCACCATTCTTCATTCATGTATCATCAGTGTCCTTGCCTGCGGTGCAATAGCAGTAAAAGCGGGCATTAAACACTACCAAAACAAAAAAAAAGGATCAAAACGACACAGATATTCAAGAGATCAAATTTTTACTTTATTTTGAAGGAGAATTCTAGGGTATTTTAGGGGTGTTGTTATATGGGATTCAATCGAGTTGTTTTTTTTTTTTTTTTAATTCAACCCTCAATATGCAAAAGACAGAGGTAAGAAAAAATATGAGCGTGCAATTTTATGTGAAAATACAGTCCGGTCTTTAATTCTGTTATAAACTTTTGATAAGTACTTTACCAGGTATTGGAGCGATTAGTTAATATGCCTGCTGCTAAACTTTGGGTTATACTTTGACTTCAGCTGCAGTCAAGTGAACACTAGTAAAAGTTTTATAGCCATGTGCACATTCTTGATCAAGGTTTGATCAGCCATTTCGACATTTGACCGCATTCAATGCAATTTTTCAGTGCATCAAAAATAAAAGTTAGACAAGATAGTTAGTTGATTATAGTCAACTCTGACTGTGGGTGCTGGACCAGTCAGTTCTGCTGATTCTAGTCAAGTTGCCCCCTATTAATTTTCTTAAAGGTATTAATGATGAGATAATGTACGTAGACTACTTAAATTGGAACCACCATCAAAACTGCATTATTGTAGGAATACCCAATCCTTTTGAAGAATATGGGGACAAAAACTCTTGAAATGTTTGAGTATCAAAACATATGTGGAGACTAGTAAATGAAATATTGAGGGATTAAGAGTTTCCTGCCAATCACACCAAAGAATTAACTCTGAGATCACATGTTACAGGAGCTTGTAATATTATGACTTTGGTGTTTCTAGCATCCACTGAACAATGTTTATGCGTATTATCAGTGATGTGTAAAAATTCTTCTTTTTACCCATGATTTGAATGGTTTTGGTCAAATCAAGATCTGTGATGAACTGATTTCATCAACTTTATGGATTTTGGGGTGTAATGGGAATTATAGACATTTAATTATTGCATTAGCAATTGTTAAAACGTGTCATTTTAATAACGTTGTTGAAGGCAGCTTTTTTGTATGTTATTTCAGCATCATTTAGCTGGGTAGGTAATACAGTATGATGAATGCAATGGTTGAAATAAAGCGCAAATGAGTCTGGGATCCTTAGAGCTTTAAATTACCCGACATTCGTCTTAAAAGGGAACGTCCAGGGAAAAAGCCTTATTTGGCTAACTGACCCTAACCAAGATTCTAACTCAGGAATTTCTTGAATGTGAGGCCTGTGCGCTACCCCACACTGCAGAGTTGGCCTCAGAAATTCAAACTGTAATAAAAAGCTCAAACATTATTTTTCTTAACTTACAGTTTATATCACATAATATGTATTATGAGATAACTGATTCTTCTGTATTATTGAAATGCTAGATACGTATAACACAATTTAAGAAGTTTTTCTGAAAATTTACACATAACTCACACTATGTTAACAAATAACAATTATTTATTTAGGATTTGGAACCTGCCTGATGTCATTGTTAAATTTAACCATTCCTCATCCTTTTATTTTTCAGTTTATTGAAATATAAGACTGCCAGTTGCAATAAAACATCTGTATCATCTGAGGAAAATTTGGGATTATTAGTATATAATGGTTCCACCACTTGGCATTACTTCTATATGCGGGTACTTTTGTTATTTCGTCATTAGAGTCGCATTGTAGTTACTTACTGGTCTGTTATAAACATTTAGGGCCCTAAGCTGCAAAGCATAGCCCAACGTGGAGGGCCCTAAGCCGCAATGCGTAGCCGAGGGATATTTTTTTATAAGTTGAGTGTAGCAGTTGCGGCCGAAGGCGACAGGGTGTAGACGATGAATCTGTGAAGATAAAGCCCTGATGTTCCCAAGAAGAAGTAAAAGTTTTGGCAATCTGGCAACTTTCACATCTGAACAACTTAGCGTGTGTGTGCGTGCCGCGCGCATGTCAGTATATGGGTGGTGGAACCGTCGTATAGCTTTACCAATTAGGGGACCTTTTTTTATTTTCAGTTACCTCCAAATGAATTTCCAGCTATACAACATTTTAAAGTAAAACAAAAACAAAGTGATATAGACAAGCAGATTATAATATATATGTAACCCCTCTGGCTATCAAGTTGAATGCTTTCCTTTGATTAATTCTCATAGAATCATGAGCGTAGTGCACTTTCAGCTGATGGCAGTGAGTTGAACAAGAATTAACAATGATACATCAAACCACAGTTTAACCCTAGTCAAAGTTTGATTCTCATCAACTGGGATTTGATCAAGAAGATGCACATGGTCATTAGACATGGATTGAGGAGATTACAGAAATCGCGTTTCCATTTAGCCCTACATTAGGTCAGGAAATTGCCACCTGAGATTTTTCAGACACCTAAAAAGTTAAAGATCAGCAAGTCTGTGTACTGCAACATTTAGCACTTTAATGAAGTTGGTATAATTGTTGATAACCAAAATTGGGACATCTATGTTCTTTTGAGGACCAGGACAGTGATGAACACATGGTGGCTTGTGTTAGGAGAGATCCAGTGCAGAGGCAAAGATTGGTGGTATAAAATAACTTGTAAGATGAACAGCTCTAGGAGATCAATTCAGATTGTTCAGAAAGCTGAAGGCTCATCATGCATATAACTCCAACACTTAATGAGCAGACAGTCAACATGCAAAAGTCTACTTGAGCGTTATGCTAACAGCAGGCATAGAAAAATGTGGACTTCTGAAGAAGCTCATGAGATGCAGAGGGGCCACCACCCTATCTAAGTGATGGTTTGATGGGGAATAAACTATAATGGTTTCAGAAACTCCATTTCTGACAAAAAAAAAAGTTTAAAGACAATGGTCAGAGTATATGAAACAGCTCTTTTTGAGGTTGTTATAACACCACTTTTTCAAGAATGGGTACCAGTCCATAAGACAAGATCCACTCAATCTTGCCTTGAGGAACAAGTTCCTGATTTTATTGCTATCCAGGACTGGCCCTAGCAGCCCTGACCTCAACCTCTGGGATTATATGTTCTGTCAGTGCTTGAGATATTACTTATAAGATAAGGCACTGCCACAGTATTGAGTCTCAGAAGGAGTCCTATAAGTCAACAGTAAGAATTTCCTCATGGAGACTACTGCTATTGATGAATGGCCCAATAGATTTAGATCCTGTATTGGGGCAAAAGGGGATCATTTTGAATAATATGTGCATTTAGCACAGAATATTTGTGAATGCCATATGCCTTAGTCAGACTAAAAAATAGTATAGTAAATTGTTGCTGCTAAAAATATTTTATAATAGAACTTATGGCTAGTCCTATTACTTTTAAATTTCAGATTCTATTAGTCAATGTATAGCAAAGTGATGAACTTTAGCAATCATATTTTGCTTGTCTTTGTAAATCTGTATGGAATTGTTTATTTTTAATAATTCATAAAAATGTTCTCTACAGATACCTGAAGTATCTTACAAAGAAATACTTGAAGAAAAACAATCTCCGAGATTGGTTGCGAGTGGTGGCCAGTGGGAAGGACACATACGAACTTAGATATTTCCAGGTAAAGCATAACACATACACTATATGTTACTAGAAAACTGTTGACTAAAAAGTGAAATGTTCTCCATAAGTCTGACATCAGAGCTAGTCATTGCCATGGAAATCATCAGCTTGCTTTATAAACATTACTGATTCCATATGCAAGTTTTTGGATGTATTGATAAGGTTAGTTTTGCTCCCCCTGGTTTTCCAGAACTAGGTATGCAATGTGAGGTTAATTTGCTAGTCATCAGTGCTTTTATGTTATGCCTATGAATAGCAGAAATTTACTCAGCATTTCTCATTTCCAATTAAAAGTATTCTTCCTTGGGTATTTTAAATTTTATTTTTATACTGGCCTTGCAAATAGGAAACTTCCCTAACATATGTCACAAAAAGACTCTTTTACAGTTCTTGTTTTTTATGTCACAAAAGAACCATTTGCAGTTAAGCGACAATAAATAAATATTAAAAATAAAAGGCATGATTAGAGTCAACAATATCTTTATCAGACTCAATTCATCTTCGAAATATTTTGTTATCATGCTCAATTTCGCAATTATGATTATATTGTAATACCCACCTAGAGTATGTAATTCCTAATAACTAAGAACACTAACGATAACCATTACACAGTTGATACAAGTATAATTGTATTTCTAACAATTTTATTTATCTAGGTGGATAAATAATTGTCCCATGAAAGGGTTGCAAACCCAGAACTATAGTTTTCCAGGAAATTCTTGCAAATAGCTGTTTCACATTTTTGTATCTTTATTGGTACCAAGGTTTAGATTAATCTTCTGTGTAATAATTGAAAACTGTCTACAACCAAGATTGAACTTTTCTGGGCTTGATTTTGAGTATATAAAAATGCAATTTTTAGGCAAAACCATTTCCTCACATAACTTGTCAACAGGAAGCTGCGGCCCCCTGATGTGGTTCAGGGCTGCCCGCATCACTTCCCTAGATATTGCCTTTCTCCATCTTATTTGCTGGCACTGTTATGCAACATGATGTGACAGACCATATTCTACATACACAAACATGAAGATTTGTTGCAATGTTTGGTTCAACATATGTTTGTGAACAAATATTTTCAATAATGAACTTTAATAATTCAAAAATGTCAGATGCAGCTTTGGAAGCTACATTATGCATTCAATCAATACAAACCATTTTTCCTGACAACTCAGCAGGTAAATTCCAGCAGATACCAAATTTGTACTCCTAAAATATAAAGTAATTTGAAATAGGTTTGGATTGCTTATGAGGAATTGAAAGGGAGGATATTCAGTCCTATACTTTAAACTTATTTGTGTTGTGTTTAAAATATCAAATTTATTTGAATTTGGGAGATCAAATCATTTTATTGATCAATTTTTTTTAATTAGTTTCTCTTATTTGAAATGTTAAGAATGGTTTCATCATATAAAACTAATCAACTGTTTTTACTATCAAACAATAATCCTTTAATTAGTGTTAAATTCCAAAATATCTATGCATACATATATATATATATATGGGGAAAAATATAATTTTCATTTATATTTTGATAGGATAATTAACCTTAGTGCCTAGATGAGTTAAAATAGGATGTATCAAACTTTGTTTCGTTTTTGGGATACACAAAATTTATCATTACTATTATGAGTATTAACATTATCACTTTTTTTATCATTAATATTATTGTGTTTTTGTAGAATGGTCAACTTTGTTTAAATGTTTCAATTACGTTCGCTAATATTAAACAAATGGTTATTATGAGACTTTAAACCTGGAAAATCTCTCTCTCATTGCTCTTTGGAGTGAATGCCTATTTGACATTGCAGATTAGTCGGTCCATCATATCTGCTTGCTCAAATATCAGTGCCACTAATTGACTCACTTGCAATGTTAGCTGCTTGGAGTCAGCTTGTGAGCTATTGAGTTACAAAGTCTGAATTAACCCATACTATTCAAAATGACATCCTCGCAAGCAGTCAATGAATGCACTGCATAAACTCCTTAGCAACTAGTTGTTAAGAAAGCTCAGTGGCCTCATAGCAACAACCTGACATCACCACTAGCCATGAACTATAATAAGACCTAAGAACAGTGACATTTTTTAATCCTTACTGAATTATTTTCTTATCTAAATCAAAAGAAGCTGTGTCATTGATATCTTATTTATTTACTTTTTTTTATTTCCAGATAAACAGCCAGGAGGATGAAGAAGAGGAAGATAATGATTAAATGGCATTTATAATTTGTTATGCTTTAAACTATTTTAATAAAATGATATGCCATTAAGACTTCATGTCTAATAATAAAGTGTGATTTTTAGCACCTACCACCTGATGAGAGTATCCTAACAATACCTAAAATCAAAGACACAATGAAAAATGCAGGAATATTAGACATCCCTGCCTTTGTTAATGTTTTGCTAGAAACCGTTTTGGAAGTTATGACAGTGATAACCTGACTAGGCAGCAACAGAAGATGAAGCATACCCACCTAGAAAAAACATGTCCAGGTAAAATTACCTTTTAGTGATGCTCTAATTTGAGGTGCACCCAGAAAGTAAGTCTCAATGACTGATAAAGAGAACAAAAACATCACTAAGTCAGAAATATTTATTGAAATAATTACATAGATTCACTGGCTATTTTTAATGCTCCCATAGCTTTTACGATTATCAATAAATGGTACTGCTGTTTGCATACTTGCAACTTGTAAAGCAGATTTTAGGTTTTCACCTTAAGCCTACTTTTAGTCTTGCTCATCTTCATTAACGAAAGTAGCTTTTTGCACAGATATGTGGATCCAAACATAAAATACAGGTGGAAGATGACCTATGATCATCCTTGAACAGAATGATTCTTTGTAATGAATGGATCAAAAATTCTTATTGCAGTTTAAGCAGTTTTTGAGAAAAAAACATTATTTGTTTAATTGTTTTTGAAGGAAAACTTTAGGATACTTGGACCTTTTTCAAATATTTTTTAGAGGAGATTCAAGGATGAAATTTTCTGCATGCTAAATACATTGTAATTAAAAATTTGTACTCTTACTATGATAAATTTTCAAAATTTGTCTCAGTACAACTGCATCATCAGCCATGAGAATACACATGACAACACTTTAAGTTTGGAAGAAACTTATTTTACCTGTTCCTCTTAACCTTTTCGCGGATATGGATATGGATGTCATATGACGTCGATTTTAAAATGCAGAAGAACCAATCAACTTCACGAACAAAATGCATATAACTTAAATTGTGTGTTTTAATGTGCTGTACATTTTTCTAGTGGTATGCTTTTGTCTATCTCTTACGGTTTACTAGTTATACCAAATTCATCTAGAATAAACAGGTCTTCAGAAGCTATTCCCAGAAAATTCAAGATATACATTTTATTTGTGAGGTAAATATCTTTAATATATGATATTTTTAAGAAAATCAAAATTTAAAAAAAAAAAAAAAAAAAAGGCCCATGTAAAGGGTAGTTTGGGGTTGGGGGATTTTTCTCAAATTCTTCAAATCGCATCCCTGGAAGATACTAAACTTAAATACCAAGTTTTGGTATTTTAGCTACTTTTGGTTTTTTAGTTAGTGTGTTCACGGACACACACAAACACACACGGATCTTTTTTCTGAAAATGCTTTTTTTGATGCAGGGGGTCCTAAAACATGCATTTCCGATGAAATCTCGGTATCAAATTTTTGGGTGGAATACAATACTTCTCTATCCCTATGTTTGTACATATGGGGCTAGAGAAAGTAAAAAGAATGGAGAAATATTGAATAGGCTCATTGATGTTGTTTGTCACTTAGGAAAGCAGAAATCAGCTTTTAGAGGACACGACGAGTCAGAAAGTTCCTTTAATAGAGGTAATTACTTAGAAATATTGGTTTTATTCAGTACGTTTGAACAACTTTTAAATGATCATTTTAAAAAATGTTACCATTTTCCAGGGCACTTTGTCATCCATTTAGAATGATTTAATCGAGGCTGTTAGGGGTGTTAGGTTAACTATATAACATTCGCTAATTTGTGTTATTCTTCTAGACGAGTGTTCAGACATAGTGACCAGATCCCAACTTTCTACCATTTTATTCTATGTAGACAAATCGGGAAGTTCAAGAAAGGTTCATGGGCTCTATGGATGTCAGAGCAGACAGATCTGCTGAGGCACTTTACAACAATGTGCTTATAACAGTTAAAGAATTTAATATTTGTAAGAAACTTATCGCTCAAAATATGATGGTGCGGCCGTAATGTCTGGTCAATTTGGTGGTCTGCAATCTAAAGTAAAAGAGGTATTTCCACAGGCATTATTTGTTCACTACCACTGTCATATTCTGAATTTGGTTCTGCAACAGGCAGCGATGTGTATTCATAAGTGCAGAATTTTTCAAACTCTATCAGGGCTCTCTAATTTCTTTATTCATTCCATTAAAAGAATGGAAAGTTGACATGCTTTTATTAATAAAAAGTTACCAAAAGCTGCTCCAACACGCTGGAACTTCAATTCATGCCTTGTCAACAGTGTACAAGAGCAACGAGATAGCCTGAGTTTATTCTTTGACAAAACCAGAAAACAATGTTGATTGGAAACTGATACATTGGTTAAAGCATAGGGTTTTCTTTATTTTTTGACTCTGTTGTATACTGCCTTCCTCCTCAAAACATTTTTGGCAATATTTGCTCATATCGACATTCTCTTCAAAGTAATTCAAGACAAGTCTATGGATATTGCATATTGCCATTCAAAATTAATCCAGACTAAAAACACCTTAGAAGAGATGGGTTCCAAAATATTTGAAGTGATAAATGAAAAGGAACAATGAACCAAGTGAAGTTACAGAAGTTATGCTCAGGAGGATATTCAATGAAATTTTAGATAATCTATCAAATACAAATAGGTTTTCCGACTACAGAAGTTTTCATTTCTTTGCTCTCCTTGATTCCTCAAAACTCAAGAATATTAGAACGTCTTTTCCTGATCACCACTGCTCAAAATTTTTGGACACCTATGGCTCAAATGTTAATTCGGTACGTCTGAAAAATAAACTTATTATTGTGTACTCTTTCGGAGATAAAGCTTTTGATGGGAAGTAAGTTGGTGAAATAGTGAAAATTATAAATTAAAGAGATTGGTGTGGGCTATGCCTGAAATTTACAAATTAGCTTCTCTAATTCTAACTGTACCAGCTTCTGTTCAGCGGTCATTTTCCACTTTAAATCGAGTAAAATCTCAGTGGAACGTGTATTTTCCTTTAGTTATGCAACACCAGCAACTTTGTGCGCGCGCATAACTTGGCGAATGAAGATGGAAGCCGAGCGCCCAAGAAAACATGCGCGCATAGTTGGCCACTCCGTGGTGAATGAGAACAACCTGAACCGCCATTGCACTGAGGAAGGGTAAATGCAATCGACATTTTCCCTTTCACTCCTCTTACGGCTGCTCTTAGCACACTTTTGTACTGAACAGGCAAGCCCGAATCCGTCAGCTTAGTACTTGACAATGTCTGCTCAATATCGCGGAGGAAATTTATTTGAATAAGCCCATGCGTCTGAGAAAATGGCTTTTTCCAACTATCCTGAAAAATTCCTCCCAGCAATTTCGTGTAGCAATTGTTCTCCGGCGGACAAGAATGTTAGTAAGGCTGAGCTAAATTAGCAGCTAATTTCTGGATTTTATCATAAAAATGCAATTATCTTAAAATATGTTGTCCTACAAGATTTATGTTGATAAGGCAATTAAAATAATTTGGTGAGGACTGCATCAAGCATAAGCCGCTTCGGGGTCGGCTGGGTGCAATAGTGTTTCAGGTGAATCGAGCGATGAAAATGATGTTGGCCGCCTGGTTTCGCAAATATATAACGCATCTTTTTACTTCCGTCTGGAAACGTGTAGCTGCTGAGGACAATGGACCGTTAAAAATATACCAATACATACATATCTCAGGAACCCGTGTTATCCATTTTGGGACCACTTTGAAAAGCATGGCAACAAATGTGCCGTGTGCTCTACGCGAAAAATATGGAAATGTTTATTTTTGTGGGACATAAAATGGCTGCCTTTCCTCTGTCCAGAAAAGTTGCGATATGTACAGAAAATTTATTTAGCATGATCCTATGAATGTATATGCATATAATCTTGTGTCGTTTTACCGTCAAGCAATAAAATTACCCCTCTCCTACCGCCGAAAGCCAATACAAAATGAGACAATATCTATTACATTTACGCATTAGCGAATGATTAGATGAACAAGTGTTAATAAGATGGGTAATATTTTCTATTTTAAAGAAATTTTTAAAGTTTGTTAGACATGGGCTAATTGCGCAGGGAAGTGTTTTGTCAAACATTCCACTATTTATTTGTCTGTTAGATAGCATTCATTTTTGCCTTGGGCCGAGACATTGATGTTACAACTAGACAAATTAGAAGACGCGGCGGAATTTCCATCTCTGAAGAATATTTTGAATTAAAAAAATAATAAATTGAAGGAAGGTGTGGTCAACTTAAACATTTCTTGGATTCACTCCCTATTTATTTTGCTGAACATGTATCTTAAGCATGTGCTAAAATTTTCAAATTCGAAAGTATCTGGACAGAAACCGGGAGATTCTAGGTTCAAATCCTGACTATGACATTGAATTTCAGTCTGACTACCTTTCCAACTCCTATTCCACTATTGACTAGTGTGGAATAAACAATTAAGTGACAACTATTAAAAGGCTTTTGTGTAAACGTGACTATATAAAAGGGGGAACATGCAAGAGTATTCAAGAAAATCTCAGTAAGATGTACACTGGGTTCGAGTCTATGATTTAGCAAGAACCATTCGTTTTCTTATGAATTTGGCATCCAACGAAAGAGAAGCCTGCTCATAACTGGCATAGATGTGGAGGATCCGTAGTGTGAACAGCTCTTCTTCTTGGATTGCCACTAGCACACCTCATTTAAACCTTGATGTCTATGGATAAAGAGTGTTTTGAATTCGAATTTTATGCATATATTTTACAAACATTTTTACAGTGTTACCTTTAATTGCTAACTAACCTATGTACAAATTGTCGAGCTAAGCTCTATAATACTGGTCTGTTTGCCTAGCACATTGGCTTTTTTAGCTTACTGAACAGATCTTTACCAACCTTACTCACCAAGTCACTCTCTCCCCTCAACTGTTCATTGTTTCATAACTGCCTTACTTTTCAAAGCCACTTCTCTCTTTATTTCCTTAAAAACTCCCCCTTGTTTTCTCCGTCAACATTTCAATTGCAACTATTTTTTCGTCTATTTATCCTGTTTTTCTCTCTCATACTTGTTGTCTCTATTTTGCCGTTTCTTCACGTTCTGTTGCTTTGTTGTCAACGCAGAGTTCATAAATTTCATTTTCTGTCTGTTTTTTCTCTGTTTTCAACCATGTTAATACCTTTTCAGGTCTACTGCAATAGATCTTCTGGCTGACGAGTGTTCTATCTTAAGGTTTCTCGCAATTTTCTACACCGCTACTAAGATGTGTGATGCACAAACACAAAAAGTGAAATACAATTAAATGTATTACATATCAATAAATTAAATATCCATACAACATGTTTTAAATCTTCGTAGAAGAGAAATATTTACTAATTGAAATTTCTTTTGGAGTGCTTCTGGTTTTTAACTTTGCCATTTATAAAATACTCCCAGCGAAATTGATCGGTTAGCTGATTGGTGCAATTCTTATATATGATCCTCTGTTATTACAACATTATATAACTTGTCGCATGTGTATGTCTTTCTATTTTACATTCCAAAATAAAATTTCTGCTTAAGTACGGTAGCAATGTCTATGAAGCCGCGCCGTGACCACTGGCGTCTCATCTCATCCACTGGTGGTTCGATCCCAAGCGACCGCATGTTATGTTTGTGGTGGACAAAGCTGCGGAGGGGCGGGTTTTCTCTGGGTTCTCCGGTTTCCCCCGCTATTGCATTCCATCTGTGCTCCACCTTCATACCATATATCATCAGTGTCGTCGCCTGCGATGCCATAGTTAAACCCTATCAAAACAAAAAATAATATGTCTGTTATTTTATGTACCATTTTAGATTAATTTATCAGTGGTTCCAGTACTTTATTAACTGCACGTTTTGTTTCGTTGTGTGCATACTAAAATGATACCGTGTACCTCTCCTGTCTTTGTTTGAATAAGAGACATTAATGGAGATGCCGACTATATGATATTGACATCGTTAGTGTAAATCCTTGTTATGCTTATTTTCTTTAGCGACACGCTCTCAATAACATACTTAGCATTTATTTTCCTCTAAACTACTAGGTTGATTAAAGTCACCCATACAATGTATGTGTTTATAAAATGTCTTAGTAATTAAATATTCATTTGAAAATAATTTTCATCGTGTGAAATATATTTCAAAACAGAAAACGAAATGAAAACGTAATATTTCTAGAACTAATTGAAAATATATGAAATTTGGTCTACACATATATTTAACATAGATTCTTTTCTTACAATTTCCAATGAATCAACCAAAATTTGTAAATTTTCTTGAGCATTTTAGTGTCGCATACTTGAAAGATGCTGAATTTAAACATCAAATGTAGTATTTAACCCATTTTTCGTGTTCACAGACACAGGGACCTTTTTCTAAAAATGTGTTGTTGTTTTTTCCACTCAGAGGACCAAAAAGCACATATTTCCGATTAAATCTCGACGTCGAATTTTTGGGTGGAATAGAATACCCTTTCTTCCTGTACGCGTTGATAAAGTAAAAACATCTCCCTTTGAGCTGGGTAGTGGAATACGTCTCTAATATGCAGCAAAGAAACGAGCAGAAACCATATTTGAATTAAGTGTGTGAGTTGTGTGGTTAACTGGTGAGAGGTGCCATACTAAGAACTGTAAAAACATAATAGCAATTTTAACTGAACTATGTACACGAAGTACTTAATATTTACATTAACTACAATTATACAAAATAATGTTTGAGATTTCTACTATATATTTGTATATAAAGAAGGCTGTGAGATGTTTGCTAAACTCTGTGACAATGAAAGTTAAAGATCCCTATTTTGGCAACACGGCAATGGAGTGATATTAGTCAAAGTTGCCTATTTTCAGCAGATGAAAGAAATACAGATTTCGAATAACGCAGTTTTTATTTTCCACCATTTAAATTTATAACAGATGTTTTAAATTTCCACTCTGAACTCAAACTATTGTTTATAAGCTTAAGAGCAAAATACCTTTGGAACTATTTTTTTCGAAGCAAGCAGTGCTAGGAGTCAGCTGTTTATGAGTTGAAGCGTAATTCTCAGAATCGCGTAGTTAGTAATAGTAAAATTCTGAACTGTGTGTAAGAAGTATATGAGTATTAAATCATGAAGTTCCAATATAAAGAAGAACATCCTTTCGAAAAGAGGAAGGCCGAAGGTGAAAAAATCAGAAGGAAATATCCAGATCGAGTTCCTGTAAGTAAATTATAACATGACAGACTAATGACGTTGTGCAATATTAAAGCTAAAATGCTTACGCTTTTCTTAACAATCGAGAAATAAAGCTTAAATGTCTCTTATATTTCTTTCAACAATTTTCTTCGAACATTGAAAATTTAAATAAAGTAGCGGTTTTAGGCTCCTTTGTTATTATTTTTTTTTTTGTTGCATTATACATATTTTTTGTTGTGTGTAAACGAATCCTCTGAGCCCATCGATCAACAAAGAGCAGAAGCTATGAAAGGAAGCCATTCAATTTAAAAATATTGTTATTGCCTGTAGGTTTAATTAACGCGAATGAAGGGGGAAATGTAACTAGCGATTCACTATCATAAATATCATAATTGCTGCCATTGTTATAATGACCTTGATGATTCATTGTTTTACTATCATATGCTGTGTTGGCAGGTTTATAGTTATTTATAATTTCTGCCTTAACCACTGTATTGGTATTTCACATATTTATTATAAATAATGGTAGTAATTTAATGGCCAGTATTTCGCTACAGTCCAGATTGCCATACATGTTTTGTTGTTCAAAAACTTTGAGCAATGGTTTGTAATTACCTGAGTTTGAACATTTTATATCGTATATTTTCATGGGGTCATGCAGACTTTAAAACATACATCAACTCTAAACCCAAATATTGTGTAGAAAATAGGAGTCAAGGTTCACTGTAACATTGTAGGTTAGACTAGATTAGATTATTTTTGTAGTACTAATATAAGAAATAGGTTTTAGGGTGAAGTTGCTGAAGGTTTTAGGGTGAAGTTGCTGAAAAGAAGAGAAGGAAATGGCGTAATGAGGGCTAAAGTAAAGATTGTTTGGCAACAGTGATCTATTGGGGTCCCTGATAAGTAACTTATTGCTTCACTATTTTCATATTTGTATTGGATATGATTTATTACACATTTTCCCCCTGTTTTCAAATATATTCTAATGTATTAATTTTAAAATGTGGAGCAAAGGAAGGTCCAGGAAAGCAATATACTTTTATTTATAAATTTAAAGAGTGGATAATTTGCATGTGAAGGGAATACGCTTTTGTCCATTTATTCATTTAAAGGGATGGATAGTTCATAGGTAAAAGGAAATAGTTTTCAATCTATTATCTATTTAAAGGAATGGGTAGCTTATACAGAAAGCAATATACCTATTTTGTTTATCTATTGAAACTAAACTGTTTAAATTCAAAGTATATTACTTTCACAGACAAAGCATCCTTTCTTTGCCCTGATTTTTAAATTCATGCATTAGATTATATTAAAAACAGAGGGAAAAAATGTGAAATAAATCATACTCAATTCATAAGTAATAAATAGGAAAACGGCAAAACATTGAAAAGTTAAGACATTTCAGGGATCCCCAACAAATCAATATTGCGGATTGCTTTTTCTTTTAACTCTGGTTTTTCTATTTTGTATTGCTCTGGTTTGTTTTATATCTCCTTGTATTAGATTAGCACCTTCAATATTAAATACAAAAATGTAATTACAGACACATACTTTTGGGAATTTCATCCTCCAGAAAAGCTACAGAGTAAAAGTGTGTTTTGACTACAGAATGGATTTTGGAGTCCCCCCAAAGTACCTGTAATTTACATTGCATTTTCAAAATGGTTAGATATTTTGTTGGGAAACTATTAATATTTTTAGTGCTTCCACACACAAGGATCATTGGTGTTTTGTCTTGAACAAAACCCTTGACTATACCTCCCTGTTGTTTCGCAGTTTGAGTCCTTTGGTTGCAATTGGATTGCTGGAGTATGCTTTTGTCGACCATGTTTAAATTGAACAATCCAAAAGTAAATGGTCTTCAATGTAGGGTCCCTGTGAACATCACCCAATTTTAAAATAAGAACTGAAGCTTTCCTGGCGACGTGTTAATTCAAAATCTTCTCGGGCTTCTAGCCAGGTAAAAACCTGGCTTGACACCAACATTTCGAAGAAGTGCATCTTTCTCGTCTTCAGGGTGAACTGATGGTTTGAGCTTGTGGAGACTGGTATTTATAAGAGCTGGGATGAAGCTAACATCTGATTGGTTCACGTAAATACCAGGCCATAATATCACGCGAACCAATCAGATGTTAGCTTCATCCCAGCTCTTATAAATACCAGTCTCCGCAAGCTCAAACCATCAGTTCACCCTGAAGACGAGGAAGATGCACTTCTTCGAAACGTTGGTGTCAAGCCAAGTTTTTACCTGGCTAGAAGCCCGAGAAGATTTTGAATCACCCAATTTTGTTTTGATTTTTGTTGTTGTCCAACCCTTCAAATGAAAATGTTTAATAACAGCACAAAACTCGGTTTTCTGCATTTTCAATTACATTGATGACTCAGACGGTTGTCAATTAACTGTACACTGAACATTGTTATATTGCAATCAAAACATATATCAGCTCCTGAATCAGTACAAGAGTATACAGTTCCATGCCAGGATTTGATCCTCTGAAGAATATGCAAGTGTTACAAAAGAAATCCTATTCTGTACACTAGACTACATACGCTGTTGTTCCATTTGAAGAAAATGTTACTCTTGTAAAATCCAATACCTCAATTATGCATAAACCTTTTCAAGACATATTAAACTTTCCAATTTAAGATCTACATAAGCTAGAGGGAAGGAGCAATTACTGAAATGTCTTCATGGGAAGGGAAATATCAGTTATTGAACATAGAGGGAATAAATAATCTGAAGATAAAGTCTGTTATACCCAATTGTTTCAGGGGCTATGCTGCCTAGACATAGGGCACTCAATGAGCCACTGCTTGTTAGGTTTGTACATATAATTATCAACCATTTTAAATTT
Source organism: Hymenopus coronatus (assembly GCA_030762935.1). Classification (NCBI taxonomy): domain Eukaryota; kingdom Metazoa; phylum Arthropoda; class Insecta; order Mantodea; family Hymenopodidae; genus Hymenopus; species Hymenopus coronatus. Next base: position 54,136,232 of record CM060886.1, read on the forward strand.
TGGTTTTTGAAAACTTGCATTGTTTTCTTGGCATTTAGATTTGGGCTTGTATTTATTTAAAAAGTGGGATTGACACTATTTTGGCTCATTTGTTTTCACATATCAGCTATTCTCTAATTTTTTTATTGAATTCTTGCATCCCAAACCACTGTTTTGCTTCATCCTCTTTGTTCTAAATTCGTGTCTGGCACTTGCAAATCATCTTTTGTTTGTGGCAAAGTCTGGCAGTATGCAGAAAGGTGGGAATGACACAGTTGGGACAGTCATTACCCCGGCCGCTGGTCCATTCTCTGGCCCATGCTCTATCCTCAGGCTGAGCCTGTCTGTCATCTTGGTGTGGGCACATGCTAGGTATCCTGGCTGGCCATACCCCCAACATAAGCCGGTAAAAAATCATTGCCCACATCTCTGTGCTGAGTCTCTACCCACGCTGTAGTACCAAATACTCCTAATCCTCCAGTTAGGACTTTTGTTACTTTGACCTCCTTCATTCTCAGCATTGCTGTTAGTTCCTTGTCTTGTACTCGCCGAACATCTGGCACTCTTGTATCTCTATGTCACACATCCCATCAACAAAAGAGCAGGTGGCTTCTTGGGCAATTCACTGGACAGGAGGTCCACTAGAGTTGTGCTCGCTAATTTAAACGGTCAATGCAAACTCCTGCAGCGTCTCTCGTGGTAGCTGTTGCCTTGACGGTTCTATATCTTGAGCTGACTATAATAAGCTGTGGCCAAGCAATGGTTCCCGAAGCGGTTCTCAAGGGCTGCCAGATGTTTCTGGGTGTAGATGTCAGAATTGTGTTCAAGACTTCTGCCACCTGCCTCTGGAGGCTCGCTACCAGCTGTGCTGCTCTCTCTTCTACGACCAATGGTTGTGGGAATCGACGGCAGCGAACTATCTGCGGAAGACTTCAAATGTTGATGTACAGTCATACTTTGGTGGCTTGACATGCGCAGATATTGTGTCGCATCCAATTGTCTCGAACTTCATGCCCTTAAGTCCTCCATTAAGCATTTTTTCCATCACGGAGTTCACTTCCTGGGCGCTATTGTCAGCTTTTCCCTCCAGAGCACTAATATATTCTCTGACAACTTCCAGGGTGTCAACACAATGGTCAAAGTTCTTAATCATTCCTCTTAACTCTTCCACCTTTCCTCCGAGCTCCTCCTTGTCTTTCTTCATGCTAGATAGCTGTTCATCAAGTTTGCTAGAGAGTTGCCTTTTCACATTCTCTATTGCCAACGCTATTTTATCTTCCATCTTCTCCATGCTGAGTTGCATTTTTTTCTATTTTTGATTCCAGTTTCTCTATGCGGGTTCCATCTTCTCTGCTGCAGTTTGTATTTTGGTCTTCATTTCCCTCTGCACCTTCTCTAATGAGGAGCTCACTCCTGTTATTTCACTTCCCATATTGTCCATCTTCTCCAACAATTTAAGCATTTTCTCCATTGTAGCTCTCTCTTCTCATTCCACTTCTGACATCAGTGTAACAAACAGGAACACCAGTCTCTGTTAAATTCAATTTATTGCTTACTCAGCACTACACGTAATACAGCACTTACACTTTTGGTGCACAAATAACTAAGCCACTGTGTTAAAGTCATTTTCTCCACAAGAGTCACTCTCTAGGTTGACTTTTAACTCACTTCTCTTTAGTTCACTAGTGGCCCCTTATGTAGTCTGTAATTAGGTTTGTAAGTTTGTCTTAGAAATCACAGGAACATTACGTTTTGACCATTAGGAAGAAATTATTTTGGAAGGTTCTAGGCCGGAGGTAAAGAAGGCTCGAGAAATTTTGCAGGGAATCGCACAAATTGCTTTGTTTCCCCAGCTATTGTATCCGTTTACTGTATTAGGGTGGCCAGATAGCAATCCCTTCAGCGGTCGCTCAGGCTCATGTGCCAATGTTACAATGCATTGTGGACCACCTAACATTGCATCATAGCATGCCCATAGTAACAAACAATTTTAAGGTCCAAAGCCTTTCAGAAAAGTTAACAAGTGCAGGTCTTCCCTACAAGGCGAAGAATACAGAAAAGTAAAGTTACTTTAAATAAAATTTGATGTGTTCCATTTACACAACTTTCTCTACCTCTCTGGAACAAACTTTTGTTGAAAAGCTTATTCTTTTATCTGCTTCATGACAATCAAGATAAACAGGGCAGCAACTATCTTTATAATTTACTTCCTTGTAAGTGGAAAGGAAATAGAATACGTTAGGCTAAAGCACTAGTCATCTCTTTTAAAAGCTAGTTGCTATGAGGTTGAAATCTGTTTCTTTGTATTGTTAGTTGACAAATTCCCATATGTAAATAGTATTTTAAATAACAAGGAGTATCTTGAAAATGGTCAACTCCATGAAAAAAATGTACATGACATAAATTATGTCTTTTAACAAGATCTACAGGTCTTCTCCTTAGCGCGGTGGTAGCGTTGCTGCTTGCCAAGTGGGAGACCTGGGTTCGATCCCCAGTACCGGCGTGGGGATTTTTCCCCCGCTGGGAGACCTGGCCCGGGGTGCACTCAGCCTCGTAAGGTCCCTGGGGGGCCAATTGAGGAGCTACTTGATGGAGAAGTAGCGGCTCCAGGTCGTGAGGACCGCATTAACCGGCCGGGGGGGACCTGAGGCGCTGACCACGTCTCACCCTCCAATACTGCACCCCATCCATGACGTCTGTAGTAGACCGAGATGGGGGACGCAGCGGCCGGGCGGTAGGCCAAGGTTCCCTGTGAGCTGTCGTGCCATGGAGTTATAGTTATTAACAAGATCTACATTTTTGTGCAAGTTTTCTTACGTTTTACCAGTTATGCAAAATGTACCCAGAATAAAGAAATCTTCAGAAGTTATTTCCAGAAAACTCAGGATATACATTTTATTTTTAGTAAATATCTTTAAAATGCAGTATTTTAATCAAAATAAAGTATTTTACCGACTTTTCGTTTTTGAGTTATTGTGTTCATACTCGTGGACACACTCGCACATAGAATGTTTTTCTACAAATGCTTTTTTTTTTTATAAAGGGACCCTAAAACTTTTATTTCTGGTGAAATCTCAGTACCAAATTTTTAGATAGAGTGCAATACATACTGTGTACTATGTAGAGAAAGTGACAATTCTAGCTCTTGCCAAGTGAGATTTAATCATTACTTCTTACATGTCACTGCTTTTTTGCTCACTTTTTACTTTCTGTACTTAGTTCATATGCAGAGAAAGTATTGCATTACATCAAAAAATTTGATACTAATATTTCTTGGAAATGCACATTTTAAGGTCCCCTGCAATTAAAAAAAAAATACATTTTTAGAAAAAGAGCTGTCTGTGGACAGGCTTACAGCCTTAGAAACATAAGGCTGTAAGCCAGCTTTAGACATTATGTATCTTTTAGAACAGTGTTATCTCCATTTTACACATAAATACATAGCACAGCATACAGCAATGGTCTAATTTGTTAAGCATTTTCATATAGCCTATTAGGTAATTTAAAGAATTAATGAATAAAACACTTATGCAAGTTTCTCTTAATCATTTGGCACTGCTGTTTTATTCCAGGAGACTGAACTGTTTGTTTTAAATGTCAACATCCACAAAGTGTGCAAACAATAAGAGGATATTCCCAAGGTTTTATATGGAGTGACACTGACCTTTAGTTTTTGTACACACAATTGTATGGTGAAATAAATTATGAAAATCTTGATTAGAGATATTAACTGTCATGGTATTGTTGCAATTTTTTGGAAAAATTGCTTCAAGTTATTGCTGCAGAGTCAAATTTGTTAAACGTTTTAACACAAAACATGTCACATATGCTATTATAGTACTACCTGTTTGGTGAAAGAATGTAGTTGTTTGGGGAGGTTGCTGTATCATAATGAATATAAATTTTCACTTTGTGAGCATATGACTACGTGCAATGGTGTTTGCATTCTAACTTGGATTCTAAACTGCCCTCTGTAAGAGACTCAACTGCTGCACTACAGCATTGCCCAACTGTATAGGGCATACGCTGGATGATGACATAATACTGCTTATCTGTTTGTGTTTATGCAAGCTTACTTTTGTGACCATCTGCATTCATTCTTCAGACAGGTAATAGCTATGCCATGCATTTGAAAACACATTTGAATGTGTTTCAAATTAAAATTCCTTTGCATAGTTAATTTTTTGTAAATTTTTACTCTCTTTACTAATAGTGTAGAGAAAATTTTGCATTAAACCCAAAACTTTGGATCACCAGAAGTGAGCGTTTTGAGGTTTGCTGAATAATAAATGCGCATTTTTTAAAAAAAGAAAGGAAAAAAAAAAAAGCAAACGTAAAGAAGCCAATATGACTCAAAAATGAAATGCCAGATAATTACCAGAAATTTAGCATCTTACAGGGGTGCATCAGAAAGACTATAAAAACCACCCCATCAATCCAAACAATAGTTTGTGTGGAATATTTTTCATTTATTTTCTCAAAAAATGTGTATATGTACGTGCATATGCACACAAACCATTGTTTGGGTTGATGGTGTTGTGATATATGATTTAATGTTGTGGAATTCGGAAGTAACGCTACAGTGTAAGCTCATAAAAGGTTGCCTTTTCAGGAGCAGCATCCTTGCTACTGCTCAGGGTTTGTTTCAAAAGTACTTGTAAGAATTTGATGAGCACTCCCATTCGGAGGGGGAGTGCTTACATTCAGCTCTTTAGCTGTTGACTGGTTTAATTCCTTCATTACTGGGGATTCCTACAGGCAATATATGGGGAAATATGTTGTGGTTGTAATCAAATACACCTTGCTTTGACTGTTGCCATTCAACTGTTGGCCTCCTTTCATTAGTTAATGAATTGTTACACTACGATTATGTGCAGTCAGCATGTACTTAACATTGAAGCTCTGATTGTAAGAGTTTGTGACACCTGAGTTGGTTTGCAAGTGCAACACAATAAACCCTACTTTTGGAAGTTTATTGCCATATTATCATGGTAATAAGGAGAGAAACTCTTGACAGAGGCTCATACACTTGTAGAGTGTAATGAAGAGGGCTAGTGGGGGAGGGGGGGGGAATGCACTGGTCACCTTATACCCTGTTCTCGCCTTCCAAATGCCAGTTACCTTAAAATTACATCTTTTCAAGGTGCTTATAATCCCACTGATCTATGCCTGTGAGATGAGGGGCATGGCAGCTGACTCCTGACTTTTTCTGGTTACAGCAGATGTTTCTCAATGAGGCTACTATGTTTGTGTGTGTGTGTGTGTATGTGTGTAGATATAAAGCAATAACCATACCTGTCCATGATATTTTCTGTTATTAGCTTGGAGTTTTAAATATCTCTAATTTCTTTTAAGTGGTAAGTCTGTTTGTCTCCACTCCACTTTTGGGAACAGAGTGAACCGTCACATATACTCCTGCCACTGAATCCTTGCACTTGACAGTTATGAGGTAAGTTGGTACACCCACAGAAAACAAGAAAAGCTTTACCCGTTTGACTTTCTGAACCAATCACAAAGCAGCATTCTGGTCGCTCAGTCAGTCAACGGAAACGGATCTAGATGTCGCACCTTTGAGATATCTGGCAATTTCCAACCACGTGCTCAGTTTGTGAACTCCTAACATGTGCATTGAGTTGTTCTGTACAAGCTAAGTATTATTTGTTGTTATTATTTGTTATTTATATTTATTGTTATTGTTGATAGTGTTGTTGGTGTTTTTAAGGGAACATAAGACTTTCACAGTTATAGAAGTAGATGGGCTTTTGCGGAAGGTGTGTCGGCTTCATGGAAGAAGAAAGTGAATCGTGTGCACAAAATAATATGAAAAGCACCGGAGTAGACTGAATCATCAGTGAATGTGAACCACTAATGATATGTCTTGGTGACGATGACAATGTTGATGAATTACGATAATGACAACGATACTTCCGATAATGATGATGATGGAGACTTGGATGGAATTAGGCCATTAAAACTCTAAATTACTTTGTTATACCTTTCTCTCATTGTAACAAGTTATTTTGCATTTTTGTTCAATATTGTGATAAATATGTAAGTAAGTTACATGCGTTATAGTATTACTGTTATTTCAATTAACATCAATAATTTTGAAATCAGCTGTTGTTGTTGTTTACTAGTTACTCTGGCAACTCTGCTAAGGCAGCATAGCCAATCTTATGCAAAACCAACCGAACTGTCAAGTGTAAGGGTTCAGCAGTGAGGGTATAGCTTCTTAAGGATTTGACTATCATTTCATCCTGCTTAACCCTTGTTATACATACAAGAAAATGTATAAGGAAACCATTCATGTAAATTTATATTTTGAATAACATAAATTAGACAGAAGAATAAGCTTTCATAAGTTTAGTTAGTAGAATAGTAGATAAAATTTTGTGAATGTAATGCATCATATTTTTAAATGTTTAATGCACATGTGAATAAATATATAAAATCTACTTGTATATGATAAGGCAAATCATTTCATTTATAGTAGTTTTTCTCTCTTACATTCACACACACACACACACACACACACACACACACTAATGAAATTTTGGTATCAAATTTTTGGGTGGAATGTAATATCTACTCTGTATGTGGTTGAGAAAGTAAAAATAATTTTGTAAACATGCATGCATGAAAAAGATGCACGCATTAAAAGATTAGTGAATTGTGGAAGCATAACATTTTTCTCTGTAAATTTGTTAAAACGAAGACATGTTCTTTTTGGAGTCACTGTTTGCTGTTACAGCATGTGTTTCATTGAGGATTGAGTGCTAGTAACAAAATAAGAGACTTTAAAATCAATCTCTAACAGGCGTATTGTAGTTGAAAGTAAATTTGTGGAATATTGCTGAATATATTGCAATGTTTATATAAATGAAAATTATCTTCATACAGGTAATTGTTGAAAAAGCACCAAAGGCAAGAATTGGAGATCTGGACAAGAAGAAATACCTTGTTCCATCTGATTTGACTGTTGGGCAGTTTTACTTCCTCATCAGGAAAAGAATTCATCTACGTCCTGAAGATGCTTTGTTCTTTTTTGTTAATAATGTGATTCCTCCAACTAGTGCTACCATGGGCTCCTTATATCAGGTAATTATCACAGCATTCCATAGTTACTATATTATATGCTTCAGTTTACAATTTTGATACTTGTACACTCCAAGAGAAATGTAGATCATTGGTCCTATAGATTGCTTACAGGTGTTCTAATGCCTTGGCTACTATACTGTATCTCAAACTTAATAATCCTGATGTAAACAATGAGGAGTAGATTCAACTTGCCATGTGTTTGATGCTACACTGTGTGCATAAGCTTTGCAATGCTAGCTGTTGCAACACTAACTTCTTAATAATAAATCAAGTAAGACATAATAATTGATATTTTCGTTAGCATATTGGTTACGTTTTGGGGTCTCCTTAAGCATTGCTAAACAATGCCTCAGTGGTATCATTTTGACAGATTTATCTGTGATGATGCAATGACTGTTTTTAAATTGTTTACAAATGTTCTGAGCTTGTGAGGTATGCAATGCATCTTAAATATCAGAAGAGACTGTGTGATACACAATAACATCTGAATTGATATTTACCTTGAGACTAATTTGTTCTGAGAATGGCTATATGTTATTCAATGCAACTTATTAGCTGTTTCTTTAGTAATACAAATCTAGCTGTATATTATTAAACAATAATAATTTAATATATAGCTATTCTGTCTTTTGTTTAATCAATGATCTATCCATCCTTATTTCACTGGCGATGTCAATAAACCAGAATGTGTTTTTCTGTGAATGCCTGTGCACAAACCACCACATGGTGCTAAGCTGTGTTTGTCTGCTCTGCAGTGTAAAACCTAAATTTCAGTAATTTTAGAAAAGAAATGTCCATCTACTTTCCCTACTCTGATAATAATAAAAGCTATCAAGTGCATAAAAAATAAAACACACTAGAATAAGTAGGCAAGTTGTTATTCAGTATGAATTGCAAAATATTTGTGTACTGGTTGCTGGTTCATCTCTGCAACCACTTTTTGCAAATTTTAGCATTCATATATGGACAACCACACACTCCATTTTTCCACTGTCATTTGTTGAAAAACTGCTTGTGCAATGTTGTACCTCAGCTAATTTAAAAATTTTGCACACTTTATGCTGCTTTCAGAAACCACCAGTAAATTTGACCATTAAACCGAGAATATTGCCTCATGCAAGAGTAGGAACTTTTCACAAAACTTATATGTACATGTATAAAACAATTCCTTTCTTATCCCTTATAAGGGTTTTCCCTGTATTATTTGCCTCTGCCATTACAAACTTTACACTCTCCACATGCTGGTTAAAGCAGCTGTTACTGTGAACTGCGCAAGACATCCTCATTGCTATATAAAGGATTAATGATTAAAATTAATGAATTTCCATTCCTTAATCATTCAAATTATGTCATTTCATTAACACTGTACTTTAATATCTTAAGAGGAACTATTTTTTATGGAGAACGTGAAACATTCACCAAGAATCAAAGCCATCATAAGTTGTTCCATTTGTTAATATTACCAGTGAAATAAGGATGGATTTTATATCATGTTTATGTATATTTCTGTTGTAAACATTCATTTCAGAATTCATGTGCCCAGAAAAAATCTGTGGCGTATGAGTAGGATACAAGAAATGAATACAAGTTTAGTACACTTTCTTTCCTAAAACCATTTCATTTAGAGCAGTGATTAAAAAGTTGTTTGCAGTGCTGTACTTCTTAGAGATAATTATTGTACAATAACAAATAAAAGTAATCACCCTATGAACTTCTACTTTGCCAATCACCAAATCACAAAATCTCTCCTTATTTTCTCTCTTTCTTTTCCCTCCTGTATGTTAACATCAGGATTATTCTTGTGAGGGACATTTTACAATGTGTTACAGCTGATGGGCATATTACTGTTCTATCTATTTCCTCTTAAGATTTGTATCATGATCTTTGCTTAAAAGCTGAGGCTTGCTAACCTGTGGTTGTTGCTAACCATTAAACAAAGTGCATGGCATTACAAATGCTGGACTTTTAGCTAACCTGGAGTTTATTATCAATGTTATATGGCTGGCAACATTTTGGTGTGTCATTTCATGCCACCAGGGTGGAAACTTAAACCGTTAAGAGCTTTGAAATAAACTTGCTGTTGTAATTTTCTTGAGCCTGCTATCTGATTTGTGTGCATGATAAAATCTAAAGTTTGTATTAAAATGGTGTGAAAGGCTTTTTGGGTAGCATGGTAATAGGTTGTATGTATTCAGGAATGTAATGAAATATACCTGCTTTTAATAATATTAAGTAGAAGGTTAATAACAGTGATGTGTTTATCATCAGAATTAACGCTAACATCACTTAACAATATTTCTTACTTGGTCATGTTTCGGAAACAAATCGTCAAGTAAGAAATAACATTAGGTGATGTTATTGTTAACAAGGCCAACTCATTATTTCTTTTTTGCTTTTAATATTATAGGTTAGATAGTACATTTCAAAACATAAAAGTTAGGTGTGAAAGGGTTATGCTGTTAATCTAATTATCATTCACGAGTTTGTTTCAGTATAATTAAAAAATAAGGAATAGCTGTTAATGTTGCAATGTCCAGTTGTTGGATATATCTGTAAAATAAGATATCTGTATAAAACAGTTTGAAAAGATATTAAGGCATTTCATAGTATTGGTTTATGTGGGCTTTTGCTCTCTCTATTTAGGTTAATAGAAAAATATGCTTTGCATATTTTATGGATCATATTCATAGTTTTTCTTTGGAACAGAGAAGGCTAGAATCTCTTAATCCTAACACATGCTAACATGTATTTTATAAATGTACTCTTAAAACATAACTGAATGTGAGATAGAATGTAAAAGTACCATTTTATTTTTGCCTGGTGTTGAATGATTCTTAGGTATTAAGGCTTACTGTGCTGCACTGAAATTTATACAATTAGACATAAGTAACAATATCAAAAGAGCACTTCAGTGTTCTGTGAAAGGCCCTGTCCATTTAAATTTCAAATGGAAATGGCGTGTTATTTATGGACGCTGTTTAACTGCTTTGGTTCTCAGCGTCCCATTCTATATTGGGCGTGAAAGATCGCTTAATTTTGCTCAGAGGCCTCTCTTATCAGGCTTGAGGTTCTTTTACGTGCCGTAAATCTACGACACAGGACCCACGGCTTTACTTCCCTTCCGAAGGAAGCCATGCTAAGGATTTTTACACCCGAAAAAATCCATCGTCCTCCGCCGGTTTGAACCCGCGACCTTGGGTGTATGAAGTTAGCATGGTAACCATTACACCACGGATGGCGACTCTTAAATTTCAAGTTTTGTTAATTGAAAAGATAAAGTTTTCAAAATAATTGCTCATAAAAAATCAAATGGCATAGCATGATTAGTTTTCCAGCAATCTCCTGTTGGAGTTTTCCCGCTGTACCTCAATGACATCACATTTACCTTACAGAGCAGCTTAGCATTCAGTTGTAGCATGCACAACTTCTGTGTTCTGTGATTTTGTGTGTATTAATCATTGTGAACATAGCACAATAATATAACTTTTCCTAAATTATTCAATAGCAAAGATCACAGTAGTAATATAATGCATGGTTTAAAAATATTAATCTCTTAACACTTCATTCCAAGGTAGTTTTCACATGTGTGCTCTGTGTGTTTTACTGTAGATGATTACGAATAATCTTGCTCTTGAAATGGGATGCAGAGTATATATTGAAGTGACACTTCCAACTTTAGAAAAAGTATTCTTACTATGTAAAAATTAACTGTGTTTACTTTTTAATTTAATTGAAGCATTCAGTACCTCAGATGGCAGCAGCCTCAAAAGTAATTGTCATTTGGTTCTGAAAATAGGCCTCTTATTTTGTTTACTGTAAAGGAAAGTGTGAAATGCCTATTTTTCTTTCAAAAACGCCCATGAATTAATCTAATATACAAATTGTCACATAGCACATTATTTTGTTTTCATTCATGAATTCTGCCCTAACATTAAATGCCTAGCTGTATTTAAAGTATCTTTGTATAAAAAATAATTTTCAAAACAAAGTTATGCTGCTTTAATGTTAGCACAAATATTTTCACAGCAACACTACATACTTTTTATTATTTTCAAGTATAAGTCTATGGTCTAGCACTTAAAAATCTGGGCTGTCCTGTGTTTTGAACTGATTTGATTTAATATTGGCTAAATAAACAACAAATTCATGTGTAGGCTAATGTAAGTTATTCAGCAGTTGAAATGCTTGCAACGCTATCACTTACAGCACATGCTGGTTCGAACAGGTAGCTTTCCAGCCACCGCACAAAAATTATTTTTTGCATTTTTGTTCTCTCAGTGACACTTTCCTAACAAAGAATAATATAAATATGTATCCTGTAAGCAGATAGAACCTTTAAGTTAACTCATTTTTTAATTTCTTCATCCCACTCCTCAAATTTATTTTTTCAGGATTTTATTTCTTGTCTTGGCTATTCACTCTCTGCATTGTATCAAAAATAATAAGTAGGGTTTTTGCTAGATTAAATCATATCAGCAATTAAATTATATATTCTTAATTATTAACATGCTCAAGCAAGTTAGAACACAAAAATGAACATATGGAAAGCATATCTTACATAGAATTCTATCTTATATTAGTGTTTTTTATTTTTTATTTAATGGATGCTCTTTAACTATGTTTCCTAGCATGAAAGACCTCTTTATTTTGCTCAGAGGTCTCTATCAGGCTTGAGGTTCTTTTACATGCCATGAATCTATCACAGTGGAATAACAGCTTTACTTCCCTTCCGAAGGAAGACATGCTAAGAAGGATCCTTATGCCCAAAAAAAATGGTCATGCCTATGTTAACATTTGAACTTGCAACCTTGAGAATAAATATATTCGTGTGTGCTAGTATGTACATATCTTGGGTGATTTTGGAGTATTTATTATGTAGAAATAGGACATTTTGGAATATAAGAATAAATAAAATGTTGCTATTGATAATTTTTAAGGTTGCCTACAAAGTAGGCTAGATGATTTTAAGAATAAGGTTAATTTCAGTTGCATTATATTTAAGCAAAGCATGCTAAAAATTATACTGAAGGCATTGTAATCAGAAATGTAATAGAAAATAAAGCAACCAATACAATTTTTTACAGTTGTACAATGTTTAAGAAATTCCACCCCATTCCAAATATAGAATTTATTCTTTCAAAGGCTAGTTCGTATTATATAAATATTAATTCAATATTTTATCTTTAAATGACTATCAACTCTCAATAGAGGCTGAAAGCAACCATTTTTGTATGGTTATTTCCAAGTTAGCACCTAACTATTACATGATGTAGCTATTCATTGCTAAGAATAACTCTTGATTAATGGCTGGCTAACCAAAGACCATAATATGAAAATTTGGACCAACTTCCAACTGGAATTAACCTTCTAACTGCAACCCTTTATCTTGGATTGTAATATAGGCCCTTAGATACCTCACAATGCCACAAGACTAGCCTTGATTGATAATTTCATGCTTGTATGGTGATTTAGGCTTGAGGTCAAACACTGTAGATATGCCATTAACTGTTTTATGTGGTCAGCAATAAAGCTTTGATAAATTATACTGGGTCAGAGGTAAATAATAAAACGCATTTAGTTGTTATGAATAAAAAACCTCCTGCCCACATTCAAGAGGTCCCGAAAGCATCATTTTACCCATTTCATTCATCGTTCGATATGACCTATGAGGTTAAGAGACTTAAAAAAAAAAAAATAAAAAAATATATTCATAATAAATTTAAGTGAAGTGATATCACTGTCTTTTTTGTAGCGTTTAACGCCTGCTTTTACTGCTCTAGCACTGCAGGTGATAATTACTATCTCTGACTCAATACTATTGTTACTTCAGCTTTCATTGATTTCTGAGTGAAATGTAGACAGTATTTTATGCATGTACATGTGGCAGAAAAGGGATTGGTTTCATGCTTTTAATTTGTCTTTAAACTTTAGTGAACTGAGTACTTGAAAACATACTGGGCATCATAGGAGCAGGTTGCACCCTGTAATTCAAGACCAACTGAAGATGTCTGAGAAACCATTTGTATAATTTGTGAAACCAAATGCCTTCTTGATAATTGTTCTTTCACAATCTGTATGTATGGCAAAGTATTTAACTTCAGTGTTTCTAGCTAAGTTCCATTATCATTATTGCAAACAGTTTGCACAGGCTGGTTAAACCTGATCCGAATCGGAATAGGTGTAATGGACTTGTTGGTCTGAGCTTAGCCACATTTTATGTATAAAAACCACAGAGATTATTATTTTGGGCATATCTGCATGTTACTTTAAATTTTTTCATAATGTAAATAGTAGGCTTAAAACCAATGTTTCGAAGGTGTTCATCTTAGTCTTCAGGATTAACGGATGGAATGAAAGTCCAGATCTCCATATTTGTGTTGCTGGAGTGAAGCTGAATCTCATTGGTTTGTACAATTTACTTGGCCATGAAACAGTTGGATTTAATTGAAGTGCATTAAAATCTACTTGGGAGGAATATCTGTTCTTCCCATGGATCTCCAGATATGTACATATTACAATTGGTAAATTCTTGGTTACAAATAAATCAACTTCTATGAGCTTTGTCATTCAGGTGGCGATCTGTTTGAGACTTGTCAACAGGCTCTATTTTAAAGTTCATAACACTTTCTGCAGTTTTATTACCGATTTTCTCTCAAAGTGTTAGTTCTGTAGGTGTTTTCATATTTTAACAAATTTAATTACTGTTTTATATCATTTTGACCAAAATTAATGATGAGCTATCAGTAATGTATATATTTACTTAGTTTTAAATTCTTTATGGTTCCTTCAGTCTGATTTTTAAGATTTCATTTTTCCCCATGTACATCTATGTGCAACCTTAGCAAGTCATCTGCCTGGGAGTAACATACCAGCCTTTGGTTACCAAGGTCACAGGTTCAAACCTGGCAGAGGACAATTGATTTTTTTTAGGCATAAAAATCCTAGCATGAAGGGAAGTAAAGCCGTTGGTCCTGTCGTAGAACCTCAAGCTTGATAAATAGGCCTCTGTGCAAAGTTAAACAGCCTTTCATGCACAATATAGAATGGAGTGCCGAGAACCACAGTAGTTAAGAGCGTCCATAAATCACACTCAATTTCAATTTTTTCAGGTCATCTGACAAACTCCTGATTTGTTTGTATTTGGTTTGAGGCCCTTTAAAGGATGACTCAGCAAATATGTGAGGTAGTATATGTTATAAGCTGTCAGTTGGATATTTTGTGTTTGAAGAACTTATTGAATATGTTGTCTTTGGATAGAATTGTCTGTAGTTGTGTTATGAGCTCTCTCCATAGTTAACCTTGCAACTAAGCAGTACTCAAAACTATTGTGATGCAAGCTGTTGAAAGTCTGGTTTTTCATGTTGTATTGAGTGCTTTTTGATGGGATTAAGGGAAAGTTTGAAGTCGCAAACCAACGGCAAGTAGTTATTTCTGAGATAATAGATGACTCTTGTCTTATGCTATCATTTGGCTGTTTTTCTGGTAGTCATTGTAAAAATCGACAAATGCATAGAGGCTTTTGATGCTTTTTCCATAATGTTTAAATGTTACTTGGCTAATATTATAAACAATCATAACATTTGAAGCTTTCACAGCGAGGATTATTGATTAGGGCCTCTCGAGTTACCAGCCGTGTGATATTGATAAAACCACTCGAGCTTTCGGCCATGATAACTGTGGCCTTCTTCAGGAAGTAATGAGATGCCCCAGACCGGGCGGTATATATACTCTCCAAGTGGAGGCAGGGCTAAATGACGTAGGCCAATGGGAATGTGTTGCCCTGTGATTGGTCTGGCACAGGTGCACTTCTAGGTGTCTTTGTCCATGCCGAGCTCAGCCAAAGGTTGCTGTCTTTGTTAAAATTATTTTGCTCTAGCTTGATTTCAATCGCCTCATAAAAACTCTGTCATAATATTGGTTACTGTGGTGTAAAACTGTGACCTTGTGGAATAAGATAATGACCACAGAATCTTATTCAGGGAGGTCACAGTTTTACACCACAATAACCAATGTTATGACATGGTTATAAAACAAGCGATTGAAACCAAGCTAGAGCAAAATAATTTTAACAAAGACAATAGCCTCCACCAGACCAATCACAGGGCACCGTGTTCCCATTGGCCTGCATCATTTAGCCCTGCCCTCCACTTGGAGAGTATATATAATACTGCCCAGTTTAGGGTATCTCAATCAGGGCTTCGGCCATGTTTGCATCCTAGCTATCATTCTCTCCTGGCTCTGTCCTATGGCCGGCCAACACACCCGCTCCTTGAATTGCAGGTGCAACAAGCAGTACTACTGCATTCCTATAACCTAAATTCTCTCCGGTGGAGTAGTTTTTTAGTGGGTATTGCCAGTTTATGGCAACACTTGGCAGAGTTATCCCCTCTGTCGCCTGTAGATTGGGTTTTTCCACTCCACTCGGGAGGGGGGGGGGAAGGCATCCCATTACTTTCTGAAGAAGGCCATAGAGTTATGGCCGAAAGCTTGAGCAATTTTATATCACATGGTGCTAACCCGAGAAGCCCTAATCATCATACACAGTCAATATTAAAGAATAAAAATCTGATGTGTTCCATTCACATGACTTTCTCTACATCTCTGCAACAAATTATTGTTAAAAAGCTTATACTTCTCTTTATTTCATGCTAATCGACAAAAAATTAGCAGAAGTAGTCTTATTACTTGCTTCCTTGTAAGTAGAAGCGAAATAAGGGAGTATCATAGGTTAAAGTGATAGTCAAAAACTGGTTGCTATGTGACTGAAGTTCCTTTGTTTATATGGACAGGAGTTAACAAATTCCTGTATGAAAAAAGTAAAAGTTTTTCAAAGGTGAAACCAAAGACAAGGAATATCTCAAAAATGATCTACTCAATGAAAAACAATTATATAACATAAATTGTGTGTTTTAATGTGCTCTACATTTTTTGTTTAGTAAGTTTTTGCCTATCTCTTACGGTTTACCAGTTATGCAAAATTCAGAATAAACATGTCTTCAGAGCTATTCCCAGAACATTCAAAATTTACATTTTATATGTCAGGTAAATATATTTAATATACGAAATCTGAATCAAAATCATTAGAGCCATTTTTTAGAAAATCAAAATTTTCAAAAAAAGTTCCATGTAAAGGGTAGTTTGGGGTGGGGGGATTTCTCTCAAAATCTTTGTGTCGCATCCCTGAAAAATAATAAACTTAAATACCAAGGTTGGTATTTTACTGACTTTTCATTTTTGAGTTATAGTGTTCACACACACACACACACACACGGACCTTTTTATGCAAATACTTTTTTTGGATACAGAGGATACTAAAACATATATTTCCGGTGAAATCTCGGTATCGATTTTTTGGTGGAGTGCAATACCTTCTCTATACACTATGTGCATAGTATGTATAGAGAAAGTAAAAAGGACACAGACAAACTAAAATAAATACCTATAATATTCAACTTGTATTTATTATGATTGTGTTTCATGTCTGCAGCAGTGAACATATCAAAAGTATAAGGCTTTGGATATATTTGGGGTGAAAACTAGTTTATGCTACTATGGCAAACAGGAAATATCTGAAACACTTAAATCGTATGTTGAAAACTTAAGGAGCTGCCAAAATTTTTTTTTTCAGAATAAATCTCAAAAAGAAAAATAAATTACCACTAAATACACTTCTATAGAAGCCATAAAGTGAAATATTTTCCTTCTGTGCTCTTCATTTGTTACCTATTCTGAAAAGGGGGAAAATTATACATGGCATTTATTGACTTTGAGAAAGCTTAGGCTGGGATGAAGCTATAGTTACTATTGCATAAATTAGTATGTAAAGGATTGAGTCAAAGGATGGTAAGAATTGAGAGCCCTGTATAGGAGTGCATTTTATGAGAGGGTGGGGGAAGGAATAGTATCTAGGGGGATAACACAAGGGAAAGGTTTAAGGCAAGGTTGTAAACTAGGTCCAATGCTCTTTAATCTATTTATTGACTATTTTATTAGAGATAAGCAAGAACAATAGTTGTATGTCTGTGATAAATAATATAGGAATTCCTGGGTTACGGTTTGCTGATCTGATAGTAGGATCAATTGCAGTTAATTGGTTGAATCAAGTGAGGTAGATAATACTGTAATGAATGGAACCTGTGAATCAGAAAAATATCCAAATAGTGATATTTAAGAAGATAGCAAAATTGAGCAAATATGAGAATGAGAAGAAAGGATGTTTTGTAGGGAAGTGTTGAACTCACCAAGTGCAGTGGCAAAATAAAAAGTACAGATTGAGATGAAAAGAGTGCAGAGGAAAGGTGTGGTTATAGAAAGAGCACTGAAATATTGATTCAGGATCCTGAATTTAGTTAAGAATAATTTAAGGTAATGGAATATCAGGAAAAGTGTCTTAGGAACTAGTAGCATCTGAATGAATCTGAAAGGGAATGGGGGAATACTGGAGGAGGAGAGGAAAAAATAGTCATAATTTGGGAAATAATAAGGAAGAGATTTTAAGAGAAAGGAATCTAAAAACTTTTTGGTAGGATAATGGAAAAAAAAGTCTCTGATATATTATATATCAATAAAGGAATCTTGGAAAAAAAGACATATGTTGATAAGGTAAATGGCAAACAAAGGGAGGAAATAGCATGGTTAAGAACTGGCATTTGGAGATTAACACATTGAAGCCCAGGCGTTTCTTTAGTTGAAGGGCCAAGAAACCCAGGGTTTTTACATCTATTTTGAGTTATTATTTACAGTACATCAATCAAATCTGCTAAAAAGTATTGGGACAATCTAAAAGTATAGTATTCAAGGATTTCTCAACAAGTAAGAAAATAGTCATATTTTCCATATTATTATTTTATTTTAAATTTACAAGTATCAAATATGAGTTTGAAAACATCTGCATAAAGCAGCTTACCCTCCATTTATCGAAAGTTCGAAAAACTCTACCTCGGAATCAGAATTTTCCAGAGCTTCATTTGTATACTGAATTTCAGCTTCAGTTCACAGAAGTCTAGGAAAATGCAGCATTTTAACATTTAAGAACACAAAACGTAACAAATAGATCACCACCTTCAAGGAAAATGGCAGACTATCCACGAGCAAACAATATTACTAACTCTCCTAAATTTCCTAATAGTTAACTAAAGCAAGGACAGATGGTAGCACAAATCAGACAACGAAACAATAACTGATGTATGTTCTTTGCCGAATAGCCCAAGACCAAGTTAAGGTCGTGGAATTGCATTAAAAGCATTAGAAATACCTAGCCAAGCTACTCAGGCGTGGGTCTCGTGAACATTTCACATGGCCCGAATTATGCTTGGGCTTCAATGTGTTAAGTGGGGATAAATAAAGGCATTCCACAGAATCGGTGTCACAATTGAGAACAGAAGGAAAATTTAGAGCAAATTGTATTTGAATGCCAAGGAATGGATTTATAGAGGAAAAAATTCCTGGAGCAGAAATAGAACTAGATGAATAGAACAGCATTAAGAGGTAATTTCAGAAAGGATGGCAGAGGTTTAGGTCATTTTTAAGTATGGTTAAGAAAAAATGGAACTGCTCTGTGCAAAGGGAATTAGAGTTAATGTAATTTTCTATTTACTATTAAATATTTTGATAGTTTTAGGGAACTAAACTGTGAGTAGATATAATTATATGGGTGGGTATGAGATAAGAGCCTGGGTTGAAGGCCCATCATACTCAAGTATGTTTTAGCTTAATACAAATAAATAATGATATCTATTCTCTTATTAATAAGAATTGTCTGTGATTTTACAGGAGCATCATGAAGAGGACTTTTTCCTGTACATTGCATACAGTGATGAGAACGTTTATGGAATGTGAAAAGCTTCAACAATACACTGCACTATTGTATTAATAAAAAAAACTTAAAAGCCAAAAAAGCTAAATAAAATATGGTATTCATTTTGGGTATTTTTTGTTTGTAATACAGGTAGATGTTTTTACTTAAGAATGAGAGAATATCTTATATTATGAACTACTGCTAGCATTATAGAGCTCTTGTACTGTATCTGTGGTGCACATACTACCTAAAAATTGTTGAAGTATTCCTTGATCTTTATGGTTCCCATATTTGGAACACTTAAGTTTAGCTTTTGTGCACTGTCATTCTTGTCTAGTTTTTGTTTTAGCAGTACCATTTTTCTTCTATTTACGGTGTTTAAATTTGCATAGAAGAGGTTGTACATAGCCACTGTATAATGATATAAGGAATAAAATTGTAATCATTTGTGTGGAAAAATACTTTCTTCTGTTTTTGTTATTATTATTGGGATCAGTGATGATAAGCTTAACATCCTGTAATTAGGCAACTACATTTTTTTAATTGTTTCACTTATATAGCCCCGTTTAACATCTAAGATCATATTGGGGGCTTTGCAATTGAAACAACTCGTCTGTAGGTTCTTTTACATTTAGCTTAAATCATTTTGTTTTCCTCAAACACACATACGAGGGCTGTTCAATAAAGAATGATCATAATTTTATTACGGTCATAATTTTTCGCACTAAAATTCAATCTTATTACATTCTGTTAGCTTAATGTGAAACAAACATGCCATAGTAGTTTCATTGTTGGTACTCCTGGTTCCCGCCTGTGAGAACCAGGCAAGTTCAGACATGTTCAGTATCACCTTCCGCTACAATGAAGGTAACACGCGAGGAACGATATGCGGCTTTGAAATTCTGCTTTCGGCTCAACAAATCTTCAGTTGAGGCCTATGGAGAGTCTGTTCTGCCCTACAGCACAGCTCGAAGGTGGTTTAAAATGTTTAAAGAGGGGAGACAATCAATTTCAAAGGAAGGTACTCCAGTTACTGCTCTTACGGAAGAAAACATCAACACTGCTGCTGCCATTGTGAGAGAGGATCGACGAATTACCTTAAGATCACTTTCTGAAATACTCAGCATTTCATTGGGTGCCACACACATGTTGGTGACAGAAACATTAAACATGAGACGTGTTTGTGCACGATGGGTTCCAAGACTGTTGATTCCCAAACAAAAGGGCATTTGCATGCAGTTAAAGTTGATGTTAGAGGAAGATCAAAGTTTCTTTCAAACGTAATCACTGCTGATGAAACTTGGCTACATCATTTTGATCCTGAGAGCAAATAGCAAAGCTCAGTGTGAAAATCTCCTTCATCACCAACCCCCAAAAAAGCGAAAGTGGTTGCTTCTGCTGGGAAAGTTATGGTCATCTCATTCTTTGATATTCATGGAATGGTTTATCCATACCATTCTGTTACAATATTAAATATTCAATTAGTTTTGGATTAATCTAAACTAAATATAAGTTTGTTGAATTGGAAATGCATTTAAATACCTAAAGTAATGCATTAATATCAACCAAACTTTGAGTATTGTTCAAAACTAACTTAGGGTGAGTTACCAGGATGTTTTTTATTTGGGGGGGGGGTTTCCCTTATGCTAAGATGATGAATGTCAAGTAACTAAGCTCCATGGACCCCAAGATCATTTGAGCATTTCACAGATTTTATTGATCATACGATATAACCAAGTGGGTTAAAAGACATTAAGCTGAAAGAAAGGGGAAGAAAAAAAAAATAGTGTCTGCATTGGACATCCCTAACATATCTATTTCCTGCCATTTTTTTTATTTGAATTGATTCAGACAAAGCTAGACTTAATTGTTACCTAGACAAAAATTCTACTTAGTTGTACATCCCTGGTGCATTCTCCAGGAGAAGAGAGAGAATGGTCTGAACTAGAACTGATGAAGGAAACATTCCTTGAAATGTTAGTTTATAGTGAAATTGATTTGATCTGGAGGGAGCAGAGGGATGAAGAAAGAGTACTCAAAACAATCTGGCATGTGCCAATCAGTTGTGAAATGTACAGAATTATTGTAAATGGTGTTTAGAACATTATAGAAAATTTCTAAACTTGGCTGAATCGTTGCAAATCATTGTAGAACTTTAGATACATTCTGGAATAAAAAGATTTTAAAGCAAAGGGACATTGCAAAACATTAAAAGTATTTTCACCTCTGTATAGTATTCTATTGTCTATTCACCCTTAAGTTGATTGCACCAAAACAAAACCCAGGCGACCAATGCACTTTTATAATGTAGCCAGAAATGCTTTCATGACCATTTGACAAGCACAATGGGGCATGTAATAGAAGAAGAGCCATTATTTCGACAAGTTAAATGGTATTAGCATATTAAAGGTGACATACCTATCCATAGTTTCAACAAAATAAATACACAATATAGTAATTCTAAAAGAAATGTGTGAAAATAATATCCTCTATTAATTTTAGCACTTTTTCAATTTCTTTGACAAATATGCACCTAATTTTGCAAATTTTGTATAATGTTTTTAAATTAGGAAAGATCTGGATGAACATTAACATGATGTAGCACTGTTTGAAATATTGGTGGCCCAATTCTACTTTATTACATGTGCATGTTACATAAAGAAGGTATTGTATTCCACCTAAAAATTTGACTCCGAGATTTCACAGGAAATATGTGTATCATAGGAATATAACACATCAGATTACTAAAAATTGTATATAAAAGGCAATTTAATATACAACTGGGAAATGGATTTGCATTCAATCAGAATTTTGCATAATGATTGTGAAATTATAGAAGATAAATTTACAATAAAAATTCACAAGCTTGAAGCCCTACCTAAAGACTGGCTTTTGTCATAAAAGTGTTTCAAAGATAAGATCTGTGAAGATTTGAATCATGAAAATGGTGTTGTGGTGATTTATAATAAACCACAGAGTTGGATATTTGTAGAGAATTAAGAATGCTAACATTCTTTGAGGAGGCTGTTAATATTTAAACTTGTACTAATCTAAATAAACTTTCAAGTAATTACACGATGGTGATGGCTTTTAATCTTCAGAAAAATGAGGAAAGTGCCTTAATAAGTGCACTGTAGCAGTAACACACCTAAAGATATTTGTTTAATAATACAGAGATGGGAATTGGTGCCCTTCCCAGAATTACAACTGATGCCAGAGTATGCATTCAGTAGATGTGCAGATGTGTGTTTTCACTTATCAGATCCAGGTTTTTATTGCTGAAAATGTTTGAAAAAAGATAAGATGAAAAAGAATTTTCTGGAAAGAGCCCCTGAAGAGCAATTCATTCTGGATGACTTTTGTACAACTGTTAAACCATAATAAATGACAAAAACTTACTGTGCAAAACATTTTTTTCTGCAGCATTAACCATTTCTGAAATATTTTGTGTTATTGGTTTCAGTTTTAAACTACTTAAACAATTTTCAAACAGGAAGACCACTTTCGTTTCATATATATCTTGTTTTACTCTTGGAATGCAAAGATAACAGAATTTCAATTGTTTCATACAGCAAATAGCTTTTAAAAGATTTGACTATCGCTTTAGCCTGGTGTGTTCCCATAACAACATTTCTGTAGAGAAGTTGCCCAACGAAAAATTTTTCTGTTATTTTTACATCCATTGAATAACACAAACAAAATTCATTCATATATTCAGGTAAAAGGTGCTGAATGCAAAGGATAAAACAGTAAAAATGAATGTCAGGTTTTCAGGAAGTGTATAGTTGTATAGCGTGTGGAGCACATAGGTGTAATGTGGAATATTTATGTAAATATGTTATTACGGAAGGAGAGGCTTGGAAAAGACAAGATGGTAGCAAACAAAACAAAAAATATTGAAGGTGTTAGATTGCTCAGGTAAGGTGAGTGCAATTAAGCCATAAAAGAACCAGCTACCGCATATCTAGAAACAGTGATGTACAGGATAAAATGAAGAGACCTCAGGATGCTATAAAAAAGGATAGGGGAAACAAAATCACACTGAGTTAAATGCAATATGAGCTTCACCCATAAGTTTTGAGAATAGACAAAGTAAAACACTAAAAATTAGATCTGACTTTGCATATTTTCAAAATAGTCTCTATTGCCTTCTATACGTCATCTTTTAAAACATTTTTCAAATGCTGAATGCCATTCTTCTTTGAGACAGTGTAAACAGATGCTTTGCAAGCAGCCACTGCAACTTCAGGTGACACATCCTTGACCTCTTATTTTTTCTTTCATTTTGGAGAATAGCAAAAAGTTGCATGTGGCTAGATCTAGACTGTAGGGAGAACGCCACAAATATCTGACTGCAACAGAAATTGGGTTGAAACACCCCAATTGTGCAGAGTGGGCAAGTGACATTGTCATGATTCAATAAAATTCCTCAGTTCATTGAACGCTTGTGGCAGGTATTTTATGGTGTACAATCTGGGAGTAACAGTCTTTTGTCCCTTAAATAGAGTTGTTACAATGTGCCACTTGCTGAGAAGGAGGAACCGAGCATCTTCTTGCCAACACTTCTTGTTCGCTATTTGGGAAGACCCGGACTCATAACTGTCCTTTAGTTTCTGGATTACACTGCTTTCGTTGCTCTTGCAATGTTAAATACGTTTTAGGATCTTCCTCCATTGAATGCTTCAACCATTTTCTATCACCATTACATACATAGTCATTTGTGAGGTGGTGGGAGATCCGGCGGTTGCAAGATTCTTAACGTCAAGTTATTCCTTTAGGATTGTTTTTGCTGCTGACCATGCAATATTCAGGGCTTCTTGGATTTTACTATTAGTGCAATGATGATCTTCCTGCAACATGCGCTCTGCTTTCACATTTTCATTCAGAATTGCTTTAGCAAGCCGTCCTGCTGGGTTCGAAAGATTCCCTTCCTCTGCTATATTCTACATACCATCATTGCGCTGGACAAAGATCCTCAAATGCAGTCTTTCAAGGCATTCTCGCCTTTCTAATACAATTTTAAAGTCATAGAAAGTCGTTTGAGATCCATCCTAGTATAATTATAACATAGCAATACTGCTATACATATACAAGCTGTGCTGACGATGCACATTGTTGGAGCGTGCCCAAACTTGAGAAATGTTGGTATCTGAACTTCTTTTTGAAGTTAGGAAAAGCTACGTTGATTTGCTATAGTGGACATTGTTGTAAATTCTCAAAACAGTTGGATTGATCCTCATATGATGGAATATTACAAAGCGGGGTGCGCTGCATCATTCATGCTTTGTTGTTCCAAAAATTTCCACTCATGGTGAATGTAATTTTATCAAGGTAAGCAATGACGACAGCCTACAAACTTTTATCGGGGTAGCAGGTGGGAAATCTTTGTAGAGACAGATCCACTTCAAGGTGTTAAACGACCTTTCTCACGCGAGCTCCAGGTTTCTGCTGGTTCGAAGGGTAGCAAGCAGCAAGCATGGGATAGACCAAACTCCAAAGCCATGGGGACAGCACCCTGGACTCCAAGTTGGAGGTTTATCTTTGAGCTGATAACACAATATAGTAAAACACTCTCTCTAATGCTAATCAGGAAAAGAATACCCGGACAGATTCAGCTATCGATGACATTGGAACTGAAATTGGGGCAACTCTTTTGGAAAACTAGACAATATCGCGTGGAATGTCAAAGTGATATACAAACATTTCTCGGTGCAATAGAGGAAGTTAAAAAGATTAACATTTATATATATATTAATAATCACAGAAACTTAAAAAACGGAAGAGATACAAAAAATTACGATAGAGCAATATTTATATATATTGGAGTAGACTAATTAGATCACAAGTTAAATAAAGATTTTCAGGATGTTCGTGGATAAATGAACGAGTACCTCTTAAATTGAAGAGAGGCAAGTTATGCTGTAACATTATAGGAGTCTATGTTCCTGTAGGAGGAAGCTTAAGGAAAATTGTCGGTCTGGATGATTCAGGTGGTCAGTGGCAAACCTGCTGTATAAAATTGAAAGAAAAAGCAAATAAAGGAGCAAAAATTACTATTTAATAATAGCGGTGACTTGGACGTAAGAATATGCAGCATAGTATTATTAGGAGAATTTGGGGAATCAAAATTAAACTCTGTTGGATACCATTCTCATTTGAAAGCACAAATGAGATTCCTCAGATGAGTTGAAAGGTAACAATAAGAGACAAAAAGAGAAGCAATAAAATAATGGGAGGAAACCAAGAATTTAAAATGAAATTAATACATATCTGAAAAACTAGAAACATCATGTAGAAATTATTTTTTTTTTTAATTTATAATGCTCTTTAACAGTTGCAGTTCTAAGCTCCTCACTGAGCGTGAAAGAATGCTTAATTTCGCCAAGGGACCTCTTTAACAGGCTTGAAGCTCTTTTAGATACCGTAAATCCAAGACACGGGACCAACAGTTTTACTTCCCTTTCGAATGGTTTTTACAGCCTCCGTCAGGCGAAAATGTTTTTCGGGCATAAAAAAATTATATAGAGAGAATGACCTTAGATAGACTTCCGTTAGAAGTGGTCTGGTTCTTCCAAGATAAAAATAGCAGGATACATTTAGCCTCAGAAGGGGATGCAACTACGCATCCTTGAAAAGATCATTTTATATCTTTATATTTGTTTGATAATATATTTTTGTACATGTGAAATCGTAGTTTGAAGTACTAGGTACTCAAAGAGGAGTCATAAAGTGCAGGTGAAAATTAAAATGTCTTACAATACCTTAAATAGTAGTGCAGATATTTCACTATTTAATGATGTACCAATCATAAGATTAGATTGGTGGAATCTCTCAGATAAAAGAATCTGGGCCTCGATTCGAAAGAATCAGTCGCGTACTAATTGATTTACCCCAAGCCAGTTGAAAGAGAGATATAGTTGTGTGGAGTCAGTACGTTTATCTCTTGAACAAGTAAATGCCCATTTCCAACGAGGCCTTGTGAACTAAAAGTTTGAGTATTGTTCGGCATATTTGTTACTACTTTTGAACAAATTGGGCTCCAAGAACTGAGTAAGTCTTGTGTATCTTGATTCAATGACGATGGATACAAATCTGTGGTATCCCCGCACAATAAACAATAATGCTTTAAATAAAGCGATTAAAACCCATTTACATCTTCATTATCTATATGGTTTAAATAGAACATTACATTTACATGTGAAACAAGGGGTAAACTGCACACCCTTGATTCCTTTAATTGAAACTACAGTAACGGTGATATTGGGTAGGGTCACTAGGACCACGGGATATTTTTACTGTGACTGAGACATAAGAAATAGAAGACACCTGCTCTATCTTTATCTCCGCTGTAAAAGAGGCACTTGAATGTTTCTCGAGCTCCTTATGAATTTCAAACACCTGAGAGATCCTAAAATATGCCTTCCGAGCATCAAATTATTCACATGAAAATCCAGGGCTCGATTACACAGCTCTTTAGTAGAGCACCTGTTTGGAGATTCAAATACGGACATATATTCCTGTTTTTTCTGTTCCTTCTGTTCTTTCTTGCCGGATTCCACCTAGATCAAGTATCATTAACTCGAGTTATTTTGTGCCGAGGCAAACAGACTTCCTCTGTGCATGCAGGTAAGTTATGCAAAATTGGCACCATTGAAAAATTCAATATCAGAGTTAATCTTTGTAAGTAAATGTTAATAATTATCACGAGTAACCAATAAATGTAATTCCTGACTTGATCTTCATGCTAGAGTAGGACTTTGTGTCTAATCTCAAAACAGAATCTGCAAATGTTATGTAATGTAGTTGTGCACTCAGAACATTTAGTTTGCAGTATCATTACGCAACCTATGCAAGTGAGAACGACAGTTACCAAGGAGAAGAACGATTTTTTTTCAAATTGTGTTTGATA
Organism: Hymenopus coronatus; assembly: GCA_030762935.1. Lineage (NCBI taxonomy): Eukaryota > Metazoa > Arthropoda > Insecta > Mantodea > Hymenopodidae > Hymenopus > Hymenopus coronatus. The sequence continues at coordinate 54,163,015 of CM060886.1, forward strand.
TGCGTTAAATACCAAGATACCGTCCATATTCACTGATATAAATGTGAAAGGTTTTCGATAACAATTAATTTTTCCCGCCTGAGTAGTGTTGGTGTAGCGTGTCTGTCTCACATTTAACCGGTCGCGGGTTCGAATCTTGCTTAGGGTGACTTACCCGGATATAATTTTCTTTTTTCGGGGTTTTCCCTTATCCCGAGGAGACGAATTTTGAGTAACTTTTAACTCCATGGACTCCGAGATCATTTCATCACTTTCGTTCATCATCCGATGTAAGCAACCAAGTTAAAAGACGTTCAGCTACAAAAAAATAAAACAAATAAAAAATACAATAAAAATAAATAAAAATTAAAAAAAAATCATATTGTTTGAGATACAACGCGAACCAAATTAAGGAGTATCCAGTTTGTTGCTTTATTATTAATACTTTAATAATTCTGATTTATTTTGAAGTTATTTTTGTTACTGCCAATTATGACCAAATCTATAAAAATGTGTGAACATGTTTATAAATGCTAAAGCAAGCAATCATGAACCTACAAAAAGTGTATTAATCGACGAAAGGCGGATTACGTATTTCAAACGCATAATTTGCATTCTGCCACAACACTGCAGAAATGATATTTCCCTATTTTGCTCTCTTTGCTTTATTCAAAGGTCAACCAATCTTTTGGTGACGCCTTCTGTGATTTACGACAATATTAGAAAAGTATATGATAGAATATTTGGTTAACTGAAACTCTAGTCTGTTCTTAACTTGATATTATATCCATTAATGTAAAAAAAGAAAGAAAGAAAAAAGAAAAAAAAAAAAAAAAAAAAAAAAAAACAAACAAACAAACACAACACAACACCAAAAACTGCTGTTAACTCGTTAGGCTGCTATTTCACGCTGAGTACTGTGCAGTTAAACCTCTTCATTACTACCGCCATTACTATCACACGTTTTATTGTTAACATTTGTTTGTCAATATGATAATGTAATTTATTTTTGTAGGTATTTAAATACAATTTAGTTGTAACAATTGCTTAAAAATCATTCTAGCAGAAACTATCTTCCTTAATTAAATTAACAGAAGTATCGTTTGACATATTTTAATTGCATAAATATCCTGTACGAGAATACCACAGTTCTTTTCTTCCTTGATCCTCTTCAAATTAAAACAAGCAAGTGATAATAGAAAATAAATAGTTTTATTATCTTTTTTCTTTTTTGTTTTTTTATTTATTGTGCTAGCATTTGTTTGTGTTAATAAGCGCACTGGGCTGCACAACTCCATCATCTCCTCTGGCTAGGGTTGAACCTATGGGTTGAACTAAGAACGTTGTAAAAGTAATGTAAGAGCAAAATAACCTGTCGATAGTCTGCTGATTATATAGATCAGCGCACTGACCCCGCAAAACTCCATCACTTCCTTTGGCTAGGGGTGATGTAATAGGTATGCTGTTCATTTTTTTTTTTTTTTTTTCGAAACAGGTTTCCAAGTTCCTCTTTTATTACATTTGAAATTGGGAAGTGAAATATATTTAACTTACTGTATACCATCACCACAAAAATCTTATTCACTCTTATCTAAGAAATTCTAGCCATCAAAAGTAGTACAGAACATCACAAGAACGCTGTCAATATCCCATCATACCCCTTCCCCCTCAGATAAAGAGGCATATATCTTGGGCATCCCTAGATAGGCGTCACAGAATAAGTCAACAACAGTGTTAATTTAATTGTTTTTTTTTTCACACAAGTTGTGTGTAGACATGAGCCGGGGTAGAGCCAGACTACAAAATTTAATGCCATAGCCGGGATTTGAATTTTCAAGTCAACAATAGTCTGCTAGTGCAGAATGCAAAGCAGGGAATTGGTATTCCTGTGTTTGGTAACTTTGAATCACGTGCACGTGGAATAGACCAGCTGGCTTGTTTTTTATTTAGTTAAATACCACATGTAGTTTCATGGAAGTATTTTGAAAAATAAAACATAAAAACAAGGAAATAGAAGCACAAAGCTGTATTCTGCGAAGGAAGAGAAGAGGAAATGTAGGGGACAATATTACTTAGCCAAAAAGCTATATGGCTCAAACTTTGGTTTTAGGTTAAAGACATATCAAGCAAAGAGAACATTCGCTCTACAGGTATATACTTACTTAGAGATAATCAACATATTAGAACAGGAGGAACCAAACTATATATGCAATTCTCTTTTTATTTCAAACGTTTTTCAAAGGTCCCAACAGCTGTTTTGGTCTGATACTGGTTTGTTTAGCGCGAGGGACTTTCTGTAAGCATTGCAAACGTCTTAGTGCCAGTTTACTTAGTTGCTTGTAAATTGTCATAGTTCTGAATTCCTGGTTAATTTTTTTATGTAATATTTATATGAATCATGATCCTGCTTGCTGAGAGAATGTAGAGGTTTCTAAAGCTTTTACAAGCATATAATTGAACACTAAAATACTTGTGAAATTAAAGTAGTACTAGTTATTTGAAATCCCCTTTTTCTTTATCGGACAAACTTTCGCAATAAAATTATTGCAATCTAGACTCAGGCATTTACCCGGTAGTGGCTCTGCAAATATTCCTGGCCCTAAGCCGTAAAACGTGATGCTTTTTAGAAGAGAAGTGGAGTAGTTGCAAGGCCATAACTGCGGAGCGAAGAAAGGACACGTTTGAGAGCTCTGTACAACTAAAGCCCCAGTGATCCATGGTAAATCAAGCAGCTTGTGATACCTATTTTAGTTGGCAATGAATTCAAAACATGCACATAAGAACAATATGGCATATGTTCTTGGCTTACTGCCATTAGTTTTTTTTTTTTTTATTAAAGAAAGTGTTCTATTTGGGGTGGGTGGGTTAAAGGCTTTCAAAGTGTCAGGAATACAGACTCATTTACAAAGGAAATGCGTTTATATCATATTTCTTGGAAGTAGCTAAACTGCAATAGATAGGGAATTTTTGTCTTTTTATCATATGTTTGTTACATACATAACTTATGGCTATAACTTCTTACCTCAGTAAAGTCCAAATGCTCGTCAATTCTGAAAACACACACTGTCAAGAATGCTCATCTTACTCTAATCAGAACTTCAGGGTGTCTCAAAAAATAAAAATAGGTCACTTCTTAGTTTGAAGTATGTAATGGGCCTGGGTAGGATGACAGGTTTTGATCTTTAAAGTGAAGTTTCTTGTGAGCATTAATTTGCAGTTCATGTGACACGAACTTAAAGGAAATTCTAAAAGTGTTCCTCAAGAGGAGGTCATTTCAATGCACAAATACATAAATACATGCACTCTTACTGGGTAGGTAGCACTGGCTTCTCTGGGGTGTTATCCACTCGTGTAGGGCTGTATGACTAACAAATATCTTTAATGTAATATTTTAATCAAAACAGAATATTTTTGAGAAAGTCAACATTTTTTAAAATATTTCCATATAAAGGGTAGTTTGAGGTTTAGGGATTTTCTTGAAAATCTGCAGGCTGTCTCCTTGGAAGATGCTGGACTTAAATATCAAGTTTGGTGTTTAACTGCATTTTCGTTTTTGAGTTGTATTCATACACACATGGACACACACGCAGATTTTTTCTAAAAATACTTTTTTCGTATATAGGGGACCTAAAATATATATTTCTGTGAAATTTCAGTTTCAGATTTTTGGGTGGAATGCAGTACCATCACACCATGTACTATACACTAAGTAGGGAAATAAACATGTTCTAAAGCAGCTCGCTTTTCTTTCACTAAAAAAACTTACTCATTGTAGTGATCAGGTCCATAGTAGATAGTAAAAAAATCTGATGTGATCCATTCACATTACTTTTTCCAGCTAGTCTGCAACTGATTATTCTTACAAAAGCTTATTCTTCTCTACTTTGTGGTAATCAAAATAAGACTTAGTTTCTTTTAAGTAGAATCACTAGGCTAAAACAAGTCAAACTTTTTAAAATCTGTCAGTATGCAATCGTCATTGTTATCCAATTCTCTTTCACTGCCAGGAGTATGAAACAAAAAAGATATGAAGGGGGTGAGAACTTCCTGTTTGAGAAAGTTTAGGTGCAGAACTTCCTGTTTGAGAAAGTTTAGGTGCTTTTAATTGAAACCTATAATATAGAAGAACTCAAAAATGGTTAACTCTACATAAAAAAAATGTATGACATAAATTGTGTATTTTAACGAGATCTACATTTTTTATATAATTTATATATTTGTTTTCTATGTCTTAACAGTTTATCAGTTATACAAAGGTTATCCAGAATGAAGAGGTCTTCAGAGGCTATTCTCAGAAAATCCAGGATATGCACTTTATTTGTCATATAAATATCAGTAATATACAGCATTTTAATCAAAATCGTTAGTGCCATTTTTGAGAAAATCAACATTTTCGAAAAATGTTCTATGTAAGGGGTAATTTGTGGTGGGATTTTCTTGAAATTCTTTGTATCGAATTCTTCAGAAATATAAAACTTAAATACCAAGTTTTGTATTTAACAGACTTTTCGTTTTTCGTTATGTCCATACACACTCATGCACACTGACCCTTTTCAAAAAATGCTGTTTTTTGGGTTCAGGGGTCTCAAAACACATCTGCATTTAAAACCTGGTATTAAATTTTTGGGTGAAATACAATATCCTCTCTATCTATTATGTATGTTGTACATATGTGTTAGAGAAAATAAAATATGAATTAAAGAAAATGCTGCTCTGGCCTCATTCCTTGAATTATTTAGTCTTTTGTAGAGGAAATAATTGGAGGCCATGTCTTGTTTTCTTAACATTATCAATGTACTATTACATTCATTAGCAACATAACTGTATAAAATCAAATGAAATAAAATATCTGGACATATTTTTAAACAAACCCCCTCTCCTCTCATTCCCTCTTATGTTTTTTAAGATTATTTCATTTAAAAAATAATTGCTTTATTTCATTTAAAATGAGCGCTGGTCAAAAATGCTAACTCATGTAACATTCTTAAAGAAACAGAGTTCAATGTCATAAAACGGTAATTAATAATGAGTATATCTACTTGAGAAAAAAATATTATGAGAAAACTTTCTCTCTTTACCCCTAACAAATTCATGTAATTTATTCATAAAAACTGTTTTTTTTTTTGTTGTCTTTATTACTTGATAAATTTTTGCTTAAGAATAATTTTGTACTAAGCAAATCATGTTTTGTTGCTAAAACAATGTTCAAATGTTTTGTCACATTAATCAGATAGGCTTTTGTTGAAAAGAAAAATTCAAACTTTGCATTTGGTGAAAGTATAAACATGCAACATAAAGTATTTTGATATGGCTAATGGTACAAAAATTGTATTTAGCATAAATTACATTTTCCTGTTATAAATCATTTTCTACCTTCGGTCATCTCTTGTAAATTCCCAGTTACACAAAATTACAAAATATGGTCAGTATAACAAAAACTTTCCAGTTTAATCACAGAAAATTCAAGACACACACTTCTGTTAATCATGCAAATTACCTAAACATGTAGTATGCCAATAAAAATTGTTAAAGCCATTTTTAGAAAATAACTTTTTGTGCAAATCTTTCTCACATCCTTGGAAGATGCTGAATTTACAACGGTCAGTCAATAAAACTAATGCCTCCTATTTTTTTTTTCTCTTCTAATTTTTAAGAAAATAAAACTTTGATTACACAGCATGAAAGCCATAACATTGAAGATTAAATTGTCACTTTTCAATGTAATCCCCATTCTTTTCCACAGTTTTGGTCCACCTTTTAACAGGGACATGTATTCCAGTGTGGTAAAATGCATGGTCTTGCTTCTGAAACCATTTAGGCACGGGTGTTTTCAGCCTCTGCATCTTCAAAGTGAATCCCATGATGGGCTTCCTTTAGCGGCCCAAATAGATGGTACTCTGATGGTGCTAGGTCAGGGCTGTATGGGGGATGAGGCAGCACTTCCCATCCAATTTTCACAATCGCATCAGGTGTGTGGTTTTGTATTGTCATGCAAAAGAAGTACATCTGCTATGTTTTTTTTTGGGCGAACTCGCCAAAGACATGCTTTTAAGTTTTTTGAAGGTGCTGACATATTGGGCAGAATTTATTGTGCATCCCTGCTCCAAATATTCAACCAGAATCACACCCTGTGCATCCCAGAACAATGTTGCCATCATTTTCCCTGCCAATAGCACAGTTTGAAATTTTTTCTTCTTCGGTGAGATTGTGCGATGCTATTCCATTGACTTATCTTTTTGATTCAGGTTCAAAAAAATGAACCTGTGTTTCATCTCCAGTTACAATGTTTTCCAGAAACTCCTCTCCCTCCAAATTGAAGCGCTACAAGAGTTCAGCAGCTATTGTTTTTCTTGTCTCCTTATTCTCGTCGATTAACATTCTTGGCACCCACTGTGAACAAACTTTTGACTACCCCAGATGTTGAATAATCATCATCCTTTACTGAGGGACATAATGCAATACAATTCATCCGTTGTTACCTGGCGATCAGTACAAATGATCTCATCCACTCACTCAATGTTGTGTGGAGTCACTGCAGTCACCTGTCTACTGCTCTGATTTTCATCAACCAACAGTGTTTGCCCTTCTGCTTCATTACAGCGATGGACCCATCTTCTAACAGTACTGACATCCATACTCTAGCTTCAGCGATGAAAATGCATCTGATAATAGCAACCCTCATATGCATGCAAATAATTGGTGCACTTATCAAAATGGATTTATGGAGGTGTAACTAGACGATGAATACAATATAATCAACTAATCAACAACACAAGTGCTACACTCTACTGTTATCTATGTTACATTTGTATCCTATTGTTTTATGCCATTTTCATTAATACTAGTATCATGCTTGTGTGTGTGTGTGTGTGTGTGTGTGTGTGTGTGTGTGTGTGTGTGTGTGTGCGCGTGCGTGCATGTGTGTGTGTTTTTTATTTTCCCCCAAGTTTCAGGTTAGGTGAATTCATTTTTTGTATTTTAAGAATAAAACACCAGACCAAAGCAGGATGCTGTTTTAGTAAAGAAATATCCATACTTTCATTTAATTAGCCTGGACTTTCTGTGTAGTGAGGTTTTGTGTTGATTATTTTGGGATTTTTTATTTTTTTTCAAAAATTTCTTTTGTTTTCAATTTTTTTTAAAAATATCAAAACAGTTTACTAAAAATGAAAAAAAAGATTCAGCTCTTTCTGTCATTTGGTACTATTTCATTAAAACCCTGCATTCTCTTCTAAAATTGCATGGCACTTTTCAGACATTATTTTGCTATTTGGGCTGACACTAAAAGGATTAAAACACATTAGACTTTGAAATTTGTGCTTCATTATGACATTGCCATTAGTAAGCAGACAACAAAAATACATTTATGTGTTATATGTATTGTTCTCTACTAAATGTCAAATTATTTGCTTATTCACCTTCCACCATATATTTGCATAATATATAAAAGACAAATTGGTAATCACTCTTCTCTTCTCTTTTAGGGATTTCCCAAAGGTGGTGCTGTATAGAAGACATATTTAACTTTGAGTCAAAATGGATAAAGCAGAAGCACATAAAACAGTTTCAAAACAAAAATCAACAAAAATGCTACCAGTTATTATATGCGCTATTGCTCTTCCATTGTCAATGCTAATGTGGATTGGCAATCTGGCATTATCATTCTTTACTGCAAGAGAAAATTCTTTTCATAGTGAAGGTAATTAAGTATATTGTTTGTGCTACTGCATGCAATCCGCCTGATAAAACATAATTGAAATTTGAAGGGGATCAAATTGAATATTTTGATAATATAGTAATACATTTTAAAAACAGTTTATTTTATTGTTTATCAGGCCAGTTAAATACATTTCATGATAGCCAAAAGTTACTTATTATTTAAATGCATACATGACAAATATTTTGTGGAACATCTGCTGCTTATCATAAATAATGTTTTGTTTTCACAGAGGGATTCATAATCTCTCCTGCCAGATGGTTATTTTCAATCATGATACCATTAATGTTTGGCAGCTGGGGTCTTCGAAAGAAAAGTTTGGATATTTCTGGAGCTTTGCTAGGTTTGTTACAATTACATATTTTAATTTTTAGGATAGGTATACTATTTAAAATTTGAGGAAATCTCCATAAAAGGTATGTTGACTCATTTTATGAGAAGTTTATTGGAATTCTAATTGCCTTAAATTTGAATGGCAGATCTATGTAAGGATCATCTTAAGGGAAGATTAAAAGCTTTCCTCTGCCAATATTAAATTTGCTTATTTCATACCTCAAATATCTCAGAAACCATTTCAGATATCAGCGTCAAATTTTTACAAGATATAAGTGCATGGCTTATAAGTTTACTAATTACTTTAGTATATATTTATTAATGAAACACTTTGTATTAAAATTTAAAGCAATCTGTTTTACAATATAACTAATCAATTTATAAACACCAAAGATCAGTAATAGAACAGGTAATCTGCCATTTCTTTCATTTAGCTAACTTAAATTGCTCCTGAGAAAATGGAAATATTTTGAAAAGATGCAATGATCGGATCTAAATTTTTAATATTGTAGGTACCAGTGGTCATGTTGGATAAATTATATTTAATTTAGCAAGAGGTAGTATTGCATCAGTTAGAGCAATTGATATAGGAAGCAAGATGTAAATGGTAACACAATCATGGCCTAATAAGCAAAGCTGGCCTAAGCATGGGTTTAGCTATAAGGCCCCTGACAAGTAAGTCAACATAAGGCTGTTACATCTGAACCACAGACACAGTTAAATACTCTTGATTGATGCTGAGCAAAGGGGCAAAGTGTTATTTTAAAAGTGTAACTTACAGAAGAGCACAATGAACAGGTGAGTATTAACATATTCTCATTAATTCCTTGGTGGTATTAAAAGTACTGTGACTCCTCTCACCTCTTGGTGTACTTATAGCTCCCCAATCTTCTTCTTGAATGCACTTCCTTGACCTCATCCATAAGGTCCCTGTCTCTATCTACACCCTCCCCCCCCCCCAGGGGCCTACTACGGTAGGTACGGGTTTGGCGCACTCGGGGGTTCCCGAGCCACTCACTGCCATCTCATCATCCTCATTGCCACCAACTGAGCCAGGTTTTGTGTTTGTGTCTGTTTTTTGGGGAGCGAATTTACTCGCCTCATCTTCTTCCCCTTCTAGGCTTATTCTTTGCATATTTAGTTTTAAGGCTTTAGATTTATTAACTCCTGCCTCACCAACAGGGATCTTTATTCTATCTCCGTAGTTCGTGTCCCACGGTTCCAGTGCGGCTTCCAACATGTGTGCTCTTCGGAGGTCTCAGGCATGAAGGTTGAGCCCGTCCATACCGTTATGTACAGCCACGTAGTTTCCTTGGGGGCCCGGTCGGTTTTAATTTCGTGACGAACGCTGTTCGTTGGGTTGGAATCACAGACCGGTCGTGTTACCGCTAACGGAACCCCGGTGTAATCAACCACAAGTCCCCTGCTTTATTACGCAGCATGGCCTAAAGTTGGGAGCCACAGGTGGTTATACCTGTGGGAGGAGCTTAAAGCCGGGTTGTACATGGTGAAGGGCTTACCTGTATGGACCAGGAGTGGTGGCTGGAGGGTAACTCCTTCTGAGGTATACCTTGAGATCGATGTGATAGGGGTCTGCCAGGCGGCACAGACCGGAAAGTATTTTGGTGTCTTTTTTCTCTATCCTCGGATGGCAGGCTGACGCCGACGGTTCCGGAAGGAGGTCCTTCCATCATGCTATCTCCGCGCAAATCTACTTCATTTGACCGCTTTTTAGTTGTGCCCTTGGCCTGCGAAAAGAAAACTATGCGAGATATCAGTCTGATTTACATACAACGCTAGATTGACAGGATATGCGGTAAAGTGACCAATGCCACCAGAACGCGAGACGGTACACTTTTGGTTGAAACGAAGACTGAAGACCAGTCCAAGAAACTCATGAAGGCCAGTTTGTTGGGTTCCTACCCCATAAAGGTGGCCCCCCCCACAAGACTTTGAAACCTGTAGAGGCGTAGTAACTACCTCTTGTTTAGACGGTCTTTCCGAGGCAGATATTGTCTCCAATTTATCTGACCAGGGTGTATGCCAAGCGTACCGTCTGCTCGGCAAACGTGAGGTGAATCAGTGGCATTGCGTACGGTATTTCTGACTTTTAAGGGCACCACAATACCCGAGACCTTGTATTGTGGATATGAACGCGCTTCTGTGCGACCGTATGTGCCGAATCCAATGCGCTGTTTTTGGTGCCAACGGTTCGGTCATACGCAAACTCGGGGCACGTTTGATGCAACATGTGAACGCTGCGGCCAACCTGCACATGGTGAAGGTTACTGTTCACGAGACCCTTGTTGCGTGCACTGCCGCGGGAGTCATACCGCTAGCTCCCGGCAATGCCCACGATTTTTGGAGGAAAAGGCCATTCAGGAACTAAGAATCAGAGAACGACTAACTTTTCCGGAGGCTCGGCACCGCTATCAGCAGCTTAAACCTGCTCAAACGGAATTGCCGTTGACCTCTGCCGTCTTGTCTGAACGACCTGTACCGCCAGCTTCGAGAACTTCCACTTCAGCTGACCCTCTGCCAAAATCCGTACCACCTAGTCCACCACCTGTTGCCGCCTCTCATGAGCGTTCTCATAAGAAGCACAAGGTGGCGGATAAACCAAAGTCCCGTTCACGTTCTACGAGCCGTAGAGCGTCTATCGGATCCCGACCATCAGAGGAGACCGACGGGGACAAAGTCCGTCTTTTTTTGGGCCAGAGGTCTATGAAACTCAACCGACCACCTAAACAGTGCTTGTTTAACTGTCAATCAGCTCCTATTGAGACTTTCCTTTATTCCACCTCGCTTCTCCCACGTTTCTAGCGTCTTTTTTTTTTGCCATGGCTCTACTGACATGGAACACTCGCGGTGTTCGCTCCCATAGAGCTGAACTACAGTTGTTGCTGCGGTCTTATGATACCTTGGTCGTCTGCTTACAGGAGACGAAGCTTCGCCCTCACGATCCTTTTGTAGTCCACCGTTACGACCCGGCTCGTTTCGATCTTACCCCGGTGGAGGGGTCTCCTGCTCATGGGGGTGTCATGATACTCATACGCGATTATGTCTATTATAAGCCACTATCGCTTACCACTGCCTTGCAAGCTGTTGCTGTCCATCTTGTTCTTCCTGGTTTCACATTTTCAGTCTGTAACGTTTACGTTCCTTCTTCAGCTACCCTCAGTTCAGCAGATATGGTCACACTCCTTTCTCAACTCCCGGCCCCTTTTGTCTTGGGCGATTTCAATGCCCATCGTCCACTTTGGGATTCCTCTAGGGCAAGTGAACGAGGGACGCTCCTTATAGACCTTTTCGACCAATTTCGGCTTGCTGTTTTGAACTCTTTTATTTCCGATTCTTCTGCCACGCTCTCTCATTTGGATCTTTCTGTTTGTTCAGCACAGCTTGCTCACCGGTTACAATGGAATGTGGTATCTGACACCCATTCCAGCGATCATTGCCCGTGTGCTCTTAGTTTGCTCTCACACCGTATAGCAGCAACTTGGCAGCTAGCGCAAGCGAATTGGGCCCTTCTCTCTCTCTCTCTCTCTCTCTCTCTCTCTCTCTCTCTCTCTCACAGAAAGCTGTTTTCAGCAACAATGAGTTCGCCACTGTCGACAATATGGTGAACCACTTTAATTCTGTCGTTCCGCCGAATTGTCTATCCCTCGGTCGTCTTCCCATCCCAGACGCTTGCCGGTTCCTTGGTGGAATGCTGAATGCCGAGAGGCTATTCGTGCGCGCCGGAGGGCTCTTAGGGTATTTCACCTTCACCTGGATCATTTGATTTGTTTCAAACAAGCCCGCGCAGGGGCCCGTCGCGTTATTGGGGATAGCAAACGGGCTTCCTGGGCTGCGTTAGTTGCCAACTTCAATCGAGTAACGCCTTGCTCGGTTGTCTGGGAAAAGCTACGACGTGTTGCCGGTAAGCAGCCCAACGCTTCCACACCGGGCCTTCACGTGGGATCTGCTACTGTTGTCGATCCGGTAGCCGTTGCTGACGCCCTTGGTAGTACGTTCGCCTCTGCGTCTAGCTCCGAGAACTATGATCGAGATTTTCGTATTACCAAGGCTGAGGTGGAGTCTGAAACTCTCTGTTTTCGCTCTTTTAACACTGAGTGCTATAACTCTATTTTTAATATCCAGGAGCTTGAGAACTTCCTATCGTTCTCTAGGCTCTCTGCTCCCGGACCAGATGGTATTCATGTCGCCATGCTCCAACATCTTTCTCCTGCAGGCAAACTCTTTCTCTTGTTTCTCTACAACCACATCTGGTGCGATGGAGTGTTTCCTACAGTCTGGCGCGAGGCCACCATCGTCCCAATCTTAAAACCTGGTAAGGATCATCATCTACCTTCCAGCTATCGTCCAATCTCCCTCACCAATGCACTGTGTAAGGTGATGGAGCGCATGATCAATGGACGGTTACGATGGTGGCTCGAGTCTGAGAAACTTCTGTGCAACATACAAAGCGGCTTTCGCCGATACCGCTCCTCGACTGACATCTTTAACGGCTTTTTAAGAAAGTGTCAAACTGTGGCCATATTTTTCGATCTCGAGAAAGCTTATGACACCTGCTGGAGGGCTGGCTTACTGCTTACGTTGCATACGTGGAGCTGCCGTAGCCGCCTTCCAGTGTTCCTCCGGGAGTTTATGAAGAAGCGGGTATTTCGTGTGCGTGTGGGCTCTGTTTGGTCCCGTGTTTTTAGTCAGGAGAGTGGAGTACCTCAAGGTTCGGTTCTCAGTTGCACCCTCTTCGCCATTGCCATCAATCCTATCGCTGATTGTCTTCCTGCTGGTATTTCCTCCTCATTTGTTGACGACTTTGCAATTTATTGCAGCTCTCGGCGCACATGCCTTTTGGAGCGTCGCCTTCAGGCTTGTCTCGACCGTCTGCATAGTTGGAGCGTTGCAAATGGTTTCCGTTTTTCTGCCGAGAAAACCGTTTACGTCAACTTCTGGCGTCGGAAACGTTATGCGCCGCCTTCCCTACACCTTGGGCCGGTACCGCTGCCCTTCGCCGAAACTGTGAAATTTCTTGGCCTGGTGTTTGATAGGAAGCTTAGCTGATCGTCCCCTATCTCTTCGCTGAAGGCTCGATGTGATCGAGCACTTAATATTTTACGTGTTTTATGTGGCACATCCTGGGGAGCAGATAGCACTGTACTATTACAGCTATATCCTGTTCGCTTGTTGGCACTAAACTTGATTACGGGTGCATTATGTACTCTTCGGCATGTCGTTCAGTTTTACGCCGTTTAAACCTAGTTCACCATCGAGGGATTCGCCTGGCACTGAGTGCATTTCCGACGAGCCCAGTTATTAGTTTGTCTGCGGAGGCTGCTGAACCTCCGCTGTGCCATAGGCGTGAGATGCTTCTTTGCAGCTATGCTCTCCGCCTCCATGCCGTGCCAGATCACCCGTCTTTCTAGTTATTCTTTGACGAGTCTCTTGACCATCAATATGCTGTTAGTGCGCTGGCCTTGCTTCCTGCCGGGGTTCGTTTTCATGAACTGCTTCGGCTCTTGGATGTTCAGCTACCGAATCTGCTGTCACTGGGGGAATGTTCATCCCCTCCTTGGTTACGCTGCGACACCCCGGTCCACCTACGGTTGGCATCCTTGCCGAAATCAATTTTTATTAAAAGAGGAATTATAATAAGATTATTTCATGTTCTATTTTTTATAAAATAAAATATTTCATAAAGATTAGTTTTTAAAAGAATCAAGAATAATAAAGAGAAGGATGCAATGGCTTGGCAGTTACTCTGCCCTCGGCCTTCCGCTCCGCTTTTTTAGAGGTGCAGGCCGAGTTTCCCAACCATTGTTTTATTTTCACGGATGGTTCAAAGGATGACCGTGGTGTGGGATGTGCTTTTGTTTTTAATTCGCGGAGTTACGCCTTTCATCTTTTGGGGCTGTGTTCATTTTTATCTGGGGACAGGATTTTAGGCAGTTTGTTATCTGTAGCGATTCCCTCAGTGCACTACAGGGCCTGCGTGAGCTGTATCGATACCATCCTTTGATATAGCGTATTCAGGATCGCCTGTATTCGCTCGCTGATGCTGGCGTCAGCGTGTCGTTTGTTTGAGTTCCTGGCCACGTAGGTGTGAGCGGGAATGAGCAAGCGGACGCGGTTGCCAAGTCTGCAGTTTTAAATCCTACTGTTTTTAGCTCCACTGTTCTTCCCAATGATGCTCGTGTCCTCCTGCGCCAGGCCATTCTTTTGCGCTGGTTCGCGGAATGGTCCGGGGTGCGTGGGAACAAACTCAGAGAGGTCAAGTCCCTTCCTGTTCCCTGGACTACTTCCTCGTCGGCATGCCGCCGCGATGAAGTGATTTTAGCTCGGCTGCGTATTGGACATTGCCGTTTTAGCCATCAGTACCTTTTACGTGGGGAAGCTGCTCCTCAATATGCTCCGTGTAATGAGCCTTTGACGGTGCATAATTTTTTATTGGAGTGCCGCCTTTTTACTGTGCTGCGTGCGTCCCTGTCTCTGCTTCCTGACCTCCCCACCCTGCTAGGCAACTCTGCTGCATGTGAGGGACTTTTAACTTTTCTTTGCCGCTGCGGAATGTATAGTCAGTTCTAATTTTATCACGGGGTTCCATCTTTTTACCGACTTTTCAGTCCCTCGGTTTTAATCTGGTTATGGTAGTCCTTTTATGATCTCCATGACTTCTTGTGTGGTACTCCTGCTTTAGCGGTTCTTATGGTTTTTAATTTTTAGTTGTTTACCGTAGGGCGCTAATAACTTCTGCTGTTGTGCGCCCTTAAGCACTACTACTACTACTCCATCTACACATGCATGAGATAGTTCTACCCTGAATCTACTACCCCCTAATGATGCACAGTGGCAGGGGTAACTCATACCCAATGCGGGTATTTTACAATATTTTTGCATCCATTCTCCATTTTGGAGTGAACCTTGTGCTGAAATAATAAATATTGCAGTACACAGGTAATCAAAAGAATTTGCTGATTAAAGTGAATTGTATTACCAAAAAATGCAAATGGGTTTGTTAAACGAAAAAGCAATATAGAGATTTCTGTAAACTATAGCAAAATGTCAACATAGTCAGCTGATCATTTTGTTCTCTTTTCAGGTATCTTTGTAGGTTTCATGCTCACATTGACAAGCTATGCATTTCTTGGCTGTCTTATTGTCTTCTTCATATCCTCATCTAAAGCAACAAAATTCCGAAGTGATCGCAAACGTAAATTTGAGGATGATTTCAAAGAAGGTATGTGTTAATAATAGTCATGAATTGGAAGTAATGCTCTGAGAAGCTCGGTTAATAGTAATTGTTTTTACACAAGGCTTCATCAAATTGTTTCTTATACACCAGAACTGGTATCCTAAGATCTTTCCTACATCACCAGCTACATACGACTGCCAGATGCAGGTGAGTTATTTGTGGTGGTAGCTTCTTCTCTGTTGTTGGGAGGTTGACAAACTTCAACAGCAAATTTTCTTCTAGCAGGAGATTAAAGGTCATAAGTCTGGTTTTGAATTTTTCCATATATAGTTTTTCCTGTGTATCCAGTTGTACAGCTTTTTGTACATGTTTTAGGAAGTGAATGCCATGTTGTATTTCATGTTCATACCAGAAGTGGACTGAAATTGGTGATTTTTCGGTGCCCTTATTTGTTACATGACCATAGCATTCTTTCAATCTGATTCCTATATTTCTTTATGTCCTGCCAGTCTTTGCAATTGATTCTGTATATTTCTGGATTTTTGTAGTTTTTTATTTTAAGTTGCTGGAATTGGGGATATTTTTGATACTGAATTAATTCTGGGGTGCTAAAAACTATGTTGTAATTATTAAAAACCTTCTGGAATTTTTGGGTAGTCCATGGATGGAACATAGCCGTTTTGAATGCCTGTTTATCTTTCACCAGTTTTAGATTGGTCATTTTGGCGATATAGTTTTCTCTATTAAAACATAAATGGGAATGCACAGTGAAGAATGGTATTCTCTTTTAATTCTCTGTAGATTTTTGTTCACTATTTATTCAGTAAATCCATTATTTTCTGCTGTCTATAATGTAATTAAGCTCTTCTTTGTATTCTGATTTTTCTAATGGTATTTTTACTAGTCTATTGATCAAGCTGTTAAATGCTCTATGTTGATATGCTTTTGGGTTGAAACTATTTACTTTTATGTAATTATCTCTCTGGGTTTCCTTTCTGTAAATTCCAAATTTTAACTTTCCATTGTATTTCATAATTTTGATATCTGAGAACACTAAGGTATTGTTTTTTTCTAATGTATTGGTTTTTTTCTAATTCCATTGTGAACTTTATTTTCGGAATTGCATCTGTGGAATTCACCCAAAAATTCCAGAAGATTTTTAATAATTACAATTATATTCAGCACCCCAGAATAACTTCAATATCAAAAATCTCCTCAATTCCAAACTAAAAACAACTTAAGCAAAATTAAAAACTATAAAAAAAAAACAAAAGAAAACAGGAATATACAAAATCATTTGAAAATACTATGATAAAATATATATTGGCAGGACAAAAAGAAATATAGGAATTGAAAGAACACCTTTGGTCACTAACAAATAATTGCACCGAAAAATCAGTAGTTTCAGTCCACTTCTGGTATGAACATGAAATAGAACATGACATTCACCTCCTAAAACATGTACAAAAAGCTGTAGAACTGGATACTTGGAAAAAAATATATATGGAAAAATTCAAAACCAGGCTTAAGAACTTTGGTCTCCTGCTAGAAGAAAATTCCCCCCCACCAAAGGAGAAGAAGCCAACCACCACAAATAACTCACCTGGATGCGGTAGTCGTGTATAGCTGATGATATAAGAAAGATCCTATGATACCTATGGTGTAATGGTTACCATGCTAACTTCATATACTCAAGGTTGCGGGTTCAAACCTGCTGGAGGACGATGGATTTTTTCGGGCATAAAAATCCTTAGCATGACTCCCTTCGGAAGGGAAGTAAAGCCATGAGTCCCATGTCATAGATTTACAGCTTGTAAAAGAACCTCAAGCCTGATAGAGAGGCCTCTGAGCAAAATTAAGCGATCTTTCATGCCCAATATAGAATGGGGCACTGAGAACCGCAGCAGTTAAAGAGCATCCTTAAGTAAACACCATTTCATTTCCTACGATATTAGTTTTGCTGTGAAAGTAACAATTTGATAAAGTCTTGTGTAAAAATCGACTCATTGTACATTACAAAGTTTTTATTCTTACATTCTCACTTTCATTTAGTTTATAAATTATAATTAGATCTTAAGTTTTAATGACCTAATAAATTAACAACTGCTTGGTTTGCCTTAGAGGATTCCTACAAATAAGACCCTTGTCCCTCAGAAATTACCCAGGCTTCATCATCATCATCATCATCATCATCATCATCATCATCATCATCATCATCATCATCATCATCACCAACAACAACAACATTACCATCTCCAACACTACTATGCCACTACCACATGAAGTGTTATAGATTTCTTCTAAGTTCAATTCAGTGAGTTTCAGCATATATATTAGTGTTTTACTTAAAATCAAGATTGTAATTGCAATAATTGGAATCATTAAAGTTTCATTTAAATTTAATTAAAAACCCATATTTGGAGGAATATTAATTATAGTATCTTCCTAACATATATGTTGATTTGATATAGATTTTTGGAGGTTATGAAAAGTGTGAAAAGGGCCCAACAGTAGGTGATGGTATGTGCAGAACATTAATTTCTCATTCATTCTGTCTAGGTAGCTCAGTTAGTTAGTTCCTGGTCTTCTGATCCCAAGATTGCAAGTTCAAACTTAGCCCTAACTGATGATTTTTAAAACTTGTGTGCTTGTGGTTAAAAGCAACAGTCCCACATCAACATGTTAAAGAACTCTTGTGTGACAAAATTCTTGCACACCAACAACGCTGATATGCAATTGACATTGTTAAAATAAATAAATAACTTTTAAATTCATTCGGTCATTTATTATTACAGGTGGACAAAGAAATTGGATACAGGTGATGTGCAATGGGGGAATGGCAACTCAACTTGCTTTTCTGTATCTTCTGGATGCTGGCTGTGGAGAAAGACCAATTAATTTCCTTAAAGATTACCGCTCTTCGTGGTTAGGGCTTGGTGTTCTTGGTAAGTAAGTGAATAACATTTTAGGGATTTGCTGCTATAGTTATACTTTTATATGGTGTTTGTTTCTTGATAGATTAGTTTAAAGGTTACTTCATAACTAATAAAGTATTTGTTAAAAACAATTCATTTTTTCATTAGATTCAAACTACTTAACTGGAGAAAAATGCAAATTTGGTTAGATATATATTTTAGATTTGATATTCTTTTAATAAAGGTCAGTATGTTAGTGCTTTCATCAGTTAAAGGATCTTTTCTGGTATCTGTCCATATAAACTTTTCAGAAACAAATATGCCAATAAAGAAGCTATATATTATCTGATGATGTTTGAGTATTGTGTTCCCATTTCATAATGTCTCAGCTTTGCTAACTGTTTTTTTTGTTGTTTGTTTGTAATTTTTCGTTTCCAAACATTATCTCAACTATTTTGGATTTTCATTTCCTCAGTTATATTTCTGCACCCTTTCTTTTTGAGATCATCCATAAAAGTAATTCTTCAACTTCATATACAACTAGATACATCAGGTGGTTTTGTATATTCACTGCAAGTACAAACATGTTGCACTGCATAAACTTTATGCATGTTAAGCCCCACAAAATTCTTCAGATCTGAGTATTATGACAGAAGCTATCAGAAGAAAATTTCAAATGTAGACTTGACTCAAAACACTGGGCTCTTAATTGATCAGATTACCAACTTCTTTGTTTACGATTGTTGATTTATGTCAACAAAGAGCCTGAGTGATTGCAAAACACAAAAGTAGGGAATAAAGAGGGAAATGAAGACACAAATGGTACTCCCAACAATAGAGATTACAGGATCTATTAATTCTATTATATGCTCTATTAAACATCCCTAATCTGCAGGTGTCACTATCATGGAGGGGAATTTTCCACAAAAGAATCACAACAAGGGTGCTAACATACAAAGAAACACCTGAAAAAAGAGATATTCTCACCCTCTGTCACTCCTCCCCAGCCCTGCCTCCATAGCACCCACCATGTTCAGCTGTACAGGCGTGTGTTACAATAATGGCAATAGCATACAAATAAACATTCGAAAAAAGAAATATTTACACCCTCTGTCACCCACTGTCAACTGTCACTCTTGCCACTCCCACTGCTACCTCCATAACAGCCCCATATTCAGTTGTACTGGCACGTGTCACTTCTATGGAGATGACTTTTTCTCAAATAAACACAATGATAATAATATAAAAATAAACATTTGTAAAAAGAAATACTTGCATCCACAGTCACCCACCACCCTACCTCCATAGCACCAGACATATTCTACTGTATGATTATGACAAATAAACACAACAATTGTATTAAGATACAAATGAACCATTACATCCCACACACCTCTCTCATCCCTCCCTTTCTCACCAAACTCATGTGTGATCTATTTTATGCATATGATAAATATACGAGCACCTTCCACATTTATTGTTCACACCTCTCTCCTCCTTCCCGTTCTCCCCGAACTCTTGTATGACCTATGTTTTGATTGTATGATAATCGCAGCCTACCTCTTTGAGATACTGAAAGCCAAGCAACGGATATACTGTAATGATTATAACAGGCAAACACAATTAGGTTTTCAGGATACTAAAAGTTGATTAAAAATAGACATTAATAGATATTCGATATATTGTTACTCTATTACCAATACTACAAAACAAATTATGCACAACAACATTAGGATAAGATGTCAAAGCATCAGGTGAACTCTGGAAGTGAATTTTATACTGAGTGGAACACTTTCCTGTGACCTGAGAGGGAGGGAAAGAGGGAGAGAACACAATTATATGAAATAAATCAAGATTCCTGCAAGAGAAAAAGTTTCAAGTATTTCTAAAACCGAAACTATAACAATAAATATTTTGAAAATAATAAAAAAAAAAAAAAAAAAAAAAAAAAAGAGAGAGAGAGAGCTTAGGATAAGATGTTGAAGTATCAGGTAAACTCTGGAAAATAAATTTTATACTGAATGGAACACTTTCTTGCAAGCTGAGAGAGAGAAAATAAGGTTTAAATACAAATAAACTTTTATAATTCACAATTGTATCACATAAATTAACATTCCTGTAAGAAAAAAAGTTTAAGTAAATCTAAAACCAGAATCTATAACTATGAATAAATGGACAAGTACACGAAAACTGTATATAACATAAATTTTGTGTTTTTAGCAATCTTTTATAAAAACACAATAAATCTTTGGGTACCTCATAACAGGTATATTTAGTGAAATCTCTGTACAGAAATTTTTACCTAAGACTACCAACCAAAAAATTCTTTCCATAAAAACTATAATATATACCAATGAATATAAAATTTCCTAAAAAGAAAGAAAGTTTTAAAAATAACGAGGAAGCGCCTTTGTTTATTTTTACTCAATTCATCCGTTACCTACCGATCCAATTTATCCCTGCTGGAATGCAAAAGCTTTTCATATACATTATACACACACATCTACTGGGGGGGGGGAGGGAACTAAATACAGAACAGCTTTCGTACAATAAATATTCATATGCTTATGGATTGAGGATGTGAAGTTTCGTTTCAGGTTTCCTCAAACCAAGAACTGTATATAACAAATAAAATATTCTTACACAAATATCTTTTGTTTCGAAGTGTTCAGATGATTAACAGCAAGCAACAAGAAACAACTATATATATAGCTTTTAGCATTTCCAACTCAACTATACATAATTTAACAAACACATTCACATAAAAATGCACACATACTCAAATGACATTACACATGAAATGATTTTAGTTTTCCCTGTGCTAGAAATCTCATCTGAAGCAAATTTGACATACTCCAGCTGGCAGACTTGCACACTGCACTGAGGGTCCATTGAATGCACACCCCGAACGGTAAATACCTTTCTTTTCACAGTTGGAGAAGCACTACACAAATAAAAACAGCAAGCCCGTTTGTTCAAGGAAAATGCGTAGCATGTCCAGGATATAACAGAATCTTTAGACTTGTGAAAGAGAATTAAAAATCATATAATATAGTGAACAAAATAAATCAATAATTCAATACTTAACAAAACTTTGAATAACAAGAGAGCTTCAGTTCACATCAAATGCAAAGAACCATTAAATGCTTTATCAAGCAACAATGAATCCTTGGAACTCGTCTTTCATCTGTCAAAAAAATGGAATACAGAAATCATACACAGCTGAACTACCAAAAAAGTATAAAATAAAACTATATAATAAGTCTGCACCTAGTAGAAGCTTCCCACAAGGGAATACAAAGAAGCATTAAAGGCTTAATCAAGCAAAAATAAAAAAGCCCTAAAAATCGCATGTGTTGTATATATTCTTTAACTGAAAAGAAATATAAGTACAATGAACAAACAGGAAATAACAAGTTCTCCTCATGCCTTCACGTTATATTCCCCCTCCTTCAGCATTACACTAAGCTGAGAAATATGAAATAGATATAGAGATGTACAATGAAAATTGCTACGAATGAAATGCAATAGGCAATATGATTCAGAAAAGCCTTTTAAGATATATGTCAGATGTCTTAAGCGTAAACCAATGAGAAAAATCCTATCTAATACATCAAAGGGATAGGAGAAATATATATATATATATATATATATATATATATATATATATATATAGATTGCTATACTAGCTTACTTACATACTATATTGAACATAATATGAGACTTCCTCAACTGCATTCCTTGATGAAGATTTGAAAGCCTTATCACCATCTCTCGCGGAGAATTGGAGAGCTTTCATCAGCAATCAACATGTCGCAAAACCTTTCACAACATGTTTCATAATTCATGAAGCTTTGGTTTAAACTGTAATGAAGTTCTTGCTGCAATAGAGTCAGCAGATAAAGAATCACATATAAACTCAACACTGGAGTCATCACAATATCTAGGCTACCTCACAGATGACAGCATAGAACCATTATCTGATTTCACCAATTAAGATGAGGCCACATCTGAATCATTGAATTCTCATCTTACAACACAACTGCAGACTGAAGATGACATTTCATAGCAGAGCACAGTTATATTAAATCAGAATGAAACTTAAGCAAAAATGTCAATCTTCCAACACAAACCGAGACCGAAGACATCATATCACAAGACACAATAAGGGACAATGAACAAGCCAGCATCTCTGCAGCAGGACCATCACTACCTAATGAACTTATTTATCAGGACTACAATAGTCAGCATTCAATCATCACAACCAATCAGGTCTACATACCCAGAAGGAAGACCAATACAATGTATAGCACCACTTACTTACAGACCAGCACACACCATTCTTTTTACATCACCGCACACATCAAGAGCAACCACAGCAAACAGAACATACAATATGATTACCAGAGTTAAGATTAGATTTTGAATATTGGTCTTTACAGATTTGGTAAACAAATATTTACACCTCACGCATGCCCTCACGTGCACGCCCACACACACGTGGGTGCACGGGTGCAACTTATCATCATCATTAGTACATAAAGTGATTATTTAATCCAATAGTGTTTAATGACATAGTGTATATGACCTTGCTAGACTGACAGCAGTGAAAATAATTATTATTAGCACATAAAGTAATTTTTTAATCCCAAAGTGTTTAAAATGACATTGTATATATGACATTATACTAGACTGTAAAAAATAGTGAAAAGAGTGAATACAGAACATTTATCATCAGAAATGAACATATTCAAGAAGAAGAATTATATGACAAATATTCAAATAATAAGATATTGTGTTTAAGCCATGTGAATATGTTATTACATATAAACAATACAGCAATCCCTATCCTAATCCCACTAATCAATGTATAATTACAAATATTCATCTAAGGCTAAAAGCCTAATATGTAAAAGTCAGAATAGCTAATGCCTTTACAAAAACAATAGCTTCCTAATATAACAAATATAAATAAGTGATATCTCAAATGAACATAGAACCAAGAAGGAAAGATATGAAAATAATCAATACAAAATAACACAGAATTGAGCAGAATTTTCAGTAACACATGTGGCATTCTATTCTTCTAATGCATTTCTCTCAAAATTCTTTATGTACATAGATATTTCACCAGAAATACAGTATTGTTTTGAGGTGAACATAAATGATTTTAAAGAATGGCATATAGGATTTTACAGAACTGCAAGATAAGCTGCAAGATAAGACTAAAGCCTAATATGTAAATGACAGAATAGCTAATGCATTAACAAAATCAATCAAACTCTAATATAACATCTGTAAATAAGTAATATCTCAAATGAACATAGACACGAGAAGGGATGTTATGAAAATAATCAATACAAAAAATAACATATATTAAACAGAATTTTCTCTAACGCTGTAGCATTATATATTTCAACACTACACACTGTAAGTAATGTATTGCTCTCAAAATTTTGTACATAGGTAGGTATTTCACAGGAAATTCAGTAATGTTTGAGGTCCCTTGAATTCAAATAAATGAGTCTGTGAGCATTAAAACTCTAAAGTGAAAAGCCAGATAAATACTAAATTTTTTTATATTTCAGTCCATTATCTTCCAAAGATGTGACAGGAAGATTTTAAGAAGAATCCTTTGTAATGGCTCTTATGATTTTAAATAATGAATATTAAATCGCAGTCCAAGCCAGATAGAGGGCAATGAATTTTTTAGGGTGTAAAAGTTCTTAGAATTACTTCCTTTGGAAGGGAAGTAAAGCAAAAGTCCAGTGTCATAGATGTAAAACAACCTCAAACCTGATAAAGGGAACTCTGAGCAAAATGAAGCAATCTTTCACACCCAATATAGAAGGGAACACTAAGAACTACAGCAGTTAAAGAGTGCATGTAAAATAAAACTCAATTTAATTTAATAAAACATAGCTTATAATAATGAAGTAAAAATGTTTGTAGGGAGAAAATACAATAAAGACGCAACTTTTTCCAGCGTAAAAATTTTGTCCAATATAGAATGGAGCGCTAATAACCACAGCAGCTTAGATAAATAAAACTTAATTTATTTTAATTTAATATAACATAGCATATAATACTGAAGTAAAAATGTGTGTGGGGAAAAAATGCAATGGAAAAAATATTTTGGATATTGAAAAAATTAACTGCATTACATTAGGAAATTAAATAAAAACATATGTGAATAAATTCTAGACAAATGATAGATTAAATTTCGAGCAAAAGGCAGATTTCCTCTTTTGCATTTAATACCGAATGTGTCCGTTTAATATAATCAATGAATTTAGAATCATAACTCTTTGCCCAAATACAAAGGTCTTCACAAACAAATGTAATGTTTCAATGTTTTTTTATATTATAATAGACTATTGCACGGCTGAATCTTCATCAAGACAAGCATTACAATAATAATACATGCTTATACAATAAAAATATATTAGAAACCTAGACGCTAATGTAATAATGTAGTGTGATAATGCAGTGCATATAAACAATGATTTGCGATTTTTAGTTAAGTCATGCAATGGACACTGATTTTGCAATCGAATATACGAACAGATTCATTAGAAATTCAACATACATCATGCAGGAAAAATGAAATGCATACGAAATGTCTGTAATAAATAACATCTCTCATATACAAGCTCACATTTGAAAATATTAAACTTTATCAGAAGCTATCACTGTTTTCATTCAAAAAGCGATTCTTTAACGTGAATGAATATAATAAACTTTATTAAGAGCTACCGTGGTTTCATTCAAAAAGTGATTCTTTAACGTGAATGTAGTATGATATGTATGAATATACTAATGGCACAGAAAGCACGAAAAGAAAATGCATACACTAATCTTAAAAAAATTAACCAGCACTTCTCTTTCAGCCAATCTAAATATAAATCATTGGTAGCGTTTTTTTCAATTAACATTTTCTAAGAACCAGGCACTGTTGCTTTAGACATTAACTGTCAGTTTATTTGTAGAGAGGGCATTAAAGTAATTGGATACATCTTTTAAGAATAGTTGTGGGTCATTTCGTTGTGTAGAATTGGTAATAGAGTAACAATATATCAAATATCTGTTAATGTTTATTTTTGATCAATTTTTAGTATCATAGAAACCTTATTGCATTTGTTTGTGATAATTGTTATAGCATATCCATTGTTTGGTTTTTGATATCTCAAAGTGGTACATTGCAATTGTCATAGTCTAAAAATAGGTCATACAAGAGTTTGGGGCGAAAGGGAGGGAGGAGAGAAGTGTGAATAAGAAATGTAGGATGCAAGTATAATTGTCATACACTTAAAATTAGATCATACAGAGTTTGGTGAAAAAGGATGGGATGAGAGAGGTGTGTGGGGTTGAGTATAGCTTTTCAGATGGTTCATTTCTATCTCAACACAATTGTTGTGTTTATTTATCGTAATCATACAGTTGAGGTGCTTGGAGGTAGAGTGTGACGGGGGCTGGTAGGGGGGCTGTGGATGCAAGTATCTCTTTTTACAAATGTTTATTTGTATGTTATCATCATTATTGTGTTTATTTGAAAAATCCATCTCCATATTAGTGACATGTGCCAGTACAGCTGACAATGGTGGGGCTAAGATGGCAGGGCTGGGAGGCTCTTTTTACTTTCTCTATAGGCATTATGTACATAGTGTATAGAGAATGTATTGCACTCAACCAAAAAATTTGATACCGAGATTTCACCGGAAATATATGTTTTAGGGTCCCCTGTAACCAAAAAAAAACATTTTCACAAAAAGGTCTGTGTGTGTGTGTGTGTGTGTGTGTGTGTGTGTGTGTGTGTGTGTGTGTGTGTGTGTGTGTCTGTGGGTGGGTGTGGGTGTGGGCGCGGGCGCGTGTGCGTGTGTGTGAACACAATAACTCAAAAACGAAAAGTCGGTAAAGTACCAAACTTGGTATTTAAGTTTAGTATCTTCCAGGGATGCGACACAAAGATTTTGAGAAAAATCCCCTCACTCCGAACTACCCTTTACATGGAACTTTTTTTTGAAAATTTTGATTTTCTCAAAAATGGCTCTATTGATTTTGGTTAAAATTTTCTATATTAAAGATATTTATCTGACAAATGAAATGTATATCTTGAATTTTCTGGGAATAGCCTCTGAAGACTACTTTATTCTGGATGAATTTTTCATAACTACTAAATCGTAAGAGATGGACAAAAACTTAACGCACAAGAAATGTAGAGCACGTTAAAACACACAATTTATGTTATATACATTTTTTGCGTGGAGTTGATCATTTTTGAGATATTCCTTTTTCTTGGTTTCAGTTTTGAAAAGCTTATACTTTCTCATACAGGAATTTGTCAACTCCTGTCCATACAAACAAAGGAACATCAGTCACATAGCAACCAGCTTTTGGCTTTCACTTTAACCTATGGTACTCCCTTATTTCAGTTCTACTTACAAGGAATCAAGTAATAAAACTATTTCTGCTAATTTTTTCTGATTTGCATAAAGTAAATAGAAGTATAAGCTTTTTAAGAATAATTTGTTGCAGGGAAATAGAGAAAGTCATGTGAATGGTACAGATCAGATTTTTTTAGGTGTTTCTTTGAATGATACCACCCTTTTGGGTTTTTTTTTTTTTTTTTTTTTTTTTTTTTTGAAAATTCCCCTCCATAATAGTGACAGTGCTGCCTGTGGATGTTAGTGGTGTCTTTTGTGGTTTTATTTCCCAAGTAATGACACAATTAACTGTCTTTATAATTTTTGTGTACTGCTTTTACTTGCTGCTTAAAATGTTTACTTATAATGAAATTTATTTTTAAATTACCGTTTTTTTGGTAGTGTTTAATGCCCGCTTTTACTGCTCTGGTACTGCAGGCGATGGATGACACTGATGATACATGAAGATGGAGCCCCGGTGGAATGTGATGGTGGGGAAAACCAGAGAACCCGGAGAAAACCCGCCCCTGCGCCACTTTGTCCACCACAAATCTCACATGCGGTCTTTTGGGATCGAACCCAGGCCATCTAGGTGAGAGGCGAGTGGTCTGACCACTCGGCCATGACACGCCCAAATTACTGGTTTATTTTTAATTTTCTGATGGCTATAGGTGATTTATCTTTGTGTGCATATGTAAATTGAGAGCAGCAATATTCATGGTATAGTGTTGAAACTAGTGCAGGAAAACCATTGTCATAACTGAAGCGCTTATATTCCCGATGCAAAATACACTGACATTAGCAACACCAGTGAGTTATATTTTGCATATCTTAATTTAACGTAACATAGTTTTAAAAGTATGTTTGTACTTATTTTGTTTGTAACTGAATATAGTTTTATAGAGCTAAATGTTTTTCCTGATACTTTGATAGAACTGTCAGATATTTCATCTCAAATTATAATACTATTATTATTCCTTGTTGCTGGATATTAATTTACTACCCGATAATTCTTCTAGCAGATTATTGAACAGAAATTAATATGGCAAAATCTGGTTTTTAAGTAATCATTCTAGCTTTAAAATTACATTAGTTATTGGATAGGTAGAGTCAGACTGAAAAATTCAATGCCATAGCCGGGACTTGAACCATGGATCTCTAGCCGGTTGCTCTGCCACTGAGTTAACATGGCAACATGCCGGTATAGCATTGAATTTCTCAACTGACTCGCATGTTTCCCGGTGAAGCACAAGGTATCTCAAATTATTTTGAGATGACAACCCCAATGGCGACTTACAATGTTGTAAGGACTTTAGGTCCCAGGATTCAAAGTATAGCCAACTATTATGGTTAATTGGTATTGGTTTAATTGTTTTTTTCACATGTGTAGGACAGGAGTTGGATAGGTAGATCACTTTGTGGTTCACTGGAAACATGCGAGTCAGTTTAGAAATTCAATGCTATGCCAGCATGTTGCCATGGTAGCTCAATGGCAGAGCAACTGGCTAGAGATCAGGAGATCCATGGTTCAAATCCCGGCTATGGCATTGAATTTTTCAGTCTGACTCTACCTAGTCTACACACGACTTATGTGAAAAAAACAATTAAACCAATGCATTAGTTATTATTTGTTTTCTAACAGCTAGTATTTCAAGATGTGATGCCCAGCATTTTTTCCCCTACTACAATATTTAAACTTGGCATTTAAAATCTGGGCAAGCACCATCGATCTCATCGAGGTGCGGAAGAAAAGGTTTAAGAGAAGGATTAGAAAGGACAGCACAGTACAGTTAGATCATTAATATATTATTGAAAATCAAGCTGATGTAGGTATTTCATCCTTGGTGTACAAGGATTAAATGTTGCATAGATTGCATGCTATTGTTTTGTTTTTAATTTCTGATAAAACTCATTCTGTAAGAAAGATCTCCAAAATTGTAAGTAGTATTGAATTAGTTTAGCTTTCTTTTCGATGAATGCTTTATAAATATTCACCAAGTACCTCACTTTGAGTAAAAATATATCACTAAATAACATCATTATTTACAGGAGCATTTGGATGTTCCAATGGAGATACATGGGCATCAGAATTGGCTACTGTTATTGGCAAGGAGGAACCCTTTTTAATAACTAATAGGAAGAAGGTACCTAAAGGTAAGATAGCTTCACATTCAATTGGTGTTTTGTATGAAGTATCCTTAAATTTCAATTTTTATTTTATATGTTCATAGTAGTAAAGACAATAGCATATATTCATTTTACCAAATAACCCATCCCGTCCATTTTAGCTTATTCTCTCACTAAATAGCAGAAATCAGATAAACTGTATGAGCACACATGGATTGATTTTGGCCTCCAATTATTTTATTGACCTTGAAGTGGGTGTTTACCGACAGAAGTTATGGCTTTACTGTACTGTAATACACTAGCACTATTTTACTATGGGTAAATATTTTTTTGAAAATTATAAGATTTGAAAGAAGACAATCAGTGACTCAGAAGATTGAGATTTAACTAAAAAGTTTACTGTAGATGTCATTGTTCTCAATGCTTTGGAATACAGCCACATGATTCATGAAGAAACAGCTGATCTAAATGTGCTACATCCAAATGATTTGTGCATCCATTTTAACTCATGTTCCCCAGTAATGCAACATCATGAAGTGGAGGGCTGGTAAGACATTTATCGAAAATTTACAATTAGGAAATACTTCATTATATAGCTTGGTATGAATATCTGATAATGATCTTTTCTACAAACTGGAAAAAAGCAAAACCCTCTGGGAGCTATATTTTTAAAAATCTGAGATCTTAACTTCATAATACAGTGCTTTTCTTTCACACTTGGCCACTGCACAGCTGCTTTTGTGCTGCCACTATAGCTTCCACCAAAAATGATAATATCGGTACAATCATCTTACATTCTCATAGTTGTAGTAACTATTACAATGATTAAAACAATTAAAATTTAGTTGAGTCGATTTTGTAACACTACATCACAGGATATTACAATGATAAAAAGCACTGCCTTATAAGAGACATTAGAAATGTTATCCTGCTTCATCCACACTTTTTTAGCATCATTTCAGAAAATGTTCATTTACACATGTGAGTTTGCGGGTGGGCCGCTATGGCTCTTACTTATCTATATTTATTTTGTGCTGCCATCATTATTTAAAATATATAATTTATATATTTGCTCTGGTTAGCTGCGTTCTTAATCAAGCCAGTATTCTTAGGTAGGGTGTAATTGTAAAAGGAATTATTTTTATAGATGACACATTAGAATTTTAAGTTTGAGTATTTATTTCAAACCATTGTCAAACAATATTAACAATTATTATACATATAATATGTAAAAAGGAAGTTAGTAACTGTGAAGTAACACAAATATTAATATAACGATTAATAATTGTAACAATTCTCCACTCATCTTTTTGAAATCTAGGGACTAGTTTTGCAATAAAATAATCTATGTCAGCTAAATTTTTTTTGCTCTTATTTATTTACATTGTTGTGGTTACTGCTACTAGGTGGATTGTGTACTAAGGCATTGCTAACCACTGGAATCAAAAAATTTGGTGGGAGAATCAATTGGTGGTATATCAAAATTCATTGCATGATTTTTATTCTTTAATATAAATATTTTCTCCCAAACCATTAAATCTATGGGTTCATTTAAGTGTTTTAATAATTTAACATCTGGACTTTTTCATGATTAAATTTTCAAGAATATTCTGCAACAACCTGATTTATCAATTTTTTGTATTTAATATTCCTAAAGAGCTTTTTTACTCTGGTTTCCAAATCACAGTGAACAGAAACAAGATATGTGGAATGTTGTAGGAATTCAATGGAGGAAATCCAAAAACATTTAATATTGTAACAAGGTGATGAAAGCTGAATTTACCAGTATGATCCAGAAACTAAATGAGAGTCGTTGGTCTACCAATTTCTGGAGTCAGGAGTCTGGCCTCATGGACCTTTTTCTATTCCCCAGAATGTAAGAAAAAATTTAAGGTCAATGATTTGAGTCACCCTGAAGCCACGGTAGCTACTTATGAGGAATATATTTACACTTTCTCCAAAGAAGGCTGGTGTTCACATTTGAAAAATTATTTGAAAGAATGAGACAGTGTATAGAATACAATGGAGAATATTTTGAAAAGATGCAATGATAAGATCTAAATGTTTGATATTTTATTGTGTCCATTCTAAAAAATTTGGGAGTGACCTTGTATAACAACTTGCAATTATTTTTGGGGAAAAGCTTTCTGGTAATTCCAAAGCTGCAGTGAAGTTCTACAAAATATTTGGAAACCTAAAAAAATTTAACACAATTGTAATGAAATGGGTTTCAACTCGAAAATATTGCCACATAAGACACTTGCTTCATATGAACAAAATCATGCTCCTGGCCACAAGAAGAGTAAAGGAAGAATCACAGTATACTAGTTGCTTCGAACGCATCTGATAATCATTAATTAAAGCTCGTTTCTCAGGCAAGTCTGCTAAGCCTAGAGCTCTGAAAGATATTTCAGCACTGCCTCTATATTACAAGAACCTGAAGAATACATGCCTGAAACTAAAATGTTTGATAGAAGTGGTTGAATCTGAGATTTGTTTTTGCCATCTAAAGTCGCAAGTTTAATACATATGGTGGATCTGGGAGTTTTGGAATGCTTAAAATAAAATTCTTAAAAATTTCATTTCATTAACTGTGATACGATATTGATCACTTTGTCGTATGGTCCTAGCTTCACTTCTATACATTAGAACTGACCTTGCTAAGGCTTTATTGTAAAGGCATATTTTAGTTCACAGATGACTTTTTCCCACAAAGTCCATTACTTTGGCTTTTGTTACTGAGATTTTCAAGTTATAAGTTTCCAAGATACATTTGATAAACTGATTGCTGAAGGCCTTCCTCAGAATTTGCCAGTAATATTATTACATCATCTACAGAGGGGGAGGGGCAGGAAGGTGGAGAGGGGGGGAAGGTGGAGAGAGAGAGAGAGAGAGAGAGAGAGAGGGGGGGGGGGTTCTCCCTGTACTGAAATGTATGAAATGTAATTTTCCCAATATAATTTAAAGATCGCATCTACTAGCTGGTTTGGAAAATTATCTTCTGCCAGAATTTCAGAGAGCTTTTTTTCTCTCTACTTTATCACAGGCCTTACTGAAATCAATAAAGGCTAAATGTGTTTCTTTATTGAATTCTCTTTGTTAAGGTTACTCTATGCGTAACCATACAAGAATAAATAAGTAAAACACACAACTTAAAACTTAAACAGCTCTTCACAAAAATCAACAAAACATACAATTAAAACATAACCATCTCTGATTATTAACAAACAATAATGTGTGCACAATTTAAAATATAAATAATCTCTAATTATGAATGACTATTACAGAAATGCGAGGTTTTGCTTTAATAGTTGTTTCAGATTATATGGTTAACTAACACCTGCAGCTCTGTGGCAGAACTTTGTATTAGTTAAATAAACATTATTACAAACCATATTCAGATTTTAATATTAATTTAATATTGCAGGATATTGCAGAATAACGCAAAATCATGAAACAACTAATTAATTTAAATAAAAGATTAATACTTCAATGTATACCAGCACATTACGGAACACAGGGTAATGAAAACGCTGACTTTCTAGCCAAGAAAGGCAGTAAAATTACATCACATTCATCTGATCCAATAAGTTATACTCTATCAAAGAATCATGATGTCAACATATAATAAAAAAATTAAAGAAGATAATGTATTACAAACAAAAAGAAAACCATAGGAAACTTATGTAATAAGTCCAGAATCATTACACTACCAAGAAAATCCTCTGTAGCAACTTTTATACTCCTAACAAGCCATGACTGTCTCAATAAACATTTATTCAGGATTGGTATAGTGAGATCTCTTCTGTGTCCTTTCTGTACACTTAAAGAAGATATGGATGGAAAACTCTACTGCGCTGCCCAACCTTTAGTCAACATGAAAATATAACATCAAAATACTGGAATGCAAGAGAGCGAATGGCTTCACTGACAATTGCTCAACATTAGATACCAACCAACCAACCAACCAACCAACCAACCGACCAACCGACCAACCGACCAACCGACCAACCGACCAACCGACCCACCGACCCACCCACCCACATTGCAGAATTGCATGAGGCTATGATTTAATAGTTATTTCAGGTTAGATGACAAATGAATTAGTTATATTTAATCACTATATGAAGGGTACTCATTTATTTTATAATGGAATACATGGCCAGCTTTCCTTATGCATGCTAATCGTTGATTTCCTGCCTGATTTGGAAGCTATGCATATATAGTATCAACATTATATTTCATAACATTGGCTTGAAATTTTGTTAGATGTGGTTTTCATAGGTTGTTTGCCTGACATGATGCAGTCCAGAACACAAAGATGCAACATTACAAAATATTCAGTAGCTTAGCAGACACTCATGCACTACTCTCAGATATAAAAAAGTTCTTTGAACTTAAAAACATTTAGGTAAAATATCTGTTCTATTTTAACAGTATTTTAGTGAGTAATACTTGTAGCCATAAGGGGGGAGGGTGCAGGTGTGTGCATTGAAGTCAGGTATTAATACAATTTTTAGTGTAATTACTGACATGCAAGGAATTCAATTACAGTACAAATGCTTTTAACTGCCTGTAAATTAAATAAGTAATTAATTAATTTAAAGTTTGAAGAAAAATAATGACAAGCCTATTGAGTGTAATTGTTTTTTGGCAAATGTGTTGCATCTCGGTACATTTGGTCTCTTGGCCAAGGCCGTTACGATACGGACTCATGAATGGGAAATCTGTGATTGAAATCCTGCCAGAGCCATCCTCCTTGACTGAGATGTTTTCAGGTTTTCCTCAGCCCTCATAACAGGCAGATGCCATAGAGGTAATTGAAAATTATATATGGAATGTTTCCTTCTCAAATTTCCTTTCTTAATTATCATTTCATGTACCTTCATGTACTAGAATGCTGCATGCAGTAAGAATGGATATAAGTTCATTCCTGCTTGCTTATAAATTTAACTGCCTCTAATTATTAATAAAAGCTGATAAAAAACATAGCTGCTGACATGTAACAATTAGTAAGTAATATAATTGCTTCAATGCTCGGATAAGCAATGTTCCATGTGATTGCATTGGTTTATGATACTCCAATTTAGCTTTTAAGAGATAGATTTTAAAAGCAAAATACATTTTGTGTAATTTTGTATCGTAATAAACAGTAAGAGTTATTAATTTAAAATTTTTAGGTTCAAGTAATGTTATGTTTTTATTTGCATTGTTCACGAATATGTTTGCTTCATTTTAGATTAAAATTAGGAACTGAGCACACAAGATATTACAGTGTTGCTTTCCATTCCCAGAATGATTTTAAGATAATTTACAGTAGTCATTTACTGGTTTCTGATAACCACAGAAAACACTGGAGCAAACATCTAGTTAATGGCTTCTTCAAGAAAAACAATGGCTGGCAGCAACAGAATTTAAACAAATACGAGAAAATTCAATATGTGGCCACAAAAATTTTAAAAGTTTGCTAGTGCTTAGATATGAGGATAATCTCTTGACTCAAAAAAATGGATGCCCATAAGCAGAGTTCTCATTGCATACAAAATGAAGTACATTTTGCAACACACCTTTCTTCAAAAACTGATGAAAGATATTAAAAAGGTGGAAAACGTTTTTCTATAATGATGAAGCTGCAGAGGTGTTAACGCGAGGAATTCATTATTCAGGTGCTCCAATTTCCAATGTTAACTCAAACTGAAACCTAGATTGCATCTGCATTACGTTTGTTTAACAGTTGAAATTTGCATTTGAAAGTCGGTTAATCCTTTACAACTCTGTTTCATCAATTTCCATTTAAACAACTTTTTCTTTTGTTTTTTAATGAGAAATCTATCTTTGAATTTTAAGGGGGGGAGGGGCTTTTGATGTAATCATACTTATTTTTAAATTTAATTGCAGCAGTTAAAATTATTAATATATACAAAAGACCTTTATGACAAACTAATGAATAAACCTTTAAGTAAAATCTACCCTTTTATAAAAATTTCTGATAATGCTCTAGCAAAATTGTTGAGGGTGTGAGTCCCAGGTTTTGTAAGTTAGGGGGCAAAAAGTGCCCTGCCCCCTCCCAGTAAGTTGGTGCCTATACAAGTGCTAATAGTGTATACAGTTTAAATGTGCTTGCAATATTGAAATTAATGTACAATAACTGTGTCATGTGCTCATTTTCAGGAACAAATGGAGGAGTAACATTAACAGGCTTACTGTTCAGTTTACTAGGAGGTATTGTAATTGGTGTGGCATACTACATCACTGTGCTGTATTGTGTAGATACAAAAATATTGGCTGCTAGTCCTCCTCAATGGCCTCTGATATTGGCAGGAGCTTTTAGTGGTCTAGTGGGCAGTGTTGTGGACTCCATTTTAGGTGCAACACTCCAGTATTCAGGTACCTCTCTGAAACATTTGGCAAATTTATTGTTCTACAAATTGTGTGTTGCGTTTTGACTATATGAACCTGAATAATGCAAGACAGCACTCAGGTTGAAGCAACAGAATGAAGTTTGTTAGTAAAAAATACCATTTTATATTGATTTCCACACTTCCATTGTGTTTTATTGAGAGCTAAGATACATAAAATGCTAAAACCAATTTGAGTGTTATTTGACAATACTAACAATCTGTCAGGATCATATTTCCTTCACCCACATTCTTAATTTAGTTTTCTATGAATTCTTTCCATTGCTAGTAAATATATTGACTGAGGCTAGAATTAAATAAGTAACCTTGGGAATTTCACTCGGTCAACTCCTGCATATCGTGTGCTAATCATAAACTAATTTAAAAGCTGAATTTTCTAATAGCAGATGTTTTGTAACAGCTTAACAAATTTTATTGTTAATGTCACTAAACAATTGCTATGCACTATTCAGCATATTTTTAACTTTCTAACAAAACAAAATTTTGCTAAGTATAAAGATTTGTTTATTGAACTCACTCAACAAATGCCAAGCCCTGTTGCTAGCGCAATTGTTATGAAACAGGTTCACATAGCATCATTTTAACATTGCTGTAAGAAAAAAAGCATGATAAAATATTAACAACTTAACTATTAAATCTTATTTATGCATTGTAGCATAAAATGTAAATGCTACGGATCACAATGTGATGTTTCCTGTCCAATATGTTGCCATAATTATACGTATAGTAGGTTGCAGGAGTGATGTATCTTTTTTACTTTCTCTACATAGTACATATTATGCAGATAGAGAAGGTACTGCACTTCACCCAAAAACTTCTACCAAAAGAGATTTTTAGAAAAAGTTCCATGTGTATGTTGTTGTGTCTATGAACACATTAACTCAAAAACAAAAAGTCTGTAAAATTCCAAACTTGATATTTAAGTTTAAGGATGCTGAGGAAAGTTCCTATACTCCAAACTACCCTTTATGGAAACAATTTCAAAAATGTTGATTTTCTTAAAAATGGCCTCTAACAATTTTGATTAACATACTATATATTAAATATACTTATATAACAAATAAAATGTATTTCTTGAATTTTCTGTGAATAGCCTTTGAAGACGTCTTTATTCTAGATGAATTTTACAGAATTTTGCATAACTGGTAACATAGACAAAAACTTACTAAAAAATATAGATCTTGTTAAAACTCCCAATTTATGTTATATACAGGTTTTTGGTGAGGTTAACCTTTTTTTTTTTTTTTTTTTTTTTTTTCTTATTATTTGGTTTCAGTTTTAAAATACTTATTTTTCTCATACAGGAACTTTTAACTCCTGGCCACAGAAATAATCAGATTTCAATTCCATAACAACCCCATTTTAAAACATTTGACTTGATTTAGCCTAGTGTATTCGCTTATTTCCCTTCTACTTATAAGGAAATAAGTAATAAGACCGTTTCTGCTAATGTTTATCTTGATTAGCATGAAATAGATGGAAGAATAAGCTAATTAACAATAATGTATTACAGAGATGTAGAGAAAGTCATGTGAATGGAACACATTAGATTTTTTCTATTCTAGTTGTTGGATGGGTTCTGCGCCATAAAACAATACAGATACAGCTAAGACTTTATAAACTTTCATGATTGTCTCTTTCTCTACACATACTACGTACATAGTATGTAGAGAAGATACTGCATTCAATCCAAAAATTTGATGACAAGATTTCACCAGAAATAGATGTTTTAGGGTCACCTGTATCCAAAAAAGCATTTTAGAAAATGGTTCGAGCGTGTGCGTGTGTGTATGTGTGTGCATGCACGTGTGTATGTGCACATGGGTGTGTGTTAACTCAAAAACGAAAACTCGGTAAAATACCAAATTTGGTATTTAAGTTTAGTATCTCCCAGGGCAACACATAGATTTTGAGAAAAATCCTCCCACCCCAAATACCCTTTACATGGAAAAAATGTCGAAAATTTTGATTTTATCAAAATGGTTCTAACGATTTTCATTAAAATACTGTATATTAAAGATATTAACATGGCAAATAAAATGCATATCTTGAATTTTCTGGGAATAGCTTCTAAAGACCTCTTTATTTTGGATGAATTTTGCTGAATATTGCATAACTGGTAAACTGTAAGAGATAAACAAAAGCTTACTACACAAAAAATGTAGATCTCATTAAAACACATAATTTATGTCATATACATTTTTTTTGTGGAGTTGATGATTTTTGAGATATTCCTTGTTATTGGCTTCAGGTTTAAAATGCTGAAACTTTTCTCACATAGAAATTTGTAAACTCCTGGCTATACATAGAAACAGGTTTCTACCAAATGGCAACCAAGATTTGACATTGTTTTAGCCTGGTGTATTCCCTTATTTACATTCTACTTACAAGGAAACAAGTAATTAAGACAATTTATGCTAATGTTTATATCAATTATAATAAAGTAAATGGAAGGTAAAATTGTTTAACAATAATTTGTTACAGCAATGTAGAGAAAGTCATGTGAATGAACACATCAGTTTTTTATTTCTTTTTTCTCAGGCCATATGGGTAAAGGTTAATTCTGTTTACAATTTCTGTATGAATAATGAAGTTGCCCATGCCTGCCCTCTCTCTTGTTTCTTTTTTAATACTTTCCTCCTTAACCTATTTCATTTCTAATCTAACAAATTAATGTGAACATTAAATAATACATTGTCACTGATGGGTAAAAAAAGTGTAACACATTACACTAATTAATAAAAGCTGTTAGTAAACATAGCTGCTAATATGTAACATTTGGTAAGTAATATAACTGCTCCTATGATCCGATAAGCAATATTCCAAGTGATTGCATTGGTTAATGAAGCTCCCATCTAGTTTTTAAGAGTGAATTTTAAAAGCAAAATAAATTTTGTGTAATCTTGTGTCGTAAATAAAAAGTAAGAGTTATTAATTTAAAAAATCTAGGTTCAAGTAATGTTATGTGTTGATTTGCATCTTCCACGAATATATTTGCTTCATTTTAGATTAAGATTAGGAACTGAGCACTTTTGAGGGCTCCAAGATATTACAGATAACAGATAATAGAATAAATGAAATTAACTTCTTTGTTTGCCATGAACTCCATTTAATGAATACCTAAAATAAGATGGATTATTATTAGATACAAATTATGATTTTTGTTCAAAGATTAAGATACAAGAATATTTGTAGAGTACGGAACTAAAGCTAAACATTGGCAAATCATGGATAAAATAAAAATAAGAATTTGCTTAATTATGCTTAATGGTATACATACTTTCTAAAAGCTTCAAGAATACTAGTATATTCAAAATAAATGAAAAGTTAATAGAGCCAAAGTTCTTAAAGAAAATTAAGCAATTATTGATGTAAATCAGTGAACTTGCATTAAAATAATATGAAAATTCAATTCTGTACCTTTAGTTATTTTGCCAGTCCTAAATTTTGCCTAAACTAAAAAGCTAATCCCTTTTAAAATTAGAAATAATCAATATTTTCATAATTAAATAAAAAATAATTTATATCCCAAGTGAATTAACTTTAATTACTAGGTAATTCTAATATGCTAGACTAGTGCAATGTATTTTAAAAAGGGATTTTGTATTAATTTGGTTTTAAATTTACTTAAATAGTTTAATAAAAATTATTCATATTATATGGCCACTGCTGTTCAGTTGCTATATGAGTTTTCTCTACAACATGTGTAATTCTCTGAGGTCACTTCCTGTATTAAATAATGATATGAATTTAAAACATCCACATAGTTATATTTAATATTTTTCATATGAAATGCCTGCATCATACTATCCTCAGTAAGGAAAATTAACCAAAATATTCAATAGTCAATATTCCCATGCTGTTGACCGTGAGAAAACAAAACACTATCACAGCAATGAATTTTCTATTAGTCACTGTAGTTGGTTAACAAACTGCAAGGAAACAAGCATCACAGTAATAAATGAGCTACAGAATAACCCTATGTTAAAAAATAACTATGTAGTTATTTTGATAACTTTCAATAAACTAGCAATCCGATTTATTTTTTAGGTATAAATGAACGGACAGGTGCCATTGTGGAATATGAAGGAAAGGGGATTCAGCACATCAGTGGATCTCAAGTGCTTGACAATCACAGTGTGAATCTCATCTCAAGCATCATAATGGGATTGCTCACACCACGAGTTGCAAACTGGTTGTGGCCTTAATTGAAATTGAAGTTTGCTTCTGTACTGAAGAATAAGACTGCACTGGACATAGAATTTAATATATGTATTATAACATTTATAATATACTGTAGAAATGCAAGGCATTATTAGTTTGCTATAATTAGCAAATGTTAATATTAATTTTTATACATTATTAGCACGGCAAAATGGGATTTCATCCATTGCCTGTTTTCTTTTATACATCTTTGTTAACATGTGTTTCTTTGTTACAAATAAACCCTTTTTTTCCATTTACTCTAGTCTTTGCATAAAATATATATATTTGAAAGTTGTTTGCTATAATGAATTATTTTGAAGAAGCTGTTAAGTGTTTTATTTATATCAAAATCCTTAAAAATTGCAACTGACTTGTTATCTTGGTACAGTATGAAATAGAGTTAATTTGTGTGTGAACCTGCTGAGTTAAAAGAAAGAGAAAAAAGAAATCATCCTATTCAACTGTTCACAAAAGCTGCTGTTGGTAGAGCTACCACTTTAAAATTAAATGGAGTTTATTTATGGATGCTTTTTAACTGCTGTGATTCTCAGCATCCCATTCTAAATTGGGCATAAAAGATCGCTTAATTTTGCTCAGAGTCCTCTTTTATCAGGCTTGAGGTTCTTTTACGTGCTGTAAATCTATGACACGGGACCAACGGCTTTATGTCCTTTCCGAAGGAAGCCTTTCTAAGGATTTTTACCCCCGAAAAAATCCATCATCTTCCGCCGTGTTTAAACCCGCGACCTTGGGTATATGAAGTTAGCATGGTAACCATTACACCATGGAGGGCTATCACTTTGGTCACATTTTCAGTTTTTCATTACTTTTTGAAAAGTCACTATTTCATTAACTTAAAATTGTTGGTAGCCTATGGTTACTATTTCCTTTAGTTGTAAGAGTCATTCTTTTCTTCTTTTGAGCTTTGGTGGTCAGATGTATGCAGGGTGGGTGGGGAGGGGCAGATATCCAAAACCATAATACAGAAATGCTGCAGCTTCATTTTTCTTTTCTAAAGATAACTTGTAAATTATTGGCTTAGTATATCACAATGTACCTGTTAATAAACAAGCAAATAAAAATACTCCATACATTAAAACAATGGTAAATTTTTGCGCCCTTATGGTCGAGGGGTAACATGGCTTGTGGTTCCCAAGGTTGCAGGTTCAAACCTGGTAGAGGGCAATGAATATTTCTTTTGGGTGTAAAAAGCTTTAACATGGCTTCCTTCAGAAGGGAAGTAAAGCCATTGTTCCCATGTCATAGATTTATGGAATGTAAAGGAACCTCATGCCTGAAAGAGAGCACTGAGCAAAATGAAATAATCTTAATATAGGATGGGACACTGAAAACCACAGCAGTTAAGTATCGTCCATAAATAAAACTCAATTTAATTTCAAATTTAGTGGTACATTTTGGAGGTTGATGGGATATGTAGTCTATTCTTTTGGAAGATGATTGTTCCAAAATATGTTGGTGGGCAACTTTGATTTAATGACTCGCTTCATTAATTTAGCTGTTAGAGAACACCATAGTTATAGTGAAGTAAGTGGGGCTCCCTGTATTTTAATGACGATGACTAACACACTTGTTTTGCTACAATCAGCTGCAATGCTGGATTTCTCTCTCTCTCTGTTGCTAATAAGTTCTCCACTGGTACTCAGAGTATTTTATTTATATTAATATGTGTTTCTTACAATTATTACAGCTACCTACTATGTGTGCACGTTTTCTTGGGCATTCAGTAAACAGCAGAACAGAGCAATAACATTGAGACTTGAAGTAACGTTATATGATATCTAGTGGCTGGAATGCTAAGGTTTCATTCTGTCGAGCTCAGAGTTCATGCACATGAACTTGCAGTATTGCACTTAATAATTCAGCTAATTTGCGGTAAATTATATAACCTATTCACCATAACACATATGAGGATCACTGCAAAAATGTTGAGAATGGACGAGTTGTAGTAAGCCAAACATCAGATTGAAATTCAGAGAGCAACTTTGCAAGACTGGATGCATTCCAACAATGGTATCCTCAGCATATGTGTATGTATAACACATGTTGCTATGCCATATGATAGAATGGATTTCAAGCAAGAGCACTTCCATGCTATGATTTTAAAAGTCGATTTAGGGGAGACTGCATCATGTATTTGGGGATCTTTGCCCTTCACAATCCACCATTTATCAATGATATGCAGAGTTCAAAAGAAGTAGGGATTCCCTCAAAG
Organism: Hymenopus coronatus; assembly: GCA_030762935.1. Lineage (NCBI taxonomy): Eukaryota > Metazoa > Arthropoda > Insecta > Mantodea > Hymenopodidae > Hymenopus > Hymenopus coronatus. Next base: position 54,204,562 of record CM060886.1, read on the forward strand.
AAAATGACCAACTACAGCAACAATGAATGAAAATATGGTGACAGAGTGCACGTTGTGGGAAAATCATTCGTTGTGCATTTGGTCAGATTCAAGAAACCCTAAATATTGGATCGGCAGCCATGAAACAATCCTGAAAGAAAAACTTGATGTAAGGAAGCTCTGCAGTTGCTAGATTTCCCACCACTTCACAAATGAGCAAAAAATAATGCCAGGAAATGATTGAAAAATTCAACGGAGGAAGATCCAAAAAACATATTTAACAGATGACAAAAGCTAGATTTATGAGTACAATCCAGAAACTGAACAAGTCATCAGACTGGGCCTTCCCAGGAGCAGATACCCCAACAAAAGTGAAGCAAATAAGAAATGTTGGCAAAAAGCTGATTTGTTCCTTCTTAGCAAGTGGCCACATTGTGACAGTCTCGCTTGAGGGACAAAGGACTAATACTGCCAAATGGTACACCACAAAATGTGTGCCACAAGTGTTAAATGAACTGAGAAAAAAAATTATCCTAAGACTGGACTCTGTGGAATTTTGTTGTATCATGACAATGCCTCTGCTCACTGCACAAGAAACAACCCAATATTTACAGGCATTGGATGTTTCCCCCTTCTTCCCTAATGTCAATGATTTGCCTCTCCTCAAGCAACAGTAACTGCTTATGAAGAAGTATTTGCACTCTCTCCAAAGAAGGATGGTGTTCAGCATTTGAAAATGGTTTGTAAGAATGAAATGGTGTACAGGATGCAATGAAGAATATTTTGAAAAACTCCAATGATCAGATCTAAATCAGATCATATTTTGAGATATTCATTGTTTTTGGTTTCAGCTTTAAAAAACATACTTTTCTCATACAGGAATTTCTCAATTCCTGTCCATACAAACAAAGGAACTTAAATCACATAGCAACCAGCTTTTGACTTTTAATGAGATCTACATTTTTTGTGTAGTAAGTTTTTGTCTATCTCTTACGGTTTACCAGTTATACAAAATTCAGCGAAATTCTACCTGAATAAAGAGGTTCTTCGAAACCTATTCCCAGAAAATTCAAGATATACATTTTATTTATCGTGTATATATCTTTAACATAAACAAAATTGTTAGAACCATTTTTGAGAAAATCAAAATTTTTCGAAAAGCTTTCCAAGTAAAGTGTAATTTCGGGTGGGGGAATTTTTCTCAAAATCGTGTCGAATCCTTGGAAGATACTAAACTTATAAACCAAGTTTGGGATTTTACCGACTTTTCATTTTTGAGTTATCGTGTTCGCAGACATTCGGACACATACAGACCTTTTTCTAAAAATGCTTTTTTGGGATACAGGTGACCCTAAAACATTTATTTCCGGTGAAATCTCGGTATCAAATTTTTAGGTCGAGTGCAATACCTGCTCTATACACTATGTACATAGTACATGTAGAGAAAGTAAACAGTAAGGAAAGAGACGATCGTGGAAGTTTATAAAGTCTTAGATGGGTCTGTATTGCTTTATGGTGCAGAAGCCTGGATTTTAACATCTAGAATAGAAAAAAAAATCTGATGTGTTCCATTCTCCACCTCTCTGTAACAAATCATTGTTAATAAGCTTATTTTTCTGTCTACTTCATGCTAATTGTGATAAACATTAGCAGAAACGGTCTTATTACTTACTTTCTTATAAGTAGAAGGGAAATGAGCGAATACACTAGGCTAAACGGACAGCCAAAATATTTTAAAATGGGGTTGCTATGGGATTGAAATCTGATTATTTGCGTGGCCTGCAGTTGAAAAGTTCCCATATAAGAAAAGTAGAGTATTTTAAAATTGAAACTAACATTAAGAAATATCTTCAAAACGGTCAACTGTACGAAAAAATGTATTTAACTTAAATTGTGTGTCTTAACGAGATCTAAATTTTTTGTGTAGTAAGTTATAGTTTATTTTTTACACTTTACTAGTTATGCAAAATTTGTAAAATTCATCCAGAATAAAGACGTCTTCAGAAGCTATTCCCAGAAAATTCAAGATAAACTCTTATTTGTCATGTAAATATCTTTAATATACGATTTTTTAATCAAAATTGTTACAGCCATTTTTGAGAAAATATAAAAATTTTGAAAATGTTTTCATATGAAGGGTAGTTTGGAGTGGGGGAGGTCGTGGGTTCAAACCCAGCGGAGGTCGATGGATTTTTTCGAGTGTAAAAGTCCTTAGCACGGCTTCCTTCGGAAGGGAAGTAAAGCCGTTGGTCCCATGTCGTAGATTTACAGCACATAAAAGAACCTCAAGCTGATAGAGCAAAATTAAGCAGTCTTTCATGCCCAATTTAGAATGGGACGCTGAGAACCACAGTAGTTAAAGAGATTTTCTTGAAAATTGACGTGTTGCATCCTTGGAAGATACTAAACTTAAATACCAAGTTTGATTTTTAACAGACTTTTCGATTTTGAGCTATACTGCCCACAGACACATAGACCTTCTTCTAAAAATGTATTTTTTATTCTTGGGGTCCTAAAACATGCATTTCCGGTGAAATGTCCATATTGATTTTTGGGTGGATTACAATATCTTCTCTATACATTATGTACATAGTATGTGTAGAGAAAGTAGAAAAAATTGAAGCAGAAGAGCTGCATTGTTAAGACCATTTACAGGATCACAAAAGGAACCAAAATATTAGAAAACAATTGTTAATAATAGAGAAGACAGGGCAATTTAGAAATAAGTGGCATGAGCTTGTACTACAGATGGTGCTTGTTTGCAATCGTAAAGAAATTCATGAACATAAAACCCCCAGGGGGAAGAAACATTGAACGTCCTAGAAAGAGGTGGAAGAGTTAATAATGTATTGTTGATTTTAGAACAAACAAGAGTGTTTAATCCGAATTTTGGGTGTGTTATGATGATTAATTCATATTTATTATTTGATTTTATTCTTAAGTGATTATACCAAATGATACTAAACGTATCACTTGATAAATGGACATTTAAACTTCATAAAATTGAAATACGCAGTTATTTCATACTCTAAAACCTCCAAACATAGTATACGAATTTGGAACTAATCCATAGCTTAAGCTGGATATGACAGACAATTCAGTTAGGCATTCAACGTGTTTTCGCTAAAGTGGAAAACGTGCAGTATCATTCAATGAATGGCTTTTTACTTTTGGATGAAAAAAATCTGATGTGTTCCATTCACATGACTTTCTCTATGTCTCTGCAACAAATTATTGTTAAAAAGCTTATGCTTCTGTTTACTTCATTTTAATTGAGACAAAATTAGCACAGATAGTCTTATCTTGCTTCCTTGAAAGCAGAAGGGGAATAAGGGAGTACCATAGGTTAAAGTGTTAGTCAAAAGCTGGTTGCTATGTGACTAAAATTCCATTATTTGTGTGAACAGCAGTTGACAAAGTCCTGTGTGAGAAAAGTATAGGTAAGTTTTAAAGCTGAATCCAAAAATAAGGACTAACTTAAAAACGATCAACTCCATGAAAAAAAATGCATGTAACCTAAATTGTGTGTTTTAAAGTGCTCTACATTTTTTGTGTGATATCTCTTTTTCCATCTCTTACGGTTTAGGATTAATGCAAAATTCCGTAAAATTCGTCCAGAATAAAGTAGTCTTCAGAGGCTATTCCCAGAAAGTTCAGGATATACATTTTATTTGTCAGGTAAACATTTTTAATACATGATATTTTATTCAAAATCGTTAGAGCCATTTTTGAGAAAATGGGATTTTTCTCAAAATCTTTGTGTCTCATCCCTGGAAGATACTAAACTTACATACCAAGTTTTGTATTTTACCGAAGGTTTGTTTTTGGATTATGTTCACGGATACACGAACACACACACACGGACCTTTTTGTGGAAATGCTTTTTTTGAAACAGGGGACCCGAAAACATATATTTCCGGTGGAATCTCGGTATTGAGTTTTAGGGTGCAATACAATACCTTCTCTAAACATCATGTACATAGTACGTCTAGAGAAAGTAAAAATTGAGAATATAACAGCGAAATTGAATGTTGTTTATGTGGGCCTTTCACCTTCTATGACAATACCAAGTGAGCAGTGACTTAACAACTCAGGGAGCAAGTCCGTGGGGCTTTCCATTAGGCCGGTGCCCAGCCCTCCAGCTTGGGTCTACTAACCTTTCAGGTTAGAGTCAGAGGATATTAAGGCGTCTCACAACCCCACCCAGGCGTCACCGCTCAGACGCAACGAATTTTCCACGGGTATCGGGGCCACTGCCACGTCGAGACCAACCCAATCCTAACTCTTCCTTCTCTATGACAACAATTAGGTATTGGTTCAACGACTTCAAACATGGTCAAAAATGTGGTTTTGATGAGGAGCCCCAAGTGCATATGGCATATGTGGTTACCGAGATCATTGAAAGTCCACGATGATCCTCGTTGATTGACGAACGAAAATTTGCGAAGTGGCAGAGGGCATAAACGTGTCGCGGGAATGGTAACTAATGCCTTGTACGATAAATTAGAGATGAAAAATTATCTGCCGATTGTTCACAGTTGACAACAAGCGGGTGCGACTTTTAACTTGGAAGGTGTGTTTGGAGATACTTAAACGAAATCCGAACGACTTTTTCTATTGTTATCGTCGATGAGACCTGGATTCATCACTACTCTCCGGAAATCAAACAACAATCAAAACAATTGGTTGATTCCGGTAAATCTACTCCAAAGAAGGCTGGAAAAGAGACGGCGACGATTTTTTGGGATACGAAACATGTCATACTCAGTGACTTCTTACAAAAGTAAAACGATTACTGGACAATACCACAGTGTGCTATTGACCCGATTCGACAAGAAGTTGAAACACGACCCAGAGGAAGAAAGCACGTACCAGCACATTCATCCGGTGTTTTCGCCGCCAAACTACATGAATTGCTCCCGCACACACAAATTCACCTGATCTAGCTCCCTACGACTTATTTTTGTTCCCAATATGCAAATGCTCGCGGAAACAAACCATAACAGCACCTGCTTCTTTAAATTTATTAGGAGAAATTGATTTATCAATTGAGGAGGCTCTCAACGAGACAGGGGTATTTTGTAGAGTTTGACAATTCCTATTTTTTGATGGAGTTAAAAATGGCAGCAACGTTGGGAGAAGTGCATGTCCCTAAAATAGACTATGTTGAGAAATACATAATTTGTGTTCGAAAAAATTGGTGTCTTCATTCCTAACACAGCATTTGTTGAACCGTCATATATTTACTACAATGAGTATGTTACGCCTATAAGTTTCAAGTTATTGCAAAAAAATTACACTTTGCTGTGCGAAGTAATGCTTACCGATTTTATTTTCAGAGTTGGAAAGCGTGCAAGCTATTGCACAGTTTTTCAGTCTGTTGTTAACTGTATCCTCCGTATGGAAGAGTTATGTGAAGCAGTCTCTCTGGAAAGAGTCGATTCACAATGAACGAGTTATTTATTGAGTGTGCATTTTAGCAAACAGAAGTCTGCTGTCGCTTTCCAGATGTCGCAAGCATATCAGCGTCCTTAAAAGGCGAAATGTTAGGTGAGCGGCCATCTCAGAGTGGAACCTGTACAAAGAGTAATAATAATAATTCAATTCATTGAGTTCGAGGTGAAAGGTGCTCTGAAAGTTATGCATTATCAAATTTAACATTCAGGTAAGAAATGGAGTCTCGCCAATCTATTCCTTGGAGGTGTTAAGTTAAACTTTCCGGACTAACGACGGGTTATGCTCGCAGTGAAATATAAAAATACGCAGAAAATTTATGACGGCTCATGCTCGCATTTAGTTTATTTTGCTATATAGCCGGATGTTTTAGTTAACGAAAGATTCCACTAGATGACAGATAGACTAGGAAAACAAATGAAAATATGTTTTGTTTGAAAGCTTGCACGTCTACAGATCCTACTGCATACATGGTTCAAAGATGGCTACCTCAAGTAAGCGATCTTACCGAAGAAGAAATGCTCGGCATTTATTTCAATGATGCAGGATCTAGAGGAGACTTTAGTGAACCTTTTCAGAGTGTAAATGATGCTGACGGAATTAAATTGTATGTTATGGAATCTTCTACATTGTAATTTATTCATAATATGAGGCTATTACTAGTAAATTGTAGGTGTAATGTTTTTGCACGTTTGCTTATGCAATTATTTTCTCTTCAAGAAAATATGTAGTATCTATATTTCTTCAATATTTATATTTACAGAAGGAGAGTATCAAACTAATGGAGAAAACATAGTGAGCCGTGAAAATCACTCTAATGTTCTTTTCTTCTTCTTCTTCTTCTTCTTCTTCTTCTTCTTCTTCTTCTTCTTCTTCTTCTTCCTCTTCTTCTTATAAGTTTGCTTGAATGCTTTTTTTATTTTTATAAAATCACTATTTAATTTTTATTTTTTTAAATTTTTATGTGATATCTAAAAATATTGTTTACTTCATTATTTAGGTTTAACTTCATTAATAAAACTGCAACGAAATTCAGTGAATTGTCTCAAACAGTTCATGAGTTAGCCACCCAGTCTGGAGGGCAGAACTGTCAAAATAAGGCCCAGACCAGAATGTGTTAAAGTAGGCGGAAAATGGCGCGGTTTTTATCTATCCCCATCGACTGACTTTTACCAAATCCGGCACCACTGATGGGTTCAGCGGAGGAGTCGCTGTATGGGGTTGAAGGTTCTGTGTATGTTTCTATGTTCTGTGTGGACGGAGAGACATCTATCAAAAGGCTGAACAGAGTGGGTGATAAAACAGAGCTTTCGAAGACTCCGCCTTTGCTGGGAGATACGTTGATGTTTGCCCGTGACTGAGAACGTGCGGTGTATGAAGTGGCATGTAGAAGGTGTATCAGATGTGTAGGTAGCCACAGATGGATTAGTTCGTGTAGGAGATCTACATGTCAGATCGTTAGGAACCTCCAGACCCAACTCCTGTATCAAAACCTAGTCTCAATTTAAAACTTTAACTTCTCTGCTACTTATCTGTAGTAAGTAGCAGAAATATGCCATTCCACACAAAACTTTATATGAGATTTCACCCGAAATACACGTTTTGAGTCCAAAATAACATTTTTCTAAAAATCTTATTATTCTATTCACATGACTTTTTCTCTACATCTCTCCAACAAATTATTGTTAAGCTTATGCTTCTATTTACTTCATGCTAATTGAGAAAAATTACCAGAAATAGTTTTATTACTTGCTTTCTTGTAAGTAGAAGCGAAATAAGGTAGTACTCTAGGTTAAAGTGATAGTCAAAAGCTGGTTGCTATGTGACTGAAGTTCCTTTGTTTGCATGCACAGAAGTTGACAAATTCCTGTATGAGAAAAATAAAAGTTTTTTAAAGCTGAAACCAATAACAAGGAATATCTAAAAATAATAAGTCCACAAAAAAAAAAAAAATGTATATGACATAAATTGTGTTTTATCGTGATCTACATTTTTTGTGTAGTACATTTTTGTCTATCTCTAACGGTTTACCAGTTATGCAAAATTCAATAAAATCATCCAGAATAAAGAGATCTTTAGAGGATATTCCCAGGAAATTCAAGCTATACATTTTATTTGGCATGTACATATCAAATGTAAGAGATTTTAATCAAAATCGTTAGAGCCATTTTTGAGAAAATAAAAATTTTCGAAATTTTTCCCATGTAAAGGGTAGTTTGGGATGGGAGGATACCAAATACCAAATTTAGATACCAAGTTTGGTACCTATTTAACGGTCTTTTCGTTTTTGAGTTATGCTGTCCACAAAGACAGGCACACACATGGATCTTTTTCAAAAATACTTTTTTGTATTCAGGGGGACCCAAAACATGTATTTCCGGTGAGATCTCGGTATCGAATTCTTGGGTGGAATACAATACCTTCTCTATGCACTATGTACATAATCTGTGTAGAGAAAGTAAAAATACCCGTGTGTTTGTGTGTCTGTGGCCAGCATAACTCAGAAAACCAAAAGGCGGTTAAATACTAAACTTAATATTTAAATTTGGTACCAAATTTTAAAGTTAGTACCAAGGATACGACACGAATATTTTTATGTAAATTCCCTACTTCAAATTACCCTTTTGATGGAATATTTTTTCGAAATTTTCGATTTTCTCAAAAATAGCTGAAACGATTTTTAAACTCACTTAGGTATACTTTCCGTATGTTCCCTTAAATGAGCTTAACCAACAAGGAAGAAATAAAAATACAGTCAACATATACGATGCAATTAAAATATTTTTCATGCAGTTGGAACCGTGGAAGGGTCAGTTACAAGAGGGACAGCTGTATTATTTTCCCGTTTTAAAAACCCTTCAAAATAACAAATGAAAACCACATATGTAATAAGTATATTCCCTTACTAGAAAGTCTAACGGTTAAACGATTTGCCAGGAAATGATTTAGACCTTTTTGTAAGTCCTATGCATTTCGAGCCTATAAGAGTAAAGCTGGATTTCCAACTCTGGTAATTAGAATCGCTGAAAAGTAATGCATTTTTAATTTATCTGCTTAGTACCTAGTATATAATTCGATTCGCTTTGACAGCTAGTAGTAAAACAAAAGAGAGATGGAACAAAATGTGATTTCCCGTTTGAGAAAAGTTACGTAATTTAAAATTGAAACCAATAATAAGGAATATCTTGAAAACGGTCAACTCTACCAAAAAAAAAAAAAAGAAAAAAAAAGTGAAATAAACTGTGCGCTTTAACGAGACCTACATTTTTTTGCAATAACTTTTTGTATATCTCTTAGGTTTACCAGTTATACAGAATTCATCCAGGTGAAGAGGTGTTCAGAGGCTATTCCCAAAAAAATTAAGAAACACATTTTATTTGCCGTGTAAACATCTTTAATCAAAGTCGTTGGAGCTATTTTTAAGGAAATCAACATTTTCGAAAACCAAATATGGTATTTAACAGACCTTTTGTTTTTCAGTTATGCTGTCCACAGACATTGACATTTTTCTAAAAAATGTTTTTTTTTAATTCAGCGGTTCTAAAAACACGTATTTCAGGATTTCAGGTGAAATCTCGGTATCAAATTTTTGGATAGACTGCATTACCTTGCGTTGCACATATGCGCTAGAGGAAGTAAGTAATGTCGAGATTCCACAGGAAATATTTACAGATTTTTTTTTATGTTCTTAGAAAATATTTTAAGTGTGTGCACAGAATAGCTAACATATGAAAAGTCGATTAAAACTAAATTTAGTGTTAAGTTCTGGATCTTCCAAGGATGCAACACGAAGATTAACAAGAAAATCCCTCCACACTACCCTTTATATGGACAATATTTCGAAACTTGTAATTTTCTCAAACTTACTCTAACAATTTTTGTTGAAGTAAGACACGTTTAAGATATTTTATAATAAAAGAAATATATACATATCTTGACATTTTTGGTAATTACCTCTGAAGTCCTCTTCATTTTGAATGCCCTTTACATAACTGGTAATCCTAAGAAATAGACAAACCTTACTACACAAAATTTAGATCTCGTTAAAAAACACAGTTTGCATTAAAAAGTATTTTGGTAAGTTAACATTTTCAACGTATTCCTTGTTATTGGTTTACATTTTCAGTTATGCGTATACTACTATTAAATGAGAAGTTGTTATTATTTCTCTCTCTCTCTCTCTCTCTCTCTCGGCTATGCAAAGAGAACGTTAAGAATGTACCAGATGACCCAATTTTTCTGGTGGCTTTTGAGCTTATGTACAACGTAATTTCACTAGTGTGAATGATAAGCGCCATTCTTGCTGTTCACTATTCTACTCGTGTTTATTTCTGTGAATGAATTGAGTAGTTGCTTCTTAATTGAGGTTCTAAATTGAAGTTCTCTCTTTCCAGTCTATGCCGCTCTCCTTTTCTCCCCCTCTCTTGCACTCTCTCATTTTCCTGCCTAATAATCTACACGTTTTTTCTAATCCAAAAATAAAAGTTTCAACCAAAAACATTTTGGACATAAAAAAGTACCCTGCGGTGCTGCGACCGAGGAAGATGCCCTTGAAAAGGCAACCATTGAGAGCACCTAAACTAGCGGTACCTTACCACCCACACTCCCCAAAATCTAACAAAGTCATCCTACAACCATCCTCATCATCAGTGGTTGGGCCCTATTAAGGACAGGCACACTGACCACACCTAGGCTCACCACGAAACTACTAGACACCAGTCTGCCGGTCTGTCAAAAGCATGTTCCATATCCACAGGCATTTTTTTTTCTAAGTAATATTCGGCTATTGTCCATAGAATCAACATATCTTACGCTTTTCTCTTCCTAAAGCCCAACTGCAGTTCTGTTTCACGTACCGAGGACACTCTATTTAGTATTCTCAGTAGAGAGCGCTGCTGAATGCTTTGCATAGTTGTTGCATTTCTTGGATTGTCTGTCTTCGGTATTGGCAGTGTTATTGTCTTTGTGATGCTTTCAGTGTATTCATCGTTTTCTTATCTACGTTATTACGCAAATACAGTTTTTTCCGTTTTACTCCTACATTTTGACATCAGTTCTTGTTGATTTCTAATTTTTCAGTTCCCAAAAAATGAGGAAATTGTTCCTTCCTTCAGCCCGTCCATTTTGTTACATAGCTAGTTTCCTGGACGATTGTCTGTCTGAAGTACTTATTTATATATTTTCCAATGTTCCTTCTTTGTACTATATTATTTTTCTATTACTCAGAATTATTTACATCTCTCCTTTAGGAATTCTGAATATTTTTGTTTACGACATAATATTAAGTTGCATCTTCCTTCTTTTTCTATAGAGTTCCTATTTTTTCTTCATCCATTTTTCCACTGAGCTAGTTCGTTTCCACAATCATTTCTTGATGCATGTCAAAAGTCTTAATTTTTCAATGTCATCAAAGATTTTCAAGGATTGATCTGGGTACAGTAAGATTTAGGATTAGGCTAGTCTCCTAAGTACATCAGATTATGAAAAAATTAATTGAATTTCATTTTTAAACTTTAAAAAGCTTAAAAACATGACAACATAAATCTGCCTCGTTTGCTCAGCGCCTGTACCGCAGTAAAATATTCGACTTCCCGTTTACCACCAGCAGCAACCAATCAGCTCGCCTGGGACTAGCTGGATTGGATGTGTTCCACCAGCCACGTTAAGGGTTGAGCGTTTTCTGTTAAGCTACTTTTGTATATCCATTCTTGTTATATTCGTTTGTTAGAACATTTATTGTTGTATGTAATTATGAGTTGAGTGTTAAAAGTTTGCCTGTAAAGTGCCACACGGATTAAAGCTACATTGTGAAACAATTTTATTGTGTTTAGTAAACATGCCTCACTTTGCTGCTTTGTGGCGCAGGGGATCGTGGGTTCAAGTCCCGCCTGGGGCATTGATGTTTATATGTTTTTAAAATGTGAATATGTGTGCGTATTGGAAGACAACAGCAAAACGGCAATCAAACAGAAAACAAAGTAAATATTAGGAAAATGCAAAAATAGGAAAAAGGGTATACAGCGCCGGAGTTCCGACCAGACTCCGGAACTGTATTTAAAATAAATAAATAAATAATCATGAAAAGGAAATGTATTTAAGACACGAGACTTCTGCCTTTCACAACAACATACAGATTAATACCAATGTATGTATATATGCAAATAGATCTGATATCCTCCATATCCATGAAAACTGTAGCGTGTATACGGTTGAAATCTATCCTGGGTGGAAGAGGTACACGTTATGCTGCCATAAACCCGAGATCTCAAGATGTGTACGTTGAAAAAACAAATTTATAGAGAAATATTTTGAATGCAGACGCACTTCATAATAATGGGCTTTCCCTCACAGATTGAAACGCTAAGCAAAGCAAAATAACTATGGTATTTATAATAATATTAAAAATTTGAAATAATTTAATGAAATCTATAATGTATCTGTAGGCTTTCTCGGCCGTTGTTCATTGAGGTTATGGTTTCCGTTGTAGACCGCGTCATTTCTTATACTGCTCTCTGCCGATGTTTCGCTGCAATATGTTGAGCATCCCCGTCCAACTCCATTGACCGAATTGGACTTGTATGTTTCCACTGACTGCCGTGTGAGAACACTTGGAGTCGCGTCGATCGCCGGAAGTGGAATTGAGTCCAATTTTTACTTTCTCTATACGCACTATGTACATAGTGTATATAGAAGGTATTGCACTCCGCCCAAAAAATTCGATACCGAGATTTCACCGGAAATATATGTTTTAGGGTCCTCTATATCCAAAAAAAGCATTTTCACAAAAAGGTCCGTGTGTTTGTGTGTGTGTGTGTGTGTATGTGTCCGTGTGTCTGTGAACACGATAACTCAAAAACGAAAAGTCGGTAAAATACCAAACTTGGTATTTAAGTTTATTATCTTCCAGGGATGCGACACGAAGATTTTGAGAAAAATCCCCCACCCCAAACTACCCTTTACATGGAACGTTTATCGAAAATTTCGATTTTCTCAAAAATGGCTCTAACGATTTTGATTAAAATTTCGTATATTAAAGATATTTACCTGACAAATAAAATGTATATCTTGAATTTTCTGGGAATAGCCTCTGAAGACTACTTTATTCTGGTTGAATTTTATGGATTTTGCATAACTGCTAAACCGTAAGAGATGGAGAAAAATTACACTATAAAAATGTAGAGCAACTTAAAACGCACAATTTATCTTATATACATTTTTTTCGTGGAGTTGATCGTTTTTTATATATTCCTTGTTTTTGTTTTCAGCTATAAAAAACTTATACTTTTCTCATACAGGAATTTGTCAACTCCTGTCCATATAAACAAAGAAACCTCAGTCACATAGTAACCAGCTTTTGATTATTAGTTTAGCCTATAGTACTCCCTTATTTCCCTTCTGATTACAAGGTCCGTGTGTGTGTGTGTGTGTGTGTGTGTGTCCGTGTGTCAGTGTGTCCGTGTGTCTGTGAACACGATAACTCAAAAACGAAAAGTCGGTAAAATACCAAACTTGGTAATTAAGTTTAGTATTTTCCACGGATGCGACACGAAGATTTTGAGAAAAATCCTCCCACCACAAGCTACCCTTTACGTAGAACTTTTTTCGAAAATTTTGATTTTCGCAAAAATGGCTCTAATGATTTTGATTAAAATATCATAAATTAAAGATATTTACCTGTCAAACAAAATGTATATCTTGAATTTTCTGGAAATAGCCTCTGATGACTACTTTATTCTGGGAGAATTTTATGGAATTTTGCATAACTGCTAAACCGTTAGACTTAGATAAAAACTTACTACACAAGAAATGTAGAGCACGTTAAAAGACACAATCTTTGTCATAAACATTGTTTTCGCGGAGTTGTTCGTTTTTTAGATATTCATTGTTTTTGGTTTCAGCTATGAAAAACTTACTTTTCTCATATAGGAATTTATCAACTCCTGTCCATATAAACTAAGCAACTTCAGTCACATAGCAACCAGCTTTAGACTATCACTTTAACCTATGCTACTCCCTTATTTCGCTCCTACTTACAAGGAAACAAGTAATAAGACTATTTCTGCTAATTTTTTCTCGATTAGCAGGAAGTAAATAGAAGCATAAGCCTTTTCACAATACTTTATTGCAGAGTTGTAGAGAAAGTCATGTGAATGGAACACATCAGATTTTTACTTTCTCTATACGCACAATGTACATAGTGTATAGAGAAGGTATTGCACTCCACCCAAAAATTCGATACGGGGATTTCACCGGAAATATATGTTTTAGGGTACCCTTTATCTAAAAAAAGCATTTTCACAAAAAGGTGCGTGTGGGTGTGTGTGTCCGTGTGTCCGTGTGTCTGTGAACACGATAACTCAAAAACTAAAAGAAGCTAAAATACCAACCTTGGTATTTAAGTTTAGTATCTTCTGGGGATGCGAAACGAAGATTTTGAGAAAAATCCCCCCACTCCAAACTACCCTTTACATGGAACTTTTTTCGAAAACTTCAAGTTTCTCAAAAATGGCTGTAGCGATTTTGATTAAAATGGCGTATATTAAAGATATTTACCTGACAAATAAAATGTATATCTTGAATTTTCTGGGACTAGCCTCTGAGGAGTAGTTTATTCTGGATGAATTTTACTGAATTTTGAATAACTGCTAAACCGTAAAAGATGGACAAAGGCTTACTACACAAAAAATGTAGAACACGTTAAAATACACAATTTATGAGATATACATTTTTTTCGTGGAGTTCGTCGTTTTTGAGACATTCCTTATTTTTGGTTTCTGCTATGAAAAACTTATACTTTTCTCATACAAGAATTTGTCAACTGCGGTCCATACAAACAAAGGAACTTCAGTGACATAGCAACCAGTTTTTAATTATCACTTTAACCTATGGTACTCCCTTATTTCGCTTCTACTTACAAGGAAGCAAGTAATATGGCTATATCTGCTATTTTTTTACTGATTTGCATGAAGTAAATAGAAGTATAAGCTTTTGAGAATAATTTGTGGCAGAGATGTAGAGAAAGTCATGTGAATGGTACACATAAGATTTTTTAACATTGAGGTAACCATCTATTCGTCTATAATTATGCAGCTAAACGTCGGTAGAGAGCAGTATAATAAATGACGCGGCCTGCACCATAACCTCAAAATTTATAATAATTTAAATTTAAAATAATTATTATAATTAGGTAAAAAGGTCGGTACTTGTCGCCGCCTTCACTGAGAACAAATGAGAAAAAAAAAACAGATAAGCATAAACTATTAAAATACATTAAATAATTTTATTTGAACATTTAATAAACGAGAAAAACAACCTTATTTTTATTTAAACTTCAATAATGGAAATAGAAACTATGCACAATGTTGGTAAAAATGCTTGTACTGGATATGAATTGCTGATGGTGAACGGGTAAGTAAAAATCACAACCATAAGCGCATATATGGTTAATTTATTTTGTTGTTGCGACGTCTTAAGTTTGCCGTAAATAATATAACATGCTAAATTGGGAAATGAGACACTTAAAGGAAGGAAGTAAAGATAACAAAAAATGTGCTTTGGTTGTTGTACTTTAATCGTTGCAAATGCAACGGAAAGGGTTCCCAGTATAAAATGTTGTTATGACATTTCTTTGGTCTTTATAAATATAAATACTTCATGTCCTCTTCATTCCGACAGGGGATTAAATTTGCAAGCATTTTATATTTGGTTAAATCGTTACACGTTAAGTTTATTTTACATGATCATTCTCTTAAAAACTTATGCTTCTTAGGTGAGAATATATGAGATTATTTTTTTTAATATTCATACACCTAAAAGTTTTAAGAATATTTAACTCATATACACTGGCACACATAAGCCGTTCTTCGTTGAAGACAGTCTATCCTGGAAAACTCAGATACTAAAAGGTTTGCCTAAGCAGACTATAAAGGGAACTCCATACACAGGAAGGATACCTCGCTAAATGAAAGGCCAAAGCTTGAAAACAAACACCAACTGCTTACTGGTCCCGTAGCTCAATCAATAGAGTACCTACCTTCTCTGCGAGAGATCCCGGATTCGATTCCCGCCTGGGCACGAAAACACTTTCTGTAAGCAAGAACGTTTCACTTTATTGAGGTATTTGAATGTGAATGTCGTTTGTGTGTGTGTTTTTTTATCCATTGTTTAGTAACCAATTCGCTCATAATCAGGAATTTAGGATTGCCGCTGGGCAAACACCTGAGCGCACATGCTAAGTCATATAATTACATTACAGTTAATCTAAAATAGTACAACAATTTGACACTAATTGGTGCTACAAAGTCAACAGATTAAATAAAACACATGTTGTGTATTTATATTCTTTTAAAGCTAGACTAGAAATAAATTATATTACGAGTATATTAATTTATATCTCATAAAAAATGTTCAACTATATACCTGTCTTTGTAGAGGCGCTGAAGTAAGCGCCTCTTAGTGTCAACATAAACATTTCTTAAAGGGTTTGCTGATGTTGAAGCACAAAATGTACGTTTTTTTTTTTTTTTTTTTAATATTTCTGGATTTTTCTGATTCCCTCGTAAGCCTGGTGTTCACGTACTCTCATAAGATACAAATCCAAGGGACAGTCTCGCTGGCCACCGAATGCAACCACCACATCCTATCCACCGTCCAGGGTATACATTGTTGAGTTTTTCTTTAACAATGGTGTTACTTATGCACCAGTGATTTAGAACTGACTGGAGGAGAACGTTTTCTAGGAGGTTTCTCAATATTCAGACTTTTGGTAGAATTGCAAATAAAACTGTACATACGAGCGAAATAAACTGGCCCAATAATGTCCATCAGGAAGACGTCTCCTCGGAAAACGTTGAGAATATAGCCTTCGAGCCTCTGTCGCATTTCGATGCGTCTTTCCACAGATCACAAGTTCATAACCATATCCTTGTATTAATTTTAATTGTTTGTAGGAAAGGAGTTGGATAGATAGAGTCAGACTGAAAAATCCAATGCCATAGCCGGGATTTGGACCACGGATCTCGCGGTCTATAGCCGGTTGCTCCACCACTGAGCTACCATGGCATTATGCCGGCTTGAATTTCTCAACTGACTCACATGTTTCCCGGTAAACCACAAAGTGATGTCAAATTATTTTGAGATGACAACCCCAATGGCGACTTACAATGTTGTAAGTACTTTAAGTCCCAGGGTTCATAGTATAGCCAACTGTTATGTACAATTGTGATCATTTTAATTGTTTTTCACAGAAACCGCGTGTAGGACAGATGTTGGGAGATAAGAGTCAGACTGAGTCAGACCATGCGTTCCACAAGTCACTTACTCTGCTTCCAAAGAAACTGCTAAATTAAATTAAATTGAGTTTTCTTTATGGGCGTTCTTTAACTGCTGCGGTCCCATTCTATATTGAGCTTGATAGGCAGCTTAATTTTGCTCTGCGGTCTCTTTATAAGGCTTCTTTTACGTGCGGTATATCTACGACACGGGATCAATGGCTTTACCTCCCTTCCGAAGCAAGCCATGCCAAGGATTTTTATGCCCGAAACAATCCATTGTCCTCTGCTGGGTTTGAACCTGCGACCTTGGGAACTAGAGCTACCGGCTACCCCTAGATTACGGAGGACGACAAAGGGACCACTAAATTATTTCACATTTGGCTCCCGGCAGCTAATTCGGGATAAAACAAGGTGAGCTGCGGGTTTTTGTTTAGATTGAAATCTAATAATGGATGTGTTACCATCTTGCAATTTTCAGAAACAAATGTTGCCTGTATTTTTACAATTTCTCAGGACTTGACATCGTTAAAATGCCCAGTTAACAAATTTTCCCGAGGAATTGAAATATTTTCTTTTTTAGAAACAAATCAACAATTGCATTAAAAGGTTAGCAGGTAAACTACTGAGATAAACCAGCGAGATCATCTTATCTGTGCAGATAATGGGACAGTTTAGCTTCTTAATTTGGGTGGTTTTCAGTGAAATATTATTTGTATTCGTTTTTTACTTTCTCTACATGTACTATATACAATGTGTATAAGAAGGTACTACATTCCACCCAAAATCTCGATATCGATTTTTCACCGGAAATACACATTTTAGGGTCCCTTTATAAAAAAACAGTTTTTGAAAAAGGTCCGTGTGTCTGTGAACACGATAACTCAAAAAAAGGAAAGTCGGTAAATTGCCAAACTTGGTGCTTAAGTTTAGTATTTTCCAGGGATGCGTCACGAAGGTTTTGAGAAAAATCCCCCGAAACCAAACTACCCTTTAGATGGGAAAAATTTCTAACATTTTAATTTTCTCAAAAATGGCTCTAACGATTTTGATTAAAATACCGTATAATAAAATATTTATTAAGCAAATAAAGTGTATATCTTGAATTTTCTGGGAATAGCCTCTAAAGCCCTCTTTAATCTCAATTAATGTTTCTGAATTTTGCTAGTAATTAGTAAACCGCAAGAGCTAGACAGAAACTTACTACACAAAAAATGTAGAACACGTTAAAACACACAATTTATGTTATATAAGTTTTTTCGTGGAATTGACAATTCCTGAGATATTCCTTGATATTTGTTTCAGATTTAAAATACTCAAACCTTCCTCACACGGAAAGTTGTAAACTCCTGACCCTGCATAGAAACGGATGTCAGCCACATGTCAACCAGCTTTTATAAGATTTGACAATCGTTTTAGTCTAGTTTATTCCCTTATTTTCCTTCTGCTTACAAGGAAGCAAGTAATTAAGAAAATTTCTGCTAATATTTAGCTCGATTATATAAAGTAGAGAGAAGATTATGATTTTAACAGTAATTTGTTATAGGGATGTAGAGAAAGTTAGATGAATGGAACAGATCAGATTTGTTTTTAACTTTCATGCATCTCGAAATATATTCTTAAGTCATGAGATAACACTGTTTAATTGCTACAAAATTTTATACAATATTTTACCTAATAAATTAAATCAATGGCTCCAGAATGTGAAGCTAAATATATATATATATATATATATATATATATATATATATATATATATATATATATATATATATATATTACTCAATACCACTAAAACACATAATTCTAAAAATATTGAAAAATTATCAAAAACTGGCAAAATAATAAGCCTATACACCATTTAAAAATTATGTCAAATGCACACAAAACATTTTGCTTATGAATTCAACAACTTTCTAAATTATCGTTAAAAAATGTCTCTTGCCTGTGGCTATTATCTATTTGTCTGAATGGCCTGGATCGAAAAGCAGGCAGGCGACTACGCGAAGTTTATCAGTACTAAACCACAAAGAGAACAAGAGCACTATCCCGGTGACTATTTTGGCTTTCGCTTTGTACCTGCACTGTCCCTTTGAAAACCAGTGACGGGGCAACTTCTTTTGTAATTTGAGAAACATAAAACTAAAAATTTGATGTTCCACTCTCATGACTTTCTCTACTTCTCTGCAACAAAGTATTGTTAAAAAGCTTATTCGTCTATTAACTTTATAATAATCGAGAAAAAATATAAGATATATATTATGTGCTTCCTTGTAAGTAGAAGCGAAATAAGGGAGTAGCATAGGTTAAAGTGATAGTTAAAACCTGGCTGCGATGTGACTGAAGTTCCATTGTTGTATAGACAGGAGTTGATAAATTCCCGTATGACAAAAGTATAACTGTTTTAAAGCTGAAACCAATAAAAAGGAATATCTGAAAAACGATCAACTCCACGAAAAAATGTATTTAACTTAAATTGTGTGTTATAACGAACTCTACATTTTCTGTTAAGTTAGCTTTTTCTATCTCTCACGGTTTACCAGTTATGGAAAATTCCGTAAAATTCATCCGGAATAAAGAAGTCTTCAAAGGCTATTCCCAGAAAATTCAAGATATACATTTTATTTGTCAGTTAAATATCTTTAATATAAGAGATTTTAATCAAAATCGTTAGAGTCATTTTTGAGTAAATAAACATTTTCGAACAAAGTTCTATGTAAAGGTTAGTTGGGTGTGGGGGATTTTCTTGAAAATCTTCGTGTCGTATCCTTGGAAGATACACACACGGACCTTTTCCTAAAAATGTTTCTTTTGGATTCAAGGGGACACAAAACATGTATTTCCGATGAATTCCCTGTATCGAATTACAATAATTACAATACCTACACCATGTACACCATGTACATAGTATGTGTAAAGAAAGTAAAAAGAAAGGATTATTTGGGCCACCTGATACTCCTACAAAGTTTATATGCCAAGAATCAAATTTTAGAATTAGGTCTTTCCCAAAATATTAATATACCTAGAATTCCACGAAACGAAAGCACTTCATATCAACGCTAAGCGTACATTCTGCTTGCACGTAGAGTTATTGAAGCAGAAATGCCAAGTGGCACGATTAACTCTAAAGAATTACAAAGCGCATGTTAGTTGTAGGCGTGAAATGTCATATGAATGGACAGATATATTGGAAATGCGGTAGTACAGCATTAAAGCTGTCATGTATTTCTAGTTATAGATATGGAAATGAGAAATGGCATGTGGTATTGCTGAGGTGTAATTGAGCAAGCCGAATAAAGAAGGAAAAGAAAAAACGTAAGGGGCTTTCATTCGTGCGCTACTGGGCACAGTTTATTGCGTGACCAGAGGTGATAGATGGCGCATGCTCGGGCTATTATTTATCTCAGCAGTTTAACAATAATAATCTTGGGTCATTAAGTTAGTGCTCCAAGCTTGGCCGCTACTTGGCTACCTGTGTTTTAAATGGACGTAATTTATTAATGGTTCAGCTTCATAACCAAGTATTTAAAATTCTGATACCGGTTCAGTTTTACTTTCTCAGAAATAAGTGCAGTGTACATAGTAGATAGAGAAAGTATTGTACACCACCCAATATTCGATACAACAATTTTACCAGAAATACATGTTTTGAGACCCCCTGATGTGAGTAAAAAATGTGTGTTCTATTCACATGACTTTCTTCTACATCTCTGCAAAAAAGTATTAAAAAGCTTATTTCTCTACTTACTGCATGGTAATCTGGAAAAAATTAGCAGAACCAGTCTTATTACTTGCTTCCTTGTAAGTAGAAGGGAAATAAGTGAGTATCATAGGTTAGAGTGATAGTCAAAACCTGGTTGCTCTGTGACTGAAGTTCCTTTGTTTGTATGGACAGGAGTTGGCAAATTCCCGTATGAGAAAATACAAGTTTTTTTAAAGTAGAGTCTAGGAAATATAATTCCTTCTCTGAAAATCTAGTATCGCGTGTTTTTTTTTTTCTGCTAAATCATTTTATTTTCTTTGCTTGCTTTTATTTATCTACATGCCGCCTTAGGTAATATCGTCGTATTACCACTTTGACCTTCTATAACGACTGCTTAAATTTGAGCTGTACATTAAAACAGTGCTTCTCGATTAACTTAAGAAACGTTCAGTATTTCATTCATATTTCCAGGCTCTTGAGGGTGGGGAATAAGAATAGCTTCATCAGACTAGAATCGAACCCAGCATATTTTTCATTTTTAATTCAGAATTTTGACCACTTTACTGCAGAGACACTCTTAACAAACCCTCTTTATAATTCTTATTGACGACTTCATGTATTAAAGTAAAAAGGAGAAAGTATACATGGAATCACTGAAAAGAAACTGAGGAAAGGGAATTAATGCTGAATTATGCTCTTCGTAAAACACTTTAAATGCAAGTATGCGATATTCAAGCTCAACGAAAATATTTACTTCTCTTTTGTTCAATTGTGGGATGGAATTCCGTCTAGTCAATGAAGTGATTTTATTCAACTTCCAACTTCCAACAGGACATTCAAGGTCTAACCCCTGTGCATAGATGCTGACGATCATAAAGAACGTGTTGACGCAATTATTTCCTACTCAGGTATCCTTATGACGTAATTATAGCTGTTTTAAATGTCACTGTTTTCCCATTACAACCAATGTATTGCGCGCGACCTAGAGAGTCTCTTGACCTCCACCAGACTTCTTCATATTACGATGCATAATCTGGTCTGCGCAGCTAGGCGTGTAGGGGCTTGCTTTTGTTTTACTTCTGGCCTTGCAAAAAGCACCGAATTTAAATTGTTTCACATAGCGACATTGGCTCTCTCTTTAGCCTAGTGTATTACCTTATTTCTTTTCTAAGTACATAGAAGGAACTAATACAACCATTCCTGCTAATATACATATTGCTCTATTAGCTTGGTGTAGATAAAAGAATAATTTTTTGTAATAATAATTTGTAGAGGAAATCATGTGAATGGAATGAACTTTGTGAAGTTTTGCATAACCCAAAATCCAGTGACGCGCAGCTATTTCTTTTTTACTAGCGAGGCGTTTACTTCTTACCTAATAACTGGGCTCATTTCCATGCAATTGTTTCTTCCATAATCTTCCTCGAGAATCAGTGACGCTATAGTGCAAATTTATATAAAGAAAATAGTATCATTATCATTTCAACGCCTAATATAGTACTTTTCAACCTACAGTTTTACTGAAATGCACCAAAAGTGATGCGTAATCCCCTCCAAAATAAATATATATTTATGTATATATATTTAGACAGGGCTTTCTTCGCCTGATTGCTCTATATTGGAGGTCTGCGTGGATTTACCATGTAAACATATCAATCATATGGTATTTTAATTAAAATGATTAGTCCCATTTGTGAGAAAATAAAAAACAATGAAAACTTTTCCATATAAAGGGAAAATAAAGACGAAAAGATTAAGTTTTAATAAAGTTGGTCCGCGATGTTAAGACTGAAATTGCACAATCATCGTAACTTACACACATCTGTAGTAGTAGGTATAATACTAGTAATAAATAAATGTTTGGCCAATTGTAATTAACGTTACAACAGCGCGGTAGCTGCAAACTCCGCCTCCTTCCATCCGCCCACACCCAGGATATCTGGAGAGAGAGCAGTAATGTGGTCAGTAAGGCATTATGCTGTCAACATGCCACTTACTATGTACATGTGGATTCCAGGACCTCAACCGCCACTATTTCTATAAAATGACTCCTTAGATGGTCCCAAGGACCTGCATTCCTTAACAGGTCTCCCTGTGGGGAAGGAAATCCTCATGCATCTTGGGCCGCAATGATAATAACCACTATATTTAAAACAAAGCTAGATAATAACCGGTCCTTGGCTGGGTTGTACCATTTCTGAGTTCGGGCTCGGTTCAGACTAGGACGGACCTAAGGATTCCGACTCATGCAGACCTCTACTCTAAATTCCTGGTCCATTTAAAATCCCATTAACCTCCGTTTACCCATCGACAGGATTACCTCTTAGGCCAGTTCAGTAATGCCAATCGCAATAGTGATACACTTTTGGTATCTGAAGTATATTGCTACTTTTGAATGTTTATACAAATTTGAATGAAATAGAACAGAAACTTTATTCTCCATAGGATTTGCATATGAGTCTGTTCGTCAAATACATTATTACCTAACCCAAATATATAAATGCACATACAAAAATGTCGATAAATACACTTGTATTGAATTCATTCTAATATTTAATATTTAAATTCCTCGACGTAAAGGATATAGGAAGGTAGTTTGATATAACAAAACTAGATCCTACACGTGTCTATATAAATCTGATATAACTTAATTCGTTGTACTGATCAAATAAACAGTCGTACAAATAAGTTCCATTGTGTGTGATTAGTAACCAGGGAGAGGCATTTCCTGATCCTTCCAATTCCACTAGGGCGCTGCAGGTTGAGAGCGTACGGACGTGAGGACAAGGTCGTGCCGCGCTGTCACAGCCGTCCCAGGAGGTTTAGTACATAAATAAATACTGCAATACTACAAAATCTGATGTGACCATTCACATGACTTTCTTTACATCTCTGCAACAATTTATTGTTAAAAAGCTTATGCTTCTATTTACTTCATGCTAATCGAGAAAAAAATAGCAGAAATAGTCATATAGCATCCAGCTTTTGACTATCGCTTTAGCCTATGATACTCCCTTATTTCGCTTCTACTTACAAGGAATCAAGTGATATCGACTGGCATGAAGTAAATAGAAGCATAAGCTTTTTAACAGTAATTTGTTACAGAGATGTGAATGGAACACATAAGATTTTTCCCCCACCCTTTCCACGCTCTAAATGTTCCACACGATGCAATTTTTTATTAATTTGATTCAAAATATTTCCACTTTCAACTAAAATAACATTAAAGAAAATGATTATATTACCTTTTCAAAATAATGATCCAATTTTAATGAATAAATTATTACATTTTGAAAAATGAAGAATTTTGGAGAGTACGAGTAATAATTTTTCTACACAACTAGGCCTAATATAAAAAAATCTGATGTGTACCATTCACATGACTTTCTCTATTACCCTACAACAAATTATTCTTAAAAAGCTTATACTTCTATTTATTTTATGTTCATCAGAAAAAATTAGCAGAAATAACCTTATTACTTGCTTCCTTGCAAGTAGAAGCGAAATAAGGGGCTACCATAGGTTAAAGCGATAGTCAAAAGTTGGTTGCTATGAGACTGAAGTTCCTGTATGAGAAAAGTATAAGTTTTTCATAGCAGAAACCAAAAATAAGGAATGTTTCAAAAACGGCGAACTCCACGAAAAAAATGTATATAACATAAATTGTGTATTTTAAGGTTCTCTACATTTTTGGTATAGTAAGTATCTGTCCATCTCTTACGGTTTAGCAGTTAGTCAAAATTCAGTAAAATTCATCCAGAATAAACTACTCTTCAGAGGCTATTCCCAGAATATTCAAGATATGCATTTTATTTGTCAGGTAAATATCCTTAATATACGAAATTTTAATCAAAATTGTTAGAGCCACTTTTGAGAGAATCAACATTTTCGAAAAAAGTTCCATGTAAAGGGTAGTTAGGGATAGGGGGATTTTTCTCAAAATCTTCGTGTCGCATCCCTGAAAGATACTAAACTTAAATACCAAGTTTGGTATTTTACCGACTTTTCGTTTTTGAGTTATCGTGTTCACAGACACACGGACACACGGATACACTGACACACGGACACACACACACACACACGGACCTTTTTGTGAAAATGCTTTTTTTTTTTTTGGATATTAGGGACCCTAAAACATATATTTCCGGTGAAATCTCGGCATCGAATTTTTGGGTGGAGTGCAATACCTTCTCTATACACTATGTACATAGTGCGTATAGAGAAAGTAAAAAATCTGATGTGTACCATTCACATGACTTTCTCTATATCCCTACAACAAAATACTCTTAAAAAGCTTATACTTCTAATTACTTTATGATAATCAGAAAAAATTAGCAGAAATAGTCTTATTACTTGCTTCCTTGTAAGTAGAAGCGAAATAAGGGACTACCATAGGTTAAAATGATAGTCAAAAGCTGGTTGCTATGTCAATGAAGTTCCTTTGTTTATATGGATAGGAGTTGACAAGCTCCTGTGTGAGAAAAGTATAAGTTTTTCATAGCAGAAATCAAAAATAAGGAATGTCCCAAAAACGGCGAACTCACGAAAAAAATCTAATTAACATAAATTGTGTGTTTTAACGTGCTCTACTTTTTTGTGTAGTAAGTTTTTGCCAATCTCTTATGTTTAGCAGTTATTCTATATTCAGTAAAATACATCCAGAATAAACTACTCTTCAGAGGCTATTCCCAGAAAATTCAAGATACACACACACACACACACACACACAAACACAAACACGCGCGCGCGGACCTTTTTGTCAAAATGCTTTTTTTTTTTTTGGATATTGGGGACCCTAAAACATATATTTCCGGTGAAATCTCGGTATCGAATTTTTGGGTGGAGTGTAATACCTTCTCTATACACAATGTACATAGTGCGTATAGAGAAAGTAAAAATCTGATGTGTTCCATTCACATGACTTTCTCTATATCTCTGTAAATTATTATTGTTAATAAGCTTATATTTTATTTATTTCATGCTAATCGAGAAAAATTAGCAGAAATAGTCTTATTTCTTGCGAAATAAGCCACTACCATAGGTTAAAGTGAAAGCCAAAAGCTGGTTGCTATGTCACTGATGTTCCTTTGTTTGTATGGACAGGAGTTGACAAATTCCTGTATGAGAAAAGCATAAGTTTTTTAAAGCTGAACCCAAGAGAAAGGAGCATCTCAAAAACGATCAACTCCACGAAAGAAATGTATATAACAAATTGTGTGTTTTAACGTGCTCTACATTTTTTTGTGGGTTAAGTTTTTGTTCATCTCTTACAGTTTAGTAGTTATGAAAAATTCATGCAGAATAAAGTAGTCTTCAGAGGCTATTCCCAAAAAATTCAAAATATACATTTTATTTGTCAGGTAAATAACTTTAATATACAATATTTTAATTAAAATCGTTAGAGCCATTTTTTAGAAAATCAAAATTGTCTCAAAAAGTTCCATGTAAAGGGTATTTTGGGGTGGGGGGTTTTTCTCAAAATCTTCGTGTCGCATCCCTGGAAGATACTAAACTTAAATACCAAGTTTGGTATTTTACCGACTTTTCGTTTTTGAGTTATCGTGTTCACAGACACACGGACACACACACACACGGACCTTTTTCTGAAAATACTTTTTTTGGATACATGGGACCCTAAAACATATATTTTCGGTGAAATCTCGGTATCGAATTTTTTGGTGGAGTGCAATACATTCTCTATACACTATGTACATAGTAAATAAGTATAGAGAAAGTAAAAATGCAATATAACAAATCTACTTGTATATTCATGTACTGTAAAATTAGATTTTTGTATAAAGGTATTTTGAAAAATGTATCGCGTGGCTCATTTTTATTAGAATAATGTATTTAGGCAGTAAAAATTATTTAAGTCACCATGCAAACTAGAATTTTGATGCGTGGCGAAAAGATTTAATATTATTATTTATAATAATTGATATAAATTTCAATAAGGTATCTTATATATTGTGCATTTTGAAAATTTCACAGATGCATTGAAGCGCACTCATATCGTGGCCGACTAGTATACAACGGGCATAGTACTCAGTCTGAAAGAGCATATCAAGTACGTTTCTTGTCTAAGGAGTCTAACCCACGCTGTGCTTTAGTTAAGGTGCAATTACAGCAAAAACCACAAAGAAGGTATCGCATACCATTCTACAAATAATAAAAAGAAATAAAAATAAAAAAATCTATGAGTATCACATTTTTGAGTGAGGTGCAAACCTTGTATACCTATGATTAAGAAGCTGCCAGGCTTATTTAAAAAATAAATAAAACACAATGCGAATGTGTGGTACATATCAGTGAAGGCAGAGGTGGCATACATTTTTGCAACTATCTGTTAACATCTTGTAGATGAATTTTACTTTAATAAGAATTGTCTTAATCATTTGAGCTAATTACATCGAAACAGAAATTTTTTTCTCCTGGAGTAAAATGGTAATATAATTACTTTCTCTAGCACGGACTATGTACATAGTAGGTAGAGAAGATATTAATTCCACCCAAAAATTCGATGTCGAGATTTCCCCGGAAATATATGTTTTGAGATCCCTGAATCCACAAAAAACATTTTTTTAAAAAATAAGAGATCTGTAACTTGGTATTTAAGTTCAACAATTGGCAAAGCTGCAACACAAAGGCTTACAAGAAAATTCCCCACCCCAAACTTATGTTTTACATGGAAGCTTTCTTGACTCAAACGATTTTGATTAAAATACCATATATTTTAAGATATTTTCATAGCAAATAAAATGTCTTGAATTTTCTAGGAATACATAAGGAGTGCTCTTCATTCTGGGTGAATTATGTAAAACTGGTAAACCGTAAGAAATAGAGAAAATGTTATTACATAAAAAAATATGATGTGTTCAATTCACATGACTTTCTCTACATCTCTACAGCATATCATTGTTAAAAAACTTATTCTTCTATTTACTTCATGCTAATCGAGAAAAAATTAGCAGAAATTGTCTTATTACTTGCTTCCATCTAAGTAGAAGGGAAATTAAGAGAGTACCATAGACTGAAGTGATAGTCAAAAGCTGGTTGCTATGTGACTGATGTTCCTTTGTTTGTATGGACAGGAGTTGACAAATTCCTATATGAGAAAAGTATAAGTATTTAGGTGAAAATAATAACAAGGAATATCTCAAAAACGATCAACTCCAGGAAAATAAATGTATATAAAATAAATTGTATGTTTTAACAAGCTGTACATTTTCTATAAAGTAAGTTTTTGTCTATCTCTTACGGTTTATCAGTTATGCAAAATTCCGCAAAATTCATCCAGAATAAAGATGTCTTCAGAGGCTATTTCCAGAAAATTCAAGATATATATTTTATTTGTCACGTAAATATCTTCAATATACGACACTTTAATCAAAATCGTTACAGCCATTTTTGAGATAATCAAAAATTTCGTAATTTTTTTCAGGTAAAGGGTAATGGGTGGGGATTTTCCTGAAAATCTTCGTGTCGCATCCTTAGATACTGAATTTAAATACCAAGTTTGGTATTTAACGGACTTTTCATTTTTGAGCTATGCTGCCCACTGACACACATGCAAATAGAGAGACACACAAGGACATGTTTCTAAAAATGCTTTTTTTTTTTTGGAATCAGGGTGTCTCAAAACATATATTTCCGGTGAAGTATAGGTATCGAATATTTGGGTGCAATACAATACCTTCTCTATACACTGTACGTATAGAGGGAGTAATAACAATTTAATAGGTTCTATTTCAATACATTTTTACTTTCTCTACACGCACTATGTGCATAGTGTATAGAGAAGGTATTGCACTCCACCAAAAAATTCGATACCGAGATTACACCAGAAATATATGTTTTAGGGTCCCATATATATAAAAAAACATTTTCACAAAAAGTCCGTGTGTGTGTGTCCTTGTGTCCATGTGTCCGTGCGTCAGTGTGTCCGTTGATCGTTTTTTAGATATTCCTTGTTTTTGGTTTCAGCTTTGAAAAACTTAACTTTTCTCATACAGAAATATGTCAACTGCTGTTCATACAAACAAAGGAACTTTAGTCACATAGCAACCAGCTTTTAACTATCACTGTAACCTATGGTACTCCCTTATTTCGCTTCTACTTACAAGGAATCAAGTAATAAGAATAGTTCTGCTAATTTTTTCTCAATTAGCATGGAGAAAATAGAAGCATAAGCTTTTTAAGAATAACTTGTTGCGAGATGTAGAGAAAGTCATGTGAATGGAACACATCAGATTTTTATTAGAACAAGTCGTACAGTAATAATCTTGCTCTTGCTTTACCTCTATAATTAAGATATATGCTTTTGAATTAATTAATAAATCTAATATATATTTACTCTGTCAAGCAGACGTTAGAGGTATAAAATTGATAAGTTTGCTATAAAATGAATATGTTGTAAATTGTTACATATATCGTTAAAATACAATTTATGTCCATTTTCGGGTGAAGTTAACCATTACTGATGAATTTTTTGTTATTCCTTTAAATTTTCCAATATTAATACTTTTCTGAAATGTGAAGTCGTCATTCGCCTTTTACTTTCTGTATTGCGTATTGTGTAATGGTAGGTAGAGAAAGTATTGTGTTCCACTAAAACAATTTGATGTCAATATTTTACCGGAAATAGTATATTTTTGAGGTACGCTAGATAAAAAATCTGATGTGCTGCATTCACATGACTTTCTCTACCTCTTTGCAACAAATTATTGTTAAAAAGCTTATGCCTCTATTTACTTCATACAAATTGAGAAAAAATTAGCACAAATAGCCTTATTGCTTGCTTCCTTGTAAGTAGAAGCGAAATAAAGGAGTACCATAGGTTCAAGTGATAGTCAAAAGCTGGCTGCTATGTGACTGTAGTTCCTTTGTTTCTGTGGACAGCAGTTGACCAATTCCTGTATGAGAAAATTATGTTTTTCAAAGCTGAAAAAAAAACCAAGGAATACCTAAAAACTATCAACTCCACGAAAAAAAGTATATAGCATAAATTGTGTGTTTTAATGTACTCTACATTTTTTGTGTGTTAAGTTTTTGTCCATCTCTTATGGTTTACCAGTTATGCAAAATTCCGTAAAATTCACCCAGAATAAAGTAGTCTTCAGATATACATTGTATTTGTCAGGTGAATATCTTTAATATACGATATTTTAATCAAAATCGTTAGAGCCATTTTTTTGAAAATAAAAATTTTCGGAAAAAGCTCCATGTGGAGGGTAGTTTGGCGTGGGGGGGGGGTTTCTTGAAAATCTTCGTGTCGCATCCTTGGAAGATATCAAACTTAAATATCAAGTTTGGTATTTAACGGCCTTTTCGTTTTTGAGCTATGCTTCCCACAGACACACACACACAGACAGACAGACAGACACACATACGGACATTTTTCTAAAAATGCTTTTTTTTTATTCAGGAGGACCCAAAACATGTATTTCCGGTGAAAACTTGGTATTGAATTTTTGGGTGCATTACAATTCCTTCTCTATACACTGTGTACATAGTGCGTATAGAGAAAGTAAAAGATATTTTTTGAAAAAAAACTATTGTGTGTATGTGTGGTCTGTAAGTGGCCTAATTTAAAAACAAAAATTCAGTGAAATACAAAACTTGGTATTTAGTATCACAATCTTTCAAGGAGGCGAACTGGTAAACTGTAAGGAATAGACCAAAACTTACTAGATAACAAATATAAATCTGGTTAAAACACACTATTTGTATTAAATACAATTTTCTTATAAACTTAATTTCTGAGATATCCCTTGTTATTGGTTTCAGATAATACTTGAAATTTTCTCAAATGAGAATTCATTATTCGTTTTTCTTTCTTCTAGATAAGGAAAGAGAATGTATTTAAAAACTATCACACAGTGACCAGCTCTCTTAAGAGTTGACTATTGCCCAAGGGTAATATATCTCTCTATTCACGTTGTATCTATAACTTAATCTTCAATAAAAGCCTATGTGCCAATCCTTATCTCAAATAACGAGAAATAAGTAGGAATAATTTATTGACGAAACCACGTGAATGAAACACATCTATTTTTTTTCCTATTTTTCTCCCTCCCTCTCTATATTATATATATATGTGTGTGTATGCATATAGATACATACATCTTAGAGGATGGCATTTACACCCTTAACACTAATTGTGATGCTTTACATATAGTAAAATTATATATTTTTGTGACTTATTAGTGGAAGATAAGTTTTAACAGTTTATTCTGGTTTGAAGAAAACTGAGTAGTCAAATCCTACCCGTCAATTTCTGCTCATTGCTTTCTTGTGGGTCTTCTTTAAATCCTGCCACATTGTACATAACTCACTAGTTGAATAAAGTCTCTTTACACTCTATTTACTTTATGAAACAACACAAATATTACATAAGACCAACCACTATTTGACATTTACATGATGGCACTAACAGCTGGCAATACGATGAAACTGAAGTTTCCAAAGGTCAGATGCATGGCCATCGACCTTGAAGTCAGTCTTGCCCAATGCAAATTCTGGCTAATTTATTCGGCGAAAATTAGCTCACTGAGAAGCTACTTAAACTATGTAGTTATTTTAAAACAGAGCTTCAGTATCAAAACTGAAGTTTTATAGTTTCAACCTTGATGAATATTCTTGTTTTCTTTAGTAATTAGTTTGCACATAAACTCAATATAATGTTCTTTTGATGCATCTGCTTCCTTTAGAATACTTAATGGATAAATACGAAGCCGTGGATTACTACATATGTAATAGGTTGTTCATATAGCAGAGGCATTAATTTTGGACCCTTTTTGGTTAAATTAACCTTCGAATTTGAATATTTCATTCAAAACTCTTCGGGATCATTTTTATCTGATAAATTATAGTCAGGAAGGTTACCATGGTATAGTGTTAATCCTTTTACCATAAACTATTTTATAAACATACATTTGTTTATTTATTTATTTTATACTGTATTCAATGTTAAAATCAGAATTATTGCTCTCATATTATATAGAGGTGCTCAAATTTTGGGGAGTGTAATAACTTTAGGATTATGAAATTTCAATACCGTTAGCAACAATAAAAAAAAACATTATTTGAAAGATACTAAATTTCCCTAATTTTGAGTCCCCTGTATTTTGAGAGTAATCATATATTATATTTCATATTGGATGCACAAAAACATGAAAAGTATATTTGGGAATTATATTTTATTGTATACTGCATCTAAAATTATATATAATAAACTTTTAATTGCGTACAGAAGGGGGGCCTAAAATTTGGGTATTACTAAAGTTATGGCATTCAAGCTGTTGAATTTTCATAATCCCAAAATTAATAGATTTCTTCTCACATTGAGCTTCTTTATGCAGTATAAGAGCAATAAATCCAATTTTCACATTTTATATAATATAAAATAAAATATTTATAAAATAATAGTTTCCAAAGTTGGGTCAAAGTAACCCACCAAGCGCCAAATTAGCTTCATTTTAGGGTAAAGGATTCGATAGTTATTATGAAAACACGTGCGGGCTACAATTTATCAGATAAGAGCGATCATGAATGAAAGTAGAATGCAAAATTCAAATTTGAAAGTTAATTTTAGCAAAAAGTGTCCAGAATTAATACCACTACTGCAAGTGGGAACATTGATTGATTTTGAGATTTGCAATACTTATTTCTGGGAAGCTCCACTCTAGAAAGATTTTACAACAAATTTACATCCAAACCCTTTGTTCATAAGCACACATGTGAGAAATGAAGACCACAGTTTTTCAAACTTATTTATTTATCAACATATACATGTCTCCCAACGTCCCTGCAATGTTTTAAAATCTCCAAAAAAATAGGAAATATCAAGCTCAGCAAAGTTCGCCTCTGCTCGATGATGACTTGACTTCATTTGATATAAATGTTGTTCCCGCGAGCCATTTCTTCAAGTATGAGAACAAAAAGAAATCACAGAGAGCCAAGTCTGTTGAACATAGAGGGTGCGGCAGCAATTCGTAACGCAATTCGTATAATTCGAAGACAACTCTGAATGTAGAAATGGAAATGTGTTATTTATTGACGCTCTTTAACTAATGTGGTTCTCAATGTCCCATTCTACATTGGGCGTGAACGACCGTTTAATTTTGCTCAGAGGCCTCTCTATCAGACTTGAGGTTCTTTTACGTGCCGTAAATCTACGACACGGGACCAACGGCTTTACTTCCCTTCCGAAAGAAGCCATACTAAGGATTTCATCGTCCTCCGCCGGGTTTGAACCCGCAACCTTGGGTATATGAAGTTAGCATGGTAACCATTACACCATAGAGGGCGACTACTCTGAACGTATGCACTGGTGCGTTGTCATGCTGAAACAAAATTAGGCTCTTCTTCTTCTTCTTCAATTTCGTGTCGAACATGTCCAAAACCTTATTTTAGTGTTGTCCAATTATCCCTTTTTTTTTTTATTTTTTTTTTTTTATAAGAAGTCAATGAACATGACACTCTTCGCATCCTAAAAAAAATTATCGCCATTAACTTTTCGGCCTATGAGGTCGTCTTTGCATTCCTTGGAGCATTTTTGATAGTGTTTAACGCCCGTTTTTTTACAAATCGCACCGGGGGAAGCCAGAGAACCCGGAGAAAACTCATCCCTGCGCCGCTTTGTCCACCACAAATCCCACATGCCGTCGCCTGAGATCAAACCGGAATACCTGGGTGAGAGGCGAGTGGTTTAACCACTCGGGCATAACGAGGCCTTCCCCGGAGCAAATTCACCGGTAGCAACCCATTGGTTTGTTAGTTCCTTGGATTCCGGAGCGTAATGATGATTTCGGGTCTCATCGACAAATCAATGCAAAAATTCGTTCGTATTTTGCTTAAATAGTATCTTAGTTCACAGCCGTACCCGCTTATTGTCGACTACCAGCTATCGCGGCACACTTCGAACCGACAATTTTTTTTCCATCTCAATCTTATCATATAGCAATTGAATTTCTCCTCCCATTGGCACATCTATGGCGTCTGCCACTTTGTGAAGACTTGTTCTGCAATCAGCGAGAATCATTTCGGAGTCTCTTTTAATCTACCGGGCGTCCTGGGCGCTCCTCATCAAAACCGGATGATTGACGTTGTTGAACCAATATCTAAACTGTTGATACAAATGGCGAAAGGTCTGCTTAAACAGTCCACTTCGCTTTTATCTCCTCGGAAGTTTTCCAATCCAAAAGAAAAAGAGAATCACTGAACGATACAGCATTTTGGCTGGCTCCATAGCTCAGTCGATAGAGTATTTGCCTGCAATGTGAGGGGTTCCGGGTTCGATTCCCAGATGGGGGTAGGACTCTTTCTCTAACCAAGATAATTCTTTATCCTCCCTTTCCAGAGTCTGGAAGCATGAATGTGTGTGTGTGTGATCTAACGAATAAAGTCTAAAGAAAGGGGAGCCAGCAGAAACCTAGTAACAACACTATGCGAGTTAACACTATCGGTGACTGTCAATATGTTCCAAAGTAAAATGCCATATATATGACCATGCAGTTAAATACGGGGTACAAAATATGACAAAACGAGGATTTGCATTTTTTCCCCCCATTTTAGCGACGTTGAAAGGAATGCAAAATCCTAACTAACTTATGAATCAGTACCAAAATTTACTTTGGTGACGTCTAACAAACGACAGTACACGATGGTAAACAACTTGCGGTAGCAGCACCATCTATTTTTAAACACAGTTCTTACTGAACCGCCCTCGTAACGTTTTGTGAGCTAAATTGTTCGAGATTTCAATGAATTGATGCATTTCCGCTTCTTTTAGTGAAGTTTAGCCTTAAAGAGAATCATCCCCATGATACAAATTTGGTTCAAGATATAGAATGCAAATGATCAGTAACAGATATGATTTTCTTCAACATTGAATTCATCAGCTAAAGAAGTTTTAAAAAAAACCAGTCTCATTCACTACCGAGTTCATCGAAGGTGTAAATAATAAAATCAGGAACATCTGGATTAATTATCTTTCTAGACAACATTTAATGAATGTAAGATAATCGAGGCTGTTAAATGCAATGTAAAAACATATAATTTAAAGTAAAGTAAATATCAGTGAAAAACAAAATAAATTTAGAAACACAAAACGTGTATAGATAATGTCTTCACATTACAAATAATTTTAGAGAGACGCAGGGAATATAACTACGGGATTTATTGACTTTGCGAAAGTTTTCGATAAGGTTAAACGTACTGTAATTTTGTGTATGTTACAGAAGAAAGATATTCAATGCAAGATTATTCAAGTTTATATATAAACACAAGTATAGTAATTGAAGTTGATGGAAAACTAACATAAAACAGGAATAAATGATGGAGTAAAGCATGGTTATAGTCAATATCCATTCTTTTTAATGAATACAGTAATGAAGTTCTTAAAGAGTGACTTTTTAGTTCATAAAGATATAAATTTAGGACTAAAACATTTTATAATTCATTACTATTTAGAAGCAATATGGTTTTAATATTTGACACTGAATATAGGTTACATATGCAACATATCGACTAAACGAAACATTTTTTAAAATTTAACATGAATATATCTATACAAAAACAAAAGTAATGGCGTTTTATGACAGCTATCCTATAATTATGATTGAAGACGGTCTAATAGAACAAGCATCTCACTTCCAGCACTTAGTGTGCAGGTAAACAAATGGCGAAGATAATGGTATAAATACAAATATCAAGCAATTTGTGAAACAATACACCAGGCATTAAAAAAATCTGATGTAATCCATTCACATGACTTTCTCTACATCTCTGCAACAAGTTATTGTTAAAAATCTTATGCTTCTATTTACTTCATGCTAATCGAGAAAAGTTAGCAGAAATATTCTTATCACTTGCTTTCTTGTAAGTAGAAGGGAAATAAGGGAGTACCACAGTTTAAAGTGATAGTCAAAAGCTGGTTGCTATGTGACTGAAGTTCCTTTGTTTGTATGGACAGGAGTTAACAAATTCCTGTATGAGAAAATTTTCAAAGCTGAAACTAAAAACAAGGAATATCTTAAAAACGATCAACTCCACGAAAAAATGTATATAACATATATTGTGTGTTTTAATGTGCTCTACATTTTCTGTCTGGTAAGTTTTTGTCCATCTCTTACGGTTTAGCAGTTATGCAAAATTCCGTAAAATTCATCCAGAATAAAGTAGTCTTCAGAGGCTATTCCCAGAAAATCCAAGATATACATTTTATTTGGCATGTAAATATCTTTAAATATGACATTTTAATCAAAATCGTTAGAGCCATTTTGAGAAGATCAAACTTTTCAAAAAAGTTCCATGTAAAGGGTAGTTGGGGGTGGGAAGATTTTCTCGAACATCTTGTGTCGCATCCTTGGAAGATACCAAACCTAAATACCAAAATTGGTTTTTAACGGTCTTTTCGTTTTTCAGTTATGCTGTCCACAGACATACACACATACACACAGACAGACGGATATTTTTCTGAAATCCTTTTTTTGGATTCAGGGGGTCTCAAAACATGTATTTCCGGTGGAATCTCGGTACCGAATTTTGGGTGCATTACAATACCTTCTCTATACACTATGTATATAGTATGTATAAAGAGAAAGTAAAAATAAAGTTAGAAATGACACAAAGTTAAGATTTTATTCAAATATGCCTGCCATTATATACGGAACTGAAGCATAGACAATTAAACAGAAACAACAATAAACCGCAACATTCTAGGTAAAATTACATCACTTCTGGTTGCAAAAAAAAAAAAAAAAAAAAAAAAAACTGTAACAAAGGTGCATCTTATATCGTCTGAGCCATCTTAAGAACAAATAACACTTTTCGAATACTGTCTAGAGTTAATTCTGTTGTCATTACTGATTTTTAATAAAAGGAGGATGATGACTTCTTTATCACGGAATGATTTTATCTATGCTTGTTTCGATTTATTTTTCCTCTGCATGATGCAAATATAGGTAAGCATTTTAATGTAGTACCGATATTTAAATTATAGGAAGAGAGTTGAATAATAGTTTCAATCAAAATATATTAATTATTATACCCCTTTCTAATAAATATTCAAATACCCAAAACAATCCTTACTTAAATGTTTTCAAGACACTTGAAAGTGTACATACTACACAGAGTATTGTATTCCACTAAAAAATTCGATACCGAGATTTCACCAGAAACACGTGTTTTGAGATACTCTGAGACAGAAGGATTTTTAGAATCATGTCCACGTGTGAGTGTGCGTCTATGAGCAGCATAGCTAAAAAACGAAAAGCTCAGTATCTCCCAAGGATACGATACGAAGACTTTCAAGAAAATCCCCCACCTTAACAGCCCTTTACATGGAACATTTTCCGAAAAGTTTGATATTCTCAAAAATGACTAACGATTTTGACTAAACTGCCATATGTTTAAGATATTTTCATGGTAAACGAAATGTATATCTTGAATTTTCTGGGAATAGCCTCTGGAGACCTCTTTATTCTGGACGATGTGTATATAACTTGTAAACCGTAGAGATAGACAAAAACTTATTACACAAAAATTGTGTACCTTATTAAAACACATAATTTATATGATATACCATTTTATAGAGTTAACCGTATCCAAGGTATTATTGGTTTCAATTCTCAAGTGGTAAGTCAACTTTCGTTACCTCGTTTTTCTTATATTGTTTCATTTATGTAGCCCCCTTTAACATCTAAGGTCATATCGGGGGCTTTGCACTCGAAACAACTCGTCTGTAGATTATTTTACGTTTGGTTTTATGACTTTATTTTCCTCAAACACACACACGTTCACACTTCCAGACTCTGTGGAGAATAGGGAATCATTCTGGCTAAAGAAAAATTGCCTGCCCCAACCGGGTCGAACACGCGATCTCCGGGTGAGAAGTCAGCTCGCTGACCACTCGACCACGGAGGCAGTCTTTCCTCCATTTTGTTTTACTCCCTGGAATACAAAAGAGAACCGAATTTCAATTGTTTCGCATAAAGATAGCTTTTAAAAGATTTAACTAACCCTTTAGCCTAGTATATTCCCTTATTTCCCTTCTATTTATAAGGATGCAAGTAATAAGACTATTTCTGCTTATATTTTATCTCAATTTGCATGCTGTAGATAAAAGAATAATCTTTTGTAAGGAAAGCTTATACGTGGAACAGCGAGAAAGTCTGTGCATGGAACACATAAGATTTTAATAAAGATGTGAGTTAAATATTTGGCTCTATAAATGATTTTATAAATTGTAATAATTTTAGTTAAAATATCAATATATTTAGTATTTATGATTACCTAAAGCATTGTATGATATCTGAGACTACAAGTCAAACAAATGCTACAGATTTGATTGGCTATTATGGACATAATCTCGCTGAGTTTTGGTTTAGCTGAGAAATGAAACAAAGGAGTTAGAATAAGAGCCAACTGGGCGTGTTGTATTTCACGTGATTAATATCAGCCTGTAGGGTTGACTGGAATGATATATCGCTTGTGAGGGTGAGAAATTCCCTCCCACATTCCTTAGGTTTCCTCTTTTAGACTATCCGTTCCAACGTACCGCCTTAAGGAACGGTTTCTTTTTCCAAGAAGAATTACATGTAAAATTCTTTGGCCTCTATTTTATTAGTTGCCCTTTCATTCCAAAAGGAAACGAATTAGTTTCGCTTGGGCAGTGGAAATGTATCCTTTATCACATGTGGTGCTGAATCCCTAGCAGCTTTTATTATTAACTGATTGATGCAAGGGAAACGTAACCCTAAACTTAATGAGAACTGTGCAATATTAAATTATGAAATCATTGAATGGTAACCACTTGTGGTCACCACAACGGACCATATTACCTCAGCTCATTAATGCTAAATGTAAGGTGAATTTTAGAGCAACGAGTTACTCACTTTCTCACAGAAGCATGTCAGCAGTATGAGATATGCCTCATTACTGAGGACAACCCATCATCACACTGAAAGAAAAAATCATGACTTTCTCTGCATCTCAGCAATAAATTATTGTTAGAAATCTTATGCTTCTATTTACTTCATTCTAATCGAGAAAAAATTAGCAGAAATAGTCTTATTACTTGCTTCCTTGTAAATAAAAGCGAAATAAGGGAGCACCATGGGTTAAAGTGATAGTCAAAAGCTGGTTGCTATGTGATTGAAGTTCCTTTGTATGTATGGACAGGAGTTGACAAATTCCTATATGAGAAAAGTATAACTAAAACTGAAACCAATAACCAGGGATATATAAAAAACGACCAATTCCACAAAAAATGTATTAACATAAATTGTGTGCTTTAACGTGCTCTACATTTTTTGTATGGTAAGGTAAACCGTAAAAGATAGACAAAAGCAGTTTAGCAGCTATGCAAAATGCTGTAAAATTCATCCAGAATAAAGTAGTCTCCAGAGCATATTCTCAGAAAATGCAAGTTTTACATTTTATTTATCAGGTAAATATCTTTAATATACGATATTTTAACCAAAACCTTTTGAGCCATTTCGGAGAAAATCAAAATTTTCGAAAAAAGTTCCATGTAAAAGGTATTTGGGGATTTTCTTGAAAATCTTCGTGTTGCATCCTTGGAAGATATCAAACTTAAATACCAAGTTTGGTATTTTACGAACTTTTGAGCTATGCTGTCCACAGACACTCACACAGTCAGACAGATAGACAGACAGATACAGACACGAAGCTTTTTCTAGTATAGCTTTTTTCGGACTCAGGGGATCCCAAAACATATACTTCCGGTGAAATCCCGGTATCGAATTTTGAGTGGAATACAATACCTTCTCTATCCACTATGTACAGTGTATATGCGGGCTAGAGAAAGTAAAAATACCTTAAACTGTATGTGATGCATAAAAACAAGCTTCAAGATTTGTCTAAAATACGTTTGCCTTTCAGTCAAGTGATATTAAGCAAAATGTCAAGTATTGAAACGGGAAGGTTTATTTCATATACAGATATATGCGATGTTAGCTCAGGGTAAGAGTATTGTCACGCACAGCGAGTCCTAATAGTGAAATTCAAGTTTTCAAATTTTATTCAACTTAAATTTAGGGTTTACACGAGGCTGGTGGAAGAAAACATATAGAGTGATATCTTTTGTTAACACTCACTAAGACGATAAGTCAGGGAGTCACCAACTGGTTAGTTTTTGAATAAAAGAAAGAGTGCAAATTTGCTCGATGCTCCTACAATCGCCTACTGTGCACTACGCAACCAAATGCGTGGAAAGTAAGAACAGATAATTTCTTCAGTGCTGTGGCATTATGCAATATTTGGTGTTTGAAATATGCAATCATCCTTTCATAGGCTAATAACCTATTCTAGGTTCATGATCGGTAGAGCAATTGTGCTATTATGTCTCTTGCATTAATATTTATACTTTGGATATGAACATAGATTTGATGGTAATTGCATCGTAACATAAATAATTGCAAAAATTATTTTAGTATTAACATAATAAACAACAAGCTGCTTAATTGGTTAATAACGCTGTAATTGCACTGTAACGCTAACAGTATGAGAATTAATTTGTAGTGAAAAGCTTTCATGTTTATAGTAGTCAACATGGACGCGCATCTTGATAATTAATTGGGATCGAGCACCACAATTCGAAAGGAAACAAATCTGATGACTTTCCCTAGCTGCTCTACAAACTTTTTACAAAAGATTATTCTTCTTTCTACACCATGCCAATCGAGATAACAACAGCAGAATGTTCTTATTGCTTAGTTCCTTATAAGTAGAAGGGGACTAAGGGAATGCACTAGGCTAAACTGATAATGAAATGTTTTAAAAACTGTCGTTATGCGATTGTCATTGCAAATCGCTTCATTACTTGGCCAGGAGTAGAACAAAAGAAAAACGGACACTTCCTGTCTGGGAAAAGTGTAAGTGCTTCACAATTGAAACCAATAACAAGGAATATCTCGGAAATGGTTACCTCCACAACAAAAATATAAACGACATAAATTGTGTGTTTTGACGGGAGCTACAGTTTTGTATAGTAAGTTTTTGTATATCTCTTACGTTTTGGCAGTTAGTAAAAGTCGGCAAAATTCATCCAGAATAAAGAGATCTTCAGAGGACAAACACACGAACCTTTTTTTCTAAATACTTTTTTCGGACTCAGGGGACCCCAAAACATATATTTCCGGTGAAATCTTGACATCGAATTTTTGGGTGCAATACAATACCTTCTCTATCCACTATGTACATTGTTCATGAGGTTTAGAGAAGGTATAAAGTTCTTCTCGTCTCCGTAGTGCGGTACCAGCGCAGCTGCTTAACAAAGGGAGACCCAGGTTCCATTCCCAGTACAGCGTGGGGATGTTTTCCCACTGGAAAACCTGGTCTAGGGTACACTCAGCCTCGTGTGGTCTTGGGCGGTGGGGGGATTGAAGAGCTACTTGAGGGAAAAGTAGCGGCTCCAGATTGTATGGACTACATTAACTGGCCGGAAGGGTCTAGTGGCACTAACCACGTCCCAACCTCTAGTACTTCATCCCCTAATGACGCCTGCAATTGCAGATGTGGGGATACAGAGGCCGTGCGTAGGCGTTGATAACGCAATACTCACTTGCATGGGTTACGTAATGACTCTGCAATTAAATTGTCTGATTGCAAAACTTTGCCAAAAACTAAACACTTATTCCGCCACTTTCTATAAATAAGAAATATTCTTCTTAGACAAACATAAACGTAGGAGTCGATTGCTTGCGTTGCTTTCTGTTTCTGACATTATAAACTGACACACGATCCACTATACAAGGAAGAGACACAATCCCGCGGGTAACCACTATTTGCTATTTGCTGCGACACAAATCAAGCAAGTTGTTAATATCTGCGGTAAGAGCCTAGAGTTAGATGTATAAGGGTTTCTAAAATATGTACT
Source organism: Hymenopus coronatus (assembly GCA_030762935.1). Lineage (NCBI taxonomy): Eukaryota > Metazoa > Arthropoda > Insecta > Mantodea > Hymenopodidae > Hymenopus > Hymenopus coronatus. The sequence goes on from CM060886.1 coordinate 54,245,870, forward strand.
TTTTATGTTGTCACATTAGCCGCGAAAACCCAACACCACGGTGTACAAAGAGTAACAATAGTGACATTCTACTTGTTTTAAAGTCTGATTCAACTTTGTAATCTGTATCTGTTACTTTAAAGCATTCTTTAGGATGTCCCATTTGCAGGCAAGTCACGCAGAATACCATTCTTAACTCGAACCGTGTATGGTGAACACAGGCTTGAAAAGGACAAAGGTACAAGACAGGGTTCATAAAATTTAAACATCAGTATATTTGGAGAAACATTAATCATTTTTCCTGGGTCATTAAGGGATAATTAATTGCAAATAATAACTTGTGGTTTATTATAAGACAACCTGAAGGAAAACAGGTAGAGTCAGACTGAAAAATTCAATGCCATTTGAAGCACGGATCTCCCTTTCTCTAGCCCGTTGCTCTACCACTGAGCTACCATGGTAACATACCGGCATAGCACTGAATTTCTCAACTGACTCGCATGTTTCCCGGTAAACCATAAGGTGTTCACAAAGTATTTTTGAGTTGACAACCATGGCGACTTACAAAGTTGCAAGCATTTTAAGTCCCAGGATTCATAGTACAGCCAACTATTATGTACAAATGTGATAAGTTTAATTGTTTTTTCACACAAGCCGTGTGTAGGACAGGAGTTGGACAGGTAGAGAAATTTAATGCCATAGCCTGGATTTGAACCACGGGTCTCCCAGTCTCTAGCCGGTTGCTCTACCACTGGGCTAACATGGCAACATGCCGGCCGGCATAACACTGAGTTTCTCAACTGACACGCATGTTTCCCAGTAAACCACAAGGTGTTCTCAAATTATTTTGAGATGACAATTCAATGGCAGCTTGCCATGTTGTAAGTACTTTAAGTCCCAGGATTCATAGTATAGCCAACTATTATGGACAATTGTGATACTTTTAATGCCAGTGACGGAGTTTGAACCACGGATCTCCCGGTCTTAACTGACTAGAAACCGGGAGATCCGTGCTTCAAATCCCGTCTATGGTATTGAATTTTTCAGTCTGTCTCTACCTAGCCAACTCCTGTCCTACACACGGTTTTTGTGAGAAAACAATTACAATTTCCAAAAGAAAACAGTTAATAAACTGTCTAGATATACAGATCATTTAAATACATATTTTTCTTGTTTTCTTTCACATTTCATTATTTGTGTTAATTCTTATGAACAATACAGTTTCGTAATATTTTATTATTTCTATATATAGCGTGAAAAGTAAATGTGCAAATATTTTCATTATTTACTCAGAACGATGCTCTGAGCCATTTGTTTCAAGCCTCTGAAAGTTATATTCAGGAGATAAAGCATTATGTTTCTGTAATGGTTACAAGCCTCCTTGCCTAGCTGGTTCCCCTTCGTATGCTTTATCTCGTCACTTCAGTAATCGATTCTACATGCCAGGTGGCCCAACTGCCCCTATTTGATGTATGCAGATATCCCTTTGTGCGTTAAAACAGGTTAAAACCCGCCAGTTCAAAGAGTTACGTATTTATTTGTGGTCTTTCTTGTACAGAACAATTTATTGTAATGGTTAAAACAAACATTTTAGTACTCAATCGATCTTTTATGATAAGTTTTAAGAAATAATTTAAATATAATTTTGTATGTGAAAATGTTGCATTTTTTCTGATGCTATATGGTAGGGCAATGCATTACATATTATTCTTATTTTTCAGCCAATATCAAAATTGTACCGCATACCTATATGTCTTACGAGCTTTTATTATTCTTTCTGTTCTTCCACCGCAGCAAAACTTAGAGACGCATTTTGTGCAAGTTTTAACTAGAAACGTTAACTTTATACAGTTGCTGTGAAATGCATGCAGTGGCATATTTTAATCACAAATCCCAACTGCATAAACGGCCATAGTATAGTAGCACAAAGTAGTTGGAAATATTATTTATCAGTAGTGAAAAACATCCTAACAACCTATCGATAAAGAGTCTAACCAAAAGAATATTGTGTTCTAGGTCGTGTACACATGACAGAAGTAGGAGTAGAATGGGGATTGTAACTCTTAAAATTTACATGCATGAGCGTACCTATAGGCTACTCAAGAACATGGAAGAAAAAAAATTGAACATCGACCTGTGCTGTTTATACTTTGCATATATCAACTGGCACGCACTTAGGTATATCCAATACAAACGATTTTTTTTTTTCCTTTCCTTCCTTTTTAATATATAGGTACAGTATCGCTGGCAGTGATACTGGAGATACATGAAATGAAATTATGATAATTAGAAAAGGGGTTTTGAGAAAGAAACGTTTCAGGCCAAAGTTTATGATATCTTCCTAGAATTTTCCAGTCAGGGAGGACGGTGCTGGTAAGTAACGGACTTCCCGTTTACAACCTACCGTTTCGGTAAAGCCTTAGTAACAGCCGAATGCAAATTGTTTGTTCTAATTTAAATTAATATTTATTGTATGCTTTAGCAAATTCTATATTGAGTCGTTTACAATCGAAGTCTTAAATTAATTTTCGCTGCGTTGACGGTTTACGACTGCAAGCCATCCATGGCGCGCGCACCACTGCACACTAATACTCCAGTTACTCACGACTCAGTCTAATTTACAACACTGCTGGAAATTCTTCCTCCTTTTATAGCTAGAAAATGTGAAACAATTTTCAAGAAGTATCTCGAAAATCAAGAAGGATCATGACGTCTGGCGTTCCGAAGGTTCCTGTTACGTTACGCCGCTCTTCCTGTTCTTGTTTACACATCCCCAGGCCGCCACCTGCGATGACTCCCATACCAAGGCGAACGTGAGAACCATTAGTGCACAGCACTATTTTGCCATTTATTTGAATTTACATAATGCAATGGTCAGGTGAGGAAATGCTAATAAAAAGAAAACAACAATTGCGAGGGCTGGTCTAATAAGAAATGTAGAATAAGCAAATAACAGTGAAACAAAATTATTTTAATTAAGAAAGTCGGAAGACGACGTTTTCTAATACCTACATTTATTATTTGTACAATATATTTTCCACAAAGGCCTCATTAAAATATTTATTAAAGGTTTTTTTTATGAATAAACAAAACAGGAATTATATAATATTATAAATTAAAATAATATAAAACATAACAAGGTTTTAAAATATGCATACACACTACATCCAATATTAAGCAATAGAAATTATTATATCTTTTTTAATGTTATATGGGCCAGTTGTATGGAAACTGAAAATATCAGGAATTTATAAATAAACTCATAAACATTTTATACAAAGAAGTAATAAAACGAGTAAAATTATTGAAAAAAATCTGATGTGTTTCATCTACTTAACTTTCTCTACAGCTCTGTAACAAATTATTGTTAAAAAGCTTATTCTTCTATTCCTTTATGCTATCGATATAAACATTAACAGACACTGTCTTTATTATTTGCTTCATTGTAAATAGAAGGGAAATGAGGGAGAACATTATACTAGAGCGATAGCCAAAATTTTTAAAAGCTGGTTGCTATGCGGTTAAAATCCGTTTCAGTGCATTGCTAGGCGTTTAAACATTTCCGAATGAGAAACGTTTAAGTATTTTAAAACACAAACCAATAATAAGGAATATCTAAAAAAAAAATGGACTTCACAGAAGAAATATATGACATAAGTTTTAACGAGATCTACATTTTTTCTCTAGTAAATTTTTGTCTATCTCTTACGATCTACTAATTATGCAAAATTCAGCAAAATTCATCCAGATTAAACAAGTCTTCAGAAGGCTATTCCCAGAACATTCAATATATGTATATAATATTTGTTTGTCATTTACATATTTTTAATAATCAAAATCGTTAGAGCCATTTTTGAGAAAATCAACATTTTCGAAATTTTTTCCTTGTAGTTTGAAGTGGAGAGATTTTCCTAAAAATCGTGTCGTATCCCTGGAATGTATTAAGTTTAAATACCAAATTTGGTATTTTATCAACTTCTTGCTTTTGAATTATCTTGTTCACAGACACATGGACACGCACTCACGCGCGCGGGCCTTTTTCTAAAATGCCTTTTTTTAACCAGGAGGCCCTAAAACGTGTTTTTCCGGTGAAGTCTCGGCATCGAATTTTGGGGTGGAATACAATACTTCTGTATACACTATGTACACAGTACGTGTAGAGAAAGTAAAAATCATACAAGTCAACTGGAATAGATGGTACACTAACAAAATGCTTAAAAGAGTAGTGTATTAAAGAAGGTTGAGTTAAGGGAGGTAGATATATCCTCATTTAATTTAATAAAAGCTAAAGGGCTGAAGAAAAGTAATCATATATAATATACAAAGTAACGGGTAATATAGACAAAACAAATAGCTATGTTATATTATTCAGAAAGGAAAGATTCCTTACAGCTTCCTCTGCATGAAGGATTGTCATTTAGACAAAGCATAATAATTATGAAAAATATTTGTAACAAATAAAATAAAGAAGCAATAAAATAATAGAATTCATAACAATATGAAAAAAAAGGAGCACCAAAGGTAATTAAAAAGAGGGGCAAAAAAAAAAAAAAGCTTCTGATAAACTACAATCATTACAAATATATTTGTTTAAAGATATGATTAGGTGACATAAAGGTGATTGTGAAGTATGGAAAGTGAACCTTTAAGAGCAGCAATAGCGACGTTGTATATGAAGTCCTTATTCAGATCGAACTTCTTACAGAAGTCTACAAAAAGTTTAGGAATGGTACCTCGTGCACCAACCATCAGACCGATGACCTGGATGGACGACAAGCTGTATTTGTCCAAATAGTAGGGGATGGTGGGCTCGTAAATTTTACACTTCTCATGTACATCTACAGGTTGTTGCACTCAAATCTCCATGTGGGGTCTATTAAATAGCCAGATGACGGACCTGTTAGAATGGCTAGTATGTCAATCCGCTGAGAGGATCCCTTCATAGAGATATCATGGACATCTTAGTAGACAGCTTGACGTTTAGATTTTAAAACCTCAGCAATCATGGTTTGGATTTTGTGATGTCTGGAGAGCCGTAATGTTTCACTAAAAGAACAGGAACCCAAGACGTGACCAAGTGTTTCAATTTCACTTCCGCATCACTGACAGTGGTTTCCGTCATGGAATCTTCCTGGTATTGCGCGTAGTGGACATTCTGTTTATAAGCCTACAAAAATTGGTAGAAGAAATCATGATACTATCACAATATTAAATGCAGTTTTGCAAAGGAAGAAGAACGATTGACAATGTATTTATTATAGATAAATAACCCAAAGAATAAAATAGGTAAGTTACGAAGTTTGTGGATTTGAAAACGCTTTTGATGAATTCAGTTATAGTAATTATGGTATACAATTTTAGAAGTGTTATATTTCCCAAAGAAAACTACTGTACCTAATTAAAGGTACAGGATTATTTAACTAAAACAATAGTAATGGAAGACAATCCAAAACCCAAAGATTTGAGTTCTTAGGCAATTACAGCCGACTCCATCACCACGACAGCCAAGCCAAGTTAAAGGCTTTATATCATGAAGATACTATTTGTGTTGAAGTTGAAGAAGAAGCAACAATACCAATCATATAACACAGAATAAGGGGATTAATATAGGATTGTAAATTGAACCTAACTTTGTTTAACTTTTTAAAGATGATATATTTCAAAATATAAAGGGAGTTAATAATATGATGACAGTTATAAGTAAAATGCAAATACTTGATCTATTATTTGTAGATGAACTAGCAGCTGGGTTAATGAGCAAATCTGACACCAGAACATTTCCTTTGCTGGAAAAGATCAACAGTTGCCATGGGACAGAACCACTGATTATGTAAAGGGAGTATCGACTTCATGCGCAAGTTATAGAACATTTTTGGAAACGTTGGAACAAAGAATATCAGCTGCAATTGAGAAACTTTCATCAACTTCCTCAACCAAACGGCAGATCTGCAGCAATTCCAAGTTGGGGACTTGGCCCTGCTACAAGAAGATGTATGTACCTACGTCCACGTCACATGTGGAAGACAGCTGTCATAGGACTACAGACAGGAAGATCAGAACACTGTTTCTTCATATACCATATGGAGAATAGATATCCCAACCTGCAACTGGTCATCCCATTAAAAGTTGACCGAGGGGGGGGGATATATACAGGATTGAACCAAGGATAGTTGTTCCCATGATCTTCAAGTATTTAATCTTTGTTTCCAACCTATTTAAATGTTGTATCTGTTATGTTCTGTGTAATGAATTGAAAATTAACAAATACTGACGTTAATCTTAACTGTGTTTATTTATTTATGTAATAGAGCCAGGTCTCATCCCCGATATGTTGCCTGTTAACGAGAAGGTATTGAATAATACGTATCACATCTCAAATTTTCGTTTACACCTGTGTTTTGAAACGAACGTTTTCTGAATACAAGGATTTCTAAGTGGTAAGCGAAGATATTTTGCTTTTGAACACTTTACAATTTTTTTGTTTATTGTATTATAAATATTCCTCATATTATCACATATAGTTACATTCATTATTATTCATTGCAATGGAACTCTGGAAATATAAATAGGTGAATCATAAAAAGACACAATTTTATCGTTTAAATTCTATTAGTAGGTATATTCATTCATACTTTGTTTCAGAACTTGGGAAACTGATATTGTAATGCAAAAGCGCTGACTGTAATTCAAATCAAGTTGAATCGTCCTTCAATACCTATACAACGGAGCGAATATAGCCGTCCCTCTACACCTAACTTCAAGTCCAGGTAAATTGAGTAAACAAAGAAGTCCCATGTGAAATGTATATCTTGACTTTTATGGAAATAGACTTGGTCTTCTTTATTCTGCATGACTTTTACATTGCTGGTAAACCGTAGGAGATACACAAAACTATACTACATAAATGTAGATCTCATTAATGTACAATTTATATCAAATGCATTTCTGTGAAGTTGACAATTTCCGAAATATCCCTTATTATCGGTTTAGCTTTTCGAATATTTTTACTTTTCCAAAATGGGAAGTCGTTATTCCCTGTTAGTACAGCTTTTAAAATATGTGACTATCGCTTTAGTCTAGTGTTTTTCTTCATTTCTCTTCTACTCACGAGAAACTATAAAACAAACAATTTATATATTGTTTATCTGAATTGACAAGAAGTAGATGAAAAAAGAAGTTTTTTTAGTTGATTTTCTCAAAAATGGCTGAAACGATTTTGATTAAAATACCGCATATTAAAGATATTCATATGGCAAATAAAATGTATATCTTGAGTTTTCTGGGAATAGCCTCTAAAGACCTTTATTCTGAATGAATATGTTTTTTTCGTGGAAGTTACCATTTCTGAGATATTCCTTGTTAACCTTTTCTCAACTGAAAGTTGTAAACTCCTGGCCTTGCATAGACACGGATTTCACCACACGGCAATCAGCTTACCTTTTAGCCTAGCGTATTCCCTTATTTTCCTTCTACGTACTTCCAAGGAAGCAAATAATTAAGAACATTTCTGTTAATGCTTATTTCGATTATCATAATGTAGATAGAAGAATATGTTTTTTAAAAATAATTTGTTATATCGATGTGGAAAAAGCCATGTAAATGGAACACATTAGATTTTTATGTTAGCTATCAAAAGAGAAGGGTACCAGAGGTACATGCACTATAGTTCACTCACACTTTATGAGTGGGAAGTAATAAAATACCAGCAGTCAACATTGGCACATGGATACCCAACTAGCTGAAGAGCACACTGCATCTACATTTCCTATCGCTGTCAAAGCAAACCAGTAAGAACTTTCACAATATTTACCTGTCCATCTCATAACAGAAATCGATTGGTTTGCTGTTGAAGTTCACTGAACTCTTTTATCACTGAGTCATCGTGATTCACAAAGAACAGAATAGACTTTACCTTTCCACTAGCATCGCATCTTTGGCATTAGTGCTGAACTGGATACTTCAATAAGCATAACTTGATGAATAGTGATGAAAACATGCAACAACTACAAAATCAACAATATAATAATAATAATAATAAAATAAATTGGGATTATTAAATTATAATGTCTCGATAACAGTTTCCAATTATTTTAACACATGCTAGGTCTTGTCATTACAAATCTTGGCATTCCTAATATCAAAATAATGAAAATAAATCTGCTGTCTTAGTCACACTACTTGTACTATTGATTGCCACTAATTTTAATAGCTATTCTAGAAAATATTCATACAAGATCTTGTTTTTCTCTCTCCTCCAGTTAATGTTTTCTGAGAAGTTGAGTTGACAGTCAAATGTTTGAAGAAACAGTACCTATATATTATGGTCATGATACCGACTACTCCCACATGAAACAAATTAAAATCAAAACAAAGGGCTGCTTTTCACCCGGAGGTCCCGGGTTCGATTCCCAGCTGAGGCAGGGATTTGAATTATTCCCTATCCCCCTCAGAGACCCTGGAAGTATGTATGTCAGAGTGAATGTGTGTGTGTGCTCTGAGGAAAATAAAGCGATTAAAACACCCAAGTAAAGAACCTACAGTCAACGAGTTGTTTCTAATGCAAAGCCCTCGATGGATGTTAAAGGGGCATATATAAGTGAAACAATAAAAAAAATGGAAAGAAAAATTGCTTCAAGTATATTGTTTGGAATATTCAAAATTTCAGACGAATAAATGCGAATATAGATTGGCCCCGCTAGCATCTTTTTTATGACGAGTCCCGGGTTCAATTCCCGGCTGGTGCTTAGGAATTTTTCTCTAAGCTGGAGTTTAGGATTATTTCCCATCCTCCCCAGACTCGTCTGGATGTGTGTGAACAGTAAACGAATGAACACCTTTGCCATTAGTAATTGTTCCAAAGGATAAAGCCACCGTCAACTTGACTTAGATGTTAAAGGTGGCAAAAAAAAAAAAAAAAAAAAAAAAATACAATGTGAACACAATTTTAAGATAACTTACAGACTGTTGGACTAAGTTAGATCTCTCTATTTAAGTTGTTTTCCAAAATGCATGCTTTATATACGAAAACATAAATTTTAGACCTGTCAAGACTTGATAAGTCAACACAATTGGCTGATCAATACTTGCGGTTCGGATAGGATTTTAGCAGCGATGGTGTCGAATCTGGGCGTGATTACAGCCGTTATGCACTAATATAGTATGACGACCACCTAGTTTTTCTCAGTCGAAAATGATTTTCAGATGTTTATATTACTTTATGCAATTTATTTCTGTGGACATTATTTATTTATATACAGAATTTTAATCTCTTCATATCTTACTCTGCCTAAAGAATCGTTTTCTGCACTCATCTCTATTCCTGTTCCTCTTGCGTTCGTTCCAGTTCCTGTTTCCTACATCCATGAGTTCGAGGTCTTCCCTTTCTTTTTCTTCCAGTGGAGTCCATTTCACACTTTTCTTGTCTTCTTATGACATGTCCGTCCCAATTCAGCAGTTTATAGTTTACATTAATAGTGCGTTCATATATTTATTTTTCTCATTTTATATGCTTTTCTTATTTTTTTCCAAACCTAAACATCTCCCTGATCTACTTAAAATTCTATTTCCATAATTGTTAATTTTGTTAAATTCCCATGTTTTAACACCATATTTGACAGTACCTTTCACTGTTGTATTATACAGTGTGTTTCAAAAATAGGGGCCATTAATTCAGGTATGCATTTCCCATATGTATGAAAAAATACAATATGTGCCCTATAAATGCTTAGTTTCTGAGTTATGAGTTCAAAACTGCGATATTCACCTGAACGTTGTTCTTTAGGTATTTTCTTTACAGAAGATGTTCAAAGTGTCCACCCCCTGCTTGAATTCAGGCCTTCTATCAACTTCTCTTAGCCGTACAAACACGAACCAAATTCCAGTATTGCGTATTTTCTCACAGCAGCAACAATTTGATTCTGAAGGAATTCCATGTCAGGCACCAGAGACGAATTTACCAACCTCTTTAAGTTGCCATACAAATAGAAATTAATAGGGTTCAGATCTGGTGAGCCAAGAGATTGGGCCACCTCTACCAATCCATCGATCAGGAAAGCTGAGTAGACCGACTGAAGTGTGTAGGATCGTCATTATGCAAGATGTGAGCTTGTTGACGAATGTTCAAACACATGAGGTATGGTATTTTCCAAGAAGTTTTTGTACTCCTGCCGCGTAAGCTGTTTACGGTACATAGGGTGCAACTAATCGATCATCACATTTTGAGAGTGAATCGCACAATTGAAATAGAACAATTGAATGCGGGTTTTCATATGCCCATACATGTTGATTGTGGAAATCTGTAATGCTATTTCGTGTGAACTGCGTTTCATCTGTAAATAATACTAAGATAGGAGAATTCGGATTTGTAGCACACTATTGTACGAACCACAGGCAGAACATTAATCAAGCAGGGTAGTCCGCTGATGACACGTTACAAATGATAAGGAAGCAACTGGTGCTCTCGCAAAATTCTCCAGACACGTATGGGGAACATTCACTTGCAACCCCAACCTTCGTGTACTGATGTACACAAAATCCAGAATCTCATGTGTATATCTGAAGTTGCAGATCTTGTTCCTTCCCTCCCCAAACCAGGAGAAGCAAACTTCCCATGTGAGCGCAGACGTCGAGGGTGACGTTCAAATGCCTTCCGATCTGGACATCTAGCTGCATGCACGTCTCTCGGTGCAAACGATGAGCCAAGGCAGCATTGCCATCCGCCTTACCGTATATGAAGCGTTTTTCCGTTGCCTATGGCCGCGCTCGCTGAAGTGTCTAGTTTTTTGGTGCTTCGTGGCGCGTGGGATCGTGCATTCGAGTCCCTCTTTGGGCATGGGTGGCTTGTCAACGTGGGTATGTATGTGAATTTGGTAGCAAAAAGCAAACGGTAAATCAAATAGGTCAACAAAGGAAATGTAGGGAAACTGGAAAAAGGAAGGAAAAAAAATGCATTTCTACCAGTTACTGATTTGAGCAAACGTCGCTCAGTCAAATGCCAAATACAACATTCGCCTTGGAATGTGAGTGTCCTGTTAATATTTTCTGTCACTGCAACTACTCGCGGGAAGAAAAACGTTTAGGCGAATATCAATGTTTTGAGGGCCATAACTCAACAAAAAAAACAACAACAACAAAAAAACAAGCATTTTCGGACACATGTTGTAATGCGGTTTTTATTGTCTGCATATGGGGAATGCATACCTGAATTTATGTCCTTTATTTTTTAAACATCCTGTATATTTGTAATTTATTTTTCTTACTTGATATCTATTCACAGGATACAATTCAGCATCGATGTTATAATGTTACGTTTATTGATTCTATTCTTTATGTAATTTTTACTTTCTCTAGACCCATATGTACAATGGACATAGGGATAGAGAAGGTATTGTAATGCACCCAAAACTTCAATGTCAAGATTTCACCGGAAATATATGTTTTGGGATCCCCTGAGTCCGAAAAAAGCATTTTTAAAAAAAGGTCCGTGTGTGTAAGTGTGTGTGTGTCTGTGGACAGTATAGCCCCAAAACGAAAAAAAAGTTAAATACCAAACTTGGTATTTGGATTTAGTATCTCCCAAGGATGCAACAGGAAGATTTTCCAAAATATCCCCCACCACAAACTACCCTCTATATGGAAAACATTTCGAAAATTTTGATTTTCTTAAAAATGGCTTTAACAGTTTTGATTAAAATCCCGTATATTAAAGCTATTTACATCCCAAATAAAATGTATAGCTTGCATTTTCTGGGAATAACCTCTGAATATCTCTTTATTATGGATGAATTTTGCCGAATTTTGCTTAACTGCTAAACCGTAAGAGATAGACAAAAGCTCACTACACAAAAAATGTACATCATGTCAAAACACACAATTTATGTCCTTTACGTTTTTGTTGTGTAGGTAACCGTTTCCGAGATATTCCTTGTTATTGGCTTCAATTGTGAAGTACTTAAACTTTTCTCAGACAGAAAGAGTGCGTTTTTTCTTTTGTTCTACTCCTGGCTCAGCAAAGAAGCGATTTTCAATGACAACCACATAATGATAGCTTTTAAAACATTTGACTATCACCTTAGCCTAGTGCATTACCTTAGTTCCCTTTTACTTATAAGAACTAAGTAATAAGACCATTTTGCTAGTGCTTATTTCGATTAGCATTGTGTAGAAAGAAGAATACTCTTGTAAGAAGTTTGTTTTTACAGCAGCAAGAGAAAGTCATGTGAGTGTAACACATCAGATTTTTCTATTATCTTTACCTATTTTACTCCCAAATACTCAATTTTTTTCACATTCCCTAATACAATCTATTTATTATTATTATTATTATTATTATTATTATTATTATTATTATTATTATTATTATTATTATTATTATTTTTCGGGTTCGTTTTATGTAGAAGACTCATTACGCCTGATGCATTTTTGTTGCTGTAGGCTTCTTAAGCAATGAAGTTGGCAGAAATCAGCACTAATACAAATGATATGGTAAATCTAACTTGGCCTATGTTTTCAGAAGCGTTGCGTTAACTCTAGATTACCACGTGATTAAAATTTACATTCATGTTTTCAACAGTGAGACTGCCGACATAAATCTTCCTGGCGTATGAGGAGAGGCCTTACTTTCTTTCTAAATATTAATCAAAACTCTTGTAGTTATTTTCTGTGCACAACTCAATAATTGCAGAAACGGACTTTTCATGTCAATTCAAATATTTCTAACAATACTGCACATCAGATCTCTATGTACAGCTATTTGAATTAAGGAATGAAATATAATCTTCAAACATATTAAACAGTCATATGCCCACAGTATACATTTCAACGCGCTCACCTTGAAAGGTCTGCTTTATTTAGTGAGCCGCTCGTTTGTGAGCTTCAGCGTCTTCCAAAACATGATGCCAAGATTTTCAAGAAAGTCTTCGTATCCTAAGCTATCGTTTTTAAATAGTTTTCGTTTATTTTTGACTAATAATGGGTGTGACCTTTTTTTTAATAAAATGCCATCTGTTGATATTTGTATGGCTAGTAAAATGCCTCTCTTGTATTTTTTTTACGAAGAGCTTGTGCCGTCCTCTTCATTCTGAATAATTTTACGCAATCTTATGAGTGTTAAAGCTTACTCCACGAGCAAGATTTCTTAGCACTCTTTATGTCAAGTATTTTTGTGGTCCGAACTATTTCCAAGAAATTCACTGTTATAAGTTTGGAAGTCCATAATATTGCAAGCACTTTTGAAGTGCCAAAGTCAATATTCTTTTGTTCCCTCCAAATATTGAATCTTAAAAGCCACTTTTTAATTATCTGACTAGTGCTTTAGCCCTCTGTATTTCCTTTACACCTACAGTAAAATCTGCAATGAATTTATTTCTACGAATGTTTATCTCGATTAAAATAAAATAGAGAGAAAAAAAGAACGTCTGTAAGAATAATAAATAGAGATAAATACATAAATAAACCGAGGAAGATGACTGCGGCAATTTGCGAGGCTCGTATTTGGGAAACTCCTGGATTTGATTTCTGGGGTCAGCCAATTTTATGCGGCTTTTTCGTGGTTTTCCCTGCTTGACAAGGCGAATATTGGGGTGATTTATTTTCTATCGCGAATACCTCCCTCCCTCCCTCCCTCCCTCTGTAGGGGTTACCATACTAGCCTCTTATACACAAGGTCGCGGGTTCAAAGCCGGCGGAGGACGAGGGCTTTTTTCGAGCGTAAAAATCCTTTTCTTTCGGTCGTTGGTCCCGTATTGTAGATTTACAGCATGTAAAGGAACCTCAAGCCTGATAAAGAGGCTTCTGAGCAAATTTCAGCTTTCTTTTACGCCCAATATAAATGGGATTCTGAGAACCACAGTAGAAACAGAGCGACCATAAATAAAACTCTATTTCCATTTCCGCATCTCTCTCTCACTCACACACAGATATGTCAATCCTAGACATTGTAGTTCAGCTTACGCCACCAAATTTGTCCTAGGTGAAATCAACCAAGAAGTATCACATCTTCACATCATGAATAGCCATTTCGTAATCAGCAATCAATTTTACAAGTTTAATTGTAAAACAAAATTCTTCGCATTTACATATCAGTGTATGATAAAACAGCAGTATGCCTCTCCTTTTGTTTGGCAGTAAACAGAGATTGTCGAACATAATGTCCGCTGATTAGACAATGCAAAGTAAAAAGCTGTGTGACGGGTTTAGTACAGAAATTAAAAACACAATCAATATAGTCTCTGCTTCGCACATTTGCTTTCAAATTACTTTCACAACTATGATACTGCTTTATGAAGCATTAATTAATTCAACCGGTACTAGAAACTGGTTTTATTACTAGTTTACTTCAATAAAACCACTTAAACTGCCTTTAAATCGATGTAAGCATATACTCACCATAATATGCTATTACAAAGCTTAAGGATTTCTCGTATATTTTGAGTCTTTAAGGTTTAAATTAACACGTGATTCATATTGAAATATACCACAAGTACTTCGTTTGCTTTGGTTTCTTACAACTTCCATTGTTTCATTAGCTATTGGACAGGTAGCGTTCAAATCACTCATATCATACATAGTTGTCATTTATATCGCAAAATTCACAGCTACAAATATTTCGGCATAACCTATCACTGACCATTAAAGTATTATAGTACCGGAATTAGTAGTTTATTATTCGGCCACTAGAGCAGCTTAGTAGCTAATTTTAAGGTCTTTGTTGCCTTTGTACGTCGTGACGATAGTTTTCAGCACTGGTACAAAAAAATCTGATAGTAGAAAAACAACTAGCAGAAAATTTTGCTTCATTATAAGTAGAAACGAAATAAGGAAGTACCATAGGTTAAAGTGATAGTCAAAAGCTGGTTGCTATGTGACTGAAGTTCCTTTGTTTGTATGGACAGAAGTTGACACATTCTTGTATAAGAAAAGTAAAAGTTTTTCAAAGCTGAAACCAAAAACAAGGAATATTTAAAAAACAATCAACTCCACGAAAAAATGTACATAACATAAATTTTGTGTTTTAACGTGTTCTACATTTTTGTGTGGTAAGTTTTTGTCCATCTCTTACGGTTTAGCAGTTATGCAAAATTCTGTAAAATTCATCCAGAATAAAGTAGTCTTCAGAGGCTATTCACAGAAAATTTAAGACATTTTATTTGTCACGTAAATATCTTTAATAAACGATATCTTAATCAAAATCGTTAGAGTCATTTTTAAGAAAATAAAATTTTTCGAAAAAAAGTTCTGTGGAAAGCGTAGTTGGGGTTGGGGTAATTTTCTTGAAAATCTTCGTGTTGCATCCTTAGAAGATACCAAACTTAAATACCAAGTTTGGTATTTAGCGGACTTTTCGGTTTTGAGCTATGCTGTCCACAGACACACATACACACACATACAGACATACACTCACGCATACACACGGACTTTTCCTGAAAATGCTTTTTTGGATTCAGGGTGACCCAAAACATGCATTTCCCGTGAAATCCCGGTATCAAATGTTTGGGTAGAATGCTATACCTTCTCTATACACTATGTACATAGTACGTGTAGAGAAAGTAAAAAATACCACGAGATGACAAGCTGCCGATTGTAATGCGAATCTGTAGATTTAGATTTTTGAATCCATTATTACGTGTGTAAATAAATGATTTTTGTGTAATTTGCTTTTAGTAATTTCGAGCAATTTATCCAAGCATGCTCGCTTCGCTCACGTGCGCTGTATTAGGTGTAGGTTAGTGTGAGAGTGTAAATAAACTAGTTTACCTGAACTTGGGTATTAATAATTCCCACTGGCTTCACCAAAGCTTGCGAGCTTGCGAGCATTTGTGTGTTAGGCCTAGGTTGGTGTGTGTGCACGTGCTCGCGCGCGTGTGTAAGTATGATTTTCCTGTACTTTGGTTGTTTCATGTTTTATTTTCTCTAACACCTATATACAATGTGCATAGTAGGTAGAGAAAATATTGTTTTTCACCCAAAAATTGATACCAAGATTATACCGGAACGGCTGTTGAGGACCCCTGAAAAAAATTGAAAAGGTTCAGTGTGTGTGTGTGTGTGTGTGTGTGTGTGTGTGTGTGTGTGTCTGTGGACAGTATAACTCAAAAACGAAAATGGGTTAAATACCAAACTTGGTATTTAAGATCAGTATCTTCCAAGGATGCGACACGAATTTTTTCAGAATAATTTTTACGAAATGTTCGATTTTCAAAAATGCCTCTAATGCTTTTCATTAAAATGTCATATATTACGGATTTTTATATGACAAATAAAATGTATATTCTAAATTTCTTGGGAATAACACCTTAATCATTTTGAATACTTTTTACATAAATAGTAAACCTTAGGCAACATCTTACTACACAAAAATATAGATATCGTTAAAACATAATTTATATCATATATGTGTATCTACAGGATGTCCCAGAATTCAACCGCACAAATTGACAGGATTGTAGAGGGGTCCAAAATAAACATTATTAGATAGGGAACCTATGGGCTATTTGTCCTGAATTCTTTGTTACAGTATAAAATATATTAAGGGTGTGCACGCCACTGATCAAACCGCAGTGGATCGTGACGTGAACACCCAGATTTTGGAGAACATAGGCATGGAAGCGCTATTTAGCGCTATGATAAGCGTGTGAGCATCGGGTCAAGATGTTGAGGGAATTGTGGGGTCTAACCTCCAACGATATATTAATTTTTATCTTGTCTCCTTAGTTTGTATTTTGCAGTGAGTTCTTATTTTTCTGCGTTACGTAATATGATTTATTCGTGCTGATAAATAGAATAAATGTCCACGTAGTGCAACGGAGAATGTTTTAATAATAATTGCATTTAACATCTGAAGGGTATTCTCACTTCTGAATACCCCTCGAAGGAGGTTCTAAAATAGAGTGTATCACACATTGACTTGTTATGTATGTACACATTACAATTGTAAGCACAGTTCACAATTTACGAAACAATATTAGCATTCTGTCAAATGTACTTAAAATGAAATAAATGAACAACTAGCTCTGTTGTAAAACAAGTACGCACATAAAACTGATTACTAACGATGTAATAGTCAGGAAAGTTCATGCAACTATTTTATTTCTACGTGTAGGTAAATAGATACTTTGATAAATACTACAATATCTGAAGCACAAAATTCAACAGGTCACTAGAGAAACTGTTTGTGATAACTTGAACTTCCCTGCAGAGGTTGAATCTACGAAGAAATGAAGATCGTACTCTGTCAAAATTTCAAGGAGTGTTGTAAACTTCACCACAAACAATTGTTCATCTGATTCAACGCGCATCTGGTAAGCGGACTTCTAAAGAATGCACCAAAAGGCACATGAGCTCAGCTGTTCGTAGCTTAGATTAGCTTAGGATGTTAGTCTGTGTGATCTCCGTTTCGCACCTTGTTGAAACAATTTCTATCGTTACACATAATGTGTTTACTTTTACAATGTGAACACAGTACTTAGCAATTCATGATCAGGTTAGTCAGTTGTAGGCATTAGACAAGAATTTCAGAAACAAATGCTCGCAGGCTCCCAATAGCTCAAGAGGTTAAAACAGTATAATGTGTACATACAAATGAGTTCAAAGTCCCGCTGTTCGAATCTTAGTAATAATAATGTCTTTTTTTGTTGCACCCCAAAGACACAGTTTAGTTATTATGTTTCAAAACACACATTTCATAAATATTTTCAATAAAACTAATGTTTCATTGCATTAATCTTGTCACATTCTTTGGCAATTACTGCATTTAATATTGAACGCTACGTGGATATCATTCACAGTGTTTTGAAAGTAATTTGTACTGGAGGGTTTATCGTCTTGGCTTCAGAAATGCAAACTAAGCGTATTAGTTTTGCTCAAATGTTGTACTTCTTTGAGAAGAACAAAAAAATTGAAACACTAACAAATGGACTGCCTCCGTAGTCGAGTGATCAGCGACCCGAGGGTCCTGGGTTCGATTCCCGGCTGGGACGGGGAAATTTTCTCTTGCCAGAAGTATTCCCTATCCCCCACAGAATCTGGAAGTTTGTATGTGAGTGTGAATGTGTGCGTGTTTGAGTAAAACAAAATACTTTAAACCAACGTAACAAAACCTACAGCCCCCGATATGACCTTAGATATTAAAGGGGGCTATATATATGAAACAAAAACAAAAAAATTTCACAGAATAATACGACTTTTGTATCTTGGATTCGCAGACCAGCGCTATACTGACGCATCTACAGCGCTCTCGCTAACTATGATCTGAAATAAACCGAACTGTTATCAGTGGCGTGCACACCCTCAAAGAACAGGCAATTTTGCCAAAGTATAGTGCCCAATAATTTTAAATATCGTATGGATTGTGCATCAATACTACATTCTTTCAACTACTGGCATATAAATGAGGCATTCGGAATGAAAATAGGACACACACTTCCACATTCTTATAAATAAGGTTCATTGTTGTGCGACCCAGAAAACATACCATTATTTTGACATTTGGCAAAAGGGACATGTTCTTTACCTCACATATTATTTCACATTATATTTCACATTATTTTTAGTATTTTCTTCAATGATTACCACATACATTTTCAAGCATACTCAAGAAAATAAAGCTTAATAATACTATAAACCATAACAGTGACGTCACAGGCAGCTGCAAAAATAAAAATATTGTCATTCATATTTTGATCGAATGACTGTACAGAGATAATATGCCATTGTTTAAGTTTGACCCATTATTTCAGCAACTATTTAAGATAATGAACTAACATTTTCAAGGTATATTCAGCAATACCTTTACTGTTGATTGATAAAAATGGAATACTTCTGTTCATTAGAAGGACAGGTATGCTTTTTTTAATAAAACTCTTAAAACTTTATTGAAAAATTATGATTATTGTCATATAGTTTGTGAGATAAAGGGACACTTATGAAGACATTTTTATTCTTTAAAATTGCTTTCAAACATAATATTAAAAAAATATAAGTTATTTCCAAAAACAATTTCGCAGTACTTCGAAACTCTCACACACAGGAAATAAAAACGGAATGCCAATGCTGCAAGTAGCTAAAGTAAAACTTTCCGATCATAAAAAATAAATAAAAAAAATCTCTTCTCTAACACTAATATTTACAAAGTTGTTGATATTTTACCGAGTGAGGGTGGCAAAATGTTGTAAAAATTACTACACAGGATTACTTTCAACAATATTTTAAAACTATTTACAATTAGCGTACTTTTATGAAATTTATATAAAAATGAATGGAAAATTCGAAATATGCATATGGAATTAAATCATGAAAATTGAAAAAATCTGGTATGTTCCATTCACCCGAATTTCTCTACATCTCTGCAACAAGTTATGTATTCTTTATTTAAATCTAATCGAGAAAAAATTAGCATATATAGTCTTATTACTTGCTTCCTTGTAACCAGAAGGGAAATAAAGGAGTATCAAAGGTTAAAGTGGTAGTCAAAAGCTGGTTACTATGTGACTGAAGTTCCTTTGTATGGACAGGAGTTGACAAATTCCTGTATGAGAAAAGTATACGTTTTTTAAAGCTGAAACCAATAACAAGGAATATCTAAAAAACGATCAACTCAACGATCGTGTGTGTTTTAACTGCTCTACATTTTTTGTGTGGTAAGTTTTTGTCTATCTCTTACAATTAACAGTTATGCAAAATTCTGTAAAATTCATTCAGATTAAAGTAGTCTTCAGAGGCTATTCACAGAAAATTCAAAATATACATTTTATTTGACAGGTAAATATCTCTAATATACGACATTTTAATGAAAATCGTTAGAAGCATTTTTGAGAAAATCAAAATTTTCGAAAAAAGTTCCTTGTTGGGAATGGGGGGGTTTTCTTGAAAATCTTCGTGTCGCACCTTGGAAGATACCAAACTTAAATACCAAGCGTTTCGTTTTTGAGTTATGCTGTCCACAGAACACACGCACATACACAGACCTTTCACTAAAAACATTTTTTTTTATTCAGGAGGACTCAAAATATGTATTTCCTGTGAAATCTCGGTATCGAAATTTTGGATAGAATTCAATACCTTGTCTATATACATACTATGTAAATAGTACGTGTAGAGAAAAACATTTATAAAGATCCCATTTCGACTCCCCTTAAGGCTGAAAACATTTCAATGTCTACTAGAATGAACGATAGTAATCGATTGAAACGATTCAGAGAAAGAGAGGTGTTTTGGTTATATGATATATATGCTATGTACTGAAGGTAAACAGCCGTTAAAAGCTTCATGCAGCCAACTTGACCTCCGCTTTAACACCTGCCTTCAAGCCTACGCCCTAGTCAATTGATTCGCAGAAGTGGCCTTCATGTCATTCGTCTATTACAACCTCAATGAAGATAATATCAACAATTTAATGCGCTAACAATTAGTGCTCAGTCATTAACATAGACTGAAGATGTTAAAGTGAGGTGAGCCTATGTTTGTTTTTACTGACAGATTTGGGGGAGAGGCGCTTTAAATCCTTTAACCGGATTAAAAAATGTAAATGACTTGTTATTTATGGACGCTCTTTACCTCCTATAGTTCTCAGCGTCCCATTCTAACCTCAGCGTGAAACACCGGCCTCTCTATCAGGCTTGAGGTTCTTTTACGTGCCGTAAATTTACGACACAGGACCAACGGATTTACTTCCCTTCCGAAGGAAGTCATGCTAAGGATTTTTACACCCGAAAAAATCCATCGTCCTCCGCCGGGTTTGAACCCGCGACCTTGGTTATATGAAGTTAGCATGGTAACCATTACACAACGGAGGGCGACTTAACCAGATTAGATCACATCTGACGGTGAGTGAACGAAATGGTGAAATTATACTGAAATAGGCCCAAGAGCTTAGAGTTACGCAACATTCGTCTTCTCAGGATAACGGAAAGTCTTCTTAATGCATATAACTCACCCTAAACACGAATCAAACTCGAGACTTCTTGAATGTGAATTAAATACGCTACCCCCACACCAATCGGTGGGCTGATGAAGAAATTAAAAGTACAAATACAACAAATAATTTACTTCAAAGGAAACTAAGGTGATTAATGAAAAGAAAATTTAAAAAAGCTCCTGTAAACTCACATATGTTCACTACTGATGAGGAATTCACATATATCCCATAAATAAATACAAAGTAATTATTATTTTCATTTTAAGTACCTAAATAAAAAATCTGATGTGTTCCATTCACATGACTTTCTCTATATCTCTGCATTAAATTATTTTTAAAAAGCTTATGCTTCTATTTACTTCCTGCTAATCGAGAAAAAATTAGCTGAAATAGTCTTATTTCTTGCTTCCTTGTAAGTAGAAGCGAAATAAGAGAGTTCCATAAGTTAAAGTGATAGTCAAAAGCTGGTTGCTATGTGACTGAAGTTCCTTTGTTTGTATGGACACGAGTTCACAAAGTTCTGTATGAGAAAAATATAAGTTTTATAGCTTAAACCAAAAACAAGGAATATCTTAAAAACAACCAGCTCCACGAAAAACATGTATACAACATAAATTGTGTGCTTTAATGTGCTCCACATTTTTTGAGTGTAAGTTTTTGTCTCTCTCTTACGGTTTAGCACTTATGCAAAACTCAGTAAAATTGACTCAGAATAAAGTAGTCTTCAGAGGCTATTCCCAGAAAATTCAAAATAAACATTTTATTTGCCAGGCAAATATCTTTAATATACGATATTTTAATCAAAATCGTTAGAGCCAGTTTTTAGAAAATCAAAATTTTCGAAAAAAGTTCCATGTAAAAGATAGTTTGGAGTGGGGGGATTTTTTTCAAAATCTTCGTGTCGCATCCCCGGAAGATACTAAACTTAAATACCAAGATACTTTTCGTTTTTGAGTTATCGTGTTCACAGACACATGGACGGACACACATACACACACACACGGAACTTTTTCTGAAAATACTTTTTTTGGATACAGGGGACCCTAAAACATATATTTCCAGTGAAATCACGGTATCGAATGTTTTGGTGGAGTGCAATACATTCTCTATACACTGTACATAGTGCGTATAGAGGAAGTCAAAAATTGTATAGTCATTTTTAAGAAAACAGAAACAGCTAAAATTGTTTCTACAAATGGTAGTTTCTGGAGCATATTTCTTCAACATGTTTTCTGGCATGCTTAAATAGTACCTGACTCCAACACTATTTGATTTTAGACAAATGTTTTTGAAAATCTTTGTCTGACCTGTTTGAACGATGTGTGATTCAAATAGAATGTGGTATTTAGGAATTCTTTTTAACATCTTAGCCTGGCGTAATTAAACAACATCTGCTCAAACACCACGGACAAACACTCACACAACATAATACACATGGACACTTTACTGAAAAACTTATTTTGAATTCGAGGACCTTAAAAGATATATTTTCCGTGGAATCTCGACATAGAATTTTTGGACGAAATGCACTTCTTCCCCTGTTGTATATAGACAAACTAATAAATGGTTGAAAAACATTGGAATCCAACTGTATGAACAGTAATATCAATTATATCAGATTTTTGTCTGCTCAGTTTGTGTCGATGATTACAAAAATACATGCCTAGGTAAGATAACAGACTAAACAGAGAGGGAGTAGTGAAATTAGTACCTTGTATTTTCAATTAAGCTTTTGATAGATATTCGTTTTGCATTTATTACGTATTCAGACTAAACACATATCATAAATACATTGTCTTGCAAAACGTTTTACTAAATACACTTGAAATTTAAATACAACGCAAAAAGGCTTCTAGCGCAAGAGAAACAAGTGCATAACGTTTTGAGTGAACCTGCTGTATGGCAATTTCTCTTTACATTACATAACTCCGTTATGTAAAAATTCCTTATCCGATTTAAAAACCGATACTGGATTTGTGGGTTGAGAAACCGGCAGGTTGACAACTGACTTCAAAGGCAATAATAACATTTCTTGTCATCTTTTAAATATTGCATCTCTTTATACAGCATAAACTGTGAGATGATAACTATATTCTAATGAGAGGGCGGTTCAACAAGCGGTTATTACACCAAAACAAATTTGGAACTGATTCAAAGGTTAATCTGGATTTGACACGCATTTCAGTTAGTCATTCAACGTGATTTCGCTAAAATGGAAAAAGTGCAATATCAGTTAAAAATTACCTTATTATTTTTGGATGAGAAAACTTGCGAGAAAACAAACTCAAAATTGGGACTGTTATGGTGAACTTGTGCAATCTACGACAATAGCTAGATATTAGTTAAACGACTTTAAAGATGGTCGAACATCCTTTTAATAAGGAGCACCGGCAGATGTGGTTACAGAGGAAATCATTAAACAAGTCCAGGATAGGATTTTGCTGATCTTAAAAGAAACTTTCGGGGAGAGGTTAAAGGACTGGAACTTGCATGATTAATTGGAGATTAAAAAGTATTCAGGCTGATAGGTTACGCATTTTGCTCACAGTAAATAACAAGGATGGTTTTTCAACTTCGATGCTGTGTTTGGAGTTATTTAAGTGAAACTCGAAGGACTTTTTGCGTCGAGTTGTCACCGTCTATGATACCTGGACTCATCATTAAAATCCGCCAACCCTGTAACAATCGATAAAATGGGTTACTTCCGGGAAATCTGCTCCACAGAAGGCATCGACCGGAAGTGTGGTGGCGACAATTTTTGAGATGCGAAGGAAGACATACACACTGATGTTAGAAAAAGGAAAAACGATTACTGGACAACAATGGAGTGACTTTCGGCTCCAATAACGTGGAGACATGACCCCATTTGGCAAAGAAGAAAGCGCTGTTTCACCATGACAACACACTAGCACATTCATCCAAACTGCACATGAATTGTGTTATCAACTGCTGCCGTACCCCCATATCGCCCGACCTGTTTCCTGTTATTGGTTCCTGTTGCCAAACATGACGAAATGACTTGCGGAGGAGGTCATCATCTTCGATACAGAGGTGTATTTTGCAGAGCTTGATACTTCTTATTTTTGGAGGAGTTACAAAATGGTAGTAACGTCGAGACTATGAGAGAAATATGTTGGGAAATAAATATTGAAGAATTTAAAGAATGGCGTCCCCATTCCTAAAACTTACTTATTGAATCTCCTTCTTAGTTACACCTAAATTCTTATCTATATGATTTAGTAAAGTAGTTACAAAGTGATTATTATGTGTACAGCCTCTGTTGTTATTCCTTTCTTCTAAATCTTGTGTTTTTAAATATACAGCGTGTTTCAAAAATACGGGGCATAATTTCAGGTATGTATTTCCCACATGTAGACAATCAAATTAGTTCATTATAACATGTGTCCGGAAATGCTTCATTTCCGAGTTATGGCCTTCACAACATTGAAATTCACTGGAACGTTTTTCTTTCCGCAGGTTGTTGTCATTACAGAAGATGTTCAAAATGTCCACCTCCTGCTTGAATACAGACCTCACATCGATGTCTCATTGACCTGCGAATACGATCCCAAACTCCAGGAGTATTGCGTGTGTCCTCACAACTTGCCACAATTCGATTCCGAAGGGATTCCAAATCCGGCACCGGAGACGAATAAACCAATGATTTTAAATGGCCCCACAAGTAGAAATCGAGAGGGTTCAGATCAGGTGAGCGTGGAGGCCAAGCAATTGGGCCACCTCTACCTATCCATCGATCAGGAAACCTTCGATCCAAGTACCGGCGAGCCGTAAGACTGAAGTGTGCAGGAGCGCCATCATGCAAGAAGGGAATGTGTTGATGATTGATCAGTGGAGTGTCTTCGAAAACGTCCGGTATGGTGTTTTCCAGGAAGTTTGTGTACGCCTGCCCCGTAAGTCTGTTTACAAGTACATGGGGTCCAACTAATCGATCACCAATGATACCGGCCCACGTGTTGAGGGAGAACCGCACCTGGTGATGAGATACAACAGTTGCACGTGGGTTTTCATGCGACCATACATGCTGATTGTGGAAATTTGTTATGTCATCTCTTGTGAACTGTGCTTCATCTTTAAATAACACGACGGCAGAAAAGTTCGGATTTACACCACACTGCTGCAAGAACCACTGACAGAACCTAACTCGTGCAGGGTAATCTGCTGGTGACAGGGCCTGTACACGTTGCAAATGATAAGGATACAATTGATACTCGTTCAACAGTCTCCAGACAGTCGTATGAGGAACACTGACTTGCAACGTTAACCGTCGTGTGCTGATAGAAGGAATCCTGTCCACAGCCTCCAGAATCTCCTCCTGCACTTCTGGAGTTGTAGATCTTGGTCATCCCCTTCCCAAACCAGGAGAGGTCAATGTTCCATACTCGCACAGACGGGAATGGAGACGTACAAATGTCTTCCGATCTGGACATTGTCGCTGTGGGTACCTCTCCTGGTACAAACGACGAGCCAGCACAGCATTGCCGTCCGCCTTACCGTACATGAAGTGTATCTCTGCCAGCTCTTGATTTGAATACATGTCGCACAGTCTTAACGCCTAAAGAACACTGAACGTAACCTTCCTCAGAATGAACTATCAGAGCGCCCTCCTAAAGTCTCCTTTGACGGCAAAGACCTGCGGAAAGAAAAACGTTCCAGTGAATTCCAATGTTGTGAAGGCCATAACTCGGAAATGAAGCATTTCCGGACACATGTTATAAATGAACTATCTTGATTGTCTTCATGTGGGAAATACATACCTGAAATTATGCCCCGTATTTTTGAAACACTCTGTATATTGAGATCAAAATTCTTCTTTATGTTGATGAGATTTTCGAGATTATTTTCATTTAAAACAAATGCTACTGTATCACCTTAAAATTTAAACCCATTTTAAACATATTCAGAAGACGATAACGTATCTATGTGTGTCTATCTGCCTACTTGCCTGACTGTGATCAATTGATCAGTATAACTCAAAAACAAAAAGTTCAATCAATTTATAAAGCTATATTTGAGTCAACATTGTTTAATCATTGCAAATAAGGACTTTAAAGTAAATTTCTCTAAATACCAACATTTTACTTATGTCAGACATTATTTAAGAAAGTGAGGAAAAAATAAATAAAAACAAATTCGACTGAATGCTAAATATTATTTGAGTCACACAAAGAACACTAAGATAAGACATTAAGAAAATTCTTCCTTTGAATGAACTTCTTAATTTCTCTACCACCTATATACAATGTAGAGAAGGTAGTACGTTCCATCCAAAAATTCGATACAGAGATTTCACCGGAGAAACATGTTTTAAGTCACCTAAATAAAAAAAAAAGGAAACATTTTTAGAAAAATGTCCATAATTGCAAACCTTTGTGTCTGTGAACAGCATACTTCTAAAACGAAGAGTCAGTTAAATACCAAACTCCATATTTAAGTATAGTAACCTCAGAGATGGTCGTTTCCTTAGCGCAGCTGCTTACCAAGCGGGAGACCTGGGTTCGATCCCCAGTACCGGCGTGGGGATTTTTCCCCCGCTGGGAGAGCTGGCCCGGGGTGCACTCAGCCTCGTAAGGTCCCTGGGGGGCCAATTGAGGAGCTACTTGATGGAGAAGTAGCGGCTCCAGGTCATAAGGACCGCATTAATCGGCCGGGGGGCTCGAGGCGCTGACCACATCTCACCCTCCAATACTGCACCCCATCCATGACGTCTGTAGTGGACTGAGATGGGGCACGCAGCGGCCAGGCGGTAGACCAAGGTTCCCCGTGAGCTGTCGTGCCATGGAGTTAAACCTCAGAGATTTTTAAGGAAGATTTTACAAAAAATTCTCCATTACAGCGGTGTTCACTTTTTCACGAAATTTTCGATTTTCTCAAAAATGCCTCTAACAATTTTAATTAAAACGCCATCATGTAATTTGAGCCCTTCTTCCTTCTGGAGGACTTTTACATAACCGATAAACCATAAGAGATAAACAAAATCCTAATACACAAAAAATGTTGATCAAGTTTAATTGTGCAATTTATATCAGATACATTGTTACTTTCTGTAGATACCACATGCAATGTAGATAGATAATTATGATTAAAAAATCGCTTATGATATTCTGGTTTTCTAGGACTGTGGATAATGACGTACTATTATTATTATTATTATTAATATTATTATTATTATCATCATCATTATTAATTAATTATTATCATCATCAAACACGAATATTAAATTATATACCAAACGTCATATTTAAATATTGCATCTCCTAAGGATGCGACACGAATATTTTAAATTTCTAACTGCTCTTTACATGGAACGTGGCACATTTTTCAAAAGTTTTTACTGTCTCAAAAATTGTCTAACGATTTTGATTAAAATATCATATGTTTAAGATATTTTATGACAAATGAACTATATTTTGAATTTTCTATAAACAAGTCTCTGAAGTCCTCTTCAGAGGTGGTAGAGAGATTAAGAAGTTTATTCAGAGGACTTCAAAACATGTATTTTGGGTGAAATCTCAATATTTTAATTCTTAGAAGCAATGAAAGGGTACTTTACGTAATAGATAAGTGAAAAAGTAAAACTAATTTGCTCCATTTTCTGTATCTGTCCTGCAACAAACTTCTTACAAAAGCTAATTTTTCTGTCTACTTCTTGCTAATCGAGATAAACAAATCATTGTGTAAAAACTCGTTTTATTATATCGAATACTTCAGGAATTGTGGATAGTTAGCTAATATGGGACATTATGATCACGCTGACCCCTATTAATATTGTTAAAGGACAGGGAATGAAATTTCGAATTTCTTCTGTATAAATTTTGCTGAAAGTTTTAATGTGAATGTATTGTTTTTATATAATAAGAATACAAAATTTCATTGAAATGGATAAATACTCTACAAGATATAAATTATTTCATGTGTTTTATTATGTAAATGTATTGCATAATCAAAATGTCCCACGAGCCTCAAAATTGAGAAAATGGTTGTCATTTTCTGAATTGGAGCTTTAAACCACATACGAAAGCTGTAAACGGGGATATATAAATAACTTTGATTACTGAACTATTATACTTTTTAAAAAAGTTAAGACTTTTAATCTCTGAAATTAATCATTTTTTCATAAAATATATTTCTTGAAGCATTACTATTGGTGGTAGGATAATTTTGTCCTTCTACACCTTCTGGGATTTTACTCAATCCGCCCCTCACAGCAGATTTTTACAAAGATTTAGTTCACTAAAGATCAAAAATTTATTAAATTCACGTTATTTATGTATTATCTCTGAGATGCTTGGAACATCTTGAACATATGAAAATGTAGCTTTTAGAAAAAGACGATTAGTATGCGAGGAAACAGATGTATTGCATGATATTTAACAAGCAGAAGAGTCTGAAGCAAGGGGAGGAAAACTAACTGTTGATTCTCTATAAACGCCCAAAGGTCCCAACAGCTCTTTGTAATAAAAAAAAAGAAGAAGCTATTTTTGACTTTTTGATTGATTGTAATAAAAATTTCACTGCCAGGGTCTCGTAAGCTTCGCTAAATGATGTGTTCCCGCTGAAGTTTTTAAGCTGAATCGTGCAGCAATTTATTGGAAAGGTGCATTTCCTGTCAACAAACGAACAAGGTCATCTGTATGGCCTTGCCTGTAACCACTGCGATTGGACAGTCCAGTGGCACGTCTGTTGAACAGAAGAATAAGAAGAGGAGGAAGAGATAGATGGACTGCCATGACGTCACAAGAAACCCATGGTAATAAAAGTGTTGGAGAAGGTTTTTTTCCTAGCATATATACACTGGCCGCAGTCACGGCCACCTGGGAAAAGGAGCGGATCGGACAAGGCACTCTCGCTCGGATGCAACTAGCCACCAAATGGGGAATGTGCACAGTCATTCTTCACACATATAGTGTCTTCACACCTTCTGCTGCTATTGTGTCTCTCTTAATTCAGAAACAGGTTCACACACAATTTACCCTTTTCCGTCTTAACAGCATGCTTCGTTATTCCTTGAATTTGTGTCACCATTGTCGTATGGAACATCCGTTTCTCATAATGGGTGATATATCAGAGGAAGATAAATGGAACCAAGAAGCGTAAGTCGGAGATTAGAAAAGGGAAACAAATATTTCTATTTTATAACAAGTAGAATAATACAAACGTTTCAAGTGTGTTGTACGTGATAAATACAATTAGCAATAGAAGATAATTAGCAGCTTATGTAAGTTAGTCATGCCCTGTGCCACCCTCAAGCTGGTATAGAACGTTGGAGGCTGGTAGCCGGGTATTTTGCGTGAAAGACAAACCTGGAGCACTCAGCATGCGTATGAATAATATTTTCTGCTTCATAATCCACTAAGAATCCTTGACGGGTTTGTGGATAAATGTCATCATCATCATCAACATCAACAACCTTCAAGGATTAAGCCATTTTGCCTGTTCTGGCCTCAATCTATCTTTGTCTTGGTCTTACTCGGTTTCTTCGGCCAATTTGTCTGTACAGTAGTACGAATTCTTATATTATTCATTGTAGCCGAAATGCTCCTCTCAGTTATATGTCTACATTCCTCAAATGTTCCCCCTATTGAAAATATTTGTAATTGAGTCCGTATGTCCCAATTTCTAATTCCATCGGGCGCGTGTGTCGTAGTAATGGCCTAAGGAATTTCATTTCTGTAGACTGTATATGACTGTGATCTTTCTATTTCATTGTGCAGGATTCGCTGCTATAAAGAAGATTATGATTTTGTAGAACTTCAGCTATGTGTTGAGACGATAATGTATGGAAGCCAAGCGTTTTCATATCAAGAGTTCCTT
Organism: Hymenopus coronatus; assembly: GCA_030762935.1. Lineage (NCBI taxonomy): Eukaryota > Metazoa > Arthropoda > Insecta > Mantodea > Hymenopodidae > Hymenopus > Hymenopus coronatus. Next base: position 54,275,592 of record CM060886.1, read on the forward strand.
TTATGTTAATGAAAGGAAATTGATGCCATATAAATTTATTGATTATGTCGTAAAGAAAAAATTAATTACTGAAAATAATTAGCCTGTATTGAATGTAATGTGTACTTTAAGTATTATTTTATTTGTGATCAAAAATACTTATTTTAAAAAATCCAACAATGACAATTGCAATGCTACGTGCATGAAAAAAGTAAGTTGTTCTTTCTAGTATACCGCATCCCCAAGCATTTGTATACCCGTATTTAAATTTTCACTAAGTGCAAATAACTTATGAAATAAATATTAAAAGTATCAAAAGTAATTTATTAATAAATAAAAGGAAGTCTGTATTATATACGTACTCAAAAAATAAGGAAAAACATATAAAATAAGTTTCGAGCCTATATGAGAGCTGAGTAGACGCTCAACTGTTGCATTCGTTATTGGTCAGTCTTTGTGTGCACATCATTGCTTGGCACCAGGGTAACGTTCTATGGGAGCGCGTTTTGTAGAATGCAATCATCGTTTATCTGTGCAATCCTGCAGTTTTAATAATTATTGTATCAAGTAATATCCAAGAATATACAAGAACATCTTACCAGTGATAGCAATGTATTATTTATAGCAACCACATTTTAAAACATTTGCTTGTTGATTTAGTCTAGTGTTTTCTCTTATTTATCTTTTATTTATAAAGGAACTAAGTAATAACACCGTTTCTGATAAATAGGTAGATGAATAAGCATATTAACAATAATTTGTTACAGAGGTGTAGAGAAAGTCACGTGAATGGAGCACACCAGATGTTTACCATTATATTCCATAATTTCTGGGGAAGTGCTTTGAAGAAAATATATTCAATGAATTTATTTTAATGTAATACATTTTCCAAATATTGCTAAAAGATTGGACTTAATTGATCATCGCTTTACTCGCATTTTATTTTAATGTATTAATATCTGGACTGTGGATAAAAGTGTCGACTAACGCTATTTCACACTCCGAGAATAAAACTCAAGAAAACGCTTGACTGGAGCATTCCAAAACAACCTTTTATAGACCCGCTACAACTTACTTTTGGATCATACATCTATTGTCTTTACGTAAATCAAAGTGCTTAGTCATACTGCATAATTACCAGCACTTTTTTACATCCAGATTTTCAATGCCTTCTTATTTATCATCCTTTCTGTTCTTCTTTTTCGCAATTAAGCAATGCTGCATGTTCAGTCTTCAACAGTTTCGAATACCAGTAATCTATCGTGTTCTGTGAAGTGATTTGAAATTAAAAATTGTATCCAGCAAATTTTCATTCCTATTTTTTCGACAAACTTTTCATCGCAGCAGAATAGATTTGTATTAATATGAAATTTATGATCCGGCTACGACTGATAATGCTAATTCACCCATTGCATTCTATCAGTCTCGCTCGCTCTTCTGTGCAATTACAGTTTTCCTAACACTTAAGAAAGGAAATGTTATCAAAGGAAAGTATATATTTTATCACTGAAATACTTTCTGGAGTATTAGAAATATATGGAAGAAAAAAGAAAAAATTAATGCATATATCTGATATTGAAATACAATATTTATGTTGTTGCTATCTGGTTTTAAATCATACAATACTTTTGATTGTCTCCATTAATCAGTTTATTTCTTACGTTACCACATACATCTTTATACTCTTGCTCAAATATTAATACTAAAAAATATACTACTATGATTATTAGAAAGCTTCCGTTTTATAAGAAACCTTTGTTTTAATTTTAATTCAATAATAGGTAACATACTTTAAAATGTGTTTACAAAATTTAATGTTTTATCTTGTATTTAATGACAACCAAAATTCTCTTTCAAATATTTTGTACAGAATGCGATTATAAATATATTTATATGTGTGCAGAAGTATATACTTATCAGAGCTAGGAAGTTCGTACCGTTCGCCGTCCCGTCATATAGCTTGCGAACGACCGTCTCGCTGCATCAAAACAAATGATAAATAAGAACGCATGGTGGAGACGTAAACAAACATGTTTTCAAGTAAACAGCACTGTTTCCAGAGAACAAAACTTACGAGACATTCATAAATGCACAGCTACTTAGATAATTATGTGCAACATACACATTGTTGCATATAAACAGGCTGAGCTACTGATTTGCTTCTTTACATTTGCACATTATGAAAACACCCCAGCAATTGTTATGCCGTTTGTAATATTTACTGATTGAATGTAAAATAATATCCAAATAATACAATTAATTTCTTAAATTCTTTAAGACTCTTATCAGGTAAAAACCAAAGCAGAAATGAATCTAAATCTTTACTCATCTGTAGCCTTATTACTCAAAAACAATAATGTACTTCTGAAGACTTTAAAAAAAAAAATTCTACATTCCGGCAAATAAAATTTACAATGCGAAAAAGTGCGTTTCCCTTCGCATGATGTCATCAGTGCATATGTGAAATATTTTATCAGTTCTGTATCAGTACCACCAAGCAAATAGCATTTATTGGAATCTAAAAGGTGCAGCTTGTATGCAATATATCACACTGAACCCTGTATTCGTTTCCTTTTCTTTTCATTTTCATCTTTATCTCAGGTAGGATGCTCGCCTTGACAGTTCTACATTCTTCAGCTCTAAACCTCTGAACTATAACAGTGTGATAATTGTGGCTAACATTTTTAATAAATTTGCAATCAGTAATGTTTCTGTGAAGCTGTTCTGTTACTAGACGTTTGAAAGTTTGTTTACTAGAACTGCCACTGGTTTCTAAATAAGTACACGAAATATTGCTAGAAAACTTATTATGGTTGCAAAATAAATTAATTTTGCTCACATTTGAGCAGAATGTTATTCGAACACCTTCCTTCCTTCTGTGTTAAGCAGTGATAGCTGTTTTGCAGTAATGGGTTGCACTCTACGTTGACACATGTAGCGCCGCATTATATTGCCAAACCTTGCCGCTCTTACTCTGCATAAAGAAATCGGTACGAACTTCTTAGTTCTGATAATTATATATATAGTAGACTCCCGGTAATGCGAGCTAATTGGAACCGATGCTCTTCGAATTACAAAAACTTGGATTATACAGAAATATCACTAAATCGATGGGCAAATAATACATAAATATTTAATGAGCACAATAATGGTTAAAATAAATAATCAATAGAATACATACCATCTACAACAACTGTCAGTCTGTTACTGCTGTAAAATGTGTAATTTTACTTAAGCGTATTTTAATGACCACTGACACCGAGTAGAGTTTGCTGTATCAATAATATATATATATATATATATATATATATTTTTTTTTTTTTTTTGTTGAAAAGATGGTGTGGACTGTACAGTATATAGACACGCGGTCCCAATAAGAATTTCCCAAAACCTATCGGTACCTTATCATTCTGTAATAGAAATGCATTAGCATCTGAAATCAACGTTATTTCTGTGCATTGTGAACGAAAACCTTAAAACCTTACCTATATTGTACATAAAAAATTGAAAGAAAGTTCATGGAAGTGCGGAAACGTATAAATACGGGATTTTACTCTACTTTTATGTAACTTTAATTTTCTTAAAACCAGCTCGAAGTACACGCAACCTCGAAATACCGGGACTCAACAGTATTCTAATTTGGAACTTTAGTATATAAAGCACTGAACTAGAGGTAAAGCAGTAAACACTATGATGCAGGATATATAAGATAACTTGACATGTTCCGTTGACATGGGATTCTCTATCTATTCTGTATCAAACTATCCTCACAAAAACTTATTATTATATCTTCTTCATGCTTATCAGGATAAACATTAACAGAGATGATCTTATTAATTAGTTCCACTAGGCTAAAGCGATTTTCAAATCTTTTAAGAGCTGGTTACTATGTGATTGAAATTTGGTCTCTTTGCATGTCCAAGAGTAAACAATAGAAGCGAAGTTGCCTCTGTCGAATGGTCAGAATTCTGGCTTCTCATTTCGAGGTCCTGGATGATCCGCATAATAGTGAATAACACTAATGTTAATAAACCCTGCAGCTCAGGGAGAAAACGTCAGTAACTGTTTCTAAAGTACTGCCCCCGATAGGACCATAGAAGTTAAAGGTTATAAATAAAACAATTTAAAAATCTGATGTGTTCCGTTCACAAAACTTTCGCTCCCTGTTCTGCAAACAAACTATTCTTATAAAAGATAATTCTTGTATCTACATCATACTAATCAAGATAAACATTTCCAGATATGGTCTTAGTGCATTAAAAACTATCTCTCTGCGATTGTTATGGCCTGAAGGGTTAAATGTGAAACGGATGAGGACCACCTTTGGATGAAGAGAGCGACATTTTGTTGCCCCTCTCAATGAGCACGACCCGCTTACCGATAATCAAGAGGGGTAAAGCGAAGGACGTTCAGCCATTTTCTCACTTACTGGTTTTAACTTGAAATAGCGCTGTTAAATTCTATAAGACAACGCACAGAGGGACATCTCCACACATCAAATATGGGGCAGTTGGGCCACCTGGTATAGGTTTTGGTGCGTGAGGTGTCCCCCGCCGTTGTGTAGCTTTTGTCTTTACCTTTAACCTAATATAGTATTATTGTATTAATAATAAATAATAGATAGGTATATGTGTAATGATAAAGGATCAGTAAGTCGCGTGACTGTTATTGATTATGTATAACGTATTGCAGTGTGAATGGTCCCACACATCAGTTCCATTATTAATGGTATGAATTAACCATAATAAAACACTCGGCGTCCAAGAAAATTCCTCACAGAGCGTAATTTCCGTTCATACTCATTTGATCGAGGTGACGAAGGAAGTATCAAGTGGTATATAATTCACATCAATAGTGTAACAAATGAAAACAATTTCTATTAGATTAACTTTATTGGTCACTAGAGCACTACGCGTGATACAGCACTCGCATTCTTGGTACACAAATAACCGAGTCACTACGCTCAAGTTACTTTCTTAGCAAACGTCACTCATAGATTGATTCTAACTCACTTTACTTCAATTTACTTCAGTTCACTTCGTTTACCTGGCACCTGTCGTCCGTAGTCCGTATTGGCCTCCGAATGTTCCAATCTTAGAAATCACGAGACCATTACGTTTTCTCAATTAGAAAGAGATTACTCTGGAAGAAGAATGTTTTCGGCCTGGGGAGAAAGAAGATTCAAGAAATCTTCAATAACCTTTGATTGCCCGCTATTGTGTCCATTCGCGCTATTGTTACAGACGGCCAGGCAGTGATGCCTTCAGCTCCGTCCTCAGCGCTGGTCGTCCCAACTAGCATTGCACAAGCAGACTAGACGAGCTTGGTACATTATGAGTGTCTTCCCTACGGATGTGGTACACTACCTCCTAAACGGTACGGTCCTAGCCATGGTTGCCGGAAGCTGGGCCTATGCCGCTTGGTCTCGATTCGGCGATACGACAACATCCTTGCTGGCCTGTCGGTCATAACAGTATCCCACCTTCTCGTTCGCTCCCTGGTGTGTTGACGAACCGAACTGTTTGCGAATTCTCTTGAACTGGTCTACTATGAGGTCATCGCAGTCACTGCGCCTCCTAGCACGATCACATCCTACTTCAGGGTCACCCTGCGGGGTCCAGGATATCCGTCGTCACTCCGGAGGGGTATTTCGTCTTCACCGAGTCTTAGGATCTTCATGCCGATGTCAACCGTCAGATCGCCGCTCCACAGAATATCCAGTACCAATATATGCCCTCAGCCACCCTTGCAACGATCACCAACAATCTTATGGCGTTCTGTCCCAGAGTTGATTCCAGCAGGACCTCTTTCTCCACTGGCAGTGTTTCGCCCGATGCCGTCACTATCTTACAGAATCTATTTGGTTCCTGGCCGGCAGGCCTCAGCCAGGTCTGATCGGATTACGGCCATCGCTGCACCGTTGTCCCCTAGTATCCGGCACACTTTCCCTCGTATTCAACTGTTCACGATGTGGCTCTTTTCCTTCCTTATAAGGCACAAAGAGTCTCGCAAGGAGACGGCTCAAAAGGATGACGACTCCGGTGTGCCCCTCGGCACGTCGGTCTTCTTCGTGTCCCGTCTGCCCTACGGCTAGATTGCGTACAGCGTCTCATGATGTACCTGTATGGCCACATCCTCAACATACGCCTTCTGATGCTCGTCGTCTCAGTCGCGTACAGTCCTTTACAGGTGCCCGGGTCAGCCACAAGCTCAGCACGTACCACTATAAATTCGTTTTTGACGTCCTTGGGTTGAGCCCCTTTCTCCCTGGTGCCAAGTACTCTTGGTTTTGTAGGTTGGGACAGTCGTCACCCCGGCAGCTGGTTGCTCCCTCCTCATGTCCGCGTTCTCCTCTACAGCCGCAGGCGGCGCCTGCCCGTCGTCTTGTTATGGGCAGATCCTTGTTAGGTGTCCTGGCCACACCCCCAACACACCCCACTCGATCTAAGTCGACGTCCCTCGGTTGTTCCTCCGTTCCCATCGTAGCGGATGCTTTTTGGTCCTCAATGTGGGGCTTATATTATCCTGACCACCTCTATCCTCCGCTCGGCTATTAGTGCCTCGTGGATGGTCCTGTACTCGCCGAGCATCAGAGGTCTTGTATTTCGGCGTCACGCATTCCGTCAACAAAAGAGTAAGTGACTAATTGGGCGACGAAACTAGACGGGAGGTCCAGCAGAGCTTTGGCTGTTGATTGTTCGATGACCAATCTCCTGCAGCGTCTCCTCTGATTGTCCTTGTCTCGATTTGTGCTGATTATAATAAGCTGCGGCCTAGCAATAGTTCCCAGATGTCTCCAGATGGCGCGGATGTCCAAATCGTATTTAAGGTTTCTGCCGCCAGCCCCAGGAGGCTCGCTTCCTCTTCTGCCGACCAACGATTGTGGATAGCGACGGCAGCGAACTATTGCGCGGGTGTTGTGTCGCGTCCAGGTTTTTTTAATTTAATGCCCTTAAGTCTTCCGTTAGACATTTCTTCTATCAAGGCGTTCACTTCCTTGGTACAAGGCACTAACGCGTTCCCCAAGGTCTTCCAGCTTTCCTCCTAGCTCCTCCACATCCTTTTTCACGCCGAACAGCTACCCGTCGATTTTACTCCGTTTTCATTTTCTGCATTGCTGAACCCATTTTATCTTCCATCTTCTCCATGCCGAGTTGTATTTTTCCATATTTTCCACTGCGGTTTCCATTCCGATCTTCATTTATTCTTTTGTACTCTTCAGTTTGGTCTTCATTTCCATCTGCACCTTCTCTAACGAGGAAATCATTGTGGCCATTTCACTTCCCATCCTGTCCATTTTCAACAACTTTTGAAGCATTTTCTCCATCGTATCTTGTTCTTCTTATCCCACTTCTGACACCATGTAACAAATGAAAACACCAGTTTCTATTAGTTTAACTTTATTGGTCAACAGAGCACCACACGTAGCACAACACTTGCACTTTTGGTACACGAATAACAGAGTCACTGCGCTGACACGACTTTCTTAGCAAAGGTCACTCACTAGATTGGTCTTTAACTCACTTCACTTTAGTTCACTTCGCTTCCCCAGCACCTGTCATCTCCTTATATAGTCTGTACCGGCCTCCGAAGGTTCCACTCTTAGAAATTACGAGACCAATACATTTTGTGAATTTGAAAGAGTTTACCTTGGTAGAAGAACGTTCTCGGCCTGGTGAGAAAGAAGGTTCGAGAGATCCTGTAGGAAACACACAAAGGCCTTTGTTTGCCTGGCTATTGTGCCCGTTCGCGCTAATGTTGCACTGGGCCTGCAGTGATCCCTTCAGCGATCGCTCGGTCAACTGCGCATATACATATTGTGGTTGACAAAATGATGAATTCTCCTAAGAAAATCCAGCGAGGACTACCAAAATATTACAAGCATGTGATTTAAATCAAATGCTTCTGTTTTGTGCTAGGAATCTTCTTTCTCTTTGAAATTTATATTCTACTATTCGAATGAGTAGGTATAATCTTTACTTTCTCTATGCGCACTATGTACATAGTGTATAGAGAATGTATTGCACTCCACCAAAAAATTCGATACCGAAATTTCACCAGAAATATATGTTTTAGGGTCCCCTGTTTGCAAAAAAATGTATTTTCAGAAAAAGGTCCGTGTGTGTGTGTCCGTGTGTCTGTGAACACGATAACTCAAAAACGAAAAGTCGGTAAAGTACCAAACTTGGTATTTAAGTTTAGTATCTTCCGGGGATGCGACACGAAGATTTTGAGAAAAATCCCCCCCACTTCAAACTCAAAAACGATCAACTCCACGAAAAAAAATGTATATAACATAAATTGTGTGTCTTAACGTGATCTACTTTTCTTGTGCAGCAAGTTTTTATCTAAGCCTTACGGTTTAGCAGTTATGCAAAATTACGTAAAATTCGTCCAGAATTGCCTCCAGAGGCTATTCCCAGAAAATTCAAGATATACATTTTGTTTGTCAGGTAAATATCTTTAATATATGATATTTTAATCAAAATAGTTAGAGCCATTTTTGCGAAAATCAAAATGTTCGAAAAAAGTTCCATGTAAAGGGTAGTTTGGGGTGGGGGATTTTTCTCAAAATCTTCGAGTCGTATCCCTGGAAGATTCTAAACTTAAATACCAAGTTTGGTATTTTACCGACTTTTCGTCTTTGATTTATCGTGTTCACAGACACACGGACTCACATACACACTCACGGAGCTTTTTGTGAAAATGCTTTTTTTGCATATTAGGGAGCCTAAAACATATATTTCCGAAATCACGATATCGAATTTTTGGGTTGAGAACAATACTTTCTCTATACACTATGCACATAGTGCGTGTAGATAAAAGTAAAAACGTATGCTTTTCTCAAACAGGAATTTGTCAACTCTGTCCATACAAAGGAGCTTCAGTCACATAGCAACCAGCTTTTGACTATCACTTTAACCTATGGTACTCCTTTATTTCCCTTCTACTTACATGGAAGCAAGTAATAAGACTATTTCTGTTAATTTTTTCTCGTTTAGCATGAAGTAAATAGAAGCAGAAGCTTTTTGACAATCTTTTTTTGCAGAGCTATAGAGAAGGTCATGTGAATGGAACACATCAGATTTTTTTAGATTTTTTTCGCCCGGTATTAAATTAGACCTGCATGGCCACTGTTCCCTTTGCCAATGTTCTGTCCTAGCTCTTTTATCCCATTCACATAAGAAGCAAGAGTATTTTGTGAAACCAGCCTGCTGACCAAGTAATAGTCCAACAATCTTTAAGTCTCCACACACTAGCTATATGTGTACATTTTCATACGTCTCCTTTAAAACAAAAGAGTGGGCTACAGGAATAGAAGCACATACAAACTTCCTTAAATATCTAATGCCTGATCTAACACAGACACCGCAAAAGATTTTGAATGTTAAAATTAAAATAGGGGTGGCAAACAAATAGACTCTCCGCCAACTTCTTCTTAAATGCATTTTATATTTATGCCATGTATATTCATATGAATGCCAGGAAAATGTTGAATGATTAAAATGATTTCATATGCGAAAAAAAGAGTAGGATTCTATTTTGTATAGAGCAGGGTAACCCTAAATGGTGATTAGAAATATTCTTGAATATTAAACATCATTTGGGTTTTCTCACAAAGTAAGAAATATACACCCTGAGACACTAAACATTTCAACTTCCTGTTTATAGATAAGATGAATACAAATAGATAAACCTTTCCAAGAATAACAACAAATATCTTAATCCCTGTTCATTTTAAGAGGAAGACACATTTTTGTACGGACCTAAGGTGGATATAGTTAGTGGATTTTAATAAATACAAATATAATAAATAAATATAAACATATTAATAGTTATATTATTTCACATTTTAAGTAATAGTTGAAATTATAAGCTGTTGAGACTTTCTAACAAAAATTCTGACGTGGTACGCAGAAACGATTTTTATTTTTGAAATCAGTGTGAAATTAAGATTCAGCAACACTCATTTATTTCAAAAAAAGAAATCCATGCCTTTGAGATGTCATTATTCAATTTTATTCAATTTTTTGTTGAAAGTTTAAGATGCTTTTGTCGTAATTGGACATCTCCCTTTCCGTCACAATGGCTGCAATAAGATGCTGCTCCTTCAACATACTACAGAGCTGTTATAAAAAATTATACACTAGACTTTCCAGACAAGTGATTTCAAGAAACATAGAATAACCTTTACCTGCAAATTCTGCCATGCATGTCCATGAATAGCATAAAAGAACCTCAAACCAAAGAGGTTCACAAACATCACTGAACTGAAATAAAGTGTCATTCTCTCTATATAAACAGTGACCATAAAAAGTGTGATTAACATTCAGAAACGTCAAGTAGGAAACATGTCTAAGGAATAAATGAGAATTTTTAAAAATATGTGTACTATTACTGTTGGTAATCTTTGTTTTTCAATTAAACTTCATGTTATCTAGTTTCGGTATACTTAACTGCAAACAATATTGTCATATGCTTATTACTTTTAATTTGTTCTACAAACAACAACGTGACTGCCGATAGATTTAACAATTTACTAATTGGATAAACCTCTGAATCCTTGATCACAAATAAGAAGACGATAAACCAACTAGAGAACACTTTTCCTAATTGTGGACCAAATCGATGGTAGAGGGCATTTCAGACAATTGCAGAATAATTCTTACGGCGAAGCTTTAGAATTGTCATTCCCAGATTCTGTTAACCTGTGATGGAACATGCATATTTTGGGCGGAGAAAATCTTCTTTATCAAAACTGAAGATGCATGTCTGCTCTTTCCTTTGTTTTAATCAACACCGTTGTGTCTGCATAAAACAATAATGAAATAGCAGGCAACGGTATGATTAATATCTATCAATAATGACATCTCAAAGGCGGGAGTGATTCATTCAGCAAAAACTTTGCCAAGACACATGTCATGCTAAGCTTCAACAAAGTAAATTGGTGTGAAATTGCATGACACCAGAGAAAGTACCTGAGAATATTTTCTTAGCTTAATAACCTATCCATAAAAAACTGATGATATCATGAGTGAGAGCAGTGTCAAAAAATAGTTGTCATGACATCAAAAACATCATCTTCTAACGCTTCATTATTGCTTATAAAAAACAATCGTAATGAGATGTCTACTTTAATTCAATTTACGTTCTAACTTCCTTCGTTTTTTTAGTCAAAAATTTCTCTGCTCTGTGTAAGACTTGTACTTCCAAGGACTTACAAGCTAATATCTTGGACCTGCAGCCTGTGGAAGAGCAAATCAACTGTGGGTAATAGCATATCCAGGAGGGTGATCTGCTCAATCCCTAATATGGCGGTGAAGAAGGAAATGAAATGCAATAATGGAAGGGATAATAGGAAAAATCATGAACCAAATTATCCAACCCAGCACCGCCTAAACACCAAAGAAAACCGAAAAAAAAAAGAAACCTTTGTTCAGAATAGTTGTCACAGGGGTTTGAACCCGTGACCTCTTAAATTTGAATCCCTCGATTTTCCGTAGCGCCACCTCGTTCGGTATTCAATAAATAGCAAAACATGTAATTGTGTATCTGAGTTATACTTTTAGGTATCTTTCGGAATCCTTAAAATTAACATTTCCAAACCTTCCAAGTACTTTACAGAGTAAACCGAAACATTGCATGCAGTAACAAGTTTAATAATTTTATCTCCAAAATAGTACACTCGCATAGCCTCCTCTACTATTACAAATCCTCAGTATCACATAGCATTCATTAAAAGCGATTATTTTATCTACATTACGTTATTCACAAAACAGTTGGAACAACATTTAGCCATGATTTATCTAAATTAATGTTAATAATTAATCACTGTCCAGAAACAGACGAGAAATAATTATAATTTATTGTTTTTGCATAAAAAGGAAGAACATTTATGCTAGCAACAAATTTCATTTGACGTCATCTCTAGCAGAATACGTTAAATTTGATATAAGTCTAAATGTATGTTTCACAGACGTGTTATAGCGCAATGGTGCCTCTTAGATAATGGTGATTAAAAACACTCGTAGTAGAGTTCTGCAATGGTTCTCAGGTTCACCTCGAATGCGTCATCGCAGCTGGGACGACATGAAATAGCGGCACGACGTAACGGGAACCTTCGGAACGCGAGACATCATGATTCTTCTAGATATTCGAGATGTTTCTCCAAACTTTGGCTTCCAGTCATTTCTACAAGTTTGTAGAAAAATTTTGAGTCATTTTCTAGTTACAGAAGGAAGAAGGATTGCAGTGCGTTGCTGTGTTGTAAATTACACTGAGTCGTGAATGACTGGGGTGTTAGTGCTCAGAGGTGCGCGAGCCATGGATGGCTTGTAGCCGTAAACTTCTACACGTCGAAACTTCGAGTGAACTATTAATAGCAGTGTTTGCAAACATTTTTGACTCAATAAAGTAATTTATTTCAGTAATAAAACACAAAGGATTGCTGATATAGTGCGGATTGTAAAATGGACGGCCAAAAACACGTGAACGTCAGTTCGCAAAACCGGATGCTCGCCAGATTTAAATCCGCGACACTCTATATAATAATTGTAAATTAAATAATATAAAGAATATTATTCTATACAAGGCTTCATTATGCCAGAATTGTAAAATAAGATATTTACACTAGAAAATGTTTACGTGTCATGTATTTAATTTACGTTCACATAACATTAAAACATGTTTGTATTTACTTCGGTATATAGAGCGTCTCGGAGAAGATATAATTGTAATGGTGTGAAGAAATCTTATCAATCCAGAGCACAATAAAGGGCCAAATGATGTGCTACATTATTGTGAGATTTGAATTTAAGGAACATTGAATCTGTAAGTGTGTAATTATTGTATTTATTTAACTTTTATATGACATTATTAAAAATAAATCTGATGTGTCACATTCATATTACTTTCCCTACATCTCTATAACAAATTATTGTTAAAAAGTTTATGATTCTAATTACTTCATGCTAGTCGAGAAAAAATTAGCAGAAATAGCCAACTTCTTGTATGAGAAAGGTATAAGTTTTTCAAAGCTAAAATAAAAACAAGGGATATCTCAAAAACGATCAACTCCACGAAAAAATGTATGTTACACAAATTGTGTGTTTTTACATGCTCTACATTTGTTGTGTGGTAAGTTTTTGTCCATCTTTTACGGTTTAGCAGCTATGAAAAAGTCCGTAAAACTCATCCTGAATAAAGTAGTCTTCAGAGGTTATTCCCTGAAAATTCAAGATATACATTTTAATTGTCATGTAAATATCTTTAATATGCGATATTTTAATCAAAATAGTTAGAGCCATTTTGAGAAAATAAAAATGTTTGAAAAAAGTTCCATGTAAAGGGTAGGGGGATTTTCTTGAAAAAAGGAACTTCAGTCACATAGCAACCAGCTTTTGACTGTCCCTTTAACCTATGGTACTCCCTTATTTGCCTTCTACTTGCAAGGAAGCAAGTAAGAAGACAATTTCTGCTAATTTTTCTAAATTACCAAGAAGTAAATAGAAGACTAAGCTTTCTAACTATACTTTGTTGCAAAAATATAGAGAAAGTCATGTGAATGGACCACATCAGATTTTTTTATTCAGGGTGGCCCAAAACATGCGTTTCCAGTTAAGTCTCGGTATCGAATTCTTGGGTGGAATGCAATACTCAATATACCATGTACATAGTGAGTGTAGAGAAAGTAAAAAGTGTAAGTTTTTTTAAAGCTGAAACAAATAACAAGGAATATCAAAAAAATGAGCAACTCCACAAAAAAATGTGTGTTTTATCGTGATCTACATTTTTGTGAAGTAAGTTTTCGTTTATCACTTACGGTTTGCCAGTTATGCAAATTCAATAACAATCATGCAGAATAAAGAGGTTTTTAGGTGCTACTATCAGAAAATTCAAGATATACATTTTATTGGGCAAATAAACATCTTAACTATAAGAGAGTTTAATCAAAATCGTTAGAGCCATTTTTGAGAAAATCAACATTTTCGAAAATAGTTCGATGTAAAGAGTAGTTGGAGTTGGGACAATTGTCTTGAAAATATTTGTGTAGCACCCTTGAAAAATACAAAACTTAAATACCAAGTTTGGTATTTAACCGTATTTTTATTTTTGAGCTATGCTGTCCACAGACACACACACACACAGACAGACACACACATAGACACACACACACACAAACAAACTTTTTCCAAAAATACTTTTTCTGGATTCAGGGGGACCCAAAACATGTATTTCCGGTGATATCTCAGTATCGAATTTTTGAGTGCAATACAATACGTTCTCTACACGTACTATGTACATAGTGTACGGAAGGCATTGTAATGCACCCAAAATTTCGATACCGAGATTTTACCGAAAATACATGTTTTGGGACCCCCTGAATCCAGAAAAAGCATTTTTGGAAAGAGGTTGTGTGTGTGAGTGTGTGTATGGTATTTAATTTTGGGTTCTCCCAAGGATGATTTTCACGAAGATTTTCAAGAATATCCCCCACCCCCTACTACCATTTACATAGAAGTTTTTTTGAAAAATTTTGATTTTCTCAAAAATGGCTCAAATGATTTTGATTAAAATTTCGTATATTAAATATATTTACATGAGAAATGAAATGCATATGTTGAATTTTCTGGGAATGGCCTCTGAAGACTACTTTATTCTGAATGAATTTTACGGAATTTGCATAACGCTAAACCGTAAGGGATGGACAAAAACTTACCACACAAGTAATGTAGAGCATGTTAAATCACGCAATTTATGTTAAGTACATTTTTTTCGTGGAGTGGATCGTTTTTGAGATATACCTTGTTTTTTGTTTCAGTTTTAAAATACTTGTACGTTTCTCATACAGGAATTTGTCAACTCCTGTCCATACAAACAATGGAATTTCAGTAACATAGCAACCAGCTTTTGACTATCACTTTAGCCTATTGTACTCCCTTATTTCATTTCTACTTACAAGGAAGCAAGTAATAAGACTATTTCTGCTAATTTTTCCTTGATTAGATTGAAATAAATGGAAGCATAAGCTTTTTAACAATACTTTGTTGCAGCGATGTAGAGAAAGTCATGTGAATGGAACACATCAGATTTTTTAGAGTATACTATGACCAATATCAAATTTCTAATATATCATTTTATTTAACATATTCTGAAGTATATTGAGAAAAGTTTTCGAACCTATAACAGCATTTTTGTGGGAGAAGTTACATTTTATTATAGAGAAATAACGAAACGAACTTGAACTTGAGAAAGAAATTGGCTTTAATGTTTGACATAGAGAGTCATTTAACCATCTCAACTCTTTAAAATGATATCCAAAACAGGCGTTACATCCATTCTAGGATAATCAAACATTGCAAATGTGTACTTTAAAGAACACAATATTTTTGTACCAAGCATCTAAACTCAACGTGCTTTACCAAAATCGCTAAAAGAAAGAAAGAAAGAAAGAAAAAAAAAAACACTTCTATGTCCCATTAAGCTGCTTAACCAGAGGAAATTCCAATTTTCTGCTTCGCATGTTTGGAATAATTTTAAAAGTAAATTTTAATATGAAGAATAACTAAACTTCAGGTTGGATTTGGCAGACGTTTTTGCGATTTGATCAGCTCTCTCATTTCCAACAATTCCAGTATAGGCACATCACATATACTTGCTATTTTGAATACTGTTCTTCGTAATTGGCTGTTATATTTGTCTTGCATGTCTAGAAAAGGGAAATATACAATTTGTGTGATTTTTTTGGCGACTTTAGCTACTTTTGAAATATTTCGTGTGATTATAATTTCGCAAATACGAGTGGCACTCTCATTTAACGTATGATAGTTGAATGCTTTCGATTTATGTATTTTTCTTTCCCTGGCACGTATAAAGAATGTACATATAAGTAGAGAAATATTTTATTCCACCAATAAATTCGATGCCGAGATTTCACAGGAAATACATGTTTTGAGGACTCCTGAATCTAAGAGAAGAATACTTTTAGAACAAGGTCCGTGTATGTCCATGTATAATTCTAAGTCGAAAAGTCAGTTAAATACCAAACTTGGTATTTAAGTTCAAAATCTGCCAAGGTTGCGACACGAAGATTTTCAAGAAAATCTCCCTATCTCAAAACTGGCATTTACATGTAAAATTGTTCGAAAATGTTTATTTGCTCAAAAATGACATGGTTTTGATTAAACTACCCTATATTAAGGATACTTATATGACAAATAAAATGTACATCTTGATTTTTTTGACATTAGCTCTTGAAGGACTCTTCATTCTGGATGACTGCTATTTAAACTGCTAAACCGTAAGAGATAGACAAAAACTTACTACGCAAAAAATGCAGATCTCGTTAAAACATACATTTTATGTCAATCATATGTTTTCTAGAGTTAATGATTTCCGAGATATCCTTGTTATTTGTTTCGATTTCTGAAATATTTACACTCTTCTAAAACAGGAAACCTCATTCGTATTTCTTTTGTTTTACTCTAGGCCATGCAAAGAGAATCGAGTTTCAGTTCCATTGAAACTGGTTTTTAAAAGATTTGACAATTGCTTTTAGCATAATATATTCTCTTAGTTCACCTATACTTCCAAAGAATTACGTAATAAGACTATTTCTGCTAATGCTTATCTTGATTAGCATGAAGTAGATAAAAGAATAATCTTTTGTAAGAATAGCTTGTTTGCGGAACATGTGAAGAAATTGAGTGAATGGGACACATCAGATATTTTTTGTTTCTTTGTTTGCTATTTTCCTTTGCAAGGGCATCTTTTATGTTATTTCTACGTGGTTCTAAGCCTGATAGAGAGGTCTCTGAGCAAAATTTAGTGGACTTTCACGCCCAGTATGGAATGGGACGCTGAGAATCACAACATTTAAAGGGAGTCCATAAATAAAACGCCATTTCATTTCCTTGCTTCTGATGAATATTTTGTGTGCTGTTTCCTCATTTTGTGTGTAGCTATGTTTTTTTTTTTAGCTTAACTATCTTTAGCTGGTTGGTCATGAAATTGGTGAAATGACCTCAGGTTCCATGGAAGTTACTCGACATTCGTCTTCTCAGGATAAAAGAAAGCCCCCCCCAAAAAACCTTATACGGGTAACCCACCCTAAGCGAGATTCGAGCTCTTGACCTGTTGAAGCGAGGTATTGTTAATTAATTTGAAATCATTTATAGGAAGAAAAGAATAATAAATAACAATGTGAATAGAAGAATCATCTTTAAATTAATGTTATAATATACAGCTGACTCCCTCCGTAGTCAAGTGGTCAGCGAGCTGACTTCTCACCTGGAGGTCCCGGGTTCGATTGCTGGCTTGGGCGGGGAAGTTTTCTTTAGCCAGAATTATTTCCTATCCCCCGCAGAGTCTGGAAGTATGTATGTGAGAGTGAATGTGTGAGGAAAATAAAATGATTTAAACCAAACGTAAAAGAACCTACAGACAATGAGCTTTTTCAAGTTCAAAGCCCCCGATATGACCTTAGATGTTAAAGGGGGCCATATAAATGAAACAATAACTATATATATATATATAGCTATATTTGTGAATGGAGAGAGATGTTTTTGCAATTATAATACTTGAACTTTGGTTTATAAGTCCCTAATGATCATATTTTTATGTTTCTCTTTTAATATGCATATTGTACAAGAACGCTCTCTGATTTAATGTACATATATTTCAGTCAGGTACAGTCAGTGTAAACGGTTAGTTGAGCCTCTTTCCCAGAATTATATCCACTGAAATTTCCTGTATACATAAATCTGATAATTAAATGCATTATGAGTGAACGGGTGGGTATTCAGTATCTGTGTGCTCCATCAGGTCAGCTGTTCCACCTGGTGCACCAGAGCGTGGGTTGAGCTCGCCTTCTCGCCAGCAAGGTAACAGATGTGGCGGATTGAGAACTGGAAGCCGTGGCCAGAGGCTCCGTCCATATCTGCGTTTCAGAGCCAGCAGGCACAAACACTATCATCAAGTCAAAGGTATTGAGTTCCTTAATACCAGTGTTCTCAGATGGTTCACCATTCTGTCACTTCTGAAATTCGTGGGCCTTTTCTTCCAAAACTCTTATCTCTGAAGATAATGGACAACAATTGACAACCTTTCAAATTGCAGCATAGCAGACAAGTAAACTGATTTTAACAATAATTATAGATTCTGTTGCTAAAAATATAACATTAATTGAAATTATAAATATAACCTTAAAACAATAAAATGCCCATATTTAAGATGTTGAAGAGATTTTAAAAAGTGTGATGTGTTCTATTCACTTGACTTGCAGTTTATCTCGAGATAAGCATTAGCAGGACTTATCCTATTACTTGCTTCCTTATAAGTAGAAGGAAATGAGGTAATACACTAGGCTAAAGCGATAGCCAACATTTTTAAAAGCTGTTCGCTATGTGAAACAATTATAGTTCGGTTCGCTTTGCATGTCCAGCAGTAAAACAAGAGAAATAAAACGAAAGGTCACTTACCGTTTGAGAAAAGTTACGTTGTTTAAAACTAAAACCAATAAATATCTGAAATGGCCAACTTTATAAAAAAACTGTATATGGCACAAATTCTATGTTTTAACAAGGCATAAACATTTACGTTTTCTATAAGTACTATGTATAGGTACATAGTATATAGAGAAGGTATTGTAATGCACTCAAAACTTCAATACCGAGATTTCACAGGAAATACGTTTTGACACTCCCTGATTTCAAAAATAGATTTTTAGAAACATGTTTATGTGTGTGTGTGTGTGAGCAGCATATTTCAAAAACGAAAAGTCAGATAAACACCAAATTTGGTATTTAGGTTGAATGCAGCAGGAAGATTTTCAATAAAATCCCCCCACTCATAACTACCCTTTACAGAGAACATTTTTTAAAAACTTTGATTTTCTAAAAAATGGCTAACGATTTTGATTGAAATACTTTAGGTTTAAGATATTTTATGGCAATTAAAATGCATATCTTGAATTTTCTAGGTATAGCCTCTAAAGACGTATTCATTCTGGATGACTTTCGTTTAGCTGGCAAACCATAAGAGATAGACAAAAACTTACTACACAAAATATGTAAATCTCATTAAAACACAAAATTAATGTAATTACATTTTTTTTGTAAAGTTAATCGTTTTCGAGATATTCCACGTTATTGGTATAAATTTTAAGCCACTTAAACTTTTCTAGAATGTGAAGATTCTTTCTTCTCGTTACTCGTTTGCATACTCCTGGTAAAAAAGAGAATTTAATTTCAATTGTTTCACATAGCGACCGACTTTTAAAGAACTAGACTATAGCTTTAGCCTCCGAATTTTCTTATTTCGCTTCTAGTTACAAGGAAACCAGTAATAAAACTAATTCTGCTTCTGTTTATCTTGAGTAGCATAATGTAGCTAAAATATTAATCTTTTGAATAAAAGGTTTGTTTGTGGAACAGCTAGAGGAAGTCATGTGAATGGAACACATCAGATTTTTTTGTAAAGTATCTCTTATTGTTTACCAGTTACGCAAACTTCACCAAAATGCATAAAGAATAAAGTGGTCTTCAGAGCCTATTCCCAGAAAATTCAAGTTACACATTTTATTTGTGATGTAAACATCTTTATCTACTCCCGTTTAAAAAGCAGGTCATTACTTTATATTTTTCTAAGGCAAAAGCTTCTGTTTATTTTTATACAAAGTAAATAAACGTCTTTATGTATTTTCACATTCAATGTGTTACAAAGCAATTTATAAATTACGCCATGATTCTTAAGAAATAAACATTTCCCTTTTTCAAATGTTTAGTGCATTGTTTCCCTCGAGTACAATAGGTCTTGAAAAAATACATTCTTCTACTGATTATTGTCAGCTAATCATACATGAAAGCAAATAATATAATTTTAGGTTAAGTATAAATCATGCTCGTATAAAGGTTAGGTATAAATTCAACCATAAATCAC